>CM060732.1:81327983-82527983 GCA_030704615.1 Takakia lepidozioides | reverse complement strand
TGAGCCTCACCGCGCCTAGCTATGGCGCCGTAGTGTGGATTCCCCATGGCGTGGGGTGTACTTGGCTTGACTTGTATTTGAGTGATAAGGTTATATATGCATGAGTTTATGCTTCAGATTTGTGAGCTCGTGCTTGTATTCTTCTTCTTTATCACTCGAGAAAGATGAGCTCGTATCTGTGAGTGCCAGATACGAGTTAGTTGTAGCACTTGTGGTTTTTGCTTGAGAATGAGAGAAACCAAGTTGTTATGCAAGGAGCACCATGGAGCTCTTGGTTGTTAGAAGCGGAGGCGATGTGGGTTACGAGGTGGTAGACCTTGGCATTCGATCTTCAGCTTCAGAGATGAAAGCACCATGCTGCAGGTAATTCCAGAGCACCTTGATGGTTTCAGATTGTGTACATGCATGAGCAAGCACGATTGGGAAGAGGACCAGTCAAGAGCAGGTTATAGTGGCTTTGGTGGCAAAGCTGAGAACTGGACTTGGGAATGCGAGCTTTCATTGTGTGAAGGATTGCAAGACCAAGCGAAAGGGCTGATTTGGCTTGGGGGCATCAGTGCACTTTGTGGAGTATGGTGAGATTGGGTTTCAATCTCGAGCTTCAGCATTGAGAGGGCTCTTGTCATGGCAAGAGCAGGGCTGGAACAGGAGCTAAGAGGTGCGGCAAGGCCATGGAATGTGCACCTAGGGTTTCAGAGCTTGGAAGAAGAGCTCTTGCACCACAAGAGAAGTGTCTTGTGGCTGGAAATGTAAGCCTTAGGGTTTCAGGAGCTTGGCAAAGGCTGTGAAGTGCTTAGTCTTGTCTTAGAGAGCATCAAGGAGCCAAGGAGCCAAGATAGGGGGCTGATATCTCTTGTGTGAAGAGGTTGCATGTGTGGAGCATGTATTCAGCTCATTGAAGCTTCCATCTCAAGCTTGGAGGGCAAGCAAGGAAGAGGGAAGGGCCGACTTCCCTTATGTGAGGGCAATGCATGTGTGGAGCATGCTATCAGCCTGGTGAACGCTTGCACTTTCAGGTGTGGGAGTGCAAGAAAGGAAGGAAGGGGCTGGTTTCCCTATAGGGCATGTGGAGCATGCTTTCAGCCTGCTGAAGCTTGTATTTTCAGGTTTGTGGGTGCAAGAAATGAAGCAAAGGAGCTGATTCTCTTATGGTGAAAGTGGGGCATGTGTGGAGCATGCCTTCAGCCCATTGAGGCTCTTGTTTTCAAGCTTTAGAGAGCTAGAACGGAAGGTCTAGGGCTGGTTTCCACTTGGAGTGAAAGAAAAGCACTTGTAGGGCCTATGTGAGTTGGGGTTTCAACTTCAAGCTTGAAGGGAGCGCAACTCTTGAAGCAGCAGGTGTAGGGGGCTGGAATAGGCTCTAAGATAGATGCTATGGCCAAGGAGAGTGCTTGAATGAGTGCTCACAAGGGCTGGGAACCAGCAGGGCTTGGTTGTTTGCCATTGAGTTTAGTGGCGTGTTTGGGAGGCTAAGTGAGAAAGAAGGCTTGGTTTGTGGCAACCACCTCATGGCTTAGGGCTACTATGGTGGTGTGTGGGAGCCGAAAGAGCAAGAATACCTTGCTGATTTCCTCACAACCGCCATAGCTCGGTGGAAAGAAGCCTAGAGTCCAGAGACACAAACCCTAGCTTGGCGTGGCTAAACCCCTTGGAGAAATGGCTAAACTACAAGAGCGGCCATGGATGGGGCTGTGACGGGCTGTGAGGGGCTGTGACAGGCCGTGCCTGAGGCCTTTGGGGCTGTGAGGGGGTGTGGCGAGCTGTGACGGGCTGTGATGGGCTGTGAGGGGCTGTGACAGGCCGTGCCTGAGGCCTTTGGGGCTGTGAGGGGCTGTGCCGGGCTGCGCCGGTGGCCTTCGGGCCGTGACGGGTTGTGAGGGCCTGTGCCGGTGGCCTTCGGGGTCGCAACGGGCTGTGAGGGCCTGTGACTGCCCGCTCAGCTGCACCGTGGTGGTTCTTACGAACCAATCCCACATTACCTGACTAGAGATACAAGCAGCACGCACAAGAGGTCTTCTTGGGTTCATGGTCAGTCTAATCCGCAATGGGTCATGACACAAGGTAGAGGACAATGTGGTGAGGGCACCTTCTTCTTCGAGCTATTTCAGCCTGTTTTGCCAAGATGTAGTGTCGTGGAGTGCGATGCTTGCAGGGTATGCACAGCAGGGACGTGGGATAGAGGCTTTGGAGACCTATGAAGTTGTGAAGGGAGAGTTTGATAACATGGCTGAACAAGATGTTGTCTCAAGGAACACGCTGAATCTCGCAAGATATGGCCAGCATATGTGCGGGATGAGGGCATTGGAGACATATGAGCAAATGTTGAGAAGAGGTGCAGCCTGACCGGGTTACGTTCATTTGTGTTTGCAATGCATGTGCAAACCTGGCAGCCCTGGAGACTTGGTAAAGGGCAAAGAGGTCCATCGTGACATTGTCAAACGCTGAGCGAAATGTGGTGTGCTGGAACGTGATGATCGCAGGACATGCACAACATGGGCGGGGATTGCGGGTTTTGGAGACCTATGAACAAATGATGTGGGTCTAGGGGGTGAAGCCCGAGCACATTACGTTTGTTTGTGTTTGTAGTGCATGTGCGAGCCTGTTGGAGAAGGGCAAAGAGGTCCATGGTTGCATCGTCAAAGCTGGAATTGTGGTAGATGTCATTCTGAACATGAATACCCTTCTAGATAGGGAGTGTTCAACAATATGGCTGAGCGAAATGTGGTGTCGTGGAAAGTGATGATCGCAGGACATGCACAACAGGGGTGGGGATTGCAGGTTTTGGAGACCTATGAGCAGTTGATGTGGGAGGGGGTGAAGTCCGACCACATTACGTTCAGAGAGTTCAAATGCCTCTCCACCATGACCTTGCTTAGCTAACCATGCCTTGCTGATGTTGTTGTCTTGCACTTGAGCTATTTTTGGACACTGGCTGGAACATCCACAAGGCGGCTCTGCTCGAGAGAGAAATCAGCTTGAATGCAGGGGCAGATTTTGAGATCACAATCGCCACTCAGAACGTTGTTCTTTGCACCGGCATGGCATGTCAGCATGCATATCAGCCCAAACTCATTACTCCGTGAGCCTTCCACTGCCGGAGTGTGCCCATTCAAGCCAAATCTTCGAAACGCAGGGATGGAACGGGGTTTTGAAACCAACATTGCCTAACTGGATACCCAATTCAGCTCCGCATCCTGGTCCATTAATCTGCTGCACATTGTGAAGTTTTCTGCCCGTTCACCGCAAGTTGAACAAGGAGTATTCTTAAAACACGGGTACTCATAATCTGAAAATGGCTCCAGCTTATGTTTGCTTGAGTGCGAATATGAGTGTTGGTTGGCTTGGCAGCTTTACATCTGGTCCATCCCACTCGATATGATGAGCAGGTTCAGCTTGACTTCTCTCACACAAAAGAGGTTGGTTGTCTTGGGTCTTGGCAGGGTTTCCCACAACCGCCTTTCCTTTTCAGACTGCCAGTCATCAGCCTTGTTCTCCAATGCTTCACTTTCTTCCCAAGTGAAGTGCTCTCCTCTTTTATGCTTCAACGTCCCTGCAGGTGTCTTTTCCTTCATCTCCCGTGGTGCTTTCGAATGAATGAGCACTGATTTACATCTGTTGGCAACACTTACGGTGTCCCTTTCCTTGCATGCCACTGCAGGCCCGCATTGACTTTCTTGGCAGGGAAGTCTCCTCCTTCTCCCTCATTTTCTGGCTCTGTTGGTGCCCCACTCACCATGCTATCAGGGCTGCACTTATTTTGTGGTGTTGCGCCAGCCAAGGGCGATCTTTCATTGGTCCGATTGTTGGCAACAGCAGAGCTAAAATCGAAGCTGAGTTCGGGACTTTGTAACGCGAGCCTTCTTATGTCTCCAATTAAAGTCACCGTCATCCCCATCACGAGGAGACCTCCCAGTCCGCGGGGATAGTGTCATGCCAGTAGAAACGCAAAGAGGGAAGGCTGGTGCCGAGTGTGCCATTTTTCCCCCAGGACTAGAGAAAATCATTGAGCAGCTTGGTCCCGCGTTGCTGTGAAGATCTGGAAATAGCTGCAGTTAAGATGTCCTAGACTTTCCTCCCCTCAGTGAACAGGTCATGGTAGATACAAAACAGAATTGACCTGCCCCTGGGGGGTCTTCCCTCATAAACAAAAGAACACCTAGCCTTCCAGAGATGCCAAAGAGTAAGTGCCCTAAGACAAGCCCAAACAGGGCACAAAGGTAAGCTGTGAGCAGGCAGCAAGTTCAACAGCAGCAAAGAAATGGGGGGAGGGGAAGGGAAAAGATCCCAGCTAGAGTAGAAACGTATCACCATTCTCCACACTCTTGTAGGCTTTGGGATCATCAAGCGCGCCCCTTCTAATATCAACGAGTACCTCAGAGCCCAAAAACGAACAAGCAGTCGGGGCGGTGGAAGTGCTGAAACCGCACAGTGGACACTGCTAAGCAATGTTCGATTGACTCAGGCAGAGTTAAACACAAGTTGCAGCAGGTGTTGTTGAGCATGGTAGCAGTATTGACTGACAATATCCTATGTGCCAACTTCCACAAAAAGCCTGAGATCTTAGCTGCTTTTGGCTTCCTCCAGATATCTTTCCATACCTTATCCTAGGTTTGCTGCAAGAGATGGAGGTGATTCCATTTTCAGATTCCATTTGTGAAGAAAGGATCGGGGAGGCCTTAATAGCGAGTAGGCCATCTTCACTGAGTAGGCAAAAAAAGGTGAGTGGTGGGAGTCCATCCAGCTCCATTCCCTTGGGTCAAACTGCAGGGAAGCCAAGGGGTATTTAAGAAACCACGTGAAAGTAGAATGCCGAGCCCATGTCAGCTCTTGACCCATTGGAGGGCTTGGGTTTGGATTTCCTTTGGAATCAAGCACCTTTATGGGAAATAGAGAACTCTTCGGCAGATCCATCATTCCATCGAGTTGAAGAGTCCCATGAAAGTCACCTTCAAAGGCTACACCAGAGGCTGTATGCCCAGTTACCGCTAGGACCAGGAGGACGGTGTTACCTCTATGCAGAGTTGAAGCCGTCCAGGTGGGTGGAGACCATGAGGAATCTCCATCTCTGAGTAGTGGCTTCATATATTTCGGTACTTCATCAAAGTAGTGCAGGCCATGCCCTAGCTCGTCTCGGGCCAAGAATAGGGCTGACTGCTTCTGCAGCCAAGAAATGGTTCTGGTCCCAGATGCTGCCCATATGGGTAAACCCACAATGCTCCCAGAATGCCCATTTAGGGTTATGGTCAATCAGCATACCAGAGTCCATGTTATAGTTTGCAAAGAGTGGTTGGCGGGAACATTCAGCGTAATTGAGAGGAATTCTTTGAGTAAGGGAACCTCTTATGGATTGCCAAGCTGCCCATATTGATTGCCAAGGTCTCGATCCCATGTGCACATTCGCATTCTTGTCTTGCACTACCCATCGTAATGATTGAGTCCATAGCGGGGAGGAGGTGGGATGCGCACCCATGAGATAAGGTTGAATGAGCTTGCTCCAAGGACTGTGACGATGAATCAAGGCTCTGGGGATCCATTTGGCCAAAAGCGCCTTGATCTGCGTTGCAGGATCAATAATCCCAAGGCCTCCCTTCTTCTTAGGTTGACAAAGCTGATCCCATGAGATGTATTTTTTCCTTTGTTGCTCAAGGTCGCACAGCCTTCCCTGAGGTCAAAATTTGGCGAAATTTCGCTAAGAAAAAAAACGATCACTGGAATCCAACCTCCCCTCTGTACCCTATGTGCTATTTTACCCTAGGTACCCGGTACTTCTTAGGCGTGACCTTAAGTTTTTTATATAGGGCCCACTCCTGAATAGCAGTCGCGAGACGAAGTGACTCTTGGATTACGCTGGCTCTGGCCGGGGTCTTCCCTCTCTTTTATCTATTGTTGGGTTTGTAGCTCTGTATTATCCCAAACCAAAAGATGGTACTAGGTAGAACAAACACGCCAAGAAAAACTTTGATGTTCAACACTAGCTAGTGTAGGCTCAGCATGTGTCTTCTTGTAGACTAAATTAGTTGTTTTAAAAATGAAAATAAACTTGAGACAACCCACCAATTAATAGGTTTATTGGTTATTAAAATATGCTATGATGATATTGTAGTGTGCATGCTAGGACGATTTAAATTGTTGTGGTCTTGGTAGCACTCCAGGCTATCGTTCTGGCTTGAGAAGGGTTCTAGTTCTGATTCATAAATTGTGTCTTTTCTGGGACATTGATCTAGTATCAATTCGATGCGTGTTCAATCTTTTATAATTTATCGGGGTCAAAAATCCGATAAAATACTCATTCACGAAGATTATGAGTTATACAATGATTAAGAGTAATTGCCAAAAAGAAAAAGAAACACCTGGATCCAAAATTCCCCATCAAACTTTGACTCAGAGGGCCCATCATCAAATTATCCTGAGAAATAAGCTTCACAATTTGGACGAAATAAGCTTCATTGATAACAGTCAAAGAGAGTTGAAGACTCTAGCCAATGTAAGCTAGTCCCATTTGTGAAGGTCAGGGATGGGTACAAAGAGAGTATAGTGTTCCCAATGACAACCAAGGTGTAGTCCACGGATTGAAGTCTCAAAGGTGTGTCCACCTTCAAGAGATAACATAATTTATGCTTCTTTCGGGAGGCGTCATTCCTTTTCTTTTGGTCCATTGGCACGGGAGTTCGGTGTCACATGAGATGGTTCCGTCACACTACCCACCTAAGTTCTCATCCTTGGTATGCTGCACCTATGAACCGTACCTAGTACCGCAAAATATGCAAACAATTGGGCAGCTGCCCCACCAAGCAGCTGCCTGCATCATTCTGTCGGCCGCTGCAAACCGAAACCGCTGTCTTTTCAACTTTGAACACCGCCAATCGTAACATCAACAGCACCCAAAAGTTCATGGTTTGTTAATAATTATAATTGTTGCGATTGGTCACTTTTTGACTTGGACAGGCAACAGCGGTGGTTGTCTTTTCAACTTTGAACGCTGCCAACCTAAATGGCACTAGAGCCCAAAAGTTCATGGTGTGCTAATATTATTGTGGTGTTTGGTCACTTATTGACCACGTCTGGCAACTATTGGTTGATGTCTTTTCAACTTTGAACGTTGCAAACCTAAACGGCATAGAGCCCAAAAGTTCATGGTTTGCTAGTATTATTGTGGTGATTGGTCACTTATTGACCAGGTCCGGCAACTATTCAACTTTGAATGCTACCAACGTAAACTGCAATAGAGCCTAAAAGTTCGAGGTCTGCTAATATAAGGGTGGTGATCGGTCAATAGGAGCGTGTTTCCATGTAGACCTGACCCCTTCCAATGACATCACCGTTGGAATGGGTTTGACCGATGGCCCAACCGTTGACTTGGCAAGGGGTCCTTCCATGTAACCACCCCATCTCGGTCTCCTTTCCTTGACACATCCACATTCACACACAAGAGAGAGACCTGCTCAGCAGGTGATCGCCAAAACCAACATGCTATAGGAAGTGAAAGTCAAAGATCGGACCGATCAGCTTTTCACCCAGAGTTAGGAGATCGACCCGAGATAGGGTTTGGGTCCAGGTTTTGCACATAGAAGTGTCCAAAACCAGATCATGACATCATCTTTTGGTCGGCTTTGACCGACTTGGTCCGGCAACAATGGTCGATGTCTTTCAATTTTGAACACCACCAACCAAAACGGCAATTGAGCCCGAAAGTTCATGGTTTGCTAATTCAACTGTGGTAATCTTTCATTTATTGACTTGGTATGACAACAATGGTCTATGTCAGTGTTTTTTTTTCAAATTTGGGAAAGAACAGGAGTGGCTACTGAGTTTTGCAAGAAATAGCCATATTTTCTGTTCCTCCACTGAAATTTGGACAGAATCATCCTCATATGTACTTTCATGCATATATATCATCCATATTAGGCAAATTCATCCAAAATTTTATTTTTTCTTGGAGAATCTTGGAAATTTCATCCATGGGAAAATAGGGGATTTACGACAGAATTTTTCGATTTTGATTTTTGAGGTCGAAAAAGTGCGAAATTTCACCAGAAATAAAAACACTGGTCTATGTCTTTCAATTTTGAACACCACCAACCAAAATGGCAATAGAGCCCGAAAGTTCATGGTTTGCTAATTCAATTGTGGTAATCTTTCACTTATTGACTTGGTACGACAACAATGGTCTATGTCTTTTTTGAACGCCGCCAACCCAAACTGCAATAGAACCCAAAAGTTCATGGTTCCCTAATATGAATATGGTGACCGGTCACCTATTGACGTGGTCCGGCAATGAAGGTGGACGTCTTTTTTTTCTTTTTTTTTTTTTTTTTGAAGAAAAAGGGGAGGAAGCCCTGTAAATCGTATTAAAAAAGGGGGGGAGTCCTGGAAAAAAGAACCAGCCATAAGGCTTACATCATTGTAGATTGGGTAACACCCTATCAGGCCCACAAGGGCAAGCTTTTGAACTAAGAAATCCAGGAGCCCTGAGAAGTCAGGAAGCCATGCTCTAGGATACTGCAGGAGAGAACTAAAAACAGGGCAGAGGGAAAGAGCTGCCAATCTGCCCAGAGTAGTACTGCAGCCAAGAAGCAAGTGGCAAAGCACTAATGAGGCAAAAACACAAGATGAGGCCAATCTGGTTGGTAGTTAGTAGCCCTGTTGGACCTGGTTGGGTCTTTTCAACTTCAACGTCCCCCACCCACATCAAATGAATGCTAGTATAATTATTTCGATTGGTCACTTATTGGCTCGGTCCAGGCAATGAGAGGGTGACATGTGACATGTGAGTGATGGCGACGGATGTTGTCTAGTTTCGGATGAATGTCGTCGTTACGAGGTCTTGGTTGGCATCGTCTCTCTCGTCTCGCGCTGTGGGAGGGGTGGTTTGACTGTCGTGATTGCTAGCTTTGCAGTGTCTTTACGCGTTTTTCTTTGTCGTACGTCGCTGTCGGCATTTTTTTCCTCGCTCCTGATGTATGCTGCCTTGGCTTGCAAGCTTCTGTAGCTGTCCCAGGTCGTGTGTATCATGTTGTTCTTCAACATTACCTCTCATAATTTCTCTCCCTGTACTCTTTATCCCTCATTTGTTTCCAGCGCTTGCTTGTTGTGTTTTTCCATACAACTGTGTCGACGTGGCTGTGGTATGAATGTTGTTGCATGGGAAGAGATTAGCGGGCGTAGTACAGGGGCGTCATTTGCAGCTGACAAAAAGGACGTCAGGAAGTCGCCATTTGTCCCTTCACGAACGGGGATTAGGGGAAGTTGCTAGCTGAGCAGTTTCTGCCATTTGGCACTGGGAAATTTCATTTGTGAACGGGGAATGGATTCCATGTCATTGCGGGCAATGCGGGATCATTGAGACTTCTGCATTACTATGGAGGTGAGCGGGTGGTTTGGGGAATGATTCACACTACGGTGACAACGACATTACTTTTCTGGGGAACAATTCGGGATGAGCAGGGAATCAAGCTGCGGGAGATATATGCACGAGAAAATCCAGAGGCTGTTTTATTTGTAATCCAGACTTGGATAGTAGATGTCAGATGTTAGATGTCAGAAGTCTGCTTGGAACGATTGAGGTGAAGACATCTCCGAGATTTTCGTCTAAGCACAAAGAATAAGAACGGCCATAGCAGAATTATACAAGTGTGTGAAGACAGTGTGCGAAATTGGGATCCCTGCGTCGGAGTTTGAGCAGGGCTGCTAGAAGTGAGCTTTATGTTCCAGGACAAGAGGACGGAAAGAGAGGGGAAATATTAGAGAGGCGAACAAAGAAGTGGGGGTGGCCATGGGGCCATTCTCCAACCTGCTGTACTATGCGTCAGTGGCAAAAGGCACAATGATATTGGCTGAGCACAGTGAGGTGGCCAGTGACCTAGGACTTGTGGCCGTTGAATGCTTGGAGAAAGTGCCGCCTCTACATAGCCGGTTCACATACACCACTAAGAGACGAATGTTCAACTGCTTGATGGAGGGCGCTTTCACCTACTGTGCAATTGTTGATGAGGCTCTGGGAAAACAAAAGGCTTATTGTTTTCTGGAACACGTCCGAGATGAGTTCAAGCTTCTGCTTCAAGCGCGGGGATTGGAGCTAGATGGGAGTGGACTTGAAGCCTACTCCCTGGCAGACGATTTTGCTGCTGTTTACCGGCATCTGGTTGCACCACTGGTAGGTTTCCCTGAGAAGAAGGTGAACGGAATGGAGGAGAAGTTGCTTGCGCAACGAGATGGGGCTGATGATCATCATAGGTCTGAACATACATCGCATCGGCCATCAAACCTCCAGCCTTTAAGAGAGAAAGGACGGAAGATTGACAAAAAGACGGTCAAGGACCAGGTGAGCAAGTTGTCTCTGTAATGGATTTATATTGTCTATGATGTATGTTTTTCAGGCTGTTACAAGGTGGGAGTTTGTTTTGTTTCACTATGTCTGACAACAAACTTTGGAAATGGTTCCCTTGACATTCTTTTACATTAAATGTGCTACAGGTTATTGAGGTGAAGGAAATCATGATGGAATCCAACGGTAAGGTGTTGGACAAAGGCCAGAAGCTTGAGACACTGGTGGCAGGAGGCTGTACACCAGATTCAGGCATGCACATGCAGAAGGGTGGCAACTTGAGGCAAAAGGGGCAACAGCTTGCTTCCGGCATGTGGTGGCGCAATGTGAAAGTTGTGCTGATTTTGGACATTGTCGTCTGTGCCATACTGTTTGCAATTTGGCTTGGCATTTGTAGGGGCTTTCAGTGTGTTAAAAAGTAAAGCTTGATGTGCCCCCTGAACGGAACAATCTTTGTCTGGGGCATTCTACTATTTCAAGGATGAGGCATAGGGCTGTACACTGAATTGTGCCAAGATTCAGATCAATTGTGTGAACTTGTGTTGCATTCGCCTGGAGCATCTTCTCTGTTGCCAACCGGTGGTTTGCGATCAGAGGTTTTGGATCTTGTGAAGCAAGGGAACTAAAGGATCTGCTCCATTAAAGCATCAGCCTTTTATGTGATCGGAAGCTTTGCTTTGGCTGAAGCATGGCAGTAAGTGCCACCTTTGTGGATAACATGGCATTTCAACATGCACATTTTGCTTAAGGCAGCGATGGAGATGATGGCATCCCAATGCATGCATGTATAATTGGCTGGAAGAATACAAATTACTAATCGACATGTATGTAAGTGGATCGATTCATATTTGCTGGATTTGATTCAGCCTCATATAAGTATAGCTTGATGCTTTGCCAGTGGTTGCCTGTCCACGGAAACAAGCTGTAGATGCTTTTGGTGAAGTACAAGTGTGATCTCGTCGGTCAGATTTTTCAGTCTCAGGGAGTGTTGAGTATCGAAGGTGGTTTGGGATTGTTGGGTAAACTGCTCCAGTACTTGTGCCCATGCTTTCTTGTTTGGGCTGCAGCGCTGCTCTGCACCAAGAAGACCTGTCTGTAGACTCAACTCTTCCACAATTGCACATAAATGAGACGGGGATTGCCTAGTCTGCTAACGAAACAGAACTGACTTCTTCCTTGCTCCTGAGCGCCTGGCATCTCTGTTGTACGAAGCTCCTGCATCTTACCGCTTTTCGATTCTCCTGCAGCCTATACTCCTATATTGTTGCTCACGAGACTCATCAACAGGTTTTGATGGGTAAATCTCATGAAGCTGGCGCTTATGTGCACATCTACAGTTGGAGGGGTTTGGAAACAAACTCTTGTGAGCCTGCTACTTTGTTTGGAGAATCTTTTTGGACTGAGTTCAAATGTGTCAAATGCATCCACCGGGATTCCAGCTTTCATGGTGTTTTCATGAACCGGTTGGTTTGGGGAGTGAATAATCGTTGCAAGCTGTTGAGAGGCATGCAATCGCAACACCGCTCAAAGGAGGCAGAAGAAGTATGACTTTGGGGCGCTCAGATCTACCCCATCATCACGTCTGCAAGGTCATCAACCCTCCATCATGGCGTGACAAAGCAGGAATCAGAAACAGGTGTTCTGGAACCCCAATCCCTCCCTCTTCACCCTCACTCTCCCCTGATTTTCCCTTCTTCCCTTTGAATGGGGCAATTCCAAAGCAAGCTGCACATGCCTATCAAGTGCAAAACCTGTCACCAGGTCAGTTTTGGATCTTTGTTCAAGAAGTCTGCATCCACACCATGAACTGTTTTCTCACTACATGAAGAATTTGTTTTTTGATTTCAGTTCTATTATACACTCTTCCAACCACATCAGTACTGTTATCCAGTGAACAAATAACAGAACCTTTCTAGGTCAGGGGTTTGTGCGAAAGCTTTCTTCGGACATGTAAACTCTGAAAAGTCTTGTTTCTGTCTTTGGGTTCTGGGCTTGTCTAGTGAGGCCTGGTGGGGGAAGTGCATAAGTTTACTTCAGAGAGAGGGATTGCAGGGCAGAATCTGGACAATGCAGTCCTCCATATGTGAGTCTTGTTTCTGTCTGTGGGTTCTGGGCTGGTCTACTGAGGCCTGGTGGGGGATAGTGCAGAAGTTTACTTCAGAGAGAGGGATTGCAGGGCAGAATCTGGGCAATGCAGTCCTCCATATGTGAGCCGCTAGTCTCTTCTTTTACCCCCCCCCATCTAGGATTCTGTTGAGGTTTGAACATGTCTACCACGTAGATGACTGTAAGGTAAGGTGTGCAGTGTCTTGTGTGTGTCTAAGGGAGGAAACAGCATCTTACTTCTTGCCTCAATCATCCCTACCGTAAGGTAGTGTGAGGTTACCGTTACTAGCTTCACTGTGGTTGCCATGGATGCTGTTTATAACCATTCGAGATTTTTATGTGGTTTCTTAGCCACTTTTACCAACAGATATGTAGGTGGATTTGTCTGACTACAGAAAGGCATTGCTTGTGCTAGGAGGACGCAATTTGAGGTAATTGGTAGCACAATGCTTATGTTATGCTCCAACCCTCTCGTACCAACTTTTTTCTTTGTTCTGGTCTATGAGCTCAGTATCTGACAACAGTTCCCATTGGACCAGGTCTACCGCCGATTGTAATTCCCCGAAATTCTCTCAAAGTGCCGCTGGATGAGCGGCCTTTACTCCCAAGAGACAGTCAGTACTCAGACACAGGGAATGAACGCAGACTGGAGAGTAAAGAGGAAAAATATGGTAGGACAGGCATTGCTGGAGCTAGTGTTGGAATTGCAGTATTCAATCTCACAACCACAAGTATTGGTGCGGGTATTGTTCCCTGCCACCATGAGGGTGCTCGGTGTGCCTATTGGCCTTCTTCTCATACTTATTATGGGTGTCCTCTCAGAGCTCAAGTCTTGAAATAGTTGTGCACTTCCTGGCACTCATGAAGATTTGGTCATACGGAGATATGGTTGCGGGGGAGGACTGGGGGGTTGGGGTTGGGGTTGGTGGTGGTGGTTGGTGAGTTGGGCAGGACAGGTGGTTGCACAGCTTTGCATCATCATCAGGCTCCTGGGAGGCTGTCAGCTTTTTATACCCAGCTCTCTGTCTCTTTGCTGATCGGACTATCAGTCAGATTCATGAGAACAAATGCAATATAGTAATACGCAAACCACTGTGGTCAATGACATCATGCGGTTTTATGCTTCCATGCTTGCTGAAGGAATGTGCATGTAAAGGTTTTCCTACTCTGAAGAACTGTATGGTTCATGAATCTTCTCAGGGATCCAGGTGATTGTCAGAGACGTCGTGCTTTGCTCTGCTGAAATTGAAGCTGTAACTCTTGAATGGTTTCAACCTATGAGACTTGTACATAAAAAGTGGATGCGTTGCCAAAGCAAGTGTAACTTATGGTGTCTGAGCTACTGCCTTCCCTCCGGTGAAGGTGGACACCTTTATGACATCCAGCGGTTTGAACCTGCAACCACTAGTGAAGTGGTGGTAACTTACACTGCAGCTGGAGTGTACAGAAACACAAGTGGCTGCAACTTAGGACTAGAAAGGACTGTGCAAGTTGTTACAATCCCATTCGAGAAAACATTAAAACCTTATGAGGTTTTGTAGAGCCAGATCAAAAGCTGTCTTCCCTGGCTTTCATATTTGCACTTGTGTTTTACTTTGAATTTTTCCCGTTCATTTCTGTCTATCAATTTCTGTCATAAACATTAGTTTACTTTTTACTTCTCTCATCACTCAACATGCACACGACAGTAAGCAGCTGTGAAATGTCGTTTTCGTACGAAACCAATACTCTTCCGACTAGCCAGAATGGTAGATTTCACGTCACTTTGTTCCTAGGACTACTGCCTGCCAACATGGACACTTTGAACCCGAGGTTATGCAGGGGCAAGGCACAAACACCCAACGCCGGGCCTACCTGCCCGTGCAATCCACATAGATAGAACTTGCATACCTCATCATGATGCTTGGAGAAGAGTGGTGTTTTAAGCTTTGCTGGTTGGACGTGGGGTTCTTCGTCTTATGTTTGACCTCCTCGAGGTAGCGCATGCTCGCCTCTTTTGCCAGTTGGGTCAACGAATTGAAGTGTTAATTTATATTTCATTTAAATTGATTGTAATAATAAGTCCATTTTTTATTTTTATTTTTCAAAACCAGAAAGGGAGCGGAGTCCCTGAATGTATTGCATTCCCCCCCCCCCCCCCCCTTGAACAATGCTTGTTGGAACTGAGTGAACTGAAATGTGGAGTCTTCCTTGCAGTGTTTTTTTTCTCCAAATTTGGAAAATAGCACGAATGGCTACTGAGTTTTGCAGGAAATAGCCATATTTTCTGTTCGTCCACTGGAATTTGGTTAGAATCATCCCTGTATATACTTTCATCCATTGATATCATCCATATTTAGCAAATTCATCCATAATATATATTGATTTGGAGAAATTTGGCGATTACATCCATGAAAAAATAGGGAATTTTACGAGAAAATATTCATTTTTTTTCAGGTAAAAAAAGTGCGAAATTTCGCCAGAAATAAAAACACTCCTTCCTTGCAGAAAAAGGGGTCCTAGTCCATTAATGATTGACGACTACCCAATCTTTCCTAACTAACTAGGAGCATCCAACACCTACACGCTTGAACAAATATGAAGCAAGGTTGGGCATTGACACTGAGTGCGTTATCCTCATCATCAAATCAATGTCAGTCACTTTGACATGATACAATTGGTACATACAGGTACTATTGTTATTGGAATGAATCAGATGTACCATGTCAAAAAGAAGGGAAAGAGGATAAATGTCTTGACGTTATGCTGCATAGCACACTGAACGAGAAGGCCAACAATCTATCTCCCAAATAATTGCAATGGTGCTACTATTTCACCGATGAAAGAAACCTAAATCCTCGTGAAATCCGACTATTTGTGACCTCGATTCGTTTTGAAATTCTTAAAAAACGACACAATGGTTACCTCTCTCTGCAAATTCGCATTCCATGATCCAAATCTCCGCGGTTGTCTTGCTTATGGTTATCAACTTCATTATCATAATCTCCGTGGACGTCGTATGGCATGAAGATGGTGCGTTGTTGTTCGCTAAGTAGGAGATTGTTGTCGACTAGAAGATTGAGCTGGTCTAGAGAGATGATGTTCGGTGCTTGACTACTGAGATTGCAATGACCTGGTGGAAGCTATGTGGTCCTCAGCTGCACCTGCTTTGTAGCTATGGCGGGCTTGTGCAGGCGAGGCGACAGGTACGGCAGCAATACCGGCGTCACCGTTTAGCTTAGAAGTTGCCGCTTTTTGCCGAAGAAGAAGCAGGTTGTGAGTTGCTGCTCTAGGAGAGAATCCCTATCCTAGCTTGAATCCTAGCCGAGCATTGGTTGCAACATTGTCTTCTTCACCATTGTTTTCACATCAACACCAAAGCACTTCACGTAAAGACTCCTCAATTCTTCGTTACCTTGACTGAGGTTGACATTGTTCAAGGAATATGCAATGGTTACCACGTTACTAATGTGGCAGATCTGATAACTAATGTCCACATAAACCTTTCTCAATGTCCTAAGCTTCCGCAAGAAATCTATATCGAGATGAACGATCTTGCCTTCGATGTTAGCCGACTACCAGGTGTCTCAACAATCATTTTAGCAACATGCGACCACAACCATGCGGATCTCTCGTTAGGCGGGAGCTTGTCCTTGTCACATTCCTCATACAGGCACTCGCGGATTTTGTCAATAAACGCTCTAACATCGAGTTCAAATGAACCACCGAGAAACACGTTGTGGAGTTTCATGTTAGTCTTTTCTGAGGTTAACGTCTTGACCTGCCTCTCAAGCTGTTTGTCCAACCCGGAGAGTTCATTCTCCAAAATTTTCTCCATTTTCAGAAGTTTAAAAATGAATCATTATTAATTTGTGTTCAATGAAGAATTCTACTTATGTCATGTTTTTATTGCAAATCATCCGAGTTAACTCTTGGTAAATTTGATAAATGTAGAGGGAGTGGTGGTGGTAGAAGGCAAATAGCAAGAATTTGTAACATGACATGTATTGCTTGTTGTGCCATTGAAAGATTCAGAGAAGGCTATACTTGTTATATCAGTGAATGTGCCTACAACAACAGTGTACGAAGGTTTTATGGATACATTGGAGGAATGCTTGAATTCCATCATCCGATGGCCTTCTGAGCTCATTAAATCAAAACAAGTCGTATTACAATCGTCGACGATAAACTATAGAAGGGAAGAGACAACTCCTACCAATGGCCCTAATCCACACGTGAATCAACAATCGCAACAATCTTTCAAACGAGTTGCACCTCGACAAACTGATTTATTAGACTTGGATGATTTTGTGTTTCCTAATTGAGACAGAATGTGACACAAACGATAAAAATTCAAGAATTGCAGTCTATCGGCTTTGTCCGTATTTGATTGACTTTTAGATAAAGATACTAATTCAAGTTCTATTCCAGTGCCTATTCCAACAGTTTCAAATGATCATGCAAGAGCCAAGGCAGTAATGTTACACCGACTGTATCGAGCTTGAATATATTCCAAGATGGATTGAACAAATCTCAAGCCAAACGTACATATTCAATGGCCGATCTGAAGAACAAAATGGACATGAGATACAAAATTGGAGAGTCGAGGAATGCAAAAGTGACATTTGATAGCGTGACCAAAATAAAATATGTTTCTACTAGCAAGATGAATTGTTTGGCACGCATATCGTAATTGGATATTTTAAATTTGCGATATCAAGCATGGTCCAGTACAATCCATAGTGAACGTGTTAAATGGGACGTATTGAATCAATTGAGGGAGTTTATGATCATTACCGAAGAAACGTCATGTCATACAAAATTCCATACCAACGTCGAGTTTGCAATGGATGTTATGGCCATGTAATTGCTTACTCAAAAACATGGATACAAAAATTAAAAAATGATGCGACATGCAGGACACATGTGAAGCCTCATTTTGTGGTTGGATGAGATTCGACTATCCTCTTCTAGGCACGTTTAAGTTAAGGGCGTATAACTCAGGAAATACATGTTTCGTTGTCGCAGTGTAAGAGGAACGCGTAGAGGAGAACAATGTACAGCACATGAACGACGTCAAACATGCACAAGTCTGAACATCCAGAGAGTTCCGTTACCAAACTGTACATCAGGTTGTACAAACGAAAATAGAACCGGCCTTACTCAAGTAAGTCAGACCATATACCCAAAACCATAGGTTGGGATGATCCCCCACGTGGCGGCATGCCACGGGCGGGTCAGATTACAATGCATCATGTCCATTAAATAATGAAGGGTCCTGATGAAGCCACATCGCTGTAGGGTTAGCTTAAACATAGTATGAGTCAAGAGGTATAATGGCCTCCCGCCGTCTATACTAAAGCACATGATGAACATCTGATAGAATTAAATGAATAAGGGGAATAATGGGCCACGACATAACACGACATCAAAGCTTTGTTGTACGTCATGCGAACGATAGTACAGTTTGGGAATTCACTCATACAACTTGTGCCCGAACAATATTGCAATCGTACTTCAATGAGCATGGTTGTACACAACCACATCGTCAATATAACCATTTGGGGACTACTCGGCCTCTTGTGTTGCTCCCCATGAATACGAGGAAAGAAATGGTCATGTAGATGTTAAATCATGGGCTTATGAAGGATAAGCAAAGCAGGTATGCACATGTGTTGTGGAAATGCATGTGTTCCACATGTGTAAATCCCTCTGACCTTACGATTCTCAAAATGTTATTTGTGCTGGGAATACAAAGCCTAGACATATGAGGCGTGTGCCAACGAAAGAATGAGAGCTACTATGGAAACAAATATCCGTCAACATAACACATTGTATGAGGAGGAACGAGAAGACTATTGTGAGGCAGAGAATAAAACAATATTGGCGCTTGACAAATTTTTATGGATGGTATAGATCCAAACACTACAATGGTTTCAAAGTTGCATCAAATAATAAAAGGCACTACGGAACGATACGTTAAGACACATTTGTGTGACATACTGGTACATGGGTACGGATTATTCTGTGAATTATGGGTGGATACCCACCACAAACATAACAACAATCAAGTTGTAACCTCAATCATGAAAGTGCTAACGACAACGACAGTCAAGATAACCCGTGGTAAATTATCTCCTAGCTTGTATATTCAAGCCGACAATTGTGGGTGAGAAAACAAAAACAAATATTTGTTTGCATTGTGTGTAAGTTTGGTTGTTTTGGGGTAAGTCTTTTGTGACATCCATATTGGATTTCTCATCGTTGGCCACACACGTGAAGACATTGATCAACATTTCAGTGTTATCTCCGGGGTTTTGAAACGAACTGATATTTCATCAATAAAAGAGTTGATCTCTTTGATACGCGAGGCAGGGGTAGGCAAACAAGAAAATATGTTTGTCAATCAATTGGAGGACATCTGGGATTTAAAAATATATATAACATCACACTTGCCGACTGGACGCGATTCATTTGTGGGCATTATTAAACCACATCATTTCAGATTTTACATGAAAGACGGACTTCCTCACCTCAGACTGAAAAACTGCTTCAGAATTTGTGATATAAGCTCGGTAATAATAATTATGCACTAGATAATGGTCCATCTTATTTTATGGGAGTTCATACATTAATCTAACGCTGATAGTGGTGAAGTACATCGGCTCAATTCATTTGTGTTGCATGTACATGTAATAGACGCACATCTGATCTCTCTTGGCATCGTACATCAAGTCCAAGATTCCTTCCTGCATAATTCCCTTACTTCGAGTAGGAATGCCCCATGGATTTTACCAACCTGGGTGGGTTGCTATCTCCTTCATCCTCCATCAGCAATTCTCATTCTGTCAATAAATTAGGGAACAACAACGTCAGAAATTGGATTTCAGGTCGAGTCCTCAGGCACTCTAGCGGTCACCTGAAGTACTCACCGGGATTGCTCGCAGCTATATCACATTCGGGTAATTGATGATAGTAGGAATCCCAATCCTCTGGCTCTTCAAGGATAAGAGTTACAGTATGCTAGTCACTCATGCTTTAACTGACTCCTTACTTTGTCCTAACTAGATTAATTGCAGTTTGATCTAGGAGAGTGGTCATGGGAACCATGGTCACACTTAATTTCTGGCTTATTTGGTGAAATTGGATACTCGCGGCTATGTCTTTCATGGCTAGATGGTAACACAAAGTGGCTTGATCACCAATTTGATTCTGATACCTATATGTTCATATGGAAAGATATGTGAAGAAAAGACAGGACGGCACGTATACCTGCCTTCCTTCGAAAAATTGCTTATAGAATTCTCCCGGTCATTGATGATCCCACTTGCATTGTCTGTATGGGACAACACGAAATATGATTGAACATTGTTTAACATAGTGCCCTAGAATTTGTAGGATGTGGAGGATGGTAATTGCATTCTATTCCAATTGGAAAATTCTGCCTGCCCATCGTGCACAATTTTTCTATTGCTTAACCCTAAGGCATGAAAGACAATGCCTAGCTGCCCAATATGGGCATGCCTCATATCACACTCGCTATGGTAGGCTTGAAAACCACATGCTCTCATATGTATGAGGGAAAAGCCCCAGTCTCAAATCTTTTTTGTTTAAAATTTACTTTGATTTGTTGACTGAGGGATGAAAAGCTTGGGCTTCAATGTGTGCAACTCTTTCGAGAATTTCAGAGAAGCACAAGATGCAGCTTTACGAGGGATTTGATCTCTCCCAGGACAAGGGTGGCGTTTTCAACACCTGCACATCCAACATAAACTTTCAGTGGAATGACTTCATCCCCTCGTAATGGGAAGTCTCCTGTTGAGGGGGAGGAGGGTGACTGCAGCTGGCGTCACCGCCGTGCCTTCGAGATCACAAATTCAAGATGGAGCTGATGTTCTAAGTTCTAGTTCTTGTCTGAGAGGTCCGAGTTCTTGTCTGTCCGGGTCGGACCTCTCAGTTTTGCTTTTTACTAGCCTCGTTACTCAAATTAAGAGGAAAAAATAACTTGAAGGTGACATGAAGGCTTAACAACATTGAAATAGGGTCACTCCGTGATGTAACCTTGATTCCGAGAGGAGGTCGAATAATAATAATATATATATTTTTCCCACTCCGTGCCAATCAACACTGAGACATCCATGCGAGGCCCTAGGGGTTCGAAGACCTAGGCGCGGGAGACTCAAGATTCCCGGAACGGAGCCGTATGACGTGAGAGTGTCACGTACAGTTCCTTGAGAAGGGAGTGGATACCTATTCTCGGGCCCGAGCGGGCCACAGAGCTGCACCCCTACTCTCCTAGTCCATGTTATATTTGGATGTGTATATGAACTGCCATAATTAATAAATCACGGAGAACTTATATAAAAAGATTTGGGTATAACAAGATTTGAACCTGCGACCATTAAGTTAAAAACCTAATGCTCTACCAACGAAGCTATACATATGCTTTGGGTTAGGCACCCATGGAAGAACACCCAGGGACGGGATCTTGTTGAAGGTCTGATGGCATGTTGCTCCAACCTGGGCTATGCAGGATCTCTCCTAATCTTTGTTGTATGTCTTTGGCGGTCTCCCGTGAGACGCTTACTTGGGGGTTGACTCCTGTTTTTTTCGAAGTCTCCTTCAGTAGAAGCCTAAGCCTTCATGGCCTTGTCTCATGGTTATTTTTTCCATGATACCTTAAGCAGGGCTTCTTCCCCTTTTTATTTTTATATATATATTTATTTTCTTACCAACAGGGGACAGTTGCCCTGAGAGAAATTTATTAATAAAAGTGTGAAAGAGAAGGCCGTAAAAGCATACCGCATGGGGCACAACCCAGTAACAAGCAGTGAACAGGGGTGACAGCAGGATGAGGCCAGGCAGAGGCCATAGTTTGAAACTAAGAAAAAGATTAATTTTTTTCAAATGTTATTTACAATTTTATACGTATAACTTTATTTACAAAATATGTTAGTATCCGGCGAGGTTATGTTGAGAAGAGACAAATCCCCCCACCCCCCAAAAATAAAAAATAAATCACGACGTGTTGTTGCCCCATCTCGCTGCTTCTTTCTCGCGCCGGAGCATCTGCCATCTCTCTTGTACTAGGCCCCTGCATATCATCGCATTTCTGCTTGCTCCTGCAGCCTACACTCCTGTGTCGTTGCGCTCCAGACACATGATAGTCTTGCGAACCAGATGTGAAACTGAATTCGTCACTTGGTTTAATCTTCTTTGGAACGAGTTTGAAGGTGTCAATGCATCTCCAGCTTCACGATCCGGTTGGTCAAGGGATCGATTAAACTTTGCAGGCTGTTGAGAGGCATGCAATCACATCACCGCTCAAAGGAGGCGGAAAAGTATTCGTCGCTGGAGCTGCAGCAGTATGACCTTGAGGTGCTCAAATCTACCCCATCATCGCGTCTGCAAGGTCATCAACCCTCCAGTCCTGGCGCGACAAAACATGAATCAGAAACAGGTGTTCTGGATCCCAAGTCTCTCCCTCTTTACCCTCACACTTCCCACGATTTGTCGCTCCTTTTGAATGGGGCGACTGCAAAGCAAGTTGCACCCGCCTATCAAGTGCAAGACCTGTCACCAGGTCAGTTTCGAACCTTTGTTCAGGAAGTCTGACTCCACACATTAAGAACTGACCTCTCACTACATGAACATGAAGAGTTTCATGAAGAGTTTGTTTTCCGATCTCACTTCCATTCGCACTCTTCCATCTGCATCATTCATTTTGTCCAGCGAACAAGTAACAGAGCATTCTAGGTCAAGGGTGTAACCTCTGCAAAGTCTTGTTTCTGTATTTGGATCTGGGCTGGTCTAGTGAGGCCCGGTGGTAGATAGTGCAAAAGTTTACTTCAGAGAGAGGGCAGAATCTGGACAAAATAGTCCTACATATGTGAGCCGCCAGTCTCTTCTGTAACCTCCTCATCTATGATTCTCTGTTGAGGTTTAAACATGTCTATGATGTCGAGGACTGGAGGCCAAGGTGTCTTTCTTCTTGCCTCAATCATCCCTACTTTGTTGGGTAGTAAAATGGAGTGTGAAGTTACAGTTACTAGCTTCACTGTGGTTGCCAGGGATGCTGTTTATAACCATTCCAAGATTTTTGTGTGGTTTCTTAGCCTCCTCTACCAACAGATATGTTTGGATTTGTCTGACTATGGAAAGGTATTGCTTGTGCTAGGACGACGCAATTGAGGTGATTGGTAGTACAATGCTTATTTTATGCTCCAACTCTCTCGTTCCAACTCTTTTGTTTGTTATGGTCTATGAGCTCAGTATCATAACAGTTCCCCATTGGACCAGGTCTGCCGCCGATTGTAATTCCCCAAAATTCTGTCAAAGTGCCAGTGGATGAGCGGCCTTTGCTCCCAAGAGACAGTCTGTACTCAGACGCAGGGAATGAAGGCAGACTGGAGAGTAAAGAGGACAAATATGATAGGACAGACATTGCTGGAGCTAGTGTTGGAAGTGCAGTATTCAATCTCACAACCACAATTATTGGTGCGGGTATTATGGCACTCCCTGCCACCATGAGGGTACTCGGTGTGCCTATTGGCCTTCTTCTCATACTTATTATGGGTGTCCTCTCAGAGCTCAGTCTTGAAATAGTTGTGCACTTCCTGGCGCTCATGAAGGTTTGGTCATATGGAGATATGGTTGGGGGGGCGTGTGGTTGGGCAGGACGGGTGGTTGCACAGCTTTGCATCATCATTAACAATGCAGGCATACTCATTGTGTATCTGATTATCCTGGGGGATGTTCTCTCAGGCTCCCCAAATCACCCGGGCCTGTTTGAGGAGTGGGCTGGGGGTGCTGGGTGGTGGACCAATCGCAAGCTTGTTTTGCTGATAACAATGGTGATAGTGCTTATGCCCCTGGCACTGCTGAAGAGGATTGACTCCCTCAAGTTTTCATCTGCGGTGTCTGTGGTATTAGCCCTTGTTTTTGTGTTTCTTGCGTCAGCTATTGCATTTGTGAAGCTGGTGGAGGGGAAGATTCCAATGCCACGAATGCTACCGTCGTTTGGATCTAAGCGATCAATTTTAGAGCTTTTGACTGTAATACCCATCATGACGAATGCCTACGTCTGCAACTTCAATGTACCCCCCATTTACTTGGAACTGCGGGAGCGCACACCAGCCAAAATGTACAGAGTGGGGAGAATCACCATTGCTCTGTGTGTGCTGGTGTATATGGCCACAGCCCTTTCAGGCTACCTGCTCTTTGGAGATGCTACAGCCGCAGATGTCCTCTCCAACTTTGATACAAACCTGGGGATCCCATTCAGCAACATCTTGGATGATGTGATACGAATTGGCTATGCTCTTCACCTTATGCTTGTCTTTCCCATTATACATTTTTCGCTGAGGCAGACAGTTGATGCCATTCTCTTTCCCTCAGTGCCTCCATTGTCAGAGAGCAGACTAAGATTTGCACTACTCACGTTTGTTCTATTGACTTCAATATTTGTTGGGTCAACAGTGGTGCCGAACATATGGATTGCTTTCCAATTCACAGGGGCCACTACAGGGCTTTCCCTAGGATTTATTTTTCCAGCACTTCTGGTAATCAGATCAAAATCAGAAGGTAGAAAGCTGGACCGAGAGAACCGGCCACTTGCCTGGACAATGCTGATCATGGCAGGCATTGTTAGTGGTTTGGGTGTGGGCACACAAATCTACAATGTTGTAACCGGTGAAATCTCATGAATTTTCATCTGTCGTGTCTTCTTGCCCTCCTTCATGTCAGACCAAAATTTCATGTTTTGATGAGTTCTCCCTGAGACAGCAGATTGCATCATTTGATGATTGTCCCTTTGCAGTATCAGTAGGAAACTGTGTGTCTTTCTTGCATAAGTATATAATGCATGTGCAAGCAAAGAGTCTGTATTGTTTGGGTGTTGGCATGACTGTGAAACACCATGCTCAAATCGCAGGATCCCAAGGGGTGCTCATCTTGAGATGAATTGCAGTATTGAATCACCTGACCGTGGGCTTTGAGTTCATTGACTATCACTTGAATTTGCTGTGGATGTGAGTTACCTACATATTGCTATGGCACTTCTCTACCTCACTTGGTGTGCTCTCGTCTTGAACGGAGAGGCACGGAGAGTAATAACAAGTTCCAATAGTGTTGGAAAGTATGGTCTGAAGTAGTATACGTGGGAATACAGATGTATGTACAAAGGCTCATAGGTTACCAGTGCCCTCCTCTCTGATACGTAACTTACACTGCAGCTGGAGTCAGCTTGATAGAGCAAAGTTTCTTCCCAGTTCACTGACCCAGGAACTTGTGGCTCTAATGTACCAGTCCGACAGTAACCAGGGCCTAACCAAGGTCTGCTGGCATGTTGTTCGTATTTGAACATCTTCCTCATGTTACAGAGTGTCCAGAAATGCGAGTGGCTGCAACGTAGGGACTAGCGGGCGGCCGGGCTCACCAGAGTAATAAGCACACCTCTGCAAGGCCCTGCAAAATTGCCAAAGTGAAAAATTGATTCTGGCTTATCATGGATTCAACTGTGGTGACTTGAGATTCGCAAGCTTGACCAGTATAATTGGAAATGCATGCTCATGGGGTGTGGCATGTATGCTTAGGCTCGCATAAGTGGGCAGCCTGTGATCCAAGCTACAGTGTTGACCTGAGCTTCGTCATGGTTGTTCAATGGAGGATCGATGTCGGTCGCTGGAGGTTTGGCAGCCCAGTACTGCAGACTCATTTTCTTCACCAGAAGTAGAACTCTCCTAAATCTGTCAAAAAGTCTGTACTTCTCAGTACTGGAATTGACCGCCTTCAAACGTTTGGCCGAAATTCCAGTTGGGAGGAGTTACGTCCATGGAAGTGACAGTCTTGCCATCGCTGGTTGTGACGCGGAAGGAGAGGGTCTGGTCTAGTAAAATAGTGTTGCTCTGCCACTTCATTCCCCAATTTCGGCTCATGGGTTCCCAGTCGGTGTTGCTACCCTTGATGGCCACAGCTTGCACATCGCCGACCCCACCCACATTGGTGATGGTGATTAGGTTGAAGTATTTGTTGCCATTGATTGTATAGCGAATTCCACCATTCTTCACACATGGTACCCTGTTGGTACACCAACAATTTTATTCTTAGCTGTGCACAAAGCAAGAGATTGAAGCATTCAAAGACGTCTGGAGATTATGGAAGTCTCGATGAACAGTTGACGCCTTTGACAAAGAGAGCATAAGCTGAATTTCAAGGTGTGGGGCGATCCAGACAAGACTATCCAGCCACACAATAAAACGAGATTGGAATCGAACCTAGAGATCAGTTTGCAACTCCATGAGCGACATTTATGATCTAGTCCTAGATACTTTAGAACACGAATATACCTTCTGAAAAGAACCGGGATAATGCCGGCCCGCCATTCAGCAATCCGCGAGAACACAGGCTGCGAGAGATCAAAATGGCGCCTGGGCGGGTTGCACCATCCTCCATCGTCGTTTGGCTGGGCAAGGTTAGGGGGACAGAAGTTAGTGGCGGTAACATGGATAACGGGCGAGCCTGGGAAGCAATTTTTGGACTGATGACACATGATTGCATAGCAAGCTCCACATTTGGCCCCACTGTTGAAGAGAGCAGTACTCAAGGCTGTTGATTCAGTCCCATAGCCTTGGCTATAGAGATTTCCGTAACCGCAAGCCCCTCCTGCATACCAAATACTTCAAATCCATCAGGTGATATATTATCTTGTAGTTGATTTGTACTGCTATGTGATTAACCTGCAGCTTCGCTTGAGCGAAAACATGTGACACCAGAAGTAGTAATTAGAGGCGAGGTTATTGTATTGATCAGTATGGCAGTCTCGGGGGATGTTGTGTATGGCATTATACAGAACGAAATTTAGGCTGGTTAATGTGCAAGCTTGCAGGGTCATTGCATTCCTAGTTAACACATGGCTGGCCTTGCATATGCTTTGAGAGGGGTCCAGGCGTAGTACCCATGGTGCCTGATGCATCTGCACCACCATAGAAGGTGGCATGCGCTTTCCGCCATCTAGGATTTCCCCTCGAATGTCTACGGCCCTGCACCTCCACCGGAGTTGACAAGAGCAACACGATCAGCATGAGCACCATCGCTTCCCTTGTGTGCTTTGCCATTGTCTGTCGCGTTGCTGAAAGGCGTACGTGTGTGATCTGCTGCGCCATTGAGAACATCACAGCTTTAGTATTTTGACTTGCTGTTTAATGGAGTTCATTTTAATAGCAAGGCAGGAGTATGCATTTGAACACCAAGAGTTGTAATTGAGCTAGCAGGAGAATGACAAGCTTGCAAGTTCCCTGGGCTAATACTCGGCTATTGCCATATATACGAAGGTTTTGTGTGGTTCACAAGCTCCGGTCTTGCTGTAGTGTATCGGGATGCAGTGCAGTTGTATGAGCCTCCTCCAATTGATGTCAGGGCACTGAAGAGGTGAAGGAGTAGCAAGGGCCTCAGGATTTATTATGAACATTACTAGTTAAGCCAAATTGCTGGTTCTGGCATTGCAACATCTCAGGGAGCTGTACGGGATCTTTTTCTACTGATGTGCAGTCAATCGGATGCTCCAAACGACATCAAGAACGTTCAAGCTTATTGATCCGTGTTGACAAATAGCTCGTACATTAGTGAGTAGGAGATGAAGGGAGCGACAGACAGGCAGACAGAGACTTGCGTTTGAGTGGAAAAATTATCACAGAAACTCTCCAAAAAGTTACTTCTCGGAGGAGAAGAACAGTGGAGCCAGTGGGAGGTCTGGAGGGAGGAAGGTCAAGAACGGGAACTCGGCGAGATTACCGGTTGCATTACAGCATCCACTTGAAATATATAAGAGCGATCAATTGGCTGTCTTTGCACCCTACAGTAACATGCAGCTTTTCAGCGTTTCGGACTTCTTCCGGCTTCTACTCGTAGAAAGAATGCGTGCTCTGAACTCGCCGTGTTGTCTTTCACAGTATCTGCGAATCCTACACCTTGACTCTCAATCTTGAACAAGAGTGTCGCAGCACAAATTCAGACTTTTTCGGTCTGCTACAGATAGAAGAAATGCGTGCTCTGAACTCGCCGTACGGTATATCTTTCACAGTATCTGCAAATCCTAGAGCAAGAGGCCGTAACTCTCTATCTTGAACGAAAGTTTCGCAGAAAAAATCCAAACTTTTTTCGGCTTCTACTCATAGAAGGAATGCATGCTATGAACTCGCCGTATTTCTCTCACAGCATCTGTAAATCCTTATGCAGCAAGACGCCTAAACTCTCAATCTTGAACACAGTTCAAATCCATACAATAGAAAGCTGATTGCGAAAGACTTCTGAGTGAGAATTTCTGATCACGAAAGAACGCGAATGATGGAGCAAGAGCAGGAGAGAGTGAGAGAGAGAGAGACGGAGAGCGATGTGCCGGCAGAGCGAGTGAGAAGCTCGCTGGAGTGTGGTGTGTGTGGATAGTCTTTTATTGGCCATGGCTGCCTCGCTCGATCGCTCGCGCTGTTTATCAAAGGAAGCGCGCCAAGCCCTTCGGTTGACGACAGTTGCAGCCTGCACTTTCCTGCCTCATGTGAACGAACCCTCGCTATTTACCAAGTTACCCCTCACTAATCGTTCTTTAATTGATAATAAACCTTCACTAAACACTGTTAAGGTTGGATTTGCAGGATCGGGCAGCAAGCATAACAAATTGTGCTAGATTCTTGGAGCGTTGACTGCCGTGTTTCGATTTCACATTTTTGGATCGGGGCAACTGCCCGCACCCGCAACCCCATTCTGGTTGCTCATTTCCTCATTGGATGAAACTGTGGGGTTTCCATTTTTGAACCAATCGAAGCACGTTTGGGTGCCTGTACGTTCACACGTGCATAATAATTATCAGGCTGAAATGAGATGATTTCTGAACGTTCACACGGCGGGAACAGACGGCTGGTTTGAAGTTCCCGCCTAGCGAGACAGGCTGGCCTGGGAACCGGTGACCGGTATTGCTTACCGCCATAACCTCCTCCGGCGATATCTCCAAACTACCATTGGCTGAAATACAAGCATTTCCTAGGTTTCATGTATTTTAACCAATGGATTATTTCCACGTATACAGTTTGACTAATATACCATTTGTTCGTCCATTAATACGGTGCATCATCCATCCAGAGGGTTAGTCCATCTGTTCGGTCAATGTAGACTGGATGGATGTATGATATCTTCCAAGTCAGTTACGTCCAGGTTCATCCATTTTGATCACTGTTTAAATAAGAAAGCGGACGTGGGTCTCAGGTCAGTGTTTTGGAGGCAACTCTGTAGCGGGTTGGGAGGATGGGATGGATGAATTCGATGCGGATATGGATGAGAAACCTCGGTAGCGCTTGGCACCAAGAAAAGGCTGGATTTTGTTGGGGTGGTTTGGCGGTTGCAAACCGCTGTGCGCGCCTAAATCAGTGCCTGTAATTACGCTAAAACCGCGCGCGGCGCTGTGACGAAACCGCGCCGGAAACCGGGACTGCGCGGTCTGCCTTTCTTGCTTTCTTGCTTTCTTACGCGTCGTCTCTCTCTTGAATGCTCGGCCATAGCTGCCCTCGACGATCTCTTAGATCAGTACTTTCGTCCGATTGTCGTCAAGCCTGTTCTTGAATGCAAGTTTCTGGTTATAGAGTGTAAACCTGAGATTCTGAGAACTCATTCATCCGCAGTATTTGCAGGTGTAACATCAGCAGACCAGTTTCCCCGTTGTCGATTCATCAGTGTCTCCGAATTTGCTTTAAGTCGGCCAAAAGATTGTTACAAGCTTCCGGTATATGTACTCTCGAAGCAATCTCGCGTCCCCACGGCAGTTCACTCTCCAGCTGAACTTGGTTAGAATCTTGACATGATCAGCGCTGAAAATTAACGTTCCAAGTTCCGGGCACAATCGACTATCACTGTGCTTGTTTCTCCTCAAGTTGGAAACAGAGGGAAAGCAGTTCCTTTATGAACTATGTTTCAAAGTATTTCGATCATCGGGATGCTCCAACAACAAGGACTATATCCGAATCTTTGACCTCAACAGAAATTGTCTTAATACTTATATCAGTTTTTATGTCATTCAAATGTTTCAAGAGCTAGTAAATTGCAGAGCTCTAGAATCTGATTGTTGGATGTTTTGAATGCACAAGGCACCTGTATTCAGACTGTCAACATGGTGTCTGACATGCAAAAGAACTGGAGCAGATATAGAGTGGCCAGACGCAGTCAATACTAACAAAGGCTATGCAGCTGTGTTTCTCGTAAAAGCCTCCGTCCTGCGATCGGTGTAACCTTGCCTTACATCTTTTTAGACATTAAAGTTCTGTGCAGCCAATGTGAAATTACGTTTCTCTACTGTTCATGTAGAGACCTCTGATTCCCCTCCGAAGCGTCTATTTACAGTTGTACATACCAAATTAAAATTGCACTTCAGTTGCAACCTGGAGATTTCATATGAAGCCTGGAATTGGCCCATTCACCGTCATGTCATCTCAACTTGACCACTACGCAAGCAGCTTCACTTGCTTAGCCACAATACCCTCCACTACAGAGCACAGCACCGTTTCTCGAGCTGTGGTAAGCTCAAATTCTATTTCACTTCTAAAGGTCACTGATGCACTGTGTCGGAACAACTGATACACGTCTTTCTAGCGGACTTCAAGCATTGCACCAAAACATCTAAATTCCTGTTTCGTCTTCGTCCAAAATAGGGTGTCCAACGGCCACCGTTTGCACTTAATATCGTACTAGACTCCTTTGCCCCATATTTCATGTGAGGTGTAGTACTTGAGTTCCTGAAGGGTGTGAGCTGTTTCCAGCGTTCATGCTTGAGAATTTTGAAGCCTCGCTGGTGAACTAGACTAGTTCAACCAAGATTTGACATAAAACACTCTGAGAGCGAATTCAAACAATGGAAGAGACAGTAAATTGTTTATCTTTTGCATGTGTCAGCGACACACTGTGTTACCGGCCAGATAGCATTTCAATGTGAGATTTAGAGCAGTCTCTTCATCACTAGATTTCACTTATGCTGTCCATTACTACTAACCCAAATGCTATGGCAGGAGGGGAAGGGAGGAGATTCAATCAGAGGTCTGGCGAGAGGTTCAATCAGAATGTGTCTATACCACCAAAGTAGATTATAAACTACCAGATACCAGATTTCAAGCAAAATTGTAAACCAGCTGCTCTTCTGTTATGTTGGCTTAAAAGTATCAATAGATATATTGATACTATGAACTCCTATTGAAAGCTCATTCAAGCCATCGATACCCCATCATTCAAACAATGGCTGCTGGAAAAAGTGAGTCATGTGAGAACAATAGGTAACAATTCAATGCTCAATTAGCTTAAAGACCACAATTGTAACTCTGTCTACCCAACACGGACTAGCCTGTTGAACTCGGTGTGAACAACACCAAACCAGTAACAAACAACTTTCCTCACTTTCCACCGAGCTTATCCAATCTAACATGAGCCTGGCACATTGTCGTACACTCGGTCGACATTCTATTCTTGCCTAGCGTAAACCTAGACACAGCTAAAAGGCACAAGAGGAGATCAGATCTCTTCATGGCTGTACACTACACACAGAAGTGCATCTTTCACTATTCAAAAATTTATTGCTGTGGTGTAAAGAGTAGAATCAACCTTGGACTAGATTACGTTTTAAAGTCGCAGCTTGCAATGGAAGACACTGTACGACCCAGCATGCATGTTTGGCCTTTGCAACAGCAGATCCACCCTTGAGCATCAATCAGCTGCCACGGCTGCCTAGCTCCAAGTGAGCATAGGCCGATGCAGTGAGCTCAAACACTCCAAGATTTACTCTAAAATGCAACATGGCTAGGTCACCCTCCCATAGCACTGCTGACCTTGGAGCAGAATACTGAGGGACTGATTTCAGGGGATGAATGCCATTTGTGAGACATGGTGACCTACAGTAAGGGGAGTCTTAAGTTCACCTCCCCCCCTCCCCAACTCGGGATTTAGTGGAGGTTGAAAATTGGAGCTGATAGAGTACTAATTAGGTGGCCTTTGGGAAGAAGCACATGGTGAAAGCTCTGGGGTAGAAAGCATGACGGTAGGAGGCTTTTCCAGGTGAAAAGCTCTGAAGTTAGAAGATTTGGATTCAAAATCATGTGCATCAGAAACTTGCGTATGAGTGGCTTCCAGGGGAGAAAGAAATCTGGGTGGAAGAGTGGAGTACTTAAATAAGTGGGATATAAACTCGAGATTTGTGACAGGTCTGCAGTTGTGCTTCACTGCTGCTGTCAGGGGTACAGTCTCTAGCAATGGTGCGATAAAGGGCCAAGTCAGATTGATGTCCAAGGGTGGTACTCTTTACACCACAGATCATACCTCCATACTTAACATCATACAAACCTTCTCTTGCCACACACACGAGAACTAACCTCCCCATGAGAAAGGCTGCTTCCCATCAAACGAACTGGCCACCTTCAAAGGTTTGGCCGTATGTCCAGTCGGAGGGCACGGCGTCAGTGGCGATCAGAGTTCTGCCATCACTTGTTGTCACTTGAAATGAGAGGGCCTGGCCTGTGAGCCGGGCCCCAGTCTGCCAATTCATCCCCCAGTTGCGGTTCAGGGGGATCCATTCAGTTTCTGAGCCTTTGATGGAAACAGCAGTGACATCGCCAGCACCTCCCACATTGGTGATCAAGATCAGGTTGAAGTAATCATGGCCATTTATTGTGTAACGTATCCCGCCTTCTTTGGTACACGATACCCTGCAAATGGAATTCACTTATAGACTGTTAAGAGGTCTGAAAGAGAGTGGGATGTCATGCTTGTGGCCAGATGCCTAATGACTGTAAACCTTTGCCAGTTGAGGAATAGAGATACGGAGTCCACACACCATCAAAGGCACCCTAGACGAAAGTACTAGATGACATCGATAAGAAATTATGCCCTAGAGACTGACCTTAAGGACCCGAAATTCCGAGGCCAACAGTTAAAGACTGAGCTCACTGTCACCCACCTTTTGAACTGAACGGGAAGACAATGTCAAAGTGCTCTAATGGAGGGTTGCACCACCCGCCATTGTCATTGGGAAGGGCCATATTGGGAGGGCAGAAATTGGTGGCCGTTACGGTCACAGTGGGGCTCTGTGCATAGCAGTGTGGGGAATCGACACAACGAATCGCAAAGCATGCTCCACAGGACTGTCCATTGTTGAACAAAGCGGTGCTCAATGCCGCGTTTTGAATGCCATAACCTTGGGAATATAGATCCCCATATCCACATGCACCACCTACAAGCAGTCAGCCGAGTTTGTCACTTCGCCATCATGGTTTGTCAGGTTGTTGTGTCTAAAGATAGAAGTTCCAAATTCAAACGAAAGTTTTGAAGTTCTTTAAGAGCGCTGTCTTCTTCACAAGAAAGACTACTCCATCTGAATGTCACCTGGGGCTCAAGTGAAAGCCAGGAGGAATATTGCAACTCCACAAGAGGGAGTAAGAGAATAAAGGGAAGAAGGAATGGCAAGCGAAAGGAGGGTAGAAGAGCCATGCAGGAAAGGAGGGGAGGGGGGAGAGAGAAGAGAATTCATGGAGTATGAAAATAGGACTGCAATCAGAAAGCCTCTGCATGTTATGCATCTGCGCACGGCCCAAATTGACGCCCAGCAGTAAACACCTATGTAGAGAACCAAGTCCTTGACTGCATACTAATGCTGGAGGAATCGTTCCACAATGCCCTTGAAGGCAGGGGGGATGAGAGGACCTTCTTTTATTCAACTTGTGTCCTGCATGCCAGGCCTTGTGATGAGCTCGAACTTGGAAATTGCACATAGTTAGGGAAGGAGAATCCGGGGCTATCTGCTCTCTGTTGGACGTTTGCCCCTAGAAGTCTCAAGATGCTCAGATCCAGGCTCAGTCAGATTATTTACAAGACGTTGGAAAGCTGATGCTCTTTTGGGCAAAGATTGAGTGGCAGCTGGAGACTGACAGTCGCAAATCACAGACCCAATATTAATCCTCTCCTCATTTACACAAACAGACTGTAAAGTAAGCAGGTCTCAGAACAATTCAAAACCCCGTTCACTTTCTCTTCAAAGATGGCTTTAGAACATTTGCTACGGGATTATCAGACATGCAATACTGTCGCTGGTGGGTCTGTTGGAAAATCGAATGCCCGGGCCCCACAGGTAAGTTGAAAGAAATGGTAGCCAAGTTTCCCTAATCTTGGTTGGTCCACCCCATGAATCCAGCAAACGTCACGATGTACACTAGCCAACCATGTTTTGTAGCATCCCTTAACATTATACAACCTTCTAAATTATTAATCTGAGATTGCCAATGTGAAGGGTCTGATTTCCTTGAGCACACTAGAGATTATGGAGAAAAGCTGCCAGTCCGATCTGTAGAGTCTCTCGGGGACAAGAATATGGTGCAGGTCAGCCAGGGTTAGATCTAGAGAGGACAGTTTCATTGTAAGCGACATGTAAAGCCTTTCCCGAGAGTCAATTCATTAGGTTCTTGATTTCTTGTTTTAGCAGTCAGATAACTGCAGGATACACTGTAGGTACGTCTCCTTAAATTCATCACAGCTGATTGAATGATGCGGAAATAGAACATCTGATCTTCAACAGCTTAATTTGCGAGGCAAGTAGTGAGTTATGAAGCGGCATACCCATTGTCCCAGAAGCATCGCTGCCACCATAGAAAGTGGCATGTGCTGTCTGCCACACTTGAGCAGCATCCCCGGCGCCCGTCGAAGGTGGGGCTCTAGTTCCCCCACCCCCAGGCCTAATCGGCGCCGCGCGATGCCCTCTCTGCGGTCTACTTTGTTCCCCTGCATTTTGATGTGCTCCCCGAAGGGCAAACCCATCTGCAAGTCTCGCCATGGATGTCATGGCCCATATAAACATAACTATTCTTGCATGCTCCGCCCCCATTGTAATAAATTATGATGCCAGCCCACACAGGGGCCAAATGTATCTAGACTAGATGCAGAGACAGCTGCGGGAGCTCTCTCTCCGAGAAATCTACTGATCGAGAGCGCAGTATGTATGGAGTATGTATGTCAGCCAACAGAGGAGCGTGTCCGAAATCAATATGAGAAAGTGAATGCCTGGTTGAGTGTAGGAGACGAGTGCAGAGAGAGATCCCAAGAGAGAGAGTGTAGGTGGAAAAGAAGTGTTAAAGACGTATCACCACAGAGAGAAGGGTATCTGAGCTGGTGCGAATCCTGTCAGAAAATGCCCGCTACAAAGAGACAGAGAGACAGTGCAAGACTTACACAAATTCACAGCGACTACACGCGATTGAGGAGACTGATGCACACAAAACAGACACGAAAGACAGAGGGAGAGAGAGAGAGACGAGAAGAGAAAAGATGGCGGGAAGGTGGATAAGCCTCCCGGTGATTGCGCAGCGTAAATTGCGGGGGAGATACCGTTAACGACAGTTGGAGAAGACGGCGGTACGGTGACGTGACGGAACCACCGCGCTCTTCCATCATGGTTTACCGTCCGCCACTACGCGTATTCCGTCCACGTCACTTCGGCTTCTGTGGCGAATTCCGTTCCTGGTTCTGGTTTTGCGTTCTGGGGCTAACTGCCAAGAACGGACCTGAATACTTATTCGTACATCCATTGCATGTATTATTCATCCATCGTGCGGGATTGCCTCATGGGAAATATGGATGACCCCCTGCATCATGACGTATCATGGATTGAGTATGGAAAATCTGGGTAGAGATATTGGCTTAAAAGTGGATTAAGTGATTAAATGATTTGATCCTTTACTGATTTTCGTACTTTGTTTTCAATCATTTTTTTATTTTTATTTTTATTTTGCGCCAGAAAGGGGAACTTTGAATTGTGACACCTCCCCCGTACAAGTTTTAGAGGCTGGCCCAATCTGAGCATGGAACCGGCCTTGAAATTGGGCAGAACTGCTCCTGCTTGAAAATGGAAACATCTGACCCTAAGTATATATAAAAGGGCAAATCAAGCCAGTTAGAGGAGTAACCTAGGTGATCTAGGGTTCAAAGTGTCCCACCTTCTAAGGGAAGCCAATAGTCCCTCGAAAGGAAGGCACACCATAATAATATATGACACCTCCCCAAGGAAGCATAAATTATGGTGTCCGAAGGGCTACTGCCTTCCAACAGGAAGGTGGACATCTTTGTGACACCATTCGCTGGATTGAACCCACAACCACTCCCAAGGTGGTATGTGCCCATTACCACTTGGCTACAACTTGGTTGTCAGGACACACCATAATTTAAGTACACCTTCCTTAGAATTGATGTCAGCCTTTTCCCCTTTTTGTTTTTCATAAATAACAATAAATTAAAAGGGGAAGGATTGAAATCATAATTTCAAAAACAAAATCATAATAATTATTATTATTATTATTATTATTTTTTAGAACAGGGGGGATGCCCTGGATGAATTTTATTGAAGGTTATTTGAAGGGAAAAAAATTAAAACCCTTGAATGCCCGTAGGCTGCCATAAGGCATGTTCACACGGCAAGCCGAGTAGGATGACCCTCGATCAATAAGTGAGAAACAAGACACTATGAAACCGTGGCACCAAAGCTAGGACTAAAATGGCCTAGCGGATACTCCTAGGTGCTAGAGAGACAAGTCCATGCTTTGGAGAAATAGTGGCTAAACTGCCATTGGGGAGATGAAGACGAAGACCTGTAGGCGATTGTGGACATCGTTGCAGGATCTAAGGCTGGAAGTCGGACTGAACGGAGCAACGGTGAGAGAGAGAGGGAGGGAGGGATGGGAGCGATGAAGTGGAGTAGTCAGGAACGGATCAAGGAGACAGAAGGGATTTTCGAGCAAGTTGTTTATCTATGGAAGTGAAGACGAGCAGAGGAGGACAATCTGACATGCTTCCAATTGACTTCAGAGCACTCAAATTCCGGGGAAGCCGAATAAGTGATTTCTGTACCCCTGCTAGCAGGAGGGGATATTGTCTGCCCATGAACAGGTGAGATCGTGATTGCAGCGACAAATCCGTTGTTGGCCCAAGTGGATCTGAAAGTCTAGAGTAGGGCGAACTTGCACTCGGGCTTCCTGGCAATTGCTGCACACAGTTGGGCCCAAGCTTTCTTAGCAGCAATTGTAAGATAAAAAAAAGACCATAGTGAGGATTGTCGTAGCATTACTGTTCTCACTATTGAGGGTCCAAGCACAACGACTTTTCCACAGATTCCAAAGCACTGCTCCTCTTAGCGTTTCAAAGACTGGACAGACAGAAGCCCTGGATTTTCCTTGTTGATTGTAGTTGAGGAGAATGTTGACTGAAGTGGAAAGCATGACATCCCAAGGTCTGTAGAAGGTCCGAACCAAAGGCCAAATGGTGCGGGGTGCTTGGCAATGACTTAGACAATGCTCCAGTGATTCAATGGTTTGAGTGGAACAGCATTGACAGAGTAGTGCCTCGTCAAAATTCAGGTACTGGCCTACCTTGAAAACTTTGTTTGCCACTTGCCAAAGAAAGGCACTAATCTTGGCTGATTTCGTTTTTTCCCATACTTGAGCCCATATCCCTTTCCAGTCCTCTTCCCTGAAACCTTCGTGACTCCATTTGTCATTCCACTTCGTGAATAGGGGCCTGGCACTCAGCAGAGCTCTGTAGCCTCTTTTGGCCAAGTAGGCGAAGAAAGGTTGTTGTTCATCCTGGAAAGACCAAGTCCATTCAGCGGGGTCCAGTTGCAACGAACTGATGCCCGAGTTCCCGAATAAGACAAAGGTTTCTTTTTGTAACCAGGAAAGGATGGGAGTTCCTCTGGGGGCGACCGGGTTGAATGTTTTTTCAAGTGTGGACCAATGACAGATTCTAGCATGGGAGACATTGATAGGTGGGAGAATGACAGTGTCCCTACCCATAAAGGAGAGACGACATGAGAGGTCATCCGCCTGGAAACAAAACCCTGTTATGAGTGCCTGTGAGACCTCAGCAATGTAGAGAACCTCCAGGGAAGGGGGGTTTGCTAGCACCCACTGGTGAGGTCTAAGTTGTTCAGGGCCATCTTTGAGCAGCAGCTTCCATGAGTCCGGTATTGATTGGATAATGAGTTGAATTCCAGAGCGGAGTCTCGTAGAGCCTAGAGCTTGTTGAAGGGATTGAGGGGTGCTCTCCCAGAGATGTTTGACAGAAGAATACCCCCTGGATTCCCAAGTTGCCCATCTCTTTGCCAACCCTCGATCCTCCATTGAAGGGGCTGGGGTATTTAGGAACAGATGTTGCCTCAATGTTTCAGAGAAAGTGGTAGGCTCCTGTTTTGACAGAAAACATCTTAGGCAGTTCCAAGATTTCAGATGGAAGACCAGAGAGGAGAGTCAGTGAACTTAAGATTGAAGCCTTGAACAATCCAGTGGCTGGATGCAGGCCAGATGACGCTTTTAAGAGGGGAGGATGAAAAGATGGTCTCCGATACCATAAGTTTCCACCATCCACCTTCTAGTCCAAGGTATCTTGGGATCCATTTTCCTAGTAGTGACATGATTTATTTTTCTGGATCAAGCACACCCAGTCCACCCATCTTTTTGGGGAGGCATATTTGGGCCCAAGAGACTTGAGGTCTTTTGCCTTCCGCCGAGGATTTGGCACCCCAGATGAAATTCCGGATTAACCTTTTGACCTCCTTAATGATTTTTTATTCTGGTCCCCATGTGGAGGCAAAGTACCATACTCTTGCCAAGAGGATCTGGTTGGCTACCAGAGCCCTACCAGTGATGGAGAGGTGGCAAGAACCCCAGTAGGTTAAATGGCGTTTGAGTTTTTGAACTGTAGGAGCTATGCGTTGATCTTCAGTGAGGTTGATACCAAATGTGTGGCCAAGCAGCTTGGTAGGCTCTCCGTGTTTGACCCAAAGTAGGCCCAAGTGATCTCCCCAAGTGGGGGCAATTCCAATTGTGGACTTGGAGGTGTCCCCTAGAAGTAGAGCTTTGGTTTTGGACCAATTGACTTCAAACCCAGAAACTCTGCAAAATCGAGATAGGGTATTTTTTGCTGCTACAAGGGAGGAGTGATATGCCTGCAGTAAGAGAAAGGTGTCATCGACGAACATGGAGTCCTTTACGTGTCTTGCAAGGTTGGTTTTGGGGTTAACTAGATTGAGGCCTTTCACCAGAGGGTTGTCGTCTAACATGTATCCTAGAGCATCTACCACAAAGAGGAACAGGAAGGGAGCCAGCGGGCAGCCTTGCCTTACAGACCTTTGAAGTAGAAAGGGTTTGGTAAGGTGTCCGTTGACTATGACTCTGCTACTAGCCCCCTGTAATAGGATCTGAACCCATTGACAAAAGAAAGGTGGAAGGCCTATCTTTTTGAGGACTGCCAGCAAGAAAGACCAATCTACCCTGTCAAAGGCCTTTTCGAAGTCTAACAGCCAAGGGCCAAAGCTTGACCCGTGTTGGCAGCATAGATGTTAGCTTCTTGAGACAGTAGAACATTATCTAGGATGTACCTGCCTTTGATGTAGCCAGCTTGCCCCGGCCTTATCATAGAAGGGAGAAGAGGCTGGATACGAAGAGCCAGGGCTTTAGCAATACATTGAGTAAGGTAATGGGCCTGTAGTTGCCTAGACATGTCCTATCTCCTATCTTGTAAAGCAAAGCGGTAACCCCCTGGTTCATGGATTCTGGCATGAATCCTTGGGCCTTGATGGCGTTTGCCATATCACAAAAATCTTTGGAGATGGTAGTCCAAAGGGTCTTGTAGAATTCTATTGGCATGCCATCAAGCCGAGGCGCCTTGTTGTTGTTCATGGCCTTAAGAGCTTCTTCAAGCTCTTGCGGGGAGAGGTCTTCCTGTAGCGAGGTAGAGTCCTCTGGCTTAAACTTAAGGGGAATAGAAGTAAGACAGTCTTGAAGTCTGTCTGGGTATGAAGCATCATTTGGGTCAGCCTGAAACAGTGTAGTGAAGTGAGTAAACGCGGACGCACACATAAGTCTAGGGCTGGAAGACAAGGTACCCTTGGGATCAATGTGAAGCTGGGAAATGGTTTGGTTGGCCCTTCGCTGCTTTACTTTTTGGAAAAAATATTTGTACATTTTTTTACCCTTGGTAGACCAGTTAATTCTAGCTTACATCCTCATTTTGTTTTTTTGGAGAAGCTGGTAGTTGTCAAGATTGAGGCGAGCTTCAAGGTACGTTTAAAAGGTATGGGCATCACAGGTACGAGCCTCTATTTTCCTCTGACAAATTCCAAGGAATTTTTTCAAGGCTAGTTCCTTCCTTTGCGAGCATCTGCGATTTCTTTACTCAGGATTTGACTAATATTGCATGCGGCAGCAAGCTTGGCTTGGAACCTTAGAATTGGGCATGGAGAGTGGTTGCCTGTAGATAGCCAGGCATTCTTGAGGCCTTCAGTGAAGGAGGCTATCTTAAGGTGGGAAGCGTTGAGTTTGAAGATCCCTCTGCCTCTGGGGTGTGAGTTGGGTAGTGTTAGGGTGGCAGTAACTAAGGCGTGATCGAAACCAAAGTGAATCGGTTCTTGAGGGCATCTGTAGGTTCCTGGCGCAAGAGAGATGGAGGTGTAGAATCTGTCTAGTCTAGCCATGCAAAGGTCATTAACTCCTCTATTGTTTGTACAGGTAAAGAAGGGGCTTGAAGAAGCTGGATTATGTGGAGGCATGTCCACTTCAGCAAGACTGTGGGTTTGAGTTAAGCATTGCCAGGCCCGATCTTCAGCAGGGTTGAGGTTATGAGAGCCTCTGCCTAATCTGTCACATTCGTTTTCCACCATGTTAAAGTCTCCAGCTAGAATCCATTTACCAATGTTATATTGTTGCGACTTAAGGGAGCTTATGTTGTCCCAAAAGGCTGCTCTATCTAGAGAATCGTTTGGAGCGTAGATCCTAAGGGTTCGAAGTCATTAGGGAGCTGGAGGGAGAAAAACTGGGCTCCGCCTGGTTCCCAAATCTCTTCTTTGACTATAAATTGAAAGAGGGAAGGGGAGAGGAGGATGGTTGTACTTCCTTTAGTTCCCTCATAAGAGGGTTTCCAAAGAGACGCAGATTTGGGCCACAGCTGATTGGTGAGATTGTGTATTTTCCTATCGCAGAGCTTATGTTCCTGAAGGAAAACTATCGCTTGAGAAGGGATAAGGGGGCTTAGCCAAGCTGAAAGCTTGACTTTTTTAAGGGCCATCTGGTCAGAACCAAGACCCCGAATGTTTCATGATGACAAGCTAACCTGCATTGGTGGTGGAGGACAGGCTGAGGGCTGAAGACTCATTTGATGGCCTGGAAATATTTGGTTCTTTTGTCTGAGGGCAGAAGGGAAGGGGACCAGAGGTGGTATCGGGGGGATTCGTGAATGGGGTCCTTGAGCTGAACATACATGACCAGGGTACTAGTCAGGTGAAAAAGTTGGGCACCGGAGCAATCAAGAGGTATGAACCTGTCAGTCTTGTGAAGCCTTGTTTTTATGGAGACTGGGGTTTGGATGGTAAGGTTACCAGAGCCATGGATTGAGGTGAGGTCGTGGAAGGAAGAAGGGTAGGGAATGGACGGTAGAATTTTCCACTTTTTACCTTTGAATGGCCCGGGGGAGATATCCGTGTGAAGGCAAAGAATAGAACATCTATTGGCCAGAGCAAGGTTGAGAGAAAAAATAAGAACAGGAATTGATTGCGGTGGAGGGGGTGGACTTACAAAAATAAGGGGAGGAGAGATTGGAGCAGGTGTTGGAGAAGGCAGCTGAGTTGCAAGGAGAGGGGGGCAACGAGGGCTCGAAAGGAGGCTGGGAGGAGGTCAGAGGTTGCGACAAGAACTGTGAGATCTGCAGGTCGGAGGAGCTGGATGTTGAGAGGGAACCAAAAGGGTCGTATGTCGGATTGATGAAGTCCGGCCATGCGCTGCCTTTCAATTTCTTCATTCTCCTCATGCCTCTCCGTTTCAAGGATAGTGTGTAGCACTGTAAAGGCATTGTGCAAGTTGTCATAGGATCTGGTTAACGCCTTGCTGGGGATGTAGGATTCTTGGAAGTGGTCCAGTTCCGCCCAGACTCCTGGCGTGGTGCCACTAGTGTTGAGGAGGTCAGCTTCATCCATGAGAGCAAGGATATTGGTGTTGTGGGTAAGGTGTGGATGCAAACCTGGGAAGGATTCAGTGTACGAACCCCAAGTGACTGCTGAGTGGGAGAGGAGAGAGAAGAGTGGAAAATTGGAGAGAGAAAAAACCTGAATCTTGGTGCACATAGTGGGAATGGGACTGCTATCCATAGGTCTCTTGGACAAAAAGGTGTGAATGTCCTGTACAGAAATCCAGATGGATTCAAAATTCATGTTGTCTCTAGCCGTGATCAGGAAAGCAGGAGCCGGTTTCCTTCTGAAAATCATGGGAGTGAGACAAGTGGCCACCGGGTCCCTCCTGGAACTGAGAAGTGAGCATCCTTTTAAAGCCAAGTTGGGGAAGGATCCAAGCTTGGCACAGAATGCTGCAATTTCTGGGTTGTGCGCCACAGGGGAGGAGCGGGGAGTGGGAGTGGGTTTATGTTCCACTGGTGGCCTCTTGAGAATGTTGGGGTTGACCTTCCCCTTGTTTTTTGCAGCTTGTTTTTTGCAGCTTCCATCTCCCATCTTATCATGTCTGGAATTGGGAGAGGGGCTAGAGCAGGTTGTGCCTTGACGATCCTTGTTGAAGACGAGATTTAGATGCTCGTGGCCTCACGCTCCCAGTTGATTAGTACCTTGCCCGTTTGCAAATTGTCCGCAGACCACAGACAGCTTCCAGGATCATGGGGTCAAATGTCTCCTTCTTTCTCTTGGCGGGTGGGGATGATGAGACCTGTTTGATGTCCAAGACCCATTCTTTGTTGTACAAGTCCTGCCCTGATAGAGGGTTGGTTTTCTCTTGGGGGTGTGTGTTGAAGTGTAGGTCCGCTGGGTGGGGGTTTGGAATAGGAACAAAATTTTGCATAAGGGTTGACTGCCCATGCATTGCTTGATTAATGTCCATTCTTTTCCTTTTGGCTAATGGGCAAGCTGCCCTGAGGTGACCAGACTGCCCACAATAATAACAAGCCGAAGAGGCAGCGTCTTCATATACTTTGACTGAAAAGAAGTTGCCTTGATCGTCTATTGGCAGGTTAATGAATTCTGGCAGGACCTTGTCATGAGGCATAACCACCACAATTTTGGCAAAACCATCTTCATGAGCTCTTGATGCAATAGTAGTTCTCCTCCAAGCTGGAATTTCCTTTAAAGAAGCCGTGCACATATTGGGGTCAAAGACCGCCAAACATTCCAAATACGCTCCAAAAAAGTTACCAATCTCTGGAAGTGAGAACATATGTTGATCTGGGATATAGGGGAGCGTGATGATCTGAGGGCTCCAAATTTTGCCATTTTTGTTGCCCATATTCTTGGACCAAGGGAAGATGTTGACATTGTACCCATGTGATGAGGATTGAATCCGAAGGCTTTATCAGCTGCTTCTGTAGAGTCAAATAGGATGGAGAAGAATCCCCGACCCCTCGGATGGCAGAAATGATGCCGAAGGTCTCCCGACCCACCAAGATGCCGAATGGCCCAATCTCGTGCTTGGGATCTGCGCACTTTTTTGCCAGGGAAGTGTAGTAGGACTCCCTTGCTCTCAATGTGCAACATTAGAATTCACTTGATAAAGCGCCTCAATGGGGATGTGTGGGTTGTCCTTACTCATGGCCAGCTGCAGAGCTGCCAAGTCGTAGAATGGCCCTTCAAAAGGATCAGATGGCGGGCTGGCTGGGGGTTTAATTGGAGAGCTTGGAGTTCATGTAATCGTGAATCATGTTTGCTGGGGCCGAGTACGTTCCCCTGCTGGTCCTGGCATTGTAGACCCGGATTGGCTTGCATTTCTCGGCGATGTGAGGCCCAAAGAGTGAGATTGGTGTGCTAAGAAGAAGCCTGTCCCAGTAGAGGGGTGGAGATGACTTGGATCGTAAAATCTGGGTGGTCCCGATCTGGTGGGAGCAGACTTGAGGGATTTGTTGAGAAGGGGAGCCATGGGTATTTTGGAGCAGACAAGAGAGACTGAAGGAGAGATAACGCGAGCTCGAACCAAGAGAGCAGCCGATGTGAGGGAGCAAAGAGGCGCGCTGATGAGAGAGAGATCCGTAAACAGCTGAGTCGGAAGCGGGAAGCAGCTGGAGATAGACAGTGGCCTTCGAGGCTGGAGCAGCTGCAGTGGGAGGTCGGGGGGTGACTTTAGTGAGTGTGACGGCTATTAGTTATCCAAGGCCAGAGTTTGCCAGTGATCATAACATAGATGGCAGGAGGAGGGAGCTGATTGGATGGAGTTTGTTGATAAAGGAAAAATGGGAGAGGGTCTTAGGATTATGGCGGCTGATCATTAAGGGGAGGGGATTAGAGCATAAATTCAGCACAGGTTATCAAGCCTACTTGGAGGATGAATAAGGTGAGATTCGTCGGGCAAACTGTTGAGGGACGAGCGTCTTGGAGAGACATCCAGGGGAGGGTAAGGGTTTATGATGGCACAAAATGATGCACGAGGTACGGGGCTGAGATGCCTAGGACCGGGTGATGATCCCAGTTATGATGAGGAGATCACACCAAATGTCAGGCTTTGGATCAGGCCGGAGAAACCATCCTGAGCCTTAGACAGTCGCTTTGTACCTAACTTGGCTTGAGAAGAGTTAAGTTTTAAGATTGAGACCTTCCAAGGATTCCTCGGTTGAAAGCGAGAGGACTATGTGCTTTGTTACTCTTGAAAAGAACTGTGTGAAGGTGGAGCCGAGTACGCGTGCGGAGTAAACGAGCCGAACGAGCGGGACGATGGAGCCGTTGGCCTCTCTCACCGCAAACCATGGAGCGCTCCATCTCTCTCCCATTGCTATCTCAATCCTCATAATTCCATTTTTTTTTAAAGTTAGAGGAGAAAATCACAGGCTTGGACTCAAGGGAAGTAGGGAGAAGATCATATGATCATACCACACCCAACCAGGAAGCAGGATGTGAACCAATGTTGGGCGGGTATAGGGGCGGGTATAATATATACCCTACCAAGGGGGTATATCAGGGTCCAGGTATATAACGTGGCCCGCCAATTGCATGACACCCTGACCTGGGCCCTATTGGTGAGGTATTTAGTTGCGTCCTACCCAAGCCGGACCCTATCTTGAACCCAAGCCTCTAACGATACCCGCACCCTACCCGGTTTCTATCCGCCTCACAGGGTGGTTTATGGTTTATGCCCACATGGGCGTTTTTTCCTATTGGACCACACACAAAATTGCTAAAACAATTAATTACTTGCTCCCTTTTTCTATTGGATCACACGGGGGGTTGGTATCCTGTGATCACAGCGTGTGCATGCTCACATGAGCAGGCTCGCGTGAGCACAATCCACGGTCATGGGAGTTTTATGTTTTTAAACCTCGGTCATAGGAGTTATATGTTTTCAAAACAGAATAAAACCATAAGCGAGTATAGAGGACTGGTGCATTTGTACAGTACATTTGCGCCAATTCAGTGAGGCGAAACTTTCAGTAGTGTAGCCAAAAACCTTAAACCTGTAGTGGCGGTAGTGAATTTCACATTGAGAAATACTTAGTGATATGGGCACAAACTAAGCAGCTGTGAATTTCGCACTGAGAAATACTTGGTGATATGGGCACAAACTAAGCAGCGGTGAATTTCGCACTGAGAAATATTTGGTGATATGGGCACAAACTAAGCAGCGGTGAATTTCGCACTGAGAAATATTTGGTGATATGGGCACAAACTAAGCAGTGGTGAAATTTTGCACTGAGAAATACTTGGTGATAAGGGCACAAACTAAGCAAGCGGTGGTTTTTGCATTGGAGAAATCCCATCGCCCAAAAATCCTACATCCAAAAGAAATGGGCGGGGGCTTGAAAAGTGACATGTTCATCCATTTAGCCACAATGTGATTGCTTCTCAGGCAGAATTTTGCAAAATTATCCACGGGAGTTTTCCCTAAAATTCCATGTTGAATTATGCAAGTTAGTTGGTTGAGTGAATCTTTGATAGGTCACTCTGACATGATACTGCCAACGTTACAACAGGAAAGTATCAAAAAACACGTAACAGAATTGAGGAGTAGCTGTGGAATGAATACTTTTCTGACTGCAGTCAATGGTGGGACAACCAAGGCAAAAAGGTAATGCCTGTTGGATTACAGAGAGTAGCAGACGCAATTCAGCATAGGAACTAGTGTGATAAGCTGAGTTGGGTGTTTCCTAGAACAAATCTAGGCTGTCATTATCAGCTGCAAGGCAAGGAAGTAGGCATGATTTGTGCAGAGGTAGTGATAGGTGAAGGAGCAGGGATAGAGTGTGAGTCCAGATTCATCCAAGAAGGCCAGATTTCAAGCACAAGATTACCTATGATTCCCTGTGGATCTATAGTTAAAAGAAACCTGCATGGGTAGATGGTCATGTAAAGGCAGCTGCTGCAGCGGCACAGTTGATAAAATCAGGCACCTCAACCATGACCACAGCTTCTACAACAAGATCCAAAGTGGATTCACGCCAAGTGTTTTTCTCCTCAACACCCTTGTCAACATGTATATGTTTAGTGCGGGAGCATCATGGATGCTCACCAAGTGTTCAACCGAATGCCTCAACGATCGATCTTTGATCACGTGGAATATAATGTTGGCAGGATTTACCAAGCATGGGTGTGGTAGGAATGCTTTGGAGACCTATGAGCAAATGATGCACGATGGGGTGAAGCCCAACCACATTACATTTGTTTGTGTTTGCAATGCGTGTGCAAGCCTGGGAGCTCTGGAAAAGGGGAAAGAGGTCCATGGTGACATCGTCAAAGCTGGAATTGTACCAGATGCCATTCTGAACACTGCCCTCGGTGGACATGTATGCCAAATGTGGGTGCATTGAGGATGCGAAGGGAGTTTTCAACACTATGGCTGAACAAGATGTGGTGTCGTGGCACGCGGTGCTTGCAGGGTATGCACAGCAGGGATGTGGGATGGTGGCTTTGGAGACCTATGATCAAATAATGGGGGGGGGGAAGGGGTGAAGCCCAACCACATCACGTGTGTGTGCATTTGCAATGCATATGCAAGCCTGGCAGCCCGGGAAAAGGGCAAAGAAGTACATGCTTGCATCGCGAAAGCTGGAATTGTATCAGATGTCATTCTGAACACTGCCCTGGTGGACATGTATGCCAAATGTGGGTGCATTGAGGATGCAAAGCGAGGAACTTATGTGTACTCTGTTTATGTACTGGGTATGGCAGGGAGGCTTTGGAGATTGTGAATGGGTGACGCCTGGTAGGTCAACCTCGTGTGTATTCTGATGCCTGTGCCAGTCTTTGAGCACTGAAAAAGTGCAGATGGATCTGTATGTATTTGTAGTGACGGGACTTTGTTTACATCTTTTCCTACACAAACCCCACCCATATCTTGTACAACCATATTTGAGAGTCTTGATGCTCCCATTGCCAATGTAGCTTGAGTGACTGTGAAGACTGGTCTAAAAGTTAGTACGTGGGAAGCTCAGGGCTAGCAATTCATGTGAAGTTCCCTTTAAACCCACTTTGTAAGACCAGGGAGTAGTTGAGCAGCTTAGTCTCAACCCTTTCCCAGTGCCAGCAAACTCTAGGGAGATGACGTCCATAAGACATTACGTGGCACTAGTGGTTAAGGACAGTGGTTCGAACCACTCACGTCCGGGTCCACCTGTTAGCTGACGTGTCACAGTGGTAAATTAACCACTGTGACATGTCAATGACGTGTCACATAGATAAACTAACCACTTATGACGTGTCACAGTGGTAAACTGACGTATCATAGTGGTAAAGTAATGACTTCCGTTTTGTAGTGGACACGTGTAAGCCGGTGGTCCGTGGATGATATTGGAGATTATGTCGACACGTGGCGACACTCTTAGCATACACACGTGTCGTGTGTCAGTGCTACGAAATGGATGGAGTGAAAAATTCAATGACTTCCGAAACCACTCGTTGAGTGATCACGAAATGACTCATATAGTCATTCTATGAAAACTGAGAATATACAATATCATTCACAGCGTGGTTATATGAGTGGATGACGTCTCTCAGCATGTCATTGGAATGATTACCCACAGAGTGGTATGTAAGCTGTTTGAGTCATCCATGGTGTCTCTCTGAGTGGGAACTATGGATTGGAGTGATTACTAACAGAATGGTGTGTAAGTGATTAGGAATACCACTGGAGGAATCCATACCACTAATACAGCAATATATAGGTGATTACTTATACCACTATATGAGTGGTAATGTGGGCAATTGTGTGCATTTGGCTACTCCCACAGTTTTAAATTATACCACTATTACAGTGATGTGCAAGTGATTAGGAACATGACTAGAGGAACACATACCACTGGGTGATTGCAGCCTACAGTGTCCATTTTTTGACGTAAATGCGTCATGTTTCCTGTACATAGTTTGTTGGTTTTGATCTACAATCTTATATTTCTATGAAATTTCTTAAAAGGGACTCACAACATTGTATCTATCTACATGTAGTATCTACCTTCTCAGACTCGCCCCCAAAAACCGTTATCTCTAGAAGTGATGGACTTTATGAAAAGTCCATAAGCTTTTGTTACAGTCCATACAAAACTTGTTATGGACTCATTATGCGTTAGATTTTGTAACATAATTGGAATAAGGGACTTGGACCTCCCTTGCTATTATGATAAAGAATCTAGTGTGAGAGTTTTTTTAACATTTTTACTCATTAAATTAAATTTTATATACTTTATCAACCTACCAATAACAGCCATTTTCATAAAGTCCTTTACAATATGAAAACCAAAACACCCCATGAGCTGTCTTCATTAAATACAACTATTTATCATAGATGAAGGGTGGCCCAAGGTCAAATTTTCAAAAACATGTACTTTTGTGATTATGGTCAAGTTTGGATTACGTCGCCGACGACACGTGACGGCATATATCCTCCATAACATCTTTCTTTTTCCCATTTGAAATGATAGTATCCCAACAATAGACGTTCCACATGATATAGTGCAAGTGAATCCATGTTTTGGTTTTTTTTTCACGATTTTTGTTTTTTTATCTTATGTACTTTTATGTAGGCTACATCTTCAACTTTTTGGTCCACTCTTCGTTGCAACTACCCCACTAGTGTAGTGAAAGAAGTACCATTGGGGATTCAAGCTCCACAAAATAGAATAGAATCCTAGAGAGTAAGTGCTGGAACACTGTCAACAAAATCCAGCCATGATAAAAGTCTGAGCCTAACTTCTACACGACATCTTTGCATGCATGCTAGGAACACTGAACTGTTTTCCTGCCTTCTTCTCACTGCCAGCAATGTCTACGCCCGAGCGAATGAAATTCTAAGCCCTCTTCATGTTCTTCTCTAGCCAAAGACAATTCAGACCGACAACATCCTCCAACATTGTTTGCGGTGGGACCTCTTCCTCGTTAGGGTGAGGCAAGACACAATTGGCAATATAGATATCATTCACCTCAACCCGCCACAATCCTTCAGGTATAACACGGCAGTGGTATGTGTCTTTGCCAGGCACACCAGTGACAATTCCACTAGCAGCCCTGTGTTGTGGTACATGAGGATCATACATGCTGATTTTGTCCTTCAACTTAAACTGCACACAACACCCACCATAAAACCCACATTAATCAACCCATGAAGACTTACATGTACATTGAAAACTAGATAATGAGGACCGTCCAGTATAAGCAATCACTCAAATTGTAGAGTACTTTTGGTAGTATAAGAATATCTGCCACTGTGGCAGGGGGTTGATATTTGGGGGTTGCCTTTGAAGGCGCCGTAGTTGGTGGCAATATCAAGAGTGGCTTTCTTAGCCTGCAAACATCACACCCAACACCCCTTAGCAGTTACATTTAGCAATGCATCTATTAATAGTTTGAAGAACCCAACATGTAAATGGCCACATTGTACAGAACTGATAGCCAACAGGTGCATGCAAGCTCACCTCTAGTACGGAAACTGCTGCATGGAGAGGTGCTTCCTGAAGGCCCGCCTGACTCTTACTCCCGCTAGAATTCGTGTCACCATTTGCATCAGTCAAGGACTTTGTGCCTTTGGCAGCAGTAGCTCTGGTTACACGCTCTCCTTTTCGCATGTACTTCTTCTCAGCTCCCTTCACGATGGCTGGGGCAGGGTCCTCTGCTTTAGTCCCCTTCTACATGCCAACAAAACAACAAGGTATAGTACATGAGTACGTCTTACCATACCTGATGCATAGAATTCATGGCACACACCAATAAATAGATCATTGATGAAATGTTTTCATAGTCAAAAACAGAAAGCCCAAGGACAAGAACCAAGATAAAGTCTTTGAGGGCGTACCTCTTTCTGTGGGGAAGTTGGCTTCATATGCTGATCTGCCAACCCCCTACTGTCACCTTTACCAGCACTCTCGGTGGAGCAGACGTCCTCACCATCAGCCAATATTGCTGTCCCGCCAGCTCCACCTCCCTTCTTACGTGGCAATTTATCAGGAATTCCCTTGCGCCCCAATTTTACTTGGGTCACCACAAGGTCCTCAAAGGCAGACGACTTTGGCTTTTCCCCAACCTCAAGAGGTTCTCCCTGCACCCAAGCAAAACATACCAGAGCAATAACTTCAAAGTCAACTAACACTGAATGGATGTCAACCACAAAAATAAGTTGGGGTGAAGGTGCACAAACCACCTTCTCCGTAGCAGTCTTGCCTCCCAAGCCTGCGTCGGAATCGCAAGGTTCAATAACATTACATATTGGGATAGTAGTTGGAGGAGGGGCGGTTGCTGACATTCCCAACATCATTGCCATCAATGCATCCAGTTTTTTGCTATTGTCCGCAAAAGCCTTAGCAACTTCTGCTTTTATAGTGGCCAATTCGCCCTCAATCGTCGGGATCTAAACGTCTGCCAAGGCAAGTACAGTGCCCTCAAGGGACGACAATCGAGACTGCATCGCACTGCCCCCTCCCTATAGAGCCAAAGAAAGAGACAAAATCAGTCCGCCTAGCCTGGCTACTGCTCCAGCAAAATGAATGCAACCAAAAAAAAAAATACCCATACGCCATTTACATGTGCACCTCCAATTGACTGGGAGCCAAAACCCTTGTCCGCCTTCGATGCATGTGCTTGCTCAGTGATGCTTGGACTTCGTGCTCTCTCTTTCTTCTGCCAGGGCCACAACAAAAAAAAAATTAGCCCCTATTCATCCAAACAATTGGGGCGTTTACAGAGGCATGACTGTAGTGACAGTTTGCAACTACCTCACAGGGCAGAGATGGTATCTTGGGCCATGGGCTGCTGCCAGGTAGGTGGTCCTTGGTGCAACCACGTTTGCCCACCTCTGGATTGCACCCATGGGCCATTCGGGCCTTGTTGCACCCATGTCGTAGGTGGACCAGTAGCATTCGCCACAGCCTCAGTCCCCCCTTCCTTTGTGCGCTTTGATGCAGCCTAACACAAGCCCTTCCACCCCACAAAGTTAGCAATTATGGATGTCGTGCACCTAAGCATCGTGCCACAACATACATCGCTGTCCACCACACAATCTAAGCACACAATCCTAGAAAGCTATACACAATAGATAAGAGATGAGAAATGAGAGAAGTAGAAGACAATGAAAGCTCTCAAAGCATGAAGCAATCACATGAAGAACAAGCCCTAGTCCTTCCAAGTGAAATCCACTCTATCACATAAACTAAGTCAAGCCAAGGGCACCTTTGCTAAAGGAATCCACCTTACAAAGCCCTCAACACACTCCCTCTCAATACCTAGAGCTATGGAGGTGAGAGAAGCTCATGGAGGCTCAACTACAAGAAGATGAGCCTCCTCAACACTCACAAGGGGAAAACCTATCTCCATGTCTCAAGTGAGGCTCGACACCTCACTTGGCATGTGAGACCAAATGAAGTCCCAACACACAAAATATAAATATAAATATCTAAAATGTCCTAGTTAACTAGAAGTAGGTAATTCTAGATAACCATGACTAAAACCATGACAGTTGTCGTGCACCTATGCATCGTGCCACAACATACATCGTTGTCCACCACACAATCTAAGCACACAATCCTAGAAAGCTATACCACAATTGCCCCCCTAGCTGGTGGTTAGGTCCCTCTAACTCCAGATAGCTACAAGATGTAATAGCCATAGCCGTACTAAGTCCTCTATCACTGTCCCTATTGTACTCATACTCTATAGACCAAGAGGCTGAGTACAAGAGCAACCCCATCGTTAGTTGCCGTCTTGCAATCTGTGAACTTGAGTCAGGATCTCGTGTGTTGGTCTCCTAGTAGCTTGGCCTTGCGTTTCTTGTTAGCCTTCCATGGTTGTATCCACTCCCACTATCCAATGCAATGCGGACATAACCAATCCCCATCATGAACCATCTCAAGAGGTGGAGTCAAGCATCCCATATGCCAACCTCTAGAGCATTGATCACACACCAGCATGGTGGCTGCCCCTCTAGCAGACCCACACAACATGCACCTCAAACTTGCAGGTATCACTGTCAGGTTTGGGTCAACCCTTCCATCAACATTTGGAAGGTGACATGGCGCGCAATTACGCACATGGTCCTTCCAAATCATGCCATCCCGACCCTCCAAGATCAGAACTCCTGAGGGCAACACCTCTCGAACCCTCAAAATAGTACGTCCTGCAGTCACATCCAAGGTCGTAGGAGCAGTCTGCTGCAGATAAACATAGTCACCAGGGTTGAATCTCCGAACCCCAGGACGATAGCCCCCACTACGTATGGTAGCATACCTCAACGTATCACGATGTTGTGCAATGACAAGGTTCTCGAAAGCCATGGGCATGACTTTCTTGAACAACTCTGCACGATGCTCACATGCACGTGCCCACACGTCCGGATCGTCAAGGTTAAGAACTGTAGCAACTTCTCTGCGAATGGATGTAGGCAAATCCGGCTCTCGGCCAAAGAGAAGAAAGTATGGTGAGAAGGAGGCAAGTGATGCTTGTTTGCTGAACCTGTAGCCCATGGCTAACCAGGGTAACTGAAGGTCCCAATCTCTTAGGTGTCCCTTCTGCAAGCCATACTTGCGCAAACCCCTCTGTCTGAACAACTCTCTCTGCCAAGCCATCGGCCTCAAGATGATCCCGAGAAGTGGTGCGGTGGTCTATCAAGGCCTTGTCACACAAAGCCTGAAACTCCCCCAAGAACTCTCTCCCTTGGTCCGTGAGTACCTCAGCTGGAGCACCGAATCGGCTAAGCACACAATCCAAGAATGCATACGCAGCTCCCTCACTAGCCTTATCAGGCAATGGAACCAATTCAATCCACTTGGAGAAGTGCTCCACCATCACCAACACGTACTTGTTGTGGCGCATAGTCAGTGGCAACGGCCCTGCGAAGTCAAGACTCCACCTGTAGCCCAATCCCATGATCGGAAGAGGGTGCAATTGTGGAGTAGGGGCGTTGAATGAAGCACGCACCCTGTCACACACCATGCACCTAGCCACAAATTGTTGCACCTCTGTGTGCATACCACGCCACCAATACTGCCCCTGCAGTAGACTATGAGTGCGTCGCACCCCAAAATGCCCCAACTCCTCATGGGCATGCCGCACTAACCGTGCCCGCTGTGTTGGGTGAGGCACAATCCTCACTCGACCATCCTCCCACACTCGGAGCAGGTGTGTCCCCTCCCACTTGAACCTCTTGGCTCGTTGTAGGATCCGATCCCTCTCCTTGGCAGTCACAGTGGCTGCAGTGTCTCCAGTGCGGAGGTAGTCCAACACAACTGAATCCTCATGTATATCTTTGGCGCCACCTTGCTCATTGCTGGCCTCAGGGTCCTCAGACACTTGATCTACAGTCATCCCTGTTGCAGGTCCAACTGGCCTTCCGCTGCCAAGATACACAGAAATGCAGATGCATGCCATCCGGGCACCATCTCCTCGTCCGTCTCACCATGCCACCGAGCTCCAGTGTCATCCTGCTGGCTCGTGCATGGATTGCGACTCAACCCATCTGCATTGCGATTGACCAAACCCGGTCGATGCACCACCTGAAAGTCATACTCTTGAAGGATGAGTGCCCACCGTGCAAGCTTCCCCGTAAGCTTGTCTGACTCCATCAACCACTTGAGTGGTTGGTGATCCGTGACAAGGGTGAAGAGATTGCCGTATAGATAGCACCTGAAGTGTGCCACGGCCCACACTGCAGCTAAGCATTCTCCCTCATATGAGCTATACTTAGACTCTGCAACGTTATTCGAGCGGCTAGCATAAGCCACTACGAACTCTCTTCCCTCATCATCCACCTGTGTGAGCACCGCTCCAAGCCCCAACATGCTCCAATCTGTATGCAGCTGAAAAGGACGCCCCCTGATAGGTCGTCTCAAGATGGGCGCCGAGGTCAACCTCGCCTTGAGCTCTTGAAAAGCTTGTTCTTGCTCATCTTCCCACTGCCACTCCTGGTCCACCTTGGTCAGCTTGGTTAGAGCCTTTGCAATGGCACTAAATCCCTTAACAAACCGTCTATAATAGTTTGCTAACCCCATGAAAGCTCGAACTCGGCTCACATCCGTGGGGCGTGGAACCTGTGCAATGGACTCTACCTTAGTCTGCTGTACCCCCAATCCTCCAGGATATATCATGTGACCCAGATACTCAATCTGGTTGTGGAAAAACTTGCACTTTCCCGGATGTAACTTCAATCCGTGCGCCCTCAAGCGCTCAAATACCCCTGAAGGTGTCTCTCATGCTCTTCCACCGTAGCACTAAAGATGATGATGTCATCTATGTAGCACCGAGCAAACTCCACCCCTGCTAGAATCATGTCCATGACTCTCTGAAACTCTGCCGGAGCGTTCTTAAGCCCAAATGGTAAGAACCGCCACTGGTATAGGCAATCCTTCCCGTGCTCATTGATCCCCCAGAATGCCGTCTTTTGCTTATCCGCCTCCTTGATCGGCAACTGGTGATATCCGGATCGTAAATCCAACGTGCTAAAGACCTTGGCATGCCCAATGGCATCAAAGATCTCCTCTGGTGTTGGCATGGCATACCTATCGGACTTGGTCTGACGATTTACAGGCCGGTAATCACCGCACATACGTCTCTCCGTCCAATTGCCAAAGACATCCTTCTTGGCTGGCATCACTGTGGCTGAAGCATACTCTCCCCAGATAGCTCCACCAAACCAGCCTCCCAAAGGTCCTGAGTTCTCATCTGAATCAAGGACCTCTCCATGTCACTGTATCTATAGGGTCTCCGAAAGATTGGCGTGTCAGTAGCCAATTCAATGCGAATCTCTTGACCCTTCAGTGCTCCTAAGTCCTTCAAACTGAAGGCAAAGCAGTTCCTGTAAGCCCTCAAGAACCGCCGTATACGTCGTCTCTCTCCTCCGGTGACTATAGGTCCAACATCAGGCTCCCAGTTGTCCTCCGTGACTGCAACCTTGAGTCCAGCAGGCTTAGAGGTAGAAGACGCGTCCCGTGGTTGCTATGCTGCAACCTCTTGAGCAGTGACCACTGCCTCCTCTGTCAGTGACAATGTCTCATCCTGCCCCATCATCCCATCCTTGAGGACCTCCTCAATCCGAGAAAAATCCCCAACCTGATCCATCACCGCCGCCTTGGCTGCCAACTCCTTCTGAACCTCGAGCACCTCCCACGTGTGCCATGGATGCGGCCTGCACCTCGTGGTCCTCACCTGCTCGCCCCCACTCGTTGTTTGTACCGTCTCGGTAGGCAGGGAGACCATGAAGGGAAGTGTACTCCGTACTCTGCGCTGCTCAGCCATAGCCAAGCTGATAATCCAGGTCAAGCAATTGAGATCCATTGCTTGCCCCAACACCTGACGACGTGATGCCTCAGAAAGAGATGGCACCGCCGTGGTACCTGTGGTAAAACCCATCGCCCGCTCGCGCTCGTCAGCATTGGGCTCCACTAATTGTTGCAACTGGCTATCCCACAAGAGGCCAGGTCACCATCCCGAAAAGCATGGGATCCTGGGAAGCTGAGCAGTGTAGGTAATGTTGCTCGTGGTTGACCCACCCTGTTGACCACTGCCAAAGGCGAACGGTCATCGTGTCTCACACATTGAGACTGCCTCCTTGTGTCCAAAATGCTATCCACTGTGAGGTGTGTTGGCCGCTGCACCCCATCAAATGCACGCTTGAGCAGTGCGGGTGGCATCAAGTTAGTCCACCATAGCCGTGGACGATGAGCCCATGACCCCACTGCAGCTGCATCCAGCAACACTGCTGACCCAAGCCACGACCGGACTTGATGCACACTGGCCATCACCCTGGCCCGAGAATCACCCATCAGTGGCACATTCTCCAAGATGTATGCTGGAGATACAGCTTGATGAAGCTGCAAGTGGCGCAAAATCCGCACCATCTCCCCAAACACAGACCCGTCCTCGAGTCTCGCAATCCATTGCCATGCCCGGCTGATGAATGCCCTTGGCAGGGCCAACTTGCCACTACCAAATCAATGGAGCCAACCCGCTCCAAATCCTGCGCCCCCAGCAACGAAATGTCTGTTGGCAAGGCTTGTTGGTATCCACGAACTGCAGACACTGGCAACAAATCAGGGTACTGCTGTACCAACTGAGCAACATGGCGCAGTGAGACGCGTCGTGCAGTCTCATCCCTCTCCACATACAAGTAACGTCGAACTCGTACACCTGCCTGCAATCCAGTGCTGATCCCGCCAAACAAGTCCAGAAGGCATATGCCTTCATCCGGGCACTGCCACACAAGAGGTGTGGTGTCCAATGGCGACAACTGAGGTGGTCCTGGTGCAATCACCGCACTCTCCTCTTCTCCTGACGGTACGAAGGCCTCTACCCAGGCTTGTTGTACCCGTCCATCAGCAGCCTGCTGCAAATCCTTGCTCGTACCCTATAATGGAGTGTGAGCAACCATGGCAGGCAACTCCGCCGTACCATGCATGTCATCCTGCTCTGCTGGAGGTGGCACATCCTTTGCATGGGCATTGCCTTCCAGCAACTCTCCAAGCCAACTAACTACAGCTGTAAAGGCGGCTAGTGTTGGCATCTTGCCCCGCTGGGCAGCCGCAATACCCCCAATGAATGTCACAGGGAGATGTGCACGACGACCATCCCCTGACTGCCATCCAGGCCTGTAGGATGCCGATTCCTCCCAAAAGTCCAGGTTGAAGCCCATGGGATATAACACTGCCCCACCAACAAGGACATCGTAAGAGACCGCGTCTGTCACAATGGCCTTGGCTCGCATCACTGAGCCATCTACAGGATGATCTGGTTGTAGTCCAATGGCCAACTCACATCGTGTCATGCCCCGAGCCTGCTCTGATCCTCCCAGAGATGTCTGTATCTGGAAAGGACAAGGCTCCATATCCGCCTCCATGAGGCCCAAACCTGCAATAGCAGCTCTGCCCAACATCAGTGGCTGAGCTCCTGAGTCCAACAAGACCCGCAGTGGCCGGTACTTCTTGCCTGCCGGTCCACTCAAAGTGAAAATGCCTCCCTGGTTGTCTAACAAGACAACTCCAGGTGTCACCATGGCGCGCTCAAAGGCTGGCCTAGCTGGCAGCTCCGTCAACCTGGCAGCTGCAGCTTGCCATGGCGTAGCCGTGGCAGTCTTGACCCTCAAATCCGAGGATCCCTCTACCACTAGACCTTCTAGTAACTCCGCAGAAGATGAAGTGACCTCCCCACTCTCGCAGAGTGTTGCTGCTAGTCTGAACACTGCAGCTGGTCTTACCCCCGGCGTCGCAATCATGGTTGCCGAGAACAGTGGGCTTGACACACAGAGGTGGCTGCCCCCAATAACACACCGGCTGCACTAGCCTTGGTAGCAGGTGTCAGTGCTGCACGTGTAGCTCTCCCAATGGCATAGTAACCTCCGCCTCGGTAACAGTCGGGCGAGAACTAGGTGCCATGGATGGCGTCGACACTGTCTCCGCCAATGTGAATGACTGAGGAAGCCTCGCCTGACGGCTTGCCTCCCCACGCTGTGGATCCAATTTCACCTCTGCACCTCGTGGCTCAGGAACTCGTGATGCTCCTCGAGTCACGGCTGCAGCAGACTCCACCTGCACTAGTGGTAGTGCTGCTCCGCACATGAATCCCATGCCTCCCATATCTCCTCCCTCAGGAGCAGGAGGTGGACCATCCCGCCTGGGAGCCGGTACCACCTGAGCTGTAGCCATGGCAGCGAGCCTCTGCTCTAGCTGCTGAAGCCGGTTGGCCATGTCTTGGTCAACACCCTGACCTCCGCGTCCTTGGCCATGTTGAGCTTGCCCTTGGCCTGCACCTCGTGCCCGACCACCTCGTCCTCTCTGGGCTGGTCCACCTCGCCCCCGGCCACCATTGTTCCCTTGGAACTGGCCTGGGCGCAACTCAGGGTGCAAGTCATAACACTGGGCATCTCCATGCCCATACTTACCACAATGCCCACACTGCAACTGTGCAGGCTGTGCTTGTGCCGGCCTTCTGCCACTCTCTGGGCAATCTCTCTTGACATGGGGTCCTCCACATGTCCAACATATCACCCCTGGTTGTTGTTGGCCTGCAAAAGATGCCACGGGCCTCTGCACCTGAGGTCCCCTGTAAGCTCCATGGAACTTGGGTTGGGCAATCTTGCCCCCTGACCACGCTGTTGGGCAGTCCCTTGTATCTGTTGGCTGGCAGCTGCACCTCGTGCAGGCATGTCCTTGCCAAATCCAATGGTAACAACTCGCTCCTCCACCATGTTGAGCTCAATCCGCTCAGCCAGCAAAACACATCCGCTAATGTGGGTTGGGCCGCTTGTAACAGGGTTGCATCCCGCACCCTTCTCTTGAGCTCCTTGTCCAAAATTCCATACCAGAACTGGACTGCCTGAGCTTCAGTAACCCCTTGGGTCACACTTATCAAGCGCCTCATACGAGTGTAGGCCTCTCGCAAGCTCTCACTGGATTTGCGCTGGAAGTCTTGCAAACTTCGCAGCTTCTCTGTCCGTACACCTTGGTAGTTCCTCCGCAACTCCTGGAAGAACTCCACCACCGGGTTAAATCTAGGCACATGTGTTGTAATTGTGGCAGGAGGAGTAGTAACACCTTTTGAACTGGTACCACCTGCAGAAGTGTCGGCACTACTTGTTCCACTACTAGTGCTTGTAGTTGGAGATGTTTGTGTAGCTGCTGGTGTCACCGCTGCCCTTGTGCCTCTAGTGATTGAGACATAGTTAGGTGACCAATACTCTTGCCACTCCTCAATCTCCCGCCTAAATTCATGGTAATCATCCATGGGCGGCCCCTCAAGGTGCTGGAATAGCCCCTTCCACACCATAAAGGGCGTAAACAGTTGTGGATTGCGCATTTGCTGCAAATCACACCAACTGTCAAACTCTTGTATAAAGTCATCAAGCTCGATGGTGCCCACAGCTCCAGAGTACCTACGTGGCCCCTTGGTAGCTCCATACATCTCCTCCATCGTGTCCCACAACAATGGCACGGAAATGACTTGCACCCTGGCGAGAATCCTCCTGACTCCGAGTCTGAACCTTCCTCAGAAGACACTGAAGGTGAAAGTGGCCTAAACCGCACACCTTGTCTTGTGTACCCACTAGTATCGCTGGTGCTTGTACCGGCACTCCCCTCAGCAGCTGGTGGCACCTCCGTGATGAAAACTCACAACCCAACCGGTTGTCAACCTGTCTCTAATCCCCACTTTCTACAAGGTAACCGGATAAAGAACCTGTTGCGGCTACTGGTTCAAGCAGAAATAATAGGTTTCTAACATAGACCTGTACTGCACCTGCATCCACCGCAAGCACTCCTATGGTCTACTGGTCATCAACCCAGCCTCACCATAGAAGAAACACTGGTGGTCTTGCTGGTCATCACTCCAGCCTCACCACCGACAGCATACTCTAGGATTGGCCGGTGATCAAATCCGGACCAACCTCCTATGAAAACAAGCGCCCACACAAAGCTAACATGGCGCACAGTCAAGCATGCAGGTGTGGAGGGGATCCAAACACAAGAAAATCAAGACAGCAACTCTCCCCACACCAAAAACACTCCACAGTGTCGCTCCTGCAACGACACCCCAGCCCAAACCCGGACTGACTCTTGCCTCCACCTACGGAAAGGTTTGGCCTACAGAGAGGGTGAAAGACTATGGAGAAGAGAAACTAAAGCAATTCCTAACCCCAGAATGCTCTCATCCCACCACTCTCCCTCCTGTCTCTATCCACTCGCTTGTATGGCCGTGGCAAGTATCCTTCAATATCCCTCAATCAATCCTTCAAGAGCTCTTCAACATTGTCCACCAAAGCTCCTCGAAGGGTCCTCCAAGGACCCCAAAGATCCTCCAAACACTCCTCCAAGGACCCCAAAGATCCTCCAAATACTCCTCCAAGGGCCCTCAAATATCTTCCAAACAATCCTCCAAAGGCCCTTAAATTTCACTAAGTCCTTTCACTGTTGATACCTTAACAGAGGTATAGTCTGAGGTTGCTAGGGTCCCTAATGTTGATGATACCTTTACAGAGGTATAGTCTGAAAATGAGGGTTCTGTTTGGTATACTAACAGAGGTATAGTCTGAGCTGATTAGGGTCCACATATGGTGATACCTCAACAGAGGTATAGTAAAAGGGACAAGCTCTTGTTTAGTATACTAATAGAGGTATAGTCTGAGCTGATTAGGGTTCACATATGGTGATACCTCAATAGAGGTATAGTAAAATGGACAAGCTCCTGTTTGGTATACTAACAGAGGTATAGTCTCACATTAGGGTTCACATATGGTGATACCTCAAGAGAGGTATAGTCAAAGGGACAAGCTCCTGTTTGGTATACTAACAGAGGTATAGTCTGAGCATACACTACTAGGGTTTGTAATGAAGAGCTAGAATGCAAGTCCTTGACTTCTATGCTTCTACTCAAGCAAAAATATGGTCTCTAGGTGGTCATAAGAGGCATCTTCTTGCTCTCTTCCACCCCAATGTGCAACCAAGAGTGGTCCAACTCAACTTGCAAGTCATTGTCCACCAAATCAATCCCCCTTCTAGTCCTTGGGATTTGATTGCAAACTACCATATATCCATTGCCGAGCAATCATGCATTTGTCTCCTCATCACTTGACAATTGCTCCAAATCAACACAAATTATCTCAATGTGTAGGAGCAATGCTTGTCACTTACAATAATGCTCCCAAGCAATCCGCCTTGGATCCCACTCTCACGCCATATGCCTCATTTGGGTCTTGCACCAATCCATCATCCATGTGCTCTCCGTGGTCATTTGAATGCATATTTCATGACCTCTTGGCCTATGTGTTGCTCTCCTTCATCATAACATGAATCAACACCTCTCCACTTCACACACAAATGGATCTCAAAGGCCTTCACCTCTTGCTAGTTCAAGAGCTCCCCTTCTCAAACTTGAACTTACAAACTCAAGCGAGCATGCTCCACACATGCACCACTTGCTTGGTCAACTATCCACCACAAAGCTCGCACTACCAGAGCATGAATAGCCAAGTATTGCCTCCCCCTCTTGTCACATTACATAGTTAGGGTGAAGCTATGCATACATTGAATGATGATTTCCCTTCAAGGATTTCCCACCACATGTTCTCCAAGCCCTTCCAATGGCACCCTAAGCTTGGCTCCACACCACCATGATTGGAAGATTTCTTCACATGCTCCCTTTCAAAACCTCTTGAGCTTCTTAGTGCTCTCCAAGTGCTTGCCTTTGTTGTCTTCAAGCCCAAGCATATATAGCTCTTTGGCTTCTCTTCCACAACATCCACACTTTGAACTTGCTTAACCCTAGCTTGATAGTGAAATGAGCACTAACAAGTCTTTAGTCACTCTCCACAAGCCATGGCGCACACCATCGACTCCATAATGCATACAAAGGATTCTCAAACCCTAGAATCCATGCTTCCACACACACAAGACTTCCTCCTTACAGTCCTTGCAAAATCTTGTGACTCAAGAGCTTTCTTCTCAAGCTCTCCAACTCCTTGGTGCATGCAATACTCGAGCACCTTTCCTTGCAACCCCTTGCAAGCCTTGTGATACAAGAGCTAAATTCTCCTAGCTCTCAACCTCTTTAAAATACAAGTGCAAAACTAATCCTTACACTCCGCACTCACAAGCATAAGGTGATCTTCTTATAGTGATAAGAGATGAGAAATGAGAGAAGTAGAAGACAATGAAAGCTCTCAAAGCATGAAGCAATCACATGAAGAACAAGCCCTAGTCCTTCCAAGTGAAATCCACTCTATCACATAAACTAAGTCAAGCCAAGGGCACCTTTGCTAAATGAATCCTACAAAGCCCTCAACACACTCCCTCTCAATACCTAGAGCTATGGAGGTGAGAGAAGCTCATGGAGGCTCAACTACAAGAAGATGAGCCTCCTCAACACTCACAAGGGGAAAACCTATCTCCATGTCTCAAGTGAGGCTCGACACCTCACTTGGCATGTGAGACCAAATGAAGTCCCAACACACAAAGTATAAATATAAATATCTAAAATGTCCTAGTTAACTAGAAGTAGGTAATTCTAGATAACCATGACTAAAACCATGACATGGAAAATAAGGTCAACCGGGCAACGAGCAAGGTCGGCAGTTCGTGAACGCATACAAACCTTGGTCCAACGTGCCAAAAAAAGTTTGGCATCCAATGGCGTAAATGCATGGAATGTCATGCTCTGGCGCCCTAGCAATGTCCCACATCCATTCAGTATTAAAACCCTAACACATGTTCTAACCCTTTGAAATTTAATCCATGGGTCAAGCCATACATAGTCCAATTCGTAAGCCATTCATCTTTCTAACAAGGTTTCTAGGTCATTCACATTTAGGAAAGAACCTTGGTTTGATATATAACATTTACCACCATATATGTAGATTGTAAACTCATCACAAAAGCAGATTGCAGGTCTGGAGATAAATCTCCGGAACCAGGCTCAAAGCATATCAGGTTCAAAATGAAACAATCAGCCACTCATGCCTTAAGTTCATGAAGTTTTTGCCTCGGTTGTCCCACCATTGACTGGGGTCAAAAAAGTATTCATTCCACAGCTTCTCCTCGTCTCAGCTGTTATCTGTTTCTGGATACTTCCTTGTTGTCACATTGGCAATACCATGTCAAAGTCGCTCCAAGTGTTGTTGTAGGCAAACTCAGCCAATGACAGAAGGTCTGTCCAATTATCTTGGTGATAATTTATCATACAACGAAGATATTGCTCCAAAATCTGGTTTACACGTTCGGTTTGACCATCAGTCTGTGGATGATTAGCTGTAAAGAGGTTGATCTTAATATCCAATATGTAAACATATTGCCAAAACATCGACCTTATGACTGTGCAATTGAGTTATAAGAAGGAGCCCAACCACCATTCGGCCCAATCTATAACTTATCCCAGATGGAGTTGGCTGCATTACGTGAATACATTGATGAAAATTTGTCGAAGCACTTCATCCGATATACAAAATCACCCGCGGGGGCGCCTATATTGTTTGTGAAAAAGAATGATGGATCATTACGCATGTGTCGCGACTATCGCGGTCTCAACAAAGTCACAATCAAGAATCGTTATCCGTTGCCGCTGATTTCTGGGCTTCTCGACCAGCTGGGACGAGCGAAGATTTTCACCAAAATCAACTTGAGAGGAGCTTATAACCTTATACGGATAAAAGAAGGAGACGAATGGAAAACAACTTTTCGAACAAGTTATGGACATTTTGAATACAGTGTTATGCCTTTCGGTCTTACAAATGCTCCAGCAATTTTCCAACATATGATGAATGACATCTTTCAAGAATTTTTAGATGACTTTGTAGTCATCTATTTGGACGACATTTTGATTTTTCACAGAATGAAGAAGAACATGGCCGCCATGTACGCCTTATCTTTAATAAATTAAGAGAAAAATGACTATATGCCAAGTTGGAGAAATATTTTTTCTATCAATCTGAGGTCGAATTTCTGGGCTACATTATTTCCGACAAAGGCGTCTTCATGGATCAGAAGAAAATACAAACCATCATCGAGTGGATTAAACCAACTTCGGTCCGAGATGTACAATATTTTCTGGGCTTTGCAAATTTCTATAGAATCTTCATCAATGACTACTCCAAAATTGCTGCACCATTGACACGACTCACAGGGAAGGACAAATTTGTATGGAACGAGAAGGCTGACCAGACATTTGAAAGGCTGAAGCAGGCATTTACAACGGCTCCCATACTGGTACATGCAGACCCATCTAAACCATTCTTCTTAGAAGCAGATGCATCGGACTTTGCACTTGGCGCGGTACTTTCTCAATACGGTACAGATGGCCGACTCCATCCTGTTGGTTTTCGTTCTCGCAAATTTTCCGCTGCGGAGATCAATTATGAAATCCATGACAAAGAACTTGTAGCGATTATCGATGTTTTTGAGGAGTGACGTTATCTATTGGAGGGAGCTAAACATCAGATCACTGTCTATACCGATCACAAAAATCTCGAATATTTTATGAGTGCTCGTGTTTTGAATCGACGTCAAGCGAGATGGAGTATGTCACTAGCAAGGTTTGATTTTGTTATTACCTACCATCCTGGACATCTTCAAGGAAAACCAGATACTCTCTCTGGACGATCGTATCTTGCGCCAAAAGAAAGGGATGCAGCTTTTGACCAACAAAAATCCATCATTTTGAAACCAACAAATCTCCAATTGAATATGCTATCAATGTCCACCTATGACGATGCAGAGATCATAAAGGAGATTCAGGAAGCACTGAAGAGCAACCATTTTGCTACGACACTACGAAGTCAACTAAATCAACCTCGAGACAACCCACATGTTACAAACGACTTCGAATTCATAGATGGCTTACTTTACTTCAAGGGACCTCTCTATGTACCTCCAGGACCTACACGACTTCGAATTCTTCAAACATGTCATGATCTTCCGGCTGCAGGACATTTCGGCTTCAACAAAATATTGGAGTTGATATCCAGGGACTATTGGTGGCCGCAAATGTGGAAACTCGTGAACGAATTTATAAAATCTTGCGACACGTGTGCTAGAGTGAAGGGACCACGACATCGACCTTACGGCCTTTTTCAACCATTACCTATTCCCAAAGGTCCATGGTCGTCCGTGTCTATGGACTTTATTACGGACCTTCCAATTTCCAAGACCACCGATTCAATCCTTGTTATTGTAGATCGTTTTACGAAGATGACACATTTCATTCCATGTAATAAAACGGTTACCGGCGAGGAAACTGCAAGACTCTTCCTCAATAATATCTACCGCATTCATGGACTCCCGAAGGACATCGTATCTGATTGAGGACCATAGTTCATATCAAATTTCTGGAGGGGATTATTTTTCTTCTCGAAGACATCTTTGAAATCTTGATATTGAGTGGGTAATGTTGAAGTACCTTTGTCTGTTGTGGTCTTGATCGGAGTCGCATAAAGTGCAAATGTCACCTCTTTTTTTATAGCTCTCATGAAAGCTCTAGCTCCAAGGAACAGAGTGAATACCTTTGATATTTCTACATTTTTGTCTTGTAGAAATTTTTCGCGATCGCCAGTCGATGTCGGGATTGTGAAGTATGAACCAGGGAAGTCCAAGGATCACATGATTCGTTGGAGACTGGATGATATTGAAAACAATATGTAATGCTTGATCTTTAAGCTTCACTTCAAGTGGTCGAGTTTCATGGTCCACATTTTTTGATGTTAATGGTCGTCCATCGATAACTTCAACGGGGGCCGCGAGTTTCTTCTTTACGAGCGTTAAATTGTTTTGCTTCGCAAAGTTTTTGTCTATGAAACAAGCTGAAGCTCCTGAGTCCAAAAGTGCTTCTACAGTCATATCTCGATTTTGCACTCTGATTTTTACCAGAACTGTGAAGCAAGGTGCAGGGTCTGGAGGTAGAAAGAGACATTTTTTCGGAAAGGAATTTGTGGTGTCCAGCCACATGGTCCCTACTGTGACTGGACATCTTCGTTTTCTGACCTCCTCGTATCAAACACTTGAGTTGTGCCCCGAGCTTTGAATCTTCTCTTGTTGGGGCAGTTTAATGCTATGTGATCTTCTTCTCCGCAATAGAGGCATAATCTATTCGAGCGCCGTCTTTGTTTTTCTTGTGATGTCAATGGCTTGAATCGGACAACATCAATCTGCATAAGATCACTACTGGATGTCTGATGGATCGTTGTGTTTGGTGTCGTAGTAGCAGTGGCATGATGCGTTGTAAACCATCCAGATCGCTTCTCTTGACGTCTTTCGAACAAACGATTATCGCATGCAATGACTTGGGTGATGAATTCACTCAGTGTGCTCACGTTTGGCATTGTTAGCAACAAATCTTTTACATCATCTTTTAGTGCACATCGAAACTGACTAATAAGGCTCTTCTCATTCCAGTTGAGGTCGCACGCAAGTTGTCGAAATTCGGCAACATAAACGGAAGCAGGACGTGCTCCTTGTCGAAGATTTCGCATCTTTGTTTCTGCAACTCTCTCTCTATCATTTTCTCCAAACGTTGCAGTGAACTCGGACATGAATGCTTCAAAATTGTATAGTAAATGCGATTTTTTTTTCTAATAGCGGTGCAAACCAAGATAGGGCAGTGCCTGACAGAAGGGTGCCCACGAATCCCACCTGAATACCTTCATCGGGATAGCGTTGTGGATGTAGTCGTAGGAACAGTCGTACTTGTTGAACAAAACCGCGAAATCTTAATCTCGTCCCATTAAATTTCTCGGGCATGCTAATCTTTGGTTCTCTCGTAATCTGTTGAAGAGGAACCATTGCAGTAGGAGTTGTTGCAGTAGGGACTTGTATGGTTGAAGATCCATTGTTCGACTCCTTTAACTCTGAAATTTGTTGTTGCAAATTGTGAAGAGCGTTGCCAAGATCTTGAGACTGATCAGCTTGCAATTGGGTGGTAGAGGTACGAAGTTCTTGCATCTGGAGCTGAAGACTCTGCAATGTGGCGACCATTTCTGCAAATGTGCCTTCCATCTTAACTAACTAACGAACAAACTTGGACGAGAACATGACAGAACACAAACAAGTGATCAGACTAGAGGTACAAAACTAGACAAGAAGTCAAGGTCGGCATGGCCGAATGCATGGTAGGTGAACATGAATCAAGATGATCTTTATAACAATGGACAAAGAGTACAAAATACTGGAACTCGACTCGGATACTGAAATGCTGGAAACTGGACTGGATACTGGAAGCTGGACTGAAGTACTGGACTTGGAACAAGAGTAGCTTGAACTTGTGTTGGCGAGACTGAAGAGTGTCGAGTCTCGCCTCCTATATATACTGGCTACTAAGAAGCTTCCCCAAGAAGCTTCCCCTATAGAGGTTTCTTGCTGGAGAAGTTTCCAAGATTAAACAAAGGTTTCTTGATGGAGAAGCTTCCTTAAACAAAAGAGGTATCTTGATGGAGAAGTTTATTCCAAATGAAGCTTCCTGAGTAGTTTCCCAAGTTACTCTTGGTAATTTGGTAAACTCCCGGTAACTTGGTAAGTAATGGTAAATCATGATAAATCATGGTAAATCACGATAAGTCATGGTAACTTTTGATAACATGACAACTTGGTAACTTTTGGTATTTACTCCTGGTAAGTTCCTCTGGGCTATGTCCGTGACACGCACTGCAAACGCACACAAACATGATGTGGTCGAACTTCACCCCTTCCCCTATCATTTGCTTTCAGGTCTGCAAAGCCTTATACAACGCCCTTGCTCTGCACACCCTACAAGCATCACATTCTACAACACCACATCTCATTCAGCCATAGTGTTGAACACTCCCTTGGCATCCTCAATGCTACCATATTTGGCATACATGGCCACCATAGCAATGTTCAGGATGACATCTGGAACAATTGCAGATTTGATCATGCCACCAAGGATCTCTTTGTCCTTTTCTAGGGCTGCCAGACACACTGTAAACACACACAAACCTTATGTCGGCGGGCTTCACCCCTTCCCCCATCATTTGCTCATAGGTTGGAGCCTTCATCCCACACCCCTGTTGTGCATACCCCGCAAGCATCGCACTCCACAACACCACATCTCGTTCAGCCATAGTGTTGAATACTAGCCAAGAGCACTTGGTCAACAATTAAAGCTCTACCCACGAGTGACAGATGCAAGGAACACCAATGTGCAAGCTTCCTTTTAAGTTTTGTAAGGACCGCAACAAACCTGGTATCATCTGAGAGATCAGTTCCCACTAACTGACCTAAGAGCTCGTGCAATTCCCCATCCAATAGCCATCTTAAACCAAATTCAATGCCCCATGGGGCAATGTGAGCTGCAACAGATGGGTCTGCCAGTCGATTTAATAAACCAACAGATTTATTCCAATTGATTTTGAGACCCGAGGCTGCATAGAATGCCTTCAACGAGTTGAGAGCCGCATGGACATTGGAAAGAGAAGAGTTGTTAATGAACAATGATGTGTCATCAGCATATAGCGAAGAGCGAATGGAAGTGGAAAAGTCATTCGGGGAATTAGGAACAACCAGACCCAAGGAGTCTTTTCTATTATCCTGTAAGTGACCCAAACCATCTGCTGCTCTAAGAAAGAGAAAGGGGGACATCGGACACCCTTGTCTTACAGATTTGAATAGAGGGAAGGGTTTGGAGACCACTCCATTGACCACCACTCTACTGGAAGCTACAGAAAGAAGGATTTGAATCCACTTAAGGAAGTTCCCTTTGATCCCAACAGCTTCTAGGGCTTTCAAAAGATAGTCCCAATTAATGTTATCAAAGGCTTTTTCGAAGTCCAACATTAACAAAGCTATAGGCTGGTTATCAATGCGAGCCAGATGCAATGCCTCATTGATAAGAAGAATGTTATCAAGGATCATTCTGTTTTACAGGAACCCTGACTGCTCTGGTCTGATTAACTTTTGTAACAAGGGTTGCAAACGGCGAGCAAGAGCCTTTGCAATTATTTTGTAAGTAGAGTTCAACAAGGTGATAGATCTATAGTTTGAAAGAAGTTCTCGGTCACATTTTTTATGAACCAGGGTGATGACTCCTTGCGCCAGTTGCGAAGGCATGATCCCCTTAGATAAAATATCATTGGCCATTCGCGTAAAGTCTTCCCCTGCCTCTCTCCCACAAGGCAGTGAAGAATTCCACAGGCAGTCCATCTAGCCCTGGAGTCTTAAACATATTCAGCGCTTCTGCAGCGTTCAACAACTCATCAGAAAGAAAGGGAACAACAAGGGCATTCTGCTCGTCAACAGAGAAAAAGCTTGGGAAGTATTGGATAACCTCATAACGAAATTCCAGCAAATTAACTTCCTCTTGAGAAGCACAAAAGAGCTTGGCAAAATGGTCTGCAGCTGCTGCAGCCATCTCCTTGGGTTGGGAGAAGGTCACCCCGCTGGGGTTTGTAATCGCGTGAAAGTGCGTTGCTTCCCTTTGCTGTTTTACTTTCTGAAAGAAATAACCAGTCATCTTCTCCCCCTTCAACGACCAATTCACTCCCGCTCTAATACGAAGAAATTCCTCCTTTTCAACATCCAATACTGCCAAATTACGTTTAGCTGCAAGATAGGATTCCATTGTAATTACACCATGATTCCCCCCTTCAATTCTTCTTTGGCAATGCAGCAGATATTTAGTTAATGCCTTGATGTTGTGTTCTTTCAGCAGCAACAGAGCGGGAAAGGTCTTGAGCCAATCTGCATGTAGCCTGAAGTTTATTTAAAAAGGAAATGGAGGGGGGGTGAAACCCAGCCCCTGCTTCCATCCATTCATTTTTCAGCTTCTGCAGACAGTCTTGTTTTTTCAGAATGCTTGGGTTGAGTTTAAAATAACCTCGACCTCTAGCATGCAATCCATGTGGATAAAACTCCGCAGCAACCATGGCATGATCAAAGTCCGCTAGTATAGGGGTCTGAGCCATACCTTTAGACCAGGCCAGGGGGGACTGAGAACAATAAATTCTGTCCAGCCAAGCCATACAAAGGTCGGGAGGATTCCTCAAATTGGACCACGTGAATCTTATTCCAGAGGAGGAGTCTGAAAGGATATCCACCAATCCAACTGAGAAACATAACATATCCCAAGCAACTTGCTCTTCATCAGACAAAAAATGTGAGGCGTGCTGCAGCCTATCATTACAATTATCTACCATGTTAAAATCCCCAGCTAGGACCCAATTATGAACATTGGGAAAACTGGTAATTTTATCTCTGATAGCATATGTCAAGGACGAGAACATGACAGAACACAAACAAGAGATCAGACTAGAGGTACAAGACTAGACAAGAAGTCAAGGTCGGCATGGCCGAATGCATGATAGGTGAACATGAATCAAGATGATCTTTATAACAATGGACAAAGAGTACAAAATACTGGAACTCGACTCGGATACTGAAATGCTGGAAACTGGACTAGAATACCAGATACTGGAAACTGGACTGGAATACTGGACTTGGAACAAGAGTAGCTTGAACTTGTGTTGGCGAGACTGAAGAGTGTCGAGTCTCGCCTCCTATATATACTGGCTACTAAGAAGCTTCCCCAAGAAGCTTCCCCTATGGAGGTTTCTTGATGGAGAAGCTTCCTTAAGCAAAAGAGGTATCTTGATGGAGAAGTTTCTTCCAAAGGAAGCTTCCTGAGTAGTTTCCCAAGTTACTCTTGGTAATTTGGTAAACTCTCGGTAACTTGGTAAGTAATGGTAAATCATGGTAGATCATGGTAAATCACGGTAAGTCATGATAATTTTCGGTAACATGGTAACTTGGTAACTTATGGTATTTACTCCTGGTAAGTTCCTCTGGGCTATGTGTGTGACATCACCCCCTCCTCTAGCGCCGAGTTCTTCGAGGAGCGGTAAAATCTTGGACTTGCTTAGAGTTGGAGAAAATCCAAAATCCGACGAATGGTACTTGCCAAGTACTCGGCTCTTCGTTCTTGACTCAAATAATTTATAGGTCCCTGTAACCATCGATAGTGTCCAACACCTTAAACTTGGGACCACGCAGTAATTTGAGCATTCTGATTTTCGAAGCTGCCTTCAAACATGATTTCGTTGCCCTCTGGGTCCGAAGCCTCAACCTCCAACAGAATTATCAGACTTCGAGTAGGCTCCACTTGCCGTCATACGAGGAAGTACGCGTCGCATTGGTGGCCCATCGTCTCGAGAGCGTCGGCGTGATGTTGAAGGTCGTGAGAGTCGGAACGGCTGATTTGGTAGTTGGGTAAGCGACAACTCCAATGTATCTGGTTCTTATGACTCCATGCTACCAATACAAGATGCAAGAGTGTTGGAAATGTAGCTATATATACTGATGTGTGGTGCTCCTCTCTCCTTAGCGTGTATCAGGTACATTGAATGTGGAGTTTTCTTCTTGAAGCTAGCTTGGCTGACATCATCGTTGTGACGTCTCATTCACGTGTAGCTCGGTGCACCACACATTAGTATATATATAGCTACACTTCCAGCACTGTTGCATCTTGTATTGGCAGCATGAAATCAGAAGAACCAGATATATTGGAGTTGTCGCTTACCCAACTACCAGATCAGCCGTTCCGACTCTCACGACCTTCAACATCACGCCGACGCTCTCGAGACGATGGGCCACCAATGCGACGCGTATTTCCTCATCTGGCCCCCGTACGACGGCAAGTGGAGCCTACTTGAAGTCTGATAATTTTGTTGGAGGTTGAGGCTTCGGACCCAGAAGGCAACGGAATCATGTTTGAAGGCAGCTTCGAAAATCAGAATGCTCAAATTACTGCGTGGTCCCAAGTTCAAGGTGTTGGACACTATCGATAGTTACAGGGACCTATAAATCATTTGAGTCAAGAACGTGCTCAACTGGAATAGCGGTTGGTTGCACAAATGCCGCTTGAATGGTAGCCAACATAGTCAGGTCTTCTTTATTTAGAGCTGTGGGACCATCTAATGACCTAGGTATTGGCTGATCTGATAAGGTAGACGTCGATTGGCACGTCACTCATCACCACATGCTTCTCTGTCTGCTGTGAACTGTGCCTTCTTTGTTGCATACTTTTTGTCACAAAATGGCAACAAGAATGACACATGTTAGCAATGAAGTATTGCATTATTGAGCAAAAAATACCTAGCATGAATGATATTTTGAAAACCACTGTTTCAAACCACTGGAGGAGTGAGCAGAATGATTTGTAAATGAACATGCTCTTCCAACACTTGGCAAGTATCATTCGTCGATTTTGGATTTTCTCCAACTCTAAGCAAATCCAAGATTTTACCGCTCCTCGAGGAACTCGGTACTAGAGGAGGGGGTGATGTCACGGACATAGCCCAGAGGAACTTACCAAGAGTAAATACCAGAAGTTACCAAGTTACCAAAAGTTATCATGACTTATCGTGATTTACCATTACTTACCAACTTATCGGGAGTTTATCAAATTACCAAGAGTAACTTGGGAAACTATTCATGAAGCTTCCTTTGGAAGAAACTTCTCCATCAAGATACCTTCTTTGTTTAAGGAAGCTTCTCCATCAAGAAACCTTTGTTTAATTTTGGAAACTTCTCCAGCAATAAACCTCTATAGGGGAAGCTTCTTGGGAAAGCTTCTTAGTAGCCAGTATATATAAGAGGCGAGACTGGACTCTCTTCAGTCTCGCCAACACAAGTTCAAACTACTCTTGTTCCAAGTCCAGTACTCCAATACAGCTTCCAGTATCCAGTCCAGTTTCCAGCATACCAGTATCCGAGTCGAGTTCCAGTATTTTATACTCTTGTCCATTGTTATAAAGATCATCTTGATTCATGTTCACCTACCATGCATTCGGCCACGCCGACCTTGACTTCTTGTTTACTTGTACCTCTAGTCTGATATCTTGTTTGTGTTCTGTCATGTTCTCGCCCAAGTTTGTTCGTTAGTTAGTTAAGATGGAAGGCACATTTGCGGAAATGGTCACCACATTGCAGAGTCTTCAGCTCCAGATGCAAAAACTTCATACCTCTACCGCCCAATTGCAAGCTGATCAGTCTCAAGATCTTGGCAACGCTCTCCACAATTTGCAACAACAAATTTCAGAGTTAAAGGAGTCGAACAATGGATCTTCAACCATACGAGTCCCTACTGCAACAGCTCATACTGCAAAGGTTCATCTTCAACAGATTACGAGTGAACCAAAGATCAGCATGCCCGAGAAATTTGATGGGACGAGATCAAGATTTCGCGGTTTTGTTCAACAAGTACGACTGTTCCTACGACTAAATCCATAACGTTACCCCGATGAAGATATTCAAGTGGGATTCGTGGGCACCCTTCTATCAGGCACTGCCCTATCTTGGTTTGCACCGCTATTAGAAAAAAATTCGCATTTACTATACAATTTTGAAGCATTCATGTCCGAGTTCACTGCAACGTTTGGAGAGAATGATAGAGAGAGAGTTGCAGAAACAAAGATGCGAAATCTTCGGCAAGGAGCACGTCCTGCTTCCGTTTATGCTGCCGAATTTCGACAACTTGCGTGCGACCTCGACTGGAATGAGAAGAGCCTCATTAGTCAGTTTCGATGTGGACTAAAAGATGATGTAAAAGATTTGTTGCTAACAATGCAAAACGTGAGCACACTGAGTGAATTCATCACCCAAATCATTGCATGCGATAATCGTTTGTTCGAAAGACGTCAAGAGAAGCGATCTAGATGGTCGACGACGCATCATGTCACAGCTACTACGGCACCAAACACAACGATCCATCAGACATCCAGTAGTGATCTTATGCAGATTGATGCTGTCCGATTCAAGCCATTGACGCCACATGAAAAACAAAGACGGCGCTCGAATGGATTATGCCTCTATTGCGGAGAAGAAGATCAAATAGCATTAAACTGCCCCAACAAGAGAAGATTCAAAGCTCGGAGCACAACTCAAGTGTTTGATACGAGGAGGTCGGCAAACGAAGATGTCCAGTCACAGTAAGGACCATGCGGCTGGACTCCACAAATTCCTTACCGAAAAAATGTCTCTTTCTACCTCCAGACCCTGCACCTTGCTTCACAGTTCCGGTAAAAATCAGAGTGCAAAATCGAGATATGACTATAGAAGCACTTTTGGACTCAAGAGCTTCAGCTTGTTTTATGGACAAAAACTTTGCGAAACAACACAATTTAATGCTCGTAAAGAAGAAACTCTCGGCCCCCGTTGAAGTCATCGATGGACAACCATTAGCATCAGGAAATGTGGACCATGAAACTCGATCACTTGAAGTGAAGCTTAAAGATCAAGCATCACATATTGTTTTCAATGTCATCCAGTCTCCAACGAATCCTGTGATCCTTGGACTTCCCTGGTTCGTACTTCACAATCCCGACATCGACTGGCGGTCGCGAAAAATTTCCGCGAGACAAAAATATAGAACTATCAAAGGTATTCAACCCCTGTTCCTTGGAGCTATAGCTTTCATGAGAGCTACCAAAAAAGAGGCGACATTTGCACTTTATGCGACTCTGATTAAGACCATAACAGACAAATGTACTTCAACATTACCCGCTCAATATCAAGATTTCAAAGATGTCTTCGAGAAGAAAAATGCAGACATATTGCCAGAACATCGACCTTATGACTGTGCAATTGAGTTACAAGAAGGAGCCCAACCACCATTCGGCCCAATCTATAACTTATCCCAGACGGAGTTGGTTGCATTACGTGAATACATTGATGAAAATTTGTCGAAGCACTTCATCCGACATTCAAAATCACCCGCGGGGACGCCTATCTTGTTTGTGAAAAAGAAGGATGGATCATTACGCATGTGTGTCGACTATCGCGGTCTCAACAAAGTCACAATCAAGAATCGTTATCCATTGCCGCTGATTTCTGGGCTTCTCGACCAGCTGGGACGAGCGAAGACTTTCACCAAAATTGACTTGAGAGGAGCTTATAACCTTGCACGGATAAAAGAAGGAGACGAATCGAAAACAACTTTTCGAACAAGGTATGGACATTTTGAATACAATGTTATGCCTTTCGGTCTTACAAATGCTCCAGCAATTTTCCAACATATGATGAATGACATCTTTCGAGAATTTTTAGATAACTTTGTAGTCATCTATTTGGACGACATTTTGATATTTTCACATAATGAAGAAGAACATGGCCGCCATGTACGCTTTGTCCTTGATAAATTAAAAGAAAGAGGACTATATGCCAAGTTGGAGAAATGTCTTTTCTATCAATCCGAGGTCGAATTTCTTGGCTACATTATTTCCGACAAAGGCGTCTTTATGGATCAGAAAAAAATACAAACCATCATCGAGTGGATTAAACCAACTTCGGTCCGAGATGCACAATGTTTTCTGGGCTTTGCAAATTTTTATAGAATCTTCATCAATGACTACTCCAAAATTGTTGCACCATTGACACGACTTACAGGGAAGGACAAATTTGTATGGGACGATAGGCTGACTAGGCATTTGAAAGGCTGAAGCAGACATTTACAACGGCTCCCATACTGGTACATGCAGACCCATCTAAACCATTCTTCTTAGAAGCAGATGCATCGGACTTTGCACTTGGCGCGGTACTCTCTCAATACGGTACAGATGGCCGACTCCATCCTGTTGGTTTTCGTTCTCGCAAATTTTCCGCTACGGAGATCAATTATGAAATCCATGACAAAGAACTTCTAGCGATTATCGATGCTTTTGAGGAATGACGTTATCTATTTACCGTCCCAGACATCTTCAAGGAAAACCAGATGCTATTTCTCGACGATCATATCTTGCGCCAAAAGAAGGGGATGCAGTTTTTGACCAACAAAAATCCATCATCTTGAAACCAGCAAATCTCCATTTGAATATGCTATCCATGTCCACCTATGACGATGCAGAGATCATAAAGGAGATTCAGGAAGCACTGAAGAACGACCAATTTGCTACGACACTACGAAGTCAACTAAATCGACCTCGATACAATCAACATGTTACAAACGACTTCAAATTCAAAGATGACTTACTTTATTTCAAGGGACTTCTCTATGTACCTCCAGGACCTATACGACTTCGAATTCTTCAAACATATCATGATCTTCCAGCTATAGGACATTTCGGCTTCAACAAAACAATGGAATAGATATCCAGGGACTATTGGTGGCCACAGATGTGGAAACTCGTGAAAGAATTTATAAAATCTTGCGACACGTGTGCTAGAGTGAAGGGACCACGACATCGACCTTACGGCCTTCTTCAACCATTACCCATTTCTAAGGGTCCATGGTCGTCCGTGTCTATGGACTTTATTACGGACCTTCCAATTTCCAAGATCACCGATTCAATCCTTGTTATTGTAGATCATTTTACGAAGATGACACATTTCATACCATGTAATAAGACGGTTACCGGCGAGGAAACTGCAAGACTCTTCCTCAATAATATCTACCGCATTCATGGACTCCCAAAGGACATCGTATCTGATCGAGGACCACAATATCACCAAGATAATTGGACGGATCTTCTGTCATTGGCTGAGTTTGCCTACAACAATACTATACATTCTTCGACCAAACAAACTCCATTTTTCTGCAATTATGGTCATCATCCTCGCTCGAGCAAACCCATTCCATATGAAGACTGTTGGAAGCCCTGCTGCAAAAAACCTTACTACTCATCTTGCTACGATTCACAAGGAGTTTACATTCCACCTCGCAGAAGCTTAAAAACAATACAAGGAGTATGCAGATCAACGTCGCCAACTCCAACCCCAGTTCAAGGTCGGAGATCGTGTGTGGTTTCTTCGACGAGACATACAAATCTCGCGACCATTAAAGAAGTTGGATTATCAACGCCTGTGACCATTCAAAATTATTCGACAAATAAATCCGGTCAGTTTTCGGCTTGAACTCCCACGAAGTATGCACATTCATCCAATCTTTCATGTTTCATTGTTGGAGTTGTATCATCCATCGAATATTCCAGGGAGAGTTTCCGTACCACCTCCACCAATCGAAGTCAATCAAGAAATTGAGTATGAAGTCGACGAAGTCCTAAATTCTCGCATAAAGTATAAACGTCTTGAGTATTTCGTACATTGGATAGGCTACGACATCAGCGAACGAACGTGAGAACCTTCATCCAACCTCACCAATGCCTCTGAAAAAGTCCAAGAGTTTTATCAATGATATCCAGCTAAGCCCCGAGCTACACGTCAATAGACGTCACAACGATGATGTCAGTCAAGTTAGCTTCAAGGTGAAGACTCCACATTCAATGTACCTGATACACGCTAAGGAGGGAGGAACACCAAATATCAGTATATATAGCTACACTTCCAGCACTCTTGCATCTTGTATTTGCAGCATGGAGTCACGGGAACCAGATACATTGGAGTTGTCGCTTACCCAACTACCAGATCAGCCATTCCGATTCTTACGACCTTCAACATCACGTCGACGCTCTCGAGACGATGGGCCACCAATGCGACGCGTACTTCCTCGTCTGGACCCCGTACGACGGCAAGTGGAGCCTACTCGAAGTCTGATAATTCTGTTGGAGGTTGAGGCTTCGGACCGAGAAGGCAACGAAATCATGTTTGAAGGCAGCTTCAAAAATTAGAATGCTCAAATTACTGCGTGGTCCCAAGTTCAAGGTGTTGGACACTATCGATGGTTGTAGAGACCTATAAATCATTTGAGTCAAGAACGAAGAGCCGAATACTTGACAAGTACCATTCGTCGAATTTTGGATTTTCTCCAACTCTAAGCAAGTCCAAGATTTTACCGCTCCTCGAGGAACTCGGTGCTAGAGGAGGGGGTGATGTCACGGACATAGCCCAGAGGAACTTACCAAGAGTAAATACCAGAAGTTACCAAGTTACCATGTTACCGGAAGTTATCATGATTTACTGTGATTTATCATGATCTACCATGATTTACCATTATTTACCAAGTTACCGGGAGTTTACCAAATTACCAAGAGTAACTTGGGAAACTGCTCATGAAGCTTCATTTGAAGAAAACTTCTCCATCAAGATACCTCATTTTGTTTAAGGAAGCTTCTCCATCAAGAAACCTTTGTTTAATTTTGGAAACTTCTCCAGCAAGCAACCTCTATAGGGGAAGCTTCTTAGTAGCCAGTATATATAGGATGCGAGACTCGACACTCTTCAGTCTCGCCAACACCAGTTCAAGCTACTCTTGTTTCCAGTTCCCAGTACTCCAGTCCAGTTCCCAATACCCTAGCCCAGTTTCCAGTATCTGGTACTCCAGTTCAGTTTCCAGCATTCCAGTATTGAAGCCGTGTTCCAATATCTTGTACCCTTGTTCATTGTTATAAAGATCACCTTGATTTCTATTTACTCATCGTGCATACGGCTACGCCGACCTTGACTTCTTGCCTAGTCTTGTACCTCTAGTCTGATATCTTGTTTGTGTTCAGTCATGTTCTCGTCCTTGACAATGTACCTCTAGTCTGATCTCGTGTTTGTGTTATGTCATGTTCTCGTCCTTGACAATTTGGCGAGACTAGACAAGAAGTCAAGGTCGGTGTGGCCGAATGCATGGTAGGTGAACATGAATTAAGATGATCTTTATAACAATGGACAAGAATACAAAATACTGGAACTCGACTCGGATACTGGAATGCTGGAAACTGAACTGGAATACCAGATACTGGAAACTGGACTGGAATACTGGACTTGGAACAAGAGTAGCTTGAACTTGTGTTGGCGAGACTGAAGAGTGTCGAGTCTCGCCTCTTATATATACTGGCTACTAAGAAGCTTCCCCAAGAAGCTTCCCCTATAGAGGTTTCTTGCTGGAGAAGTTTCCAAGATTAAACAAAGGTTTCTTGATGGAGAAGCTTCCTTAAACAAAGAAGGTATCTTGATAGAGAAGTTTCCTCCAAATGAAGCTTTCTGAGTAGTTTCCCAAGTTACTCTTGGTAATTTGGTAAACTTCCGGTAACTTGGTAAGTAATGGTAAATCATGGTAGATCATGGTAAATCACGGTAAGTCATGGTAACTTTTGGTAACATGGTAACTTCTGGTATTTACTCCTGATAAGTTCCTCTGGGCTATGTCCGTGACAGCATCCCAGAGAACAGCTCTTTCTTGAGATAGATTCGGCGCATACACATTTATGAAAGCAGTGGGGCCAAAGGGTGAGGAGGGGTCCGTGAAAAGGCTTTGGACACGACCTTGGATCCAGATTTCTACTTTGTTTATTGAACCAGCAATGGTCGGAGATACCAGTATCGCCGTTCCTCCACGAAAGGAGGAAATAGTGGGGTTCCACAATGCAACATGCGAGGGCCAGAAGCTGTTTCCAATGGATCCGATCTTAACATCATCTAACTTAGTTTCTTAGAGAAAAATGATAGCTGAAGTAGACATAAGGGAAGAAGCCCACAATTTTACTCGTCGTCTTTTAGGCATAGTGGTATCCGAGCCCATACCACGTATGTTCCAAGAGAATAGGGACCAGGTCATGTGGGGAATTTTTCCCAGCCCGTTGGTGAGATCCAACGAAATGATGGCTGATCAAACAGAGCCAAGGAAAGCTGGAGATGAAGAAAGGGAATTGCATAAATGAGAGAGTCCAACCAGAGTTTGACCAAGAAAAGCCCTTTAACTTTGCAAGAGAAGGAAGAAACAGGGCATAGCAATTGTCCACAAGCAGGGATGACAATAGTGGGGAGGAATAGAATAGTCCAAGAGGGAGAACTGCAACACATATGAAGCTTGGTTTTATAACAGTAGATAGGTCTCAGAAAGAGGGAAGAGAAAGAAGTGGGGGAAAGAGATAGAAGCGAGTGAGAGCAGCAGAGATTATTCGAGCTCACCGGGGATGGGGCAGTGGTGGCCAGATCCATAATGGTGAAGAACTTGGCACTTGATGGAGGTTCGTCCTCCGAGGGGAGATTCCTTTGGGAGTAATGGAACTCCTCTACAATCTCCATTCCTGCTTTATAAATTGAAGCCAAGAATTTTCTGTTCCCCACATCTCCAAAACCCTCTGGAATGTTCTTTCTAGACAACCAGGTTAGTGCAGAGGAGGAGTTGTCCAAGAGTTTAAGATCAGAAATGCGTATGGTAGGGAGGAGTTGGACACTGTAATCTCCAGAGGTGCTTTGGTGCTGGAAAGCACCGAAGAAAATTTGTGTACCTTCATTGAGAATTAAGTTAGGAAGATAATGCAAGAAGATGCTACTGATTTTAGCCAAAATGACCTCCATCTCTTCTCTTGGTGAGAAAGCCACTACATCCTCTGGGAATATCCACGATCCCACGAATGTTTCCTTGCTTGTAGCCAAGATTGCAGGATTACCATCAATGAGAGTAAAGATTATAGGAGTGATGCGCACACCCAGATAAACCGGGCCATCTGTAGGAGAGGGGTCATCCGGGAGATTTAGCTTGTGAAAGGACTTGAGCCGGCAGCAGAAGGCTCCTAGGTTGTCCTCTTCATCATGGCCAACCTTATCGATAAGAGCCTCAGCCCTGGACCTTGCAATCAGCGGAACCGGAGAGAGCAAGAATTCTCTTGCATTGAACTGGGAAGCAGAGGCAGGGGTGGACAGTACCCTAGGCCTCTTGGCCTGATGTCTAACGGACGGAAAGCCATCGTCTCGGGCATCGTCTTGTTTATTCGCATTCTGGCACTGCCACCTTCACTTGGGCCACTACCCCTCTGACCATGATGATTCATAGCAGCCTGTTCTGCTGCAACAGACGGAGTCACAACATTAGAGCTTCTGGCCTTCTTTAGCTGTGGGCAATCCACTTTAATGTGCCCTTCCCTATGACACTGGTGACAAAGCACATTAAGTGACTCTTCCAGCACAGCCACCGTGATGAACATGTTGTCCAAGGTTGGGAGTTTCAGGGATGGTTCTAAGTTCACATTCTCAGGCATCCATACAACGATCTTTGGAAGACCTGAATCCCAAGAATGCTCCATGTTGGCCACCGAATCAATGTTGAGGAGATCCTCTTCATCCAAGTCATCCACATTCATAGATCCAATATATGAACCAAAGTGAGCACCTATTTCAGGTAGAGATTTTAGATAGATGGCAGGGAGATAAGGCAAAGCAAGCACTCTGGGTTTACAAGTAACCCCCATTTTATGACCCCAATCAGAAGACCATGGAAATATATGGACTCGATAGTGGGACTTGTGAGTGTTAAACTTGAGGGCCTTGGCAGCAAATTCCTCAAAGCTGAACAGAAAAGAAAAGAAGCCCCTTCCAAGGGGGTGACAAAAATGCTTGGTGAGGCCTCCATCCGGGCCCAAATGCTCCTGAGCCCATGTTCTGACCCAATGACGATCTCTGACCCTACCAGGAAAGAGGAGCAAGATTCCTCTTTTAGATAGCAGCAGAGAGATTTTTTAAGACTTCCATATCCAGAGATAAGACAACTTGGTCTTCTTTCATAACCGCCGCCTCCTCACTCCACAGCTCCACCTGTCTGCCTGGAGGGGAGAGCGGGGCTGAGCCCAGAAGACCCACACCATTTTGACTGTAAAACCCTCTATTTTTTTTGTCTCTCACGCTGCTGTCTATTATTCCTAAACCCAAAGTTTTTGGGAGGACCTCCAAAAATGACACTTGCATTCGGAGCCATAGTGACGACGGAAAAGTACACAGAGAACACGAAGCCTAGAAAAAAAATTACGGATAGACAGTCGACCAAGCACATTAGAAGAGGCAAGTGAGCCACAAACGTCCGAAAGAGAGACGAGCAAGGAGAGCGGAAGGAAGGAAATGAGGAATGAGGAAGATATAAGTGGAGTGGTAGGAGATAGAGGGGCGGGAAGCTGGCTCTTATCTGTATGTAGCCATACCCTTGAAGCAGAACAACACCATGATTCAGAAAAGTAGTTGTCCGCACGCATTCACTTCAAGACTTGCAACGGGCAATGAGGAGAGCGATTTCTTTCCTGACTGAATCCCGAGAACGATGCAGTACTTGAAGAATAAGGGACAAGGGACATAACACCCTCAAATGCAACACCCGAGGAGCAGTTAGAGATGAGGGAGATGAACACATCCAGGAGGAAGAGGAGAAGAGAGGAATCAGAAGGAGGACATTCGTTTAAAGTAGTTTTAAACGCATAGAGATGTTAGCAGCGATAGACGTAATCCATCGCTCACCGCTCGAGCCAAATCGTAGAACATAGAGGGATAGATGAGGGGATCAGGGATGCATATGTTGAGCAGTGAGCGATGACTTAGTGGCTAAGTCCTTTCTTCACTCACCGCACTTCACGGAGCTTTTGCGACGCCCTCGCTTTCTCCATTCTTTCCTATATGATTTTTATCAAAGACATTTGTTTTTTATCAAGCTAATGATTTTTATAAAAGACAGTTGACAAGCTTTGTTTTATCAAAGCCAATTATTTTTATCAAAATTTTATCTAGATCTATACATCCATTATCTATTTTATCAAAAGGCTAAAGTCGAATGCAACTACAATTAAATATTTGTAAAACATATCAATCTTCATATGTGTATAACTCCAAATTAATATGGGAAAACAAGCTGCTAATGCCAGGAGAGGGATAAATTATACATTAAATAAAGACAAAATAAATGTTGAACGGCGGAACAAATATGCATTAAATAAAAAACAACAAAGTGTAGTTCCAGAAATCGTCACATTGAATCCAAATGCGATCCATCTAACATCTGAACCAACTGTAAATGAAAATGTAAAAGATCACAATGATTTTTATTTTTATTTTTATCTTTTTTGCCAAGAGACTCTGGAGAACCCCATAAGACTGGAATAATTGGATCTAATTTTTAAATATCAAGATATATATAAGATAATAATATATATCACATCTTTGTACATCTTTCGCTTTGTGCTAATGCATTTCCAGGGCTTCCGACCTCCCCTGTTATCAAAAACAAAAAAAACAAAGAAAAACAAAACAAAAAAAGCCAGAGGCCATCTTCGTAGGCAGCAGTGGACTTGGCAGCCCCATTGAGAGTGTGTGGGCCACATCTGTCTGGCAGCTTCTCCTGCTACCACGGTCGTGGCTGTCTGGAGGCTGAGGATGAGGAGGGAGAGTTGAAGAGAATCAATAGTAGACATGGATGATGGAGGTGTGTAAAGCCTCCCGCTGTCCTGCAAGCAAATAGTGGAAGTGGAAGTGTGCAAGGATATCTGGTGGGGGGGACACTCAGACAGGAAAAGTCTAACTAGGCTACATGGTCGTTGGGTGCTACCTGTTGCAGACCACGAGGGTCTCGACTTCAAAGTGTCATGATACTATTGCGGAGGAACATAGACCACTGATTGGTATGCAGACTTTATTAGTGAGGCGTGAAGAGGTCTGCCGTCTGTTACGCAGATAGTGCATGTAGGCAAAAAGAGCAGGTTGTCCAAACATAACAATTGCTGGAAGAATGTCGTCTGAGCTCTTTTCGGATGAGATAAGCTTTACCAACAGTGAAAATTAGACTGGAACTTCCCTTAACAGAAAGGAGAAGGTTCAACTTGGGAGCGATTTACATAGTTCAAAGCATGTGGGACCAAGGACTCATACGTGGGGGCAATAAGAGCTGAAGCCCAACAATCATTAATGCATTGGGTCTAACAAACATGAAGGGGATCCGCTTAAAATATTGGAGACAAAAGACAAATTGCGCTAGTTGCAAAGTGACCAGGGCCCACCCGCAAAGGCTGGAAAATGCATTATGGAAGCGAAAAAAACATATCTATGGGCTGGCCGCTGGATCCGCTAAGGGAGATTGCTTCGTCCATAAGGTGGTCAATTTCAGAGAAATACTGTGGGTTAGATCCATGAACTCTAGTCTCTGGTTTAGCCAAGTGCTAAAACTGGTACTGTGTTCATCTGTCCAATGATCTACAACCACAATGGTCTGGCCATCACACAGCCCAGACGTTGCAGTTGCCACCACAAGAACATGTGCATCATTCGCTCGCTATTCACAATCATGCCTCAGGTCAATGACTTACTGCTGGGCCTCATTCAAGTCTAGACAGCACGTCGTTCACTCATTCCATCCTACCCTACTCAGAACTACAAAAAAAATCACAGAGGCAATCAATAGAAGGAAATGTCACGTTGACGGCAATCTCATCCATTTATTGCAGATGCTCATGGAGATTTTCCATGCCCGTGATGAGTGCGGTTCCTCAAACAAAGGAACTTAGGCTTATAATTCTTCTCTGAATTGGATTCGTAACAAGCATGGAACCCATAGGTGAGCTTCCCCCAGCCCTCAATAAATGACAGCCTACTTCCAATGCACACTTTCCACATCTAAATTTGTTACATACGATAGAGTGCAGACGTCACATTTCAGAGAGCATGGATGGACCAAAAACCAAGAGAAGGAAGGCAAAGCCCCACCACCAATACAATAAATGAGAGGGCACAATAGGGTCAATCTCTCTCTCTCTCTCTTTCTTCCACAACGATGAATTATGTACCGCTGTGAGATTGTTGTGCTTTTCGCATCTCTAGATGGGATTGTTGTCTGAAGACGTTTAGTGTGGTCTGTAGAGCACAGCTTTGAATCGTAGCTCCTCACTTGGCCATCATTCCAACTTGAAAAGAGCTCATCTTTGAACTATTTTCTTGACAGCCCTGGTGTCTGTTGCCTTCCAATTCTTCGTCAGCCAAGGCATTGGTATATACAAGCACACACCAACGTTCAATAGTTGAAAGTTGTCACTTCCCACCTCACAAGAACAACTGCTACTGGTAAGCATATTTCCTGCCGTCAATCGTGAGGCCACTGTCCCTGGCACAAATGACCATGATGAGTTACCCACCTAAAACCTAATCAGGTAATCACTCAGCAATGCACAAATACAGACATTTTTTCTTCCCCTCAATTGCTATCACACAGGTGTCTCACTAGTGTGTTTGCTCTTCACTAAAGATCTGTTCCGCACCTCACCGACTGAACCACCTGCCTACAGTAGGCAGTTGTAATATCTTATGAGAAACCTTCCTATCAGACCCCTTCCATATGGCCTGAGATGAGGACCCAATGAACTGAATGATTCAAAATGCCCGACATCTGCCATAGTAGAAAGAAGACCCAAGCACTCAAGCCTGGGCAACTTATTCGACACCGAGTAGACCACTGGTAGATTTGCCTGTGAATTTATGCAACTATAAGCAAGGTGCTTGAGCACAAAATATCTTGATAAGCAACATAGACTGAATTGTAAACGACCTAAATCCTGAGGAGGATGCATCTGTGATGTTAAGCAAACTGCACCATGAGGCAAAGCAGGACGGCTGTACTGTATAACTCACAGGAGCAGAGAGTTCACACCACCAAAAATTTATGTGTGGGTATATAAAGCCTGGAACTTTGGGAAGTATGTCCACAATGGAGAGCATAGATAGAATAAAATCAAGACTTCGAAACTGCTATTGGTCATGGACTAAAGATACCAGGAAAAGAGTACTGAAAGGGTTGGAGAAGGATGCCAGCCTGAGATAATGCATAAAGGTATTCCATCTTCCGATTGGGCAGAGGTTAAATTTCAGCCGGGGAACTCAAGGAAACTGTTTTGCCCATATCCAGACTATGTGCAACAGTTGAAAGAGATGGGGGAGTGTGAGACATACCTATGGCACCTCTGTAGTAGTGTCTTTCTCTGTTGTAGATGCTGTTGCGGATGGTATGCTAAGTACTTTACTAATTCCCTGGACGGAAACATGACCGTCAGTGTAGATGTCATGATCATATATTTGTGCTGAGTTCTCCCCCTCCCCAAATTGCACCGTCCCATCTGCCTCCATTGCAGTCAATTTGAGAGGTACATGCAGTGTGCTGTAGGTTGTCTTTCCAAACCTTCGGACAGTGTTGTAGAGACTTTCCTCCGTTTGATACTCTGTGAGAACGTGATAGAAAATGATGGGCTCCAGCGGCGAATTGAGTTGTTCGAAAGTCAACCGTGACATGGCCTGATCGTTGGGCGCGAGAATCGTCAAGCGGTAGCCCTCCTTCACGAGCTTTCCAAGCTCTGGAGCTAGTGATGTGAAGTTGACAAGTAGATCAGCCATTTCATTATACCCACCGTAGTTCACAAGTGAGTTAATGAAATGCAGAACTTCTTCCTCCTCATTCCAGTTGAAAACCTCCTGAGAAGGCCCAGGGGCGGGAGCAAGTGCAGGGCCGGGCGCAGGAGCAGAGGGCGCAGGAGCAGGAGCGGAGCCATCTGGTCCATAGAATATCGACGGAGATGGGGGGTAGTAGTACCGAGATCCTGGAGGGGAGCTGGCAGGTAACACCGCAAACTTGTCCCCCCTCTTCCAGCCTTCGTAAAGGAAAGAGACTCCCTTTGGAATCAGCAATCCTTGCAAGCCATGGACAATCCCATCAGGGCGAACGATGGAGTTTGGCGAAATCACACGAGAGAAGTCGACATAGCGCTTGAGTCCAAAAGAGCGCAAGCTGATGTTCTCACCTGCAAGAGTCTTCACAGTCCTATTGCTCCAGTCGCCGGCCTCTAGGCGCATGGGCAGCACATGGAAGTCCAGGACCTGTTGCAGAGCCTTGACATTGCCAGGCTGAAGCAGGAACGTTCGAAAGTCTGCATCCAAATGCTGCTCCAAAAACGTGTTCCTAGGAGCAAAAATCGTGACATTTCCGTGGCTCACCTGCTTCTCCAGCGACTCAAGTAACGACGCCTTATCTAGCAACACAACCAGCTCCGAGTACTGCGAATCGAGCAGCGCGAAAAGAATAGACCCACTACCAAGCCCGCTACCGGATTTCTCCCCTTGCAAATCGGTTTCACTAAGAAGCTCCCTACCACCTACCTTCCCCTCAACAAAGCTCAAGCCTTTACCACCCCCCAAACCATCTCTCCTCCCTGCCACCCCCTCTGCTGCTCCAGCTACAACTACAGCCACCATCACCACCCACACACCAGCAGCTACCCGCGCAATCGCCCAAGCCATTCCCCTTTCGCGCACCCCCGTGGTGCGCATCCTGCATTGGACTCCAGAACTCCTTCCGATCTCTCCCCACGAGCCTACCAGCCTCAGCCAGAGCTTAGCAGGCGCGGGAGAGACGAGCACTGATAGCGTCAGACACACATTCCAGCTGGAGCACCCCCCATTTGTTGTAGGTGCCAAAAGGACACTGCCATTATTTTTCATAGATGGCCCTGCCCTCACTCAATCTCCCCCCTCTTACCACCCTCCCTTCTTTTTCTCAATTCTCCCACTTCATCATACAACCACTTTCACATGTTTGCTGTTTGCTCCCAACCAATCTTCTGTTCCTTGTTCCTGGAAGAAGGATGGTGGCCCTTGATTACACTTGAACACAGTTATGTAAATATAGTCTTCTGACTTGTCACAGAAGCAAAACAATATCAAAGAAAAACAGTCTTCTGATTTGTGAGTTATGACAGAAGCAAAAGATAATCAAAGAAAAACAGTCTTGTGATTTGTGGGTTATGAGAGATGCAAAGGGTCGACAAAAAAGCAGACAGGAACGTGTAGGTAAGCGGCCATATAATTGCAGGGCTCGCTGGAGCTTGACTGGCGGCCCACATGATGCCCCCACGCTGTCAGTCTCCCACCTTCTCTCTTACCAGAGACCGACTACTAACTTACCACCTTCCTAGTGCATAGTAACTACTGTAGTCAGCTACGTTGTGTCTTACTGGTGCAGACTAACTACTGTAGTCAGCTACGTTGTTACTTACTGGTGCAGACTAACTACTGTAGTCAGCTACGTTGTTACTTACCGGTGCATAGTAACTACTGTAGTCAGCTACGTTGTGTGTAGGCAGTAGGCTCTGTAAATTCACTGGACGGTAAACAAACTTTACTTTACATTCTACTAGTAACCTGCTTCAGATAAACCTAACTCAACATTTACTACTTTACAATTGTACCGAGTCTGACAGCAGGTCCCAGGTGGATACTGGCTATACCCAGTCAGCCCTAGCGGGCCGGTCATAACGCTCGGCACGTGTACGTCGAGGCCCATTACCTATTTATTTTCTTTATCTTATATATATATTTGTGGGTTAGGAAAGGGACAGAAAAAAAGGGACAGAATTCATTTATTTGTTAAAAATTAATGAAAAATGAAAGGGTGTTTAGCATTTTGTATATCATATGGGTGGGGCAAATTGGTCTGGCCCAATGGAAAAAGGTGTGGATCATTTTCCTTTTTCTTCAATGAGAGATCTAAGATATTTTTTTGTAGGTAGTAGCTTTTGTTTTTTTTCTTAGTTTTATTTTTTGCATCATACTCGAGACAAATCCCTTGTCATTAAAGCTTCAGGAGTGGGCCCCATCAGACTAGATCTGCAAAAATTTGGTCCAACTGCAAATTCAAAGTGACCCGATTCAGGTCGCTTCCGAACTTAAGGGTTAACATTTGTAATATGATGAAATAAAACTACACAAGAAAATCAATGATAGGCAGAGTTGGACCCACAATAAGAGAGCGCAATTGTAGCGACGACCGAAGGTCGGAATCTAGCTTAGCATAGAGTAGGAATAGGGTGTCATAGTGCCTCGTCATCGTCACCACATCATCATCACCACGCCATCGTCGCCACGTTTCGTAGACACGTCATCGTCGTCGTCAATTTCTTTGGAACCTGCCCGAAATGCCCGAAACGCCCGACAATAACCGGAAGAGACGTCTTGCACTTGACCGCGGAGGGAGACATTTGCAGATTATGAGTCCACCGCATGAGAGCTGGAATTTGCACGATGGTGGGACAACCGCAATCGCAAAGTGTGGCTTTTCTTAATGTACGATATGAAGATGTTTGTCCATCCTGCAAATGTGAGGTTTTGGCTCCTGTTAGTACCATGATTTGGTTTTCTTCCTGATGTTCACAAGGTTCTTGGGAGACTCAGTTTGGTCTTAGCAGGCCGTGTTTTCAATCTCTGCCTGCTCAGCTGCACCGTGGTGGTTCTGACAGACCAATCCGACATTACCTAACTACATACACAATCAGCACACACAAGAGGTCATTTCGGTTGATGGTCGGTCAAATCCTCCATGGGTCATGACACAAGGTCAAGGACAATGTGGTGAGGGCACATTCTTCGACCTAATTCAGCCTGCTTTGCCTACTCATCAGACTCGGCCCTGAGATGCAAATTGAATTCTGTAAGTGAGCTCGTTGGGTAGATCTGTGGTGGTTTGGAGTGACCTTGACAAGTTACTGCCGATGTGGCAGCAGGAAAGTATCCAAAAACAGATAACGAGGAGAAGCTCCGGAATGAATATGCAAGTTAGTATAGGAACTAGTGTGATAAGGAGGGTTGGGGTGTTTGCTGGAATAACTTCACACCGTCAGTAACAGAGACGAGGAAAAGCTGTGGAATGAATACTTTTCTGACCCCAGTCAATTGGACAATCGATGCATAAAGGTCAATGCCTGTTGGATTACAGAGAGTAGCAGATGCAATTGAGCATTGGAACTAGTGGGATATGTTGAGTTGGGTGTTTCCTAGAACAAATCTAGGCTGTCATTGTCAGCTGCTAGCAGTAAGGCAAGGATGTATGATCTGTGCAGAGGTCGCTGAAGGAGCAGGGATACAGTGTGGGTCCAGATTCATCCAAGAGTCCTGACTTCAAGCTCCGGATTACCTATGATTCCCTGTGGATCAATAGCTACAAGAAACCTGCATGGGTAGATGGTCAACTAAAGGCAGCAGCTGCAGCGGCACAGTTGATAAAATCAGGCACCTCAACCATGACCACAGCTTCTGAAAGAGGATCAAGAGAGGGAGTCCACAATGCCTCTTCTGGCACTTTTGGGCATATAAAGATGCTTTGTGCGGCAGGCAGACTGACAGAGGCTCTACAAACTTTAAACCAAAGAGACATTTCAGATACGTATGTCTGTCTCTTGCTTAAATGCATCAAGGTGGAAAGTCTGGAAGCTGGAAAACAGATGCACACTCACATTATCTAAAGTGGATTCACGCAAAATATTTTGCTCCTCAACACCCTTGTCAACATGTATGTTAAGTGCGGGAGCATCATGGATGCTCACCAAGTGTTCAACAGACGATCTTTGATCACTTGAAATATAATGTGGGCAAGATTTACCAAGCATGGTTGTGGTAGGAATGTTTTGGAGACCTATGAGCAAATATTGCGCAAAGGGGTGAAGTCCAACCACATCACATTTGTTTGTGTTTGCAATGCGTGTGCAAGCCTGGGAGCTTTGGAAAAGGGGAAAGAGGTTCATGGTGACATCGTCAAAGCTGGAATTGTAACAGATGTCATTCTGAACACTGCCCTGGTGGACATATATGCCAGATGTGGGCGCATGAAGGATGCGAAGGGAGTTTTCAACACTATGGCTGAACGAGATGTGGTGTCATGGAACACAATGCTTGCAGGGTATCCACAACAGGGACATGGTATGGAGGCTTTGGAGACCTATGATCAAATGATGAGGGAAGGGGTGAAGCCCGACCACATCATGTTTCTGTGCATTTGCAGTGCGTGTGCAAGCCTGGCAGCTCTGGAAAAGGGCAAAGAGGTCCATGGCGACATTGTCGGAGCTGCAGTTGTACCAAATGTCATTCTGAACAATACCCTCGTGGACATGTACGAAGGGAGTGTTCGACAGTATGGCTGAACGTGATGTGGTGTCATGGAGTGCGATGATTGCAGGATGTGCATAGCAAGGGCGCGGGATGGAGGCTTTGGAGACCTATGAGCAAATGATGTGCGAAGGGGGTGAAGCCCAACCACATGACGTTTGTTTGCATTTGCAACGCGTGTGCAAGTTTGGGAACTGTGGAGGTCCATGGTGACATCATCAAAGTTGGGATTGTACCAGATGTCATCCTGAACACTGCCCTGGTGGACATGTATGCCAAATGTGGGTGCTTTAAGGATGCAAAGGGGAGTTAATTTCAACACTATGGCTGAACGAGATGTGGTGTCGTGGAACGCAATGCTTGCAGGGGTATGCACAACAGGGGCGTGGGATGAAGGCTTTGGAGACCTATGAGCAAATGGGGAAGGGGTGAAGCCCGACCACATCACGTTTGTGTGCGTTTGCAGTGCGTGTGCAAGCCTGGTAGCCCTGGAAAAGGGCAAAGAGGTGCATGGTTGCATCGCCAAAGCTGGAATTGTACCAGATGTGATTCTGAACAATACCCTCGTGGACATGTATGCCAAATGTGGGAGCATTGAGGATGCGGAGGGAGTGTTCAACAATATGGCTGAACGAGATTTGGTGTCATGGAACGCCATGCTTGCAGGATATGCACAGCAGGGGCGCGGGATGGAGGCCTTGGATCAGACCTATGAGCAAATGATGGGGGAAGGGATGAAATGCAACCACATCACGATTGTGAGCGTTTGCAATGCTCGTGCAAGCCTGGCAGCCTTGGAAAAGGGCAAAGAGGTCCATGATGGGCGAAGGGGGGAAGCCCGACCACATCACGTTTGTGTGCATTTGTAATGCGTGTGCAAGCCACATTCATTTGTGTTCTCAATGTTGGTGCCAGCATGGTGGCCCTGGAGAAGGGCAAAGATATCCATGCTGACATTATCAAAGCTGGAATTTTGTCATATATTAATTGGGAGACTGCCCTTGTTAACATGTATGCCAAATATGGGAGTGTAGGGGAGGCCTGTCTAGTGTTCAACAATATGGTGGCAGGATATACCAAGCATGGTTGTGGTAGGAATGCCTTTGAGACATATGATCAACTGATACAGCAAGGGGTGATGCCCAATCAGGTCACATTTGTTTGCATACTCAAGGCTTGTGCGAGACTGGCAGCCCTGGAAAAGGGCAAAGAGGTCCATGCTGACATCATGAAAGCTGGACTTGTACCAAATCGGATTTTGAACAATAGCCTTATTGACATGTATGCGAAATGCGGGAGCATGAAGGTTGCAAAGAGAGTATTTGACAACATGGCTGAACGAGATGTGGTGTCGTGGAATGCGATGATCACAGGATATGCCCAACATGGGTGTGGGATGGAGGCTTTGGGGACCTATGAGCAAAAGATGCGGGAAGGGGTGAAGCCTGACCATGTCATGTTTGTTTGTCTTTGCAATGCTTGTGCGAGCCTGGCAGCCCTAGAAAAGGGCAAAGAGTTCCATGCTGACATCATGAACGCCGGAATTGTACCATATGTCATTCTGGATACTGCCCTCGTAGACATGTATGCCAAATGCGGGAGCATCAAATATGCAAAGGGAGTCTTTGACAAAATGGCTGAACGAAATGTGGTGTCATGGAGTGCGATGATCGCAGGATATGTCCAACATGGGTTTGGGATAGAGGCTTTGGAGACCTATGAGCAGATGATGCGGGAAGGGGTGAAGCCCAACCAGGTCATGTTCGGTTACATCTATAATGCATGTGCAAACCTGGCAGCCCTGGAAAAAGGCAAACAGGTCCATGCTGATGTCAAGAAAGCTAGAATTGTATGCCCAGCATGGTTGTCGTAGGGAAGCCCTGCAACTATTTAAAGGTATGCAAAAGGAAGGCTTCAAGCTAGATAGTATCACCTTTATAAGTGTTCTCCAAGCATGTAGCCATGGGGGCCTAGTGGATGAAGGCAGACTAGGATGGTGGCCTAGAGGGCACTATGATCTGATAGAATTGATGTAGGAGATAGGCACGGCGTGGTATCATCTTCTCCTCTCTTCGTGTCTGCCATGTCGTGCGCATACATATCGCTACACAACTACATCGCTGTCCAAAACCACACAACACATATGCACGCCACACACTAGTATACCACTAGTCCACCACTAGTCCAGCCACTAGTCCAACCACTAGGCTACAACTAGTCAGTCACTAGGCTGCCACTATGCTGCCCACTATGGCAGTCACTAGTCCACACAATCGATACACAAAAAGGCAGAGGGAAGGGCCGACTTCTCTTATGTGAGGGCAACGCATGTGTGGAGCATGCTTTCAGCCCGTTGAAGGCTTGTACTTTCAGGTTTGGGAGTGCAAGAAAGGAAGGAAGGGGCTGGTTTCCCTGTAGGGCATGTGTGGAGCATGCTTCCAGCCCACTGAAGCTTGTATTTTCAGGTCGGTGGGTGCAAGAAAGGAAGCAAAGGGGCTGATTCTCTTGTGGTGAGAGTGGGGCATGTGTGGAGCATGCCTTCAGTCCATTGGGCTTTTGTTTTCAAGCTTTAGAGAGGTAGAACCCTCATCAAGAATCTTCAAGTGTGTGGTGACTGCCAGACCTCTACCAAATTCATCGATTGATGGCCATCATGTACTGTTGAGTGCATTTCCTGTGGCATATCCACAGGAAATGATAGTGGGGTCTACCCGGCATAGGTGGGAAGTCAGCCCATAATTGCACTTGACTGAAGGGGTGATTTTTGACTGATGCTGGTTACAGTGGATGGAAATCAGAGTGTTGTCCTGATTCTTACAAAGATTATAATGAAAATAGTTGTTAGGACTCCCAAGTTTTTTCAAAAGATGGAATGGACCCTTTAAAGAGCACAAGACACATACCGCCTACTACCATAGCCCAAAACCAATGGCCAGCTTCTCACTGTGGTGGCAAAGAGAAAATTCATTTTCCTCCTCCCCCACATCATGCAAGACAAAGCGCGTGTCAGGCACATACCCTGCCTCCTCCATCTGCCCAGACAATCTTCTCAGCTCAGCATGGATTTCCTTAATTCTGGGATGCAACTTGTCATCTACGACAAAGGTGTGCACCCTGTTGCCAACCTCAATGCAGCAGCGACCTGGCTACTTTCTAACACCTCTGACCTTCATCATTCTTATCACCTTTGCAGTATCATCCCACCTGCCAGCTGCAGCATAGATGTTTGATAGCATCACATAAGTAGTAGCATCCTGTCGATCCTCCACATTGCCATGCATTTTGCAGGCACCAAGCAAGGCTTTCCACACCACCACATTTGCTTGGACTGGCATTTCATTAATGAAGTCCTCAGCCTCATCCAATTGCCCCGCACGGCCAAGAAGGTCCACCATGCAGCCAAAGTGCTCCACTATACGAGTGAGGCCATGATCTCGACCCAGGGAAGACTATGGTTCACTTTTTTTACAAAAGGACTGTGTAGATCTTGTGATTATGGTTCCATCAAGACCTGAATTGTAAAAGGATTGTTCAGAGTGATTCCTGTCAAAACCCAGGGTTGTTGTAAGTGGTATCAGAGCCTGTGTACGATAAGGGCAGAAAAAGGAACGTTTGGATTTATGAGCAAGCTCTCGTTGCCAGGATCGGAGAGTAACGTGCGGCACAGCTCGTACGATAACTCAGAAGAGATGGAACCTTCAGATGCTCATAGCTCTCGGCATAAGGAAGATCGCTAGGGTGAGCTTTTCTCTAATGCACAGATGGAAGCCCTAGGTTCACTCATTCGATCTGAAGTCCAGAAACTTCAATCTGCAAAAGAGAAATCGAGTGCGAAAAGAACCATAGGGACTTCACATGACGAATTGCGAAGCCAGGCCGAATCACAATCTGACGCTAGCTCCTTGGAGTTCAGAGCTAAGAGAAACAAAGATGTAACTCGCGAGATCAAACGAATGGTGAAGCTGTTGGAATTTGTGGGTAAGACTTCTGTCAAGCCTGAAGAGATTTTGTCGTTCCTAGAAACACTTGAGGATTATTTGAAGAGGATTACCCTGAAGAAGCAAAAATTAGAACGGCAACCCTACAACTTCGGGATGCAGCAAAATTGTGGTGGTCTCGTCAGAAAAAAGAACTCCGTGAACATGGCAAACCCCCAATTGATACTTGGGAGAAGTTTCGATCAGTGTTTCTGGCCCACTATCTCCCTGGAGATTACGCTCATAAGATGAAGGTTGAACTCTTCACCCTGAAACATGAAAGTTCTAATGTGGTTGAGTTCAAGACCAAATTCGAAATGCATGCGAGCTATTTTCCAACTCTCAGTGAAGATGACAGGGTGGATTTTTTTGTGGATGGCCTAAATGACTCTTTGAAATATAAGGTCAAAGCCCACAATCCCCGCACTGAGGTTGAAGCCTATAGATTGGCTTGCAATTTTGAATGTGAAATCAAGGCACAATGAGTGGCATACTCGGCTCGTGCAGGGGAAAATGAGAAGACGATGACATTTTCTCCCAAGATCACCCCATCAAGGAAGGGAAATTGGAAGAGGTTCAAACCCTACAAGAACAAAGACAATCAGGGACGACAGAAACCAACTGTTGGAAATCCACCGCGCCTAAGTCCCAGGGAACAAGAAGAACATCTTAGGAAGGGGCTCTGTTTCAATTGTCATAAGCCCGGCCATCGGTCAGCAAATTGTCTTGAACGGCAATTCCGACAGACTGCAGCCTTGGTAGTGGAAGAACCGGTGGAGCCCGTAACCATTACAGACCTCGGAAATTGTTTAGGATCGGCCACTGGAAAGGGTCCCAATATGAGAGTGTCAGCTACAGTTGTCGATGGTGGAGTGGCCTACAACCTCAATGTTATTCGAGTTCAGGGACAGGTGGCGGGGAAACCAACAATGTTGTTGATTGACACTGGCAGCACCCACAACATGCTATCAAAGTCCTTTGCAGACAAGTTGGGATTATCTCAGGAGGAGGTGCAGCCATCTCAGATTATGCTACCAAATGGTGGGGTGGAGACCACACAACAACATCTTTCAGCTGTGCCAGTTGTCATGCAAGAGGTGCACACGAATGCAAATTTTGAAATCTGGAACGGCGCTTGCTACGACTGCATTCTGGGGATGCAATGGCTTGACATTGTGGATGCGGTGGTGGCTTGCAAGCGTGGGTTGGTGAGCGGTACCTTACCCTCTGGCAAAACCTTTGAATTAAAAGGTACTCGAGCCCTCCCCAATGTTCCTCTGATGTCTGCTGTTCAGATGAAAAAGTGTGCGCGTAAGGGAAATGGTCAGATTTTTGCCCTGAATGTGCATGAAAGTCTGTCTGGATCAGGTACTAAAAGTGCAGGAGTACATGTCAGAACAAAAGCAATTCTGAATGATTATCGGGATATGTTTCCCGAGGAAATTCCTGGATTAATGCCTCCTGTACGTGATATTGATCATGCCATCGAGTTGGTGGCTGATTCAATACCATTTGTGCGAGCACCCTATCGGCACTCAATTGCAAAAACTGAAGAACTTGAAAAACAATTGAGTGACTTACTTGAGAAGGGGTATATTCGGGCTAGCAAATCCCCTTGGGGCGCTCCAGTCATGTTCAGAAAGAAAAAAGATGGTGGGTTAAGACTATGTGTGGACTATAGGTGGATGAACAAAATGACAATCAAGAATAAATATCCACTTCCACGCATTGATGATATCTTTGATCACCTATATGCGAGTAAGGTCTTTTCCAAACTTGATCTGCGATCAGGTTACCACCAGATATGAATTAAAGATGCAAATATTCCTAAGACTGGATTCCGATCACGCTTTGGCCATTATGAATATACGGTGATGCCATTTGGACTTACCAATGCTCCGGCTACGTTCATGCACTTGATGAACTCTCTGTTTCGAAAATACCTTGGCAAGATGGTTCTTGTATTCATGGATGACATCCTGATATTTTCTAAAACAGAAGAAGAACATGAACAACATTTGAGAATGGTCTTGGATATCTTAAGGCAGAATCATCTGTTTGCAAAGAAGAGTAATGTGAGTTCTTTGTAGCATATGGACTATTTGGGATTTCATATCTCAAAGGATGGAGTGTCCATTGATTCAAAGAAGATTCAGGCTGTGGTCGAATGGCCCAAACCCAAAGATAAAACAGAAGTCAGAAGCTTTGTTGGGTGTGCTAGCTTTCTGCAAAAGTTTGTCAAATCATTCTCTCGCATTGCAGCCCCGATGACTGATCTACTAAAGAACTCTACTTCTAAATATTGAAATAAAGCTTGGACTCCAGATTGTGATATTAGCTTTGACAAGCTAAAGTTTGCATTGACTCATGCTCCAATCTTGAAGCTAATTGATCCTACCAAGAATGAGATAGTGCTTTGCATTGATGCAAGTGACCTCGCTATTGGAGCAGTATTGATGCAAGTGACCTCGCTATTGGAGCAGTATTGATGCAAAGTGGTCAGGTCATTGCCTATGAGTCCAGAAAGCTTAGTCCAGCTGAACAGAATTATCATGTTCATGAAAAAGAACTTTTGGCTATGATTCACGCACTGAAGATATGGAGGCACTACTTGCTTCTTGTGGACTTTACAATTGAAACGGATCATGAGAGTTTAAAATATCTCAGTACACAACCCAATTTGAGTCGTCGTCAGATTCGATGGGTTGAATTCCTTCAGCAGTTTCATTATGATCTGCGGTATGTGAAGGGAAAAGAGAATGTACTGGCAGATGCACTCTCTAGACGGCCGATGGTCAATGCTGTGTCGCTTGTGAAAAGCTCTATGATTGATGATGTGAAGAATCATTATGTTGATGATGTGTTTTTCAAAAGCACCATATGAAAGCCTCTTGCATGACCGTCGGACCTCTATTGAGATTGACAAGTACTGACCATACTTGTTGCATGATGGGATATTATATTATCACATGCGTATGTGCATTCCTTCTTTACAGGATTTGTGATTGCGTATCATTTATGACTGTCATAATATTCCAATAGCTGGACATCCGGGCTTTCAAAGAACCTATGTGGCCGTTAGAAAACAATATTTCTGGCCAGGAATGAAGAGACAGATCAAAGAGTATGTGGATAGATGCTTCCCATGTCAAGTCTCAAAATCAGAAAGGATACGTCCTCCTGGATTATTACAACCACTAAGTGTTCCCGGTGGAAACTGGGAATCGATAAGTATGGATTTTATAGTGGCACTGCCACGGACCAGAAATGGACATAATAGCATCATGGTGGTTGCTGATAGATTGTCTAAAACAACACACTTGATTCCCACAAAAATGACAGTCACTGCCCCTGAGATGGCTTCACTGTTCATGAAAGAAATCTTTCGGATCCACGGGATACCTTGTGAGATCATTTGTGACAGGGACACGAAGTTCAAGCCAATTGAAATTGGGCAAGTGTCCTAAGCTGTCCCCAAAATTTTGTGGACCTTTTGTGATCTTACAGTGTTATGGATCTGTGGCATACCAGCTAGATCTGCCAGCTACTTGGAAAATCCATGACGTCTTTCATGTCAGCCTCCTAAGGAAATATGTGGCAGACCCCAGTCATATTCTACTCGAACTACCCAAAGTTATGAATGAAGTTCAGTGATTAGCTGAACTTGAATCTATTCTGGAGACAAGAATGAAACACCTTCAAAATCGTTCATATCGTGAACATTTTGTCAAGTGGTATCACTATCCAGAATCTGAAGCTACGTGGGAAAAAGAGAGTGACCTGCAATTGGATTTTCCCCATTTCACTATCATTGCGGACAATGATGAATCTTTAGTGGGGGAGTTTGTTATGGCCCTCTAGATAACAACTCTGAATGACTTCTGGGTGGAAAAGGCCATGGGGTGGTGTGAATGACAGGTGGGGGAAAGCTGGAGCAGTGTCACGTGAAGGTTTGGAGAGACAACTACCAACTTTGAGTACTGATCACCTGCCAAAGAGGTCAATAGGTGGTGAAGGTCACCTGTACACGAAGAAAGAGCGGCGGTTCTGGCAGACACGAAGAGAGGAGAAGAGGATTGAGGACGGTGGCCTGGAGGACACTATGATATGATAGAACTGATGCAGGAGATAGGCACGGCGTGGTGGCTGGGTGGACCGGATGTGATAACCGATGCTGTGCATATTAGAGTTGGTTAATCTAGAAATAGTCACTGGCTTTTGTAGGACAGGGACTATGGTTCACTTTTTTTACAAAAGGACTGTGGAGATCTTGTGATCATGGTTCCATCAAGACCTGAACTGTAAAAGGATTGTTCAAAGTGATTCCTGTCAAAACCCAGGGTTGTTGTAGTTTCTCTGGTTGTGAACATCGTATGAGACATCATCTGAGGTCTCGTGTGTTATCAAACATCTCCTTGAGTGGGTTGGGCAGTATTTGTTTGATGGAAACGCATGAAGGTGCTAGTCTGCTAGTGTGTGCTGGCCAAATAGGCCTATAGACTGAAAGTAGCAGTCTGTCAACATTCAGACAACAGCACGCTCTTTACGTCTTTACCACTGACGCACTTAACTAATCCTTTGGACGGAAGTGAGAGGTAATTACAGCTATTCTACAGGCGATTGTTGCATAACTGCAGGAAACCCTCAAATGTAGGCACTACGATTTACAGGCTGGGGTCATTCATTGAGCAATACCGTACTGACCTAGCTTATTAGGCAATAATTAATTCAAAATCAAGTGCCTGAATAAATTTAGAAGGTTTTTGGAAAATGTGCCTAAAAATTGGAAAAAAATCCTGAGAAGTGCCTAATTGCTCGAAAATTGTGAGCTCTCTCAAAAACTATTGTTGAGGTAATATCTATTTTCAAGACCATTATGTTTCTTTACAAGAAAATTACCTCAACAATAGTTTTGAGGGAGGTCAAAAATAATTGTTCATTATTGTCTAGGGTCGACTATAATACATGCCTAATGTTTGGAAATTACCTAGGTGAGGCGTCTAAATAATAAAAACGAATCTGCCTAATAATATTCCATTTTTATCGTTAGGCGCGGCTAGGTTAGTACGGTAGCTTTGTAAATCCGCTGTAAATCTGCTGAGCGTCAGACAAACTTCAACTTTACTTTCTTCTAATCAAGTTTTGTCTAACTGTACCATTTATGTGCAAAAATCAGTCGTTGTGTCGCGGAGGGACTTCCTCACTTTCTTCATACGCTTGCATAAGGACGGACGCTTGTCATTTCATGGTTTGGACCAGTGTTGGACTGGTATACCAATAGGAAACTGGTATCAATACTGGTATGTATATTGGTATGAAGTACCAGACCAGTCTGGTATCACCTCAGGCCACTACCTAGCATATACCCATATTGGCCTGATATCTGCTTCCTAATATTGTGGACGATACCCTACCAGTCTGGTAGGTGGTTGAAAATCTGGTACTTGATACCAGTACCAAATCCATTTTTGTGAAAAAACCTAGGTATCAATATCGAGGGCGCAATATGCACTATGCACGATATGGATGCAGCTTTCAATAAGCAAAATAGAAATCAGGTCTTGGGGTGTGATATGTGATTGTACCATGGAGCCTCAAATTCAATGAGAAGCATGTTTTGTACACATTTATATGAGAAGTGGGCCTTTCCATATTACCATATCGTGAATTTGTTTGATACCAGACCAGTATTGATAATACTATAGTATTAGTTTCTAAATACTATTGCTATTGATACCCGTAAAACACCACACCAATCATGTATTATTGATACCACAATGGTATCCAAACCTCAGATTTTTGCCAATACCAGTACCTCCCTGGTATCACAATTGGCTAGAGGCCTATATACCAATACCAGCCTGGTGTGTTGAAAATACGATACCAGTCCAACACTGGTTTGGACCAGCACTGTCAGGGAATGGCTCTTTCAACAGATGGCAAGTTGCCCCACCGTCACAATCTGCAGCAATCTCGTCACCGCACACATTGGGACGGTGCGCACCGGTTTTGTGAGTCATGAATGGGACAGACTACAATACAAGTTCGATAGAGTATTCCATGAACTTTCTGTCTCGTTCCCAAATGCAAATATTTCACCCAGGCTCAAACAAACACCTTCCATCAATCCCACCGAGCATGAAAATGCATACTTAGTATGTCACTAGCTAGCATAGCATGTTGTTGGCAGTTTCAGAGCTTATAGTTGAAGTTAGCAATGCACCCCTGGTGCACTTGTCGATAAATATTTTGTAGGAAGGTCACATGGCATATAAATTCTAGTGCACAAAGAGTGTTCTTTCCCTTCCCCCCCACCCTGTGATTCTTTCACTTTAGGCTGAACGAGGCTAAAACTCTATTTGATTTCTGAAGAACAAAACAATAGGGCCACTAACATCAAGGACCAGAAGATAACGATGTTGAAAATACAACACATAGAATGGGAGAGGCATTTCTAATTCCACTTGGAAAATTCCCTAACCTGAGTACCCACACCTGCACTCCCCTTCATGAACCAATGCAAAAGCGTTTTTCTTCAACACTGACTTTGGCAGAGCAAATTCATCACCCTACTCATGCGGACAATTGGCAACAAAATTGAGCTGAACCACATTTTGTTGGCTAGTAATTGTTCTGTCCGATTAAGAAATTACTTGTACACCTACGTTACTGCAAACACTACAATCTGTTCCAGAATCCACTCAACCCCCAAGGCCAGCTATTTGAGGTGGTAAGAGACCACCAACTCAGCTTCAATGTGTACATGCAGTACCAGTAGGTTCCCTGGAACTCTTCATCCCTAACTAGTCTTGAAGGGCATCACCTGCACCAATATTGACAGCAATAGTAAGAAAGTGCATTAAAATGTGCCACATTCTTAGCATCGCTGCAGTGCACAAGCCCTTAGTTCTGCAACCCGCATACTTGAACAGCCAAGTCCAACATACATACAGGTGACTAGGGCACACTGGCTACTCTCGTATCATATCTGCACAGTCCGCCATACATGGATATTACAGCTGCAAGGAGGCTCATCTGATAAATTGGTAACCTTTCGTCACTTTTCTACTGACTTTGGTGGTCAACCCTTCAACTTGAAAGAATGATGATAAGTGACGAAAAAATAAGCATCTTGAAGTGGCCCCATAAGATTTCTTTGAAGCCTACAGTGTCCTAGCCCCAAGGGTATTAGACTCTAAAGTACACATGCATACATGTAATAACCAAGCACCACAAGTTACTCTTTTGAATGTGAAAGTAGAGAAAACCTAACCTTGAGATGGTGAGGAAGAATTTTGACATCAAATGGAGTAAACAGCCATGCATCGCTTGAAAACGCTTGGAAATTTTCAAGGCGGCTCGTATAGACATCTGCATATCTCTGCACAATAAAAGCGAAAGCCGACTCTTTCCCTGTATCTGTGAGGAAGGTAGATCCAAAGTTGGAATTGAATAGTGCTTTCATTGTATTCCGTGCCTCATGGCGTTCAGCTCTCAACGCCATCAGCAGAGTTTTTTCCTCTTCTCCTAGCAGGCTTCTTGTGCTGGGCATTCCATGGAACTTTCCAAGGAGTTCCTTTACCTTATTGTACTTTGCCTGTGAGATTTCTTTGTCAGCAAATATGCTTCCTAAGTCCTACAAAAGATGCATTTGGGGTACTAACCAACACTAGTCAGGGTTTTAGGTTACGTACATTTCCAAATAGCCTGAACATGAAGGAAAAAAGAAATACACGTATTGTATTGTGCATGCTTTCGAGCAACTATACATGATCCAAGGTTCAAAATCAGATCGGTACAGACATCAAAGAGACCAAAAGGGTAGGCAGACCTACTTGCTGGAACCGATACTCAAGCTCGTTTTGTGTTGAGATCTCTTTCTGCCAAAAAAATCAAACCCACCATTGTATAGCTGAGGCCTTCCTCACACAACGGCATCTATTACAGCCCTCATATATACACATACATATGTATGTGTACTAGCAAATTAAAGTACACGAATGCATACACAATGGGCTGGGGAAGCCGGCTATCTGATTTAAACAACGGTTGCCTTGAACAGGCCAGACCCAAGATTGGGTCCATCTAGGCTTCAGGTAGCATGCGTAGCCAAGGCCCACCTCAAGCTCTCGAATAATTGCTGCAGTATGCCATCCAGCCTTTGCAGGACCTCTTAAATCACTGTACAAATGGTCACCAAAATACAACACCTGCACATACCACCCTGCTGTCAGAGGACGTGAATTTCTTTGCAAATGAGGGCTAGAAAGTGAATGGAGACCCCAGAGGATCAATTGGAGATAGCAGACACAGAAGAGAGAGATGTTTAAGCATCCATGAGAGAAAGGGATGTAGGAAAGAAACTTTACAACATCCACGGGGGAGAGAGAGAGGCACAAACCCCAATACATCAAATGCTTATAGACTCTTGTTACAAATGCAAAACCAAGAAGCTAGTTTGGACAACAGTTTTTTATTCTCAAATGTATATTACATGTAAATAGCAATGTGGCACAAGAACCCACCTCAGAACCCTTCCATTTGGTAATCTGTTCAAATTCTTTGAGGCAGCCATGGTAGTACACACCATGAGGTTGAAATTCAACCACTTTACTAAAAGCCAATACGTCTTTTCCAGAATTGTAGAACCTAACATTGGGTTGTCCAGAGCCTATGAGTCACTAATACAGGAGAGAGAGAGAGAGAGAGAGAGAGAGAGAGAGAACGGCAGAGATACATCTCTACATCTCCACTATAAACAGATAGAAAAGAACAGATATAAGGTGCCATGAGCCAACTCATTAATCCTTCACGGGATGCATCACCCATGTTCACTGCATAGTGGCAATGCCTATCTACCCATTTTTTTCCTACAAACAAAAAAGCGTACAATGCTGGGGCTTTAAAATATACATATACCTCACAAAAGAAGGCAGGTGGGCCCTTAAGTATGTGAACAACTTCAAATTACCGGGAAAAATAGGATCTTACAGTCTATACATATATCTTGTGGGTGTGTAGAAACGTCTTCAGTATGCATGTCAAATGATGCTTGAAATTGATACTTTAGATATGTAAGTTTGGTGAGATGAAATTCACTGCCTAAGTGATTTCAACCCCAACTTTAAGGTATTGATGTAACTTTCATATGTTTCAAAATAGTGCTTCTATGCATGCAGGTGCTAGGTATGAAGAACTTGGTGTAAGCCTCATGAACCAGAAATATGAAAGACGCATATGGGGGGCAACAAAACCTGAACGGCCGCTGTGAGGTGTAAAAGTTGGGTTTGTCTGCCAACGCAATGACCACATCAAAAAGATCTCTCCAGCTCTCTATATTGTCCTATGCCACCCCCCATACATAGCTATTAATCTTTGAGAGATTGGGGCAACCCAGATTCAAAGGCTAATACAAGTGCAACATTTCAAATGGTTTTCTGCTGTGAAGACAGATGTCAGCAAGAGACTGTTTTATCAAGGGGTGGATTAGCTATGAGAAGGTGTGCGCGGCTTTGGCATCATATACAATGACAAAGTGACAACTACTAAGTTGGTATCCAGCATAATGATAATTATTGGCAGTGGCGGCACGATGGTATTGATCAAAGCTATACCGTAGGTGATATGCCACTGATGATATCTACCACCGTCACTCACATTGTACAGAAAGAGAGTTACGGACAGTGGCACCAGGGACCTGAACATACCTGGAAGAGATAACGCATACCACCATCAACAAAAGGGAAGGGCGAGTTGGTCAAAATAAAAAGCCTCTTGCCTCTGTCTTTCAACATCTTTAACATCTGGAATATATCATTCTGAATCCGTCCAAACAAATGTCCAACTATGAGCGCATATGCCAAGCTATGTAGATGTTGACCAACCCTACCATCTAAATAGCCTTGAATAGCCCTGACAAATTTGATGGCAATTTAGTGAAGCAGCACCAAATAGGAAATGAAATGAAATGGTGTTTATAACGTCCGCGGAAAGCTCATAGAGCTTCGATACTGACAGACCACAAGTTCAGAGCTAAAAAAAAATGAAGAAATGTTTGAATTGATCACAAACCCACATTTCTGACAAGGTATTTTGAAGGTTCGCTCAGAATTTGTTTGTGCATGTTGCCGCTGCGGTGAACATGCTCAATTGAGCGTTGCACATCCTCATAAACATATGCAGAACTGAAGTCCATCTTCTGGTCTACAAAGTGTTGGATGATATCTGATAGTAGGCACACCTACAACATCCCATCATTCCCTAGCTCGTGTTTGAAAGATCATGGTTTCTCTACAACGGCCAACCAAGACATAATGGCATAAAGGTTACGATGAGCTCACTCTTATACTTCATGCAACAACTGTTCATGATACAACAAATTGATGACCATAGGTTGTACTAACTAAATCTTTCCTGAATCAATCATGGTGTACATATCTCTCAAAAACTGCCAAAAGGCAGCCATCTATGAGTGCCTCAGACATCAGTTGTTATAAATAAAGGTCATATGCTAATAAACCTCTCATACCTGCTGCTGCCTATAAGTGAATAGAAATGGACTTTGAAACTACATAGAAGTCCCAAAGGCATCTGTTCTCACAAAATAGAGGATTGCACCCAACACTCAAATGATTTACTTTCAGGCATGGATTGAAACCATCTCAAAACACCATGTTTACCTCACTGAGGCAGAAAAGGTCCATAAGGGCAACCAGATTTGTCATGTGGTCTGCGCTTACGTGCTTCCCTGGGTATGCCTCCTCCAACTCTTCTGCGTCGATCTGCCAGGTCAAAAAAAATGAGCGAAGCAACTGGACATACTATCCCCCTCCAAACTCTGTTTCCACTAGGTGTACAAAATGTGAAACCGCAATAGCTTTCTCATTGTGACTCACACAACTAAGAAAATGACAAGCACTGGACTCGTCCAAAGCACTGTGCATTATGTCTATACAAAAATTCAAAGGGAGAGTGCGAAAAAAGATTAATCCACTGACCCTACGGCGGCCGAAGAAGCAGCCTGCAGGCTGAACGGAGTGGAAGAAATCAAGCTTCAACAAATACCCCATTTTCTTGTCATAATATAGACCTCGAATAGGAAATGTCGCATCATACTCAAACTTCAGGCAGCTTTCTGGATACCTGTGCTGTTTGTGACACCATCCACCCCAATAATTCTGGTTAGAATCAGATGTGGGGACAACCCCTGAAAAAAAAAATTCTCCTTTTCTCAAAGCTCAATGCCCACTTTGTGCAACATTATCCATTAAATAATAATTACATTTGTCATGTTACTCATCCATATCAAAGTTGGACAGTGGCGAATATGGTATTACATGTTGGCTATCCTCTTCAAGTATGTAGCCAAATTGTTGGCACACTATCAAATCATCAATTTCTATTTTAGTGTTTGCAGTTCGCACTAAATCACAAATTGCACAAGTGTCACCTCCTTCACAAGGTGCTCCTTTGCTAGGTTATAGATCAGAGTCTGCAAGTTCTTGGTGTAATGGGCCAGTGTGTAGTCATAATCGAATCCGTAAACATGTATCTTGTCTAATCTCAGATTGTGGTTGGCATAGACACCTGAAAAGAAAATAAAACATTCAGATTCCTGGGTTACTGATTCAAGGAAAATTTGTTGGGCAAGAGAAGTAACACACTGCTGGATATTGAGGCGGGACCTCGGAGTTGTAATGATGATAATGAGAATGATTGGGTATTAAAAAGACAGATGAAGAGACCAAGACAAACAACAATAACCACACGGTAAACATAGGAAAAGAGCCATGACTGAAAGAGTGACAGAAACATAGACGAACTGCACTCAGATACTGAACTTGATCTTTGCCCATATGCCCCATGCACATTAGACATAGCCAAAATACATACTTAAATTGTGGGAGCCCACCCTAAATCGCCCCAATGCCCTCAGAAGAGAGGGAGATAAAGGTGGGAGAGAAGATAGGGACCAGAAGGTAGGGCATTCCCCTCAAATGAAGTTAATTCTGGCCATCCAGATTTACTCATGTAATGTCCTTACCACAGTATCAATCGGATACAAAAAATTAACCCCAAAATATGTGAGATTTTTGTGTGAGAGAGAGAGACAGACCAAGGGTGAGATTGAGAGGGACAGAGAAAGATAGAAACTTTAAAATATCCATAGACATGAATAGAGGCACAAAGGCGGTGCCTACCATGAGGGTCCATTTTAGGAAGCTCATAAAGTGCCGGAGGGATGGAGTCAAAGCACTTCTTGACAGCCTCAAACTCTTCCTTGAGTTTCTTGGCATCCTCTGTCATTTCACCGGGAAATTGTGCAAACGTCCCCCTTCTCTCTAACGGTCCCAAAGGCGCTGATATGTCCTTCTCCGCAGAGGGTGCAGGGCTCTTATTTGCTTTCTTTTTAAATTTACCCCGCGTTGAGGCTTCCCTGCTAGTGGACGTAGAGCCTTCTGATGGTGCACCTCCTCCCAAATGCCCAAGGTCTGGCCGCTTAAAGGTATTTTGGGCAGACATGACAGCCCGCTTCACCACCACGTCTGTTTGTGAAGACTGGCTCTGTACTGAAGACACACGCTTTCGCTGATTGCAGTCACAGACCCACAAGACCAACATTCACATGAACTGTGAGCAATATGATATCCAAGTGTTCATTCAACCAAACTTTAAGTATGGAAACAATGCATGCATCACATGTCAATTCTAAGTAGGATTTCATCAACACGTAATATGTCAAAACACAAGTGAACTGGACGTTAAGTAATCCCATACAAACCAAGGCCGCAAGGGGGACCGTGGTGGATCAAGCTTGAACCATTACTCAAAAAAGAAAGAAACAAACTGGCAGAGACAAAGAACACTAACCATTCTGTTGGGATCAGACAGCGGCGACTTCTTCCTCTCCTTGGGATGTGACACCTTCTTCTTCTCCTTGGGCAACGGCTTTGAAACATCATGCTGTCTGCATAGAGCGGAGCCCATTTGGCTAGATTTGTTAGCAAGCTTTGAGAGAATTGCAATGTTTTGGACAACTCTGTCATTTGGCAGATTCTTGTCTGCAATGCATGTTATCTAAATACCCATCATCCACGATTTGCTTGCATACATAATTCGAATTCTAGTTGACGAGATTTCACCCTTCATGAGATTTCACCCAAGATCATGACCTCTTGTGAAATTGGAAGGGAGGGGTTTTTAGAAATGCCGAAGAACCCAACATGGGTCTATCAAATGAAACGGATGATGACACGCTCCCCATCTCCACTCTCAGATGATGTTACATCATTACAAAACTCTGTGCATCCGCATCCGCAACAGATTCATTTGCATTTTTATTTATTTTTGCATCTATTTTCTTCGAGTTGTTGATATAACATGGAAAAGGACTATGGAAGGCAAAAAAAAACAAAAGGGAAAGAGAAAACTTTGCTTGTATTATGGTTTATTTGTTGCACGTTGCCTTTAGACCAATGGTCTAGAGTAAGAATTTTAATCTGTCGTTGTTTCTAGTCCACGCATTGAAGTCTTTCTCTATCATAGACTCTCCAGTTTTTGGCTACTCTCCATGGATTATGACTCCATAGCACTACAAGTTTTGTCTATTCAGATGTTAGTATTGTTATATTCTTTGTTTATTTTCTATTCATTTATGTATTTTTCCATAGAGGAATACATGTAGTTGTAATATGTAAACCTCCTTAATTTTTCTTTTACATGAATTACAATTCTTCTACGATAATTATGAGATTTAATATCAATCTTCATAAACCTAACAAGAGGCACACTGTCCCCACTTCTACCTTCATGGCTTTCTATCAGGTTATTTTTTCCTGGTTTATTACTTATTTGTTATATCAATAACAAGTATCTTCTTCTTCTTCTTCTACTTGGCTTTAAAATGGAACATGATATCCTCTGTCAGAGACATAAATAAAACTACACCATATATCTACGACCTTCTTAGAAGCTTCTAGAAACTTTAATCTATAACTTTCTAGACACTTCTAGAAGATCTGTAAGCTAGCTAGGAAACTTCCCAAGAAACTTCCTGCAAAATAAAGAAATTTCTTAAGAAGCTTCGTCCATATGCGGTTAGGAAACTTCCTAAGAAACTTTCTTAGCACGAATCACATCATCATCATCAATAATGATGCGACGTAATAATAACACGAAGTCACGTCACCTCAAAAATTGACTTTACGTTGTCTACTTTTTTTTAATCTTAACTTTTATATTGCATAATTTATCATAGTAATACGTAGGCCGCCATGTCATATCCGGCAGTCCAAAATTTTCCAAAACTTTTAGGACAGTCAGTTATAATGGTCCGAATTTTTTTATATTTTTTTTTTGAAAACACCAGCTCTGGCGGTCTCGAATTTTAAAAAATCGAGATCGCCAGCCGTATCGGTCCCCGGTTATCAATAAAATAATTAATAAATGCTGATCGCAAGCTCAAGCGGTCCCGATTTTTAAAAAGCATGAAATCGGAAAAAATCAGATATAATCGGATAAAATTGGGGCCGTCAGCTCTGGCAAAGATTGCCTTCAATACCACCTCATCCTCGGTCCCATCACGCACTATGGATTCAAGCCAGAAATGGAACCTTCAAGAAATGCGGGTGAAGTCTTTCTCCCCCAAAAACTGGAACTTGGATCAAGCTTTCTGAAGCAAAACTGCTTAAGCTCCATAAGTGGCTGATGTCCCATTGTTATGTTGTTCTGGGAGACCGAGTATGACAACAAATCTCAGGTATTCATATGGGCTTCTCATGTTCATCACTATGGTGTAACATCTATTTCATATCATATGAGCTCAGATTCATTTTAAGATTTGCATCTCTTGGGCAGTTCCAGCTGATGTTTAGGTTCAAATATGTTTTTCGATACATTGATAATATCTGTGGGCTAAATACTAGTGATGTTATATTGCTCCTTAATCCTTGTGCAGATAGAAACATCAAAAATCCCATGGTAGATTTATCCACTCAATGTGGTTGACATGAAACTTCCCTCGTCTCAACCGTAGGAACACATGGTTTGTTGTATTCCACCCTAGACTCCAATTAGACCTTGGGTTTCACAAATTAAAGGTTAATTGAAGCTCCCAGAGCTTCCATTCTCATTCTATTTTTCATCAGGCTGAGTTTAGATCCAGGTCACTGTATTAAATACTGATAAAAATGAGTTTCAATTCCAGAAGTATGATAAGAGAAGGCTACTACCTTTCTCATATACTCAATATATCCAGTTCTTAACTGACGTGACGCAGACCTACGGTGATTTATTTTATATAAAAATAAATAAATACAGAAGAGTAAAAAAAGACGTATGAGCTTAAAAAATAATAATAAATTAACTACATGACATAAACAAACAAACAAAAAAATTATGTTAGCTGTGATAATCTATCAGCTTTAGACTTTGGGACCGCTAGCACTAGCGGTCACAATTTTTATTAAAATTTCTTAATTTAAAATAAAAATCACCCAAACCGTCGATATCATATTTTTATTTTTGAAATTAAAATCAGAACCATCAAAGCTCACAGTCATTTTTTTTTTAAATTTCTAAATTAAATCAGATACTAGAGCTGACAGTCCTCATTTTTATATTATTTTTAATTTTTTGGTTTTAAAATTGGGACCGCCAAAGCTGCCGCACATAATAAGTTTTTTTTAAATATTAAAAAAAAACCAGAATCGGGACCACCAGAGTTGGCAGTCTCGATTTTATCCAGAAAAATACACTTAAAAGAAAATCGGGATTGCCAAAGCTGGCGGTCCTGATTTTATTTGATTAGAAATTAAAATCAGGACTGCCAAAGCTGGCGGTCCTAATTTTATTCGATTAAAAAAATAAAATCATGACTGCCAAAGCTGGTGGTCCTGATTTTATTCGATTAAAAAATAAAATGTAGACCACCAAAACTATATGTACTTTTTTAAATGGGTCATACAGACGTGATTTACATGAATTGTTTTTTCAAAAATCGGGACTACCAAAGCTGATGGTCCCAAATTTATCAAATAATTTATAAAAATAAGTACAGTTAAAAGCTTACGATCCCAAATTTATTAAATAATTTTTAAAAATCGAGACCTCTTAAGCTGACAGTCTCGATTTATTAAATAGTTTTATTAAAAATTCGATACCGCTAATTTTGACGGTCCCAATTTATTAATAATTTTACAAAAAATTTGATCGTTACATCTATCAATCCCAAATCTTTTTTGAAAATAATTTTATAAAATTTTAGACCACCGGAATATGATCTGACGGCAAGTAGGTGATTTGTTGAAGACGCCACAACACTAAAGCTAGATAAATGCTTCATTGTGATGGAGAGTAAAGTGGTGGATTGTGCGACGACGGTTTGCCTTGCAAAACTGAATAGCTCTGTTGATCTTCACCAATCTGTCACATAAATTTTTTGTATTCAAACATATTCTTAAGTCATTGAGCTCAGAATCCAAGTTATACTTAGAACTGTCAACATGTTGTGCATCATACTAAAATCGTATTATTCATTGACAAATTTTTCATTTTTGCGATTGTAAGAGCAATATCCAAAAGCTCATAAGTCAACGCCAACCTCGGATGCGTTTGGAAAACAAATCGGTCACGCTTGTTTATATCCTCGTGGACCAAAATTCTCAAAATGAGTGTTGATGTTCTAACCTTTTGTTTGATGAGCTTCTTCATTTGGCTGATTAAACCTTTCGCAAAATTACAAAAGAATTTTAATGGATCTGGAAGAACCAAACCTGGAATTCCACCTACGGTAATGATAATAATAAAAGGGTTTAAAGTGTGAGCACCCTCAAGCTTGATAAGACCAAGAATTGGTTCTTCCATCGTTTCATCATCCAGTGAATCTTTGATGTCCTCATGAAGTGGTGTAAGTCTTCGTTTTTTTTTTTTTTTTTTGCTTTGATATGTCAGGATGCCCAATGCTCTCCAGATATACCTTTTCTCGATTCAATTCATCTGTCAGTAACGGACCACCCACTTGCTAGGTATGAATGTTGTGTGGGCAGTGACAACACTGTCAATCTCATCGTTTTTAAGATGATATCGACTGTTCTGTGCAATACAACGTGAAGGATTACTAGAAAGTAAAAAAATGAAAATTACATGCTACAATTTTCAAGAAAAAAAAATTCTTAAAAACTGATGCATCCGCAAATGCAGATAGTCGAATGTAAGTTTTCATTCTTTTAGGAAAAAAATGAAAATAATATTTCTTAAAATTGATACGATCGCCAAGGCTGACGGTCGCATATTTTTTAATTTTAAAAAAAATAGGTACGACAGCCAATTAAAGCAGTCGCATGTAATTTTTTATTTTATTTAAAAATACGGTTGTATGTTATTTTTTATTTTTTATTTTTTTAATTTAATTATATATGATCGTCAGCCTTGGGCGTTCACGCCTATTAAAAAATAAAAGATTATATGCGGTCATCGGCCTCGGCGGTCACATGTTTTTTATAAAAATATAGAGCTACATGCAACCGCCATAATTGATGGTAGTACGTATTATAAAAACTAAAAAATTACATGTGATCGTCATAATCGACGGTTACACCTATGCTGTTTAATAGTCTGCACCGACTATGTTTCAATGCTGACTTGTACATGTGTACTGCAGGATTTGGAGCTAGAAGAGAACGCTGCAATGTCAAATGTGAACATGTCCGAGGCCGTGCATGCGAGTTGGCAGGCTGGGAGCGGTGTATCGAAGGTCGACCTTTATACAGCCACCAGGAACGATTTGACGAGGACAATTATGCAATCGTGTGACAACCACAATTATCTGAAGGGTGGAGCAAAGGGTTCCGGACCCGACCGGGCATAACTGCTTACCCGTGCTGCATCGCGATTGTCTGATCCAACTAAAATGGCAGAAGCGGTCAGGTCTTTCGTAGATGACACTGAGCTTCATGGACGAAATCCAGGGCTCGAGGGTGATTTCCAAACTCGAACAACAAAATGAAAGATTGTTCTGAGCAACTTGCACAAAGAGGAACATGTTCACTTCTGGAGGTCTGACTTAAATCTCCGAATGACACCGAGACGTCGTGAAGGTGCTGGTGGACCAAGAGTGACCAAATGCACTACTGACATGTTAGTGGAGACTTTGGAGGATGATCTTCCAGTTCAGAACAAAAAGCCAATTCTGGAGTCGCTTGTGTCAACGGCATGCTGACACATAGCACGAACTTCTAACACATCACGGGTGAAGTGATGGGCAGTGCGCTCTGACAGTGGGAAGGCATGTAAACAGGAAATCAGGTTACTCTAGAGTTTGGGTGTTCCGGCTTTGAGGTTTGTTGGTCGGCACTATCCTCCTGCCCTGGTGAAGCCGAAGATGATGGAGATTTGACATTACCCAACAGACATCGTTTACTGTGTCGGTGGCGAATCGAGCCAATATGTGCTGGACAAACCTGATATTCCGGATGTTTGGCTTGTGATGGTTGGGACGAACTTAACTCAGGCAGAGGTTGACTTCTTCACAAAAGCAGGCTTTCGACTTGTTCCCCCAAATGACGTGGGTAATTCCCAAGGTGAATGGGACTGTGTTACGGAAGATATCAATAATCTGGATCCGGACTCGTACGCGACGAAAATATGAGACATAATATACTGGCGGAAGAAACGGTCAGCAATCGCTTGTAAGAAGATGGAGTTAGCTCAGTCTTTGTAGGCCACGGTGCAATCATTCAAGGATGTTCCTCGCCCTGAAATTGGACGTGTGTACACACTGTGCACACCGGGATCAGCAAAAATAGGGGAGGTGTACAATGTTTGCATCTCTAGAAGTCCGTAGTGCACATGCCTTGATTTTGACAAAATGAAGAAAGCAAAATGATCTTACACCTACTGCAAGCACTTATATTATATTATGCTGCGACGTTTGAAGATGCGGGAAGATCAGGAGGTCATCGATCACGCAACTCTCACCGTATCTGAAGTCATGGGTATGTTAGTTCGTGATCCCTGTCCTTGGATCCCATAGAGACGCATTGGATATCCTGCATGTTTTGAATTCTTATGGTCTGTGCCAACTATAAAGTGCATGACAACTTGGATTATTTTGTTAACTCCAACTCTTTCATCGAATAAGCTCATTTTTTAAACAGATTTGGAAATATGAACATGCTTAGATTATTTGTAGTCTGTGCCGACTACAAAGTGCATGACCATTTGGATGAATTTATTAACTCCAACTCTTTGCTCAGATGAGCTCATTTTTCAACTCTCACTTTTTTGCGATTAAATATGACTCCATCCATCTTCTTTCACTTAATTCTTGTAGTCTGTGTCGACTACAAGACATTGGCGTCCCGGATATACAATCTTACCAACAGCATTTCCTAACACACAAATTATTCACACACCGGAATTTGTTGCTGACATGGCCAAAACAACGTGCACCAAAATAATTGTCATGGAAATCAATACAGTACCGATCATTTTGTGAGGAGTTGTTGACAGGATTGTCGAGTTTTCCATGGGTTCACAGTTGTTTGTGTGAAGCACGGATGTTGTGATTAAGCTCATCTACTTGAAATCATTGAAGTCGATGCCGACTATAGAGACGTGAGACTACATATGTGAGAGGAAACACCTTCTACAGTTGAAATGAGTTTCGCAGGTTGCATATTGGGGATGAAATAAAACTGATTAAAAATGTACCTTATTCACGTTTGCCGGAACCTGCATATCCGTTTTGATCTCTTTGTGGTCGTTGCCGACTACCTATATTGTAATAGATCTAGATGAGAGCTGCGAGACAATGTCCATACACCTCAACGCATGTTCACAATCATCGTATTTTTCATTTCAGAAACTTGGAACGGATTCTTAAAGTCGTTGCTGATTTTAAGGTTACTAGGGAAACATCAAATGACGTGTCCAAGCATTTTCCAACTGAACAAAACAGTTAAAAGCACAACACTTCATTCAAAATAGAAGCCAAATACAAAACGTGAAAGAGCTACAATTTTTTTTTATTCTTGATAGTCGTTGCCGACTTTGATGATCATAGCATCCTTTATCCACTTTTATGTCATGAAATACATATAAGTTTTCTTTCTGTGGTGACTACAATGTCTCAGATCCTATGCGGCAAACAAGGCATGACCTGTTTCGAAGCAGTCACCCTTCAATGCATATAGAGTGAAAGAAATGGCCGCACTTTTGACGAGAATGACATTTTTTTTTGCTGGAGAATTTTCATTATAATATTGAGATAACAAGTCATGAAACTATTATAATGGGGAGCCCTACAACAATGGTGAATGATGCCATCATAATGTTTAGGTACCAAAAAAATCTCATTGAGGAGAAAACTACTAATTGTTTCTTTCTTTCTACGAAAAGCAATGGACGACAAGCCTGGTGTGGTTTCCCACTGGGCGAGGTGGTTGAAACTATTCGAGTTAGACTATTGGCTCATACCCTTCTTTCGTGTACATCATTGCAGCTTAGTCATTGTCGATACCGAGCGCCACAAAAATGTGGCACTTGAATTCCTTGAATGGAACTCACAAAAATATCGAGAGCCATATAAAAGTTACATTTCTACTCGAGGTGAGTTTGAAAACCTCTAAAGAGAAATGTCTGAGTAGATAAGAAATATGCACTTAGGAGAATGTAAAGTTTTTCAGCAAACAAATGGCCACAATCGGATGGTTTGTCCTGAAGTTCATGCAAGTTGTTTGTAATGTGATGGTGTTGCATACCAATATATCTGAATTTTTTTTTCGAAAGTTATTGTTTCCAATCGAAGAAGCCCAAGATACGAGGAGAATTGTCCGGGATCTTATTCGAGATCTTTACCGACCGATTCAAGAAAAGGGTTATATTATAAAATTTCGAACAACGCCGACATTGTGAATAGTGAACAACAAGTGTCATCTATGAAGCCCAAGGTCAAGAAAAATAATTCAAAACAACTGCACCCCTAGATAACTCCCCTGGTATGAGCAGATACATAACTCTTGTCGGTTTGAGAATAATGTTTTTTTTTCTAATATGATGAATATGACCGTTGGGACGCCACAAGTAAGTTCATTCACAATGATGATGTCAACAGAAAGTCTAGAAGTCCAGCAAGTTACCAAACTTCTCTTAGGCGACAGATAGAATACAATATTACGCTTCTTCTAGGATGACGTTTCTTTCTTTCTTTCGTTCGCTGCCTTGAATTTTGTGTGACCGCGTTGTAATGAAGCCGCACGGTGCGAGGCGGCAAGACCTCTGACAGCATGTGGGGTGTGACACATGCAGCAGCCTGGTCGAGCTGTGGTGTAATTACAAATTTTTTCCTTCATTTAGATAAATATTCTTCCAGTCATCAATGTTACTCACTGTCAATGAACAACGGTAACTAGAGGATTAGTTTGACATCTCAAAATCCCTTATCAATGAATCAAGTGTGTCGCGTCTTGAAAAGTTCAATAAGGTAACTCAGTCAGGGAATGATTCAGCGAACATGAACTCGGGCGGAAATATAAATACTTTTGCAATCTTGCTAGAGGATTAGTTTGACATCTCAAAACCCCTTAACAATGAATCAAGTGTGTCGCGTCTTGAAAAGTTCAATAGGGTAACTCAGTCAGGGAATGATTCAACCAATATGAACTCGGGCAGAAATATAAATACTTTTGCAATCTTGCATGATGTCTAAGATTATTTCCATTGATCATTTGGTATTTATACCTAGGTTGTGTCTCGTTCTTTTGGGCTCTTCTAGGTTACTGTTTAGAAAATAAAAGATTATATACATTAATCTACATTGGCAGTCGCATCATTTTTTCTCAAAAAAATTATAGTATTTTTATTTTTTATTTGTTTCCTGAAAATGGGTGAGATCGCCAATTATAGGGGTCGTCCCTTTAAAAACAATTAAAAAATATATGCAATTGCCAGACTCGATGGTCGTAACTATTAAAAAAAATAAAAAAATTGCATTCGAACGCCAATCTTGGTGGGTGCATCAATTTTTAGGATTTTATTTTTTCTGAAAATAGGTGCGACTGTCAAATATGGTGGTCGCACCTATTAAAAAATATATATATTACATGCGACCGCTAGTCCTAGCGGTTCCACATATTTTCAGGAAATTGATACGATCACTGACGTTGACAGTTGTATATAATTTTTTTTTAAATGGATGTGACCGCCATAATTGGCGGTCGCATGTAATGTTTTTTTTTAATAGATGCGATCGCCATAATTGGCGGCTGTATCCATTTTCAAGGAAATAAAATAAAATAAAAATTGAAGCGTCTGTCAAAACTTGGCGGTCCCACCTAATGTACTAATGAAAAAAATTAAATCCAGGGTCCACTTGGGCTGCCATCTCGATATCTAGGGTAAAAAATATAATGGTTCTCTTCAATCCCCTACGGGGTTTGAAACCCCAAGTAGGGTTTCTTGACGACAAAGTTTTTGTCTGTCCACTCCGGAGGCTAGTTGTACTCTGTTGATTCCGATAGGAGGATTGATCATCTTTCACTGATCACGGTGTGTGTATCTCTATGATGTATGACAGGTTTTAATTTTTTTTCCCCAAAATAATCTTAATAAAGTTCTACGAGGACATTGCCCCTGTTCTCTAAAAAAACAAAAAAAAACAAAAAAACAAATACTTGCAATGACGTTCCTGATATTAATCTAAAAACAATTATTAAAAAAAAAACAATTGAACACTCTAATGTCTGACATTGTCAACTTTAGACGGTTCAAATCTTTCGGCATGGATGAATCCAACGACTATATCTTTTTTGTAATTATTAAATCAAGGATTATTCGGACTTCTTGGGAGGCTACCTTGGGACTTTTTTGGGACACTGTAGCTTGCTTTCACCCCCTTATGAAGGATCAGACCTTTTTAATTGACCTACGAGTGACACTCCAATTGAGCTACAATGACCACATCTGCTTGAACATGTCCAGAATATGGGTGCTAATTTAGGGTTTTTTTATTCGTGATCCCAAAAATAACGTGGAAATTGAGTATTTTATTAAATATATATGTCGTAAAGCAAAAATATCCAGAAATATCAATGGGTATATTTACATCCACGGGCATGAATTGAATACTCTAAATATGCTTTAATCAAAGCTATGGATTATATATTTATCTGTCATAAAGCATTGCACTATCTGAATTTCATAATGCGAAAGAATAATATGGATATAGGTCAAACGCTGAAATATCCACATAGCTTGGATCCCAAAACATCCGTTACAACATTTAATCTGTAATCCGGATGAAAATAATGGAGATTTGAAGACAATTTATAATAACCGAGAGACTCCTCTCCATGCCAAATAATTATAGCATCAGAGAGAACAGAGCTTATAACACCACTCAAAATGAGCTCATAGCACCACTTATTTTCTTTCGCATTGCAGAAGAGGAAATTCTTTCAGAATCAAGAGAGTAATGAGTGTCAATTTATAAAAAACTTCAAAATGTTCTTGCCTAACATGTGGAATTTAATCTCGTTTTTGCTTAATGTGTTGGAAAATGGCCGAATGGCAAATAGTCTCTCTAGGTATAAAGTTTCTCAAACAAAATTTCACAGATGTGTCGTTGTTGCAATCATAATCTGTAATCATGTAAACCACACAAATATTATCAACTGAGTTGTAGTAATTTGACTCAACTTTGCGAAATTATCTTACGGATCAATATCAAAGTCACATCGTATCTCTTTCCAAGGCTGCAGATCCTCAACATGATAGCTGTTGCCTTGGGTTTCCACTGTCCAGTTGTGTTTCTAGTTATTTTGATGTCTGGTAGTGGTCAAAGCTCCCAAATGTAGACTCTCTAGGCCTTAGGGTATACATGTGACATTTTGTATGGAACCTCGAGTTGGGAAGATAGCTGATTATCGTGTACAATGGTCTCAATTTCGTGCGATTTCGCAATGCGAAAGTTTGAGATATGTCTCTCGCAGAGTTGCTATGATATAATTTGGATATCGATGATCCTGAACATAATAGACGTGTGGCTCTTGCTTCCAAAGATTAGACTTGAAAGACAATCATCATATACACCACATTGGTTTCAATTTGAAACGATTTTGTGGCGCGAAAGATCGAGATATTCTCATTTATTTTAATTAATATTATTATATTAACCTTACGTGTCATTAAATGTCGTTAACGACAGAAGATGTCGGTGCCCCTTTACATGGCGAATACGAGGATGCGTTCCGATGTCAGCATAGATATATGGAATTTTGCTCAGTCTGTTCATGTTTGCTGGAGATGTATTGTATTCTAGTCCAATACATTTTGAGAGTCTCAGTTGGAATGGGGGTGACAGCTTGTGTGATAGAGAATTTTTGTTTAGTCTAGTCTGAGAGAGCTTGGGAGTGTGATTAGTGGATATTAGGGACGACTTCATTTTTTGTTCAACGCCTGTCAAGATGGTGCAACTATGCCCCAAAACAATAGCCCCAACTCGGTCGATGCGATTTGGAGTTAGATTGGCCTCGTACGATTCAATTGTAGATCATCGATTTACTTCGACAAGGATAGCTTACCGAAAGGTGTTTGTCAAGGTCATTTCCTCTTCTCTCTATTTGATTTTCTTGTTTAGTTGTATATACCGTAGTAGACCGGCAGATTATGCACAATTTTTTTTAAAAAAAAAATGCCTAAGCAAATATGCAATTTTTCAATATTTATGCCTAAAATGCTAGAAAAATAGCATGAAAGTACATAATTCAGTAAAATTCTCTAAACTCTATATATTTTTTATAAAAATAAAAATAAAAATCTTCATAAATACTCAAAGAATATAGGCCAATTCCCTAGGTCCATAGAACCTCCATAGGACCTTCCAATGAGTCCCGAACATTCTGCAAATGTCCATCATTGATTCTTGATCACCATTCAAGTTAGGTATATCTCAGTCTTCGATGTGCAAATTTCCAAGGCAACGACTCATGCTCTCCACCACCTAAACACACCTCAACATCAAGAGAGAAGTCTGGTATCTATGAGCAACTAGGAATCCCTTCCACTTGAGAATCTATGGCTGTAAACAAAGCCTCTGTAAAATTGGCTTTCAGAGCCTCACATTGAAAAAAGAGGAAGGGGATGCAAGGAGAGAGTTCCAATTGATGAAAGGCGCGTAAACATGAGAAATGATGGATGACATGTGCCTAATTTATATAAATTCTTTCTGAAAGTGCCTAAAGAGAATATTTTGGATTTAATAATTATTGTGTCTAATTTGTCGTTCCACTACGGTATTGCTCGTTTGTTCGAAATCGCTATATTTATAATGTAGGATTAGGTATCTCTAGTCATAACATTCTAGAGTTGAATGTGGTTTCTCTTTTTGTAAAGACCAAGATAGCCTAGTATTTAGCCTAAGCAGTAGCATGTTACCTTAGGTGCAATGACACAATTAATAACCAAATTGGTCCAAAATGAAGTAATGCCCAGACGACAAAGGTTCCCGACAACTCGAGATGAACTATTTTGTAGTTCATGCGTTAGTCCATGCCGGATTGTTGGTCCACCAACAGAGTGAAGCCTACTCAAGCCTGTCCGCCAACACTCTCTAAGTTCTCCCGTGGTGTCTTGTTTTTCTCCTGCGGTGCCACTTTTATTTTCTCTTCTCCCTCCATCTAAGTCCGGAGTCCTTTGGTGAAGGTGTGAACCCTACTGCTGCTCCTGCCTGCAGAACTCCGTCGTCGTTGCTGCGAGGTCAGATCCTCCATGGGTCATGACACAAAGTGAAGGACTATGTGGTGAGGGCCTTCTTCTTCTTCAACGTGTTTCAGCTTGTTTTCCCTTCTCATCAGACTCGGCCCTGAGATGCATGTTGAATTCTGTCAGTTAGCTGGTTGGGTGAAGGACTATGTGGTGATGGCACGTTGAAACTGCAAGCGCTGGTAAGATGTCACATTTTTCAACACATTTCAGCTTGTTTTTTTTCTATTATCAGAGTCGTCCCCAAGTTTTTTGGTTGATTTTTGGAAGTTAGCTCGTTGGTGGATAAGTGGGGTTGGGGTGTTTGCTGGAATAAGTAGGGTTGGGGTATTTGCTAGAAGAACTTCACGCCATCAGTGTCAGCTCATGCTAGCAGCAAAGCTGAGAGATGCATTTATGATTTGTACACGGTCAGGGATAGGTGAAGGACCAGGGAAGAAATCTGTGTGCGTAGATGGTCAACTGAAAACAGCAGCGGCAGCAGCACAATTAATAGAACCACGTACTGGTAATTGCGTCATTTTCTTCAACACATTTCAGCTTGTTCTTTCCCTGTTATCAGAGTTGTCCCTAGATTTGAAGGTTGAGTTCTGCAATGAAGGCACCTCCTTCAATACATTTCAGTTTGCTTTTCCCTGTTATCAGCTCTTTGTCACTATCTTTTCTTCCTATCTTCTTTCCTTTTGACCTTGAATGGTGGTGCATTGGTGGTTGGTGGTGTGTTGCTGGCTAGCAGGTAGCTCGCGGGCGGGAGCAATCAGGCTGCTGCAGCAGCAAACACACCCCCGCCGCAACATAAAAATCAATATACTCGCTGGTTTTTTGCTTGATGTTTTTTCTTCTTCACCACTATCTCTTCCTCCTTGCCATTCTCATTTCTCCCTTTCTTCTTTCTTTTTGTTTTGTGTTTTTTAATCTTCCCCTCCTGCTCCCCTCAATTTTTCTAAACCCCGAGGGGGGAGAGCTATGTGTGCTGATGCGCAGCGAGACGCCATGTTTATTGGATGGGTGGCTGCACAGGCATCAATTGCTCATGTATATTGTCTGATTGCTATCATACCCTTCCTGTGATTGTTATTGTGCCCACAATAGGTCGTGGAAAGAGCAAGACAGTTAGAGGCCCGGTTACTTACAAGGTGTCTGAGAACGAAGTCGGCTTTCCGTCATTTGTTGTATGTGTCTGTCATACACATCACATGCAATGAAAGTTTGCATAATTTGATATTGTTCTTATGAGGTTAAGGTCTGTATAACACTTCTAAGATTCATGTTGTATATTTGATCAATATAGTTGTTTCCCATGTTCGTTGTGAGAAGTAACTGCTTAGACTACATAACAATTCATCCATCACTGAAATGAAAAACAAGTCTTTGGAAGCAAGTTGGGCTTCACATGTGGCTTCTTGCAACGCGGCACGGATGATAGAGATATGGTTATAAGCGATGGTACTTCCGTCAGTGTGCTGGTGGCAGTGCATGGCTGGCCTGCGGGCCAGATCAGAGATATGATGTAGCTCTTTCTCGAGGGGTGAAGCTCGTTGCCATATTCTCTCTGTGTCGTCGTGTAGGAAGTCCTTGCATCCCGGGTTCAAATCCTGGCTTGGACATCTTGGTTACACAATTAATATATATTTTTAAAACATGTCAAATATACACGCATGTTGTCTTCCATACTTTGTATGTACAAATCATGTGTATTGTGTGTAACATTTGTAGGTGATTCAAATGGCGGAGGGTCAAGAGTCTCTGAAACGGGTTGTTCGCAACTTGGCCGACAGCTTGCTGGGTGATGGTGCTTTACTCGGAAACAGAGGTAAAGCAACAGATCTATCTAGTCCCTCGAGAGATTTTAGCAGGGCACGTGCGGATTTGCATGCATTACAAGAGACTTTGAGGCACAAGCGAGAGTCTGGATCCCGCTCTGACTCACTTGCTTTGTCATTGTCTGATCCAGACAAGATTGATGGTTTGATTGAAGAGGCTTAGGGAATAAATAGGGCATCTCGTGATAGACAAGCTCAGGTGGACAGAGAAGTTGACAGGGTGATACGTGAGAGAGAGAATGAGCAAGAACGACAAGAGGGTATTATGCATTCTGCACTTTTGCCCGATCTTTCGTCTCCGGCTGCTTATGCACCTCGAGCTGTACATTCAGTCGTGCACAGTCCCACTCCTTTGAGTGTCCGTGTGGCTCACGAGGGCATACATGATGTTAGTAGACCACGTCGACATCAGTACATTAGGCCTGGTATCGTGACGGCTGTTGTTGATGCCCATCGCGAAGAGTCATATGGTTGTCGTATGAGAGTAGCCACCATTTCTACCCCTCAGCAGAGGTTGATTTTAGGTCTTCCACCTCGTGACATCCCACGTACAGCAGATGCTTATTGTTCGATCATGCATAATGTTTCCACGTCACAGAGAGTCATTCCTACATCACCTCATTCTACACGTCAGGTGCCAGCCAATTCTGCGTCCGGTACTCAGGGAGATCGCATTAGGCGATTACTTGTGTCTCAACCAAGATTGCTTGTACAGAGTCGAGAGGTTGAGAGAGACAGGCTCGATGTGCAAAGAGATAGGCGGGAGATACTGAGAGAGCGTTCTGAGCTGCAGAGTTTGAGACAGGATATCGAGAGACAGAAACATGAGCTTGAGATATAGACTCGAGAGGTACAGAGACAGTGAGAGGTTTTGACCGAGAGGCAGCCTAGAGGACGATAGATTCGCGTTCACAGACTTGCATGGAGGACTATCATCTCTATTTTCTGAGGATCATTGCCCTGATTCACCAGTACACGAGGAGCCTCTGATCCATGCAGCCATACTAGATCCGTGTCAACCATCACAGGCGGACTGTCATGACGATACGTTTACGGTTAATAGTTATATTCGCTCTTGCATTGGGGTCATTCCTGAGCAGCATATTGTTACGATTTTGGTCATGGATGATGATATGCGTAGGCGAGTACAGCTAGCCCAGGTTCTTCCTTGGCCAGTGAGCACCCCTCATCCGTTATTGCTGTTAGGATTGGATCGTGGCCATGCCAGTCCATATTTTTATGTTGGGGGGGTTTACTACGAGCAGCCTTCACATGCTGTTATCACTACACGGATGGCTTATGCGGATGACTTTGGAGGGTTTATGCTCATTTCCCCTCAGTATGACGAGTTGGAGCAATTGTTGTTGAGTATCCCTATTGATGCGCCCCATGCATTGTGGTCTCGTCGGACGTCTTACGTAGGCGGCACTCACGATGTCGTTCCACCGTTGTTGTGTGTTGCGGGAGGGGTTCCATACTTTGAGGGTCATCGCTTTCTTAGGGTTGACGCACATGCGATTACAGTATAGGGGGTGATGACATATTTATATCCAGGTTCATATGTACAGTATGTGGTTCGTGATGGTGTGGGAGTCACGATGGATGGGTTGTTGCGAATCACTGAGGTCTTAGAGTGTGTGATGGATGAGGCTGGTGTTCCCTACGTTTGTGGTCGCCGATTTATGACCTTGAGCGATCTCAGAGATAGAGGTTGTACAATGCCAGACTCCATTGATTCGGCGTTGTCTCCAACTGCTCGACGATCGAAACGAACGGAGGTCTACTACACGACCGAGGGATTTATCTGTCATGTGGACGACGTGCATGATATGTATATAGTTATTGATCGTGCGTAAAAAATATGTATAATCTTGAATAGAGTTTGTTCTGCAATGATGCATGTTGCATTTTTTTATTTACATAACTCACGCATGCATCTGATTCGAAATCACGTGTGTGTATAACTTGTTGGTATTGTGGACATGTTTTATACACGTCGCAGTTATGAGAGGTGGTCTAGTCGGGTGCCATTTGAGTTGACATATTTTTGCGAGTATTTTGTCATTCCCACCTCTCCAGTTCCATCTTGGACTCGCCTACGACAGAGGGGTTTCGATGAGGCCATTGTGAGACGTATGGCCAGTAGTCGTGAGTTCACTGCTGCCGCTGGTGCATTGTCATTTTCTCTACTCATCCCATAGCCTCATGTGCGTTTCATCTTATTTATGATAGTGGTGGATCTGCAGATTTACGCGCGTGTATTTTTCGAGGTCATTATCGATCTTTTGGGTATGTAGATGTGCCTTGTGATAGTGATACATGGGTTAGTGTCTTCGGTCCATTGTTGGCTGTGACTCTAGCTGTGCGCCACCCCCACTACATTGAGATCACCATTTGAGGGTATGATCGGTTGCGTGAGCATATTTTCTATCTTTGGAGTTCATTTCCAGAGCGCATCATCATGGAGCCTACAGATGAGATCCCTCATCCTGCTTAAGTGATAGTAGCATCGACTATGACTTTTCGTTAGTATCGGCATAGTGCCCGTTGGCCACATTTACAGGTGTCTTTCACATGAGATAGATTCACATGGGATCACAGATTGGGTCGATACACAGGTCTGTACACAACTATGGAGATTGATGAGCTTGAGCAGACTCGTAAGGCCATGACTTTCGTATGAGACATCACTTTCATTGATGTATACATTGTTTTGTTATTTGTGTGGATGTATTGTTGGAAATGCAACGAGTTTTAGTTATTCATGACCATATCAACTATATATATATATATATATATAGAGACATGTAATTGCTTGTGCAAAGTGTCACACCCAACTAAAATCATACAGATGGAGTTTTGTAAATAGATCGATGTAATAAAATTTGTTGCTTATGATATTTTTACAAGACATAGGGATGTAGGTGTTAGTTGCTCATGTACAGTTTCAAATCCAACTAAAATCATGCGGATGGTGTTCTCTAAGTTCACTGGTGTAATGATTTTTGTTGTTCATGATACTTTTGCAGGACATAAGAATGAAGGTGTTAGTTGCTCATGTAAAGTTTCAAATCCAACTAAATCATACGGATGTTGTTCTTAAGTTCACTGGTGTAACGATTTTTGTTGTTCATGATACTTTTGCAGGACATAAGAATGTAAGTGTTAGTTGCTCATGTAAAGTTTCAAATCGAACTAAAATCATACGGATGGTGTTATCTAAGTTCATTGGTGTAATGATTTTTGTTGTTCATGATACTTTTGCAAGATATATGAATGTAGGTGTTAGTTGCTCATGTAAAGTTTCAAATCGAACTAAAATCATACGGATGGTGTTATCTAAGTTCACTGGTGTAACCATTTTTGTTGTTCATGATATTGTTGCAGGACCTATGAATGTAGGTGTTAGTTGCTCAAGTAAAGTTTCAAATCGAACAAAAATCATACGGACGGTGTTTTTAAAGTTCACTGGTGCAACGATTTTTGTTGTTCATGATATTGTTGCAGGACCTATGAATGTAGGTGTTAGTTGCTCATGTAAAGTTTCAAATTCAACTAAAATAATATGGATCGTGTTTTGTAAGTTCACGAGTGCAATGACTTTTATGGTATATGGTACTATAGGACGTATGAATGTAGGTGTTACTTGCTCGTGCAAAGTACACACATAATACACATATACACACATAATTTGACACATCACCACCCACAATATATGAGAGATACATCACTATGTGAATATAATGGTGTATATCCGATATGCTCGTAGTGAACTAATCCATAATGGAATGTGTAAATGAGGGCCGTGGTCTCGCCGGTGCCCAACCTCCACGGCCTCTACGGCCCCGATCTCCACGACCTGCAACTGTAGTATGTGTAATGGGGCCTGAAAGATCAATACTCTCGTCAAGTGGAAGAGGTAGTGCCCGACTTCCACGACCTCCACGGCTGACACGGCCTCCACGACCTACAACTATAGCATGTGTAATCGGGGCTAAAGGGTCAATACTTTCGTGAGGTGGAAGAGGTTGCGCACGCCTCTTCGACCGAGAAAACACATGACGGTTAGCCTCAGCCTCCTGGGCTACACTTGTCAAGGATCTTTACCTCACCAACATCCTCCACTACATATGTAACACATGCCGAAATGAATGTCAAGAAATCCAAATAACATACAGATTTGAAAATCAAACTTACAATTATATCCATTACATGTACAGTCATGGAGTGGTATTTACCTGCAAAGGGGCGTGTTCCTGTGCACGTTTATGATATATCCAGTTGCGAAATGTCTGTTGTATCTGCAAGGGTGTGCTCTCATTTTTACCAATAGTTGACGCCCTGTAAATTCCTTCATCAAAGCCGCAAGGATTGCAGGGCCATGCCAACGCCGCTGCTTGTAAACCTTATAGGAAAATTTAGAATAAATACACGGTTCAAATACACAACATGAGAATATTGAATTGATCATAGATAGTAGTATATAACTAAATTGACAACAAATAAGTATTACAACAATCATTTGCAAATACAATTAGTACATATTCACAATTACAAACATTATTGTGATGGAATGAATATACATGCAAATGTCTAGTTATCATTCCTGACGTGACGTGGCCCGGACACGTCAGCCGTCACGTCACTTCACGTCGAATCCGGACGTTTACCCAAGTAATTTAAAAAATAATATATTTGATTTTTACGATTTATTTTTATCCTTTTTAATAACATGGCAGCCACGGTGTAACACAGACGTGACCAATTATTAAAATTTATTAATTTATTTGAAAAAATACGTCCGCCCAAAAATACGGACGCTTAAAAGTTATTATTTTTTAAATCAAGCGACCACCCATATTGGCGGTCGCTTGTAATTTAATATTTTATTAAATTAAACGACCGCCTATATTGGTGGTTGCCGGCAATTTATGAAGTTTTAAATGGAGCGACTGCCCATATTGGCGGTCGCTAGCAATTTAATATATTTTAAATTAAACGACGGGCGGTTGCTTGAAAATTATTAGTCTTAAAAATAAAGCGACTGCCCAAATTGACAGTCGCTCGTAGTTTAAAGAATATCTTAAAAAACACAACGACCGCCATTCGCCGGCCGTCGCATATTTTTATTTTGATTCTAAAATGAAGCGACCGCCAAACCGTCGCTTCATTAATTTTTAAAAACAAAATGCAGCGACCGCCAAATGGCGGTCGCTCGTTTTGTTTTTTTAAATTTAGCGGCCGCCATTTAGCGGCAGTCGTTTTTTAAAAAAAGAAATTTAAATGAAACGACTGCAACTATGGCAGTCTTTAAAAAAAAAAAAAACATGTATAAAGCAACCGCCAATACGGCGGTTGCTCTTTTTTGGTTTTTTAAAATAATGAAGCGACCGCCAATACGGCGGTCATTATTTAAAAAATAAAATAAAAAATGGAGCGACCGCCACTATGGTGGTCGCTCATTTTCGTTTATTTATTTTAAAAATGAAGCGACCGCCATATTGGGGTCGCTCTTTTTCGCTTTTTAAAAAACTGAAGCGACCACCAATACGGCGGTCGCTCCTTTAAGGTATTTAGTTTAGTTTTTGTTATTTTTTTTAAAAAAAATAAAAAAATAAAGTTAAATTTTAAAATAAGTTTTTTTAAAATAAAATAATGAAGCGACCGCCGTCGCTCTTCTCCGCTTTTTAAGAAAGTGAAGCGACCGCAAATACAGCGGTCGATCCTTTAAATTAAAAAAATTAAAAAATTAAAAATAAAATTTATTATTTCTTTAAAAAATGAGGCCACTGCCCGATGGCGGTCACTCTTTTTCGCTTTTAAAAAAACTAGGGCGACCGCCAATATGGCAGTCGCTCCTTCAAAACAAACATTAAAAAATAAGTAAATTTAATATAAATAAAATTTGTTTATTTTAGTTTTAAAAAAAAACAAAAAAAAACTGCCATACGGCGGTCGCTCTTCTTCACTTTCCAAGAAACTGAAGCGACCGCCAATTCGGCGGTCGCTTGCTTACGTTTTTTTTTTTCAATTTCCTTAAATCGTTTAGAAAAAAAAATGAAGCGACCGCCTTATGGCTGTCTTTTATTTTCGTTTTTTTAAAAGATAATGCGACCGCCATTACGGCGGTCGCTCTGTTAAGTTTTTCTAAAAAGTGAAGCGACCATCCTATGGCGGTCGCTACATTTAGAATAAACAACAAAAAAACGACCGCCAGTAATGGCGGTCGCTCTATTTAAAAAATTAAACAATTAACGACGGTTGCACCATTTTCAGAAATTAAAAATATACAAGCGACCGCCAGTAAAGGCCGTCGCTCTATTTAAAAATAAATAAAAAACAAAAGCGACCGCCAATAATGGCGGTCGCACATAAGTTGTGTGAAGAGGAAATGAGGGGAGAATAAATCTCCCTTTGCTTATCTCCCTACCCCTCCCATTTCGCGGTCCACGCGTAAGGTACACCTTCTAGAAGCGACCGCCACCATAGCGGTCGCTACATTTTAAAAAAACAACAAAAAAGCCAGTAATGACTCAATTAAAAAAACAAAAAAAATAAAAGCGAACGCAATTACTGGCCGTCGCAATGTTTTCAGAAATTAAAAATATACAAGCGACCACTAGTATTGACGGTCGTTTTATTTTAAAAAAAGAAAAATAAAAGTGATCACCGAAACAGGCGGTCGCAACATTTTCAGAAATTAAAAATATACAAGCGACCGCCAGTAATGGTCGTCGCTCTATTTAAAAATAAATAAAAAACAAAAGCGCCCGCCAATAATGGTGGTCGCTCTATTATTGTTTTAAAAAAAAATGCGACCGCCATTACTGGCGGTCGCTGTATTTTCAGAAATTAAAAATATAGAAGCGACCGCCAATAATGGCGGCCGGTTTATTTTGTTTTTAAAAAAATGACCACCAATAATGGCGGTCACTCTATTTAAATAAATAAAAAATAAAAGCGATCGTCATTACTGGCGGTCGCTCTATTTTAAATTTTCAGGGCCCCTTATCCCTTATAAAAAGAAGAAAAAAGAAGAAAAAAAAAGAAAAACAAAATGAATAAATGAAGTGAATAAATGAATAAAATGCAGCGACCGATATTACTGGCGGCCGCTGCATTTTCTGAAATTAATATTATTTTTTAGTTGTTTAAAAAGTTTAAAAAAGTTTAAAATAGTTATTTTTAAAATATTCTAATTTTTTAAAAAAAAAAGCGACCACCATATTATGGCAGTCGCTGTTTTGTTTTGTTTTGTTTTTTTTTTAAATTAAAGTGACCGCCTGGTTTTTTTAATATATTTAAAATATAGCGACCGCCATATTATGGCAGTCGCTGGTTTTTTTTAATACATTTTTAAAATAAAGCTACCGCCATAGTAAGGTGGTTGCTAGTTTTTTTAATATATTTGTAAGATAAAGGGACCGCCATATTATGGCGGTTGCTTGTTTTTTATATATTATTGAAAACAAGCGATTGCCAATTCTGGCGGTCGCTTGTTTTTTATATATTCTTAAAATTATGCGACCGCCAGTACGGAGGTTGCTATTTCTTTTTTAAGAATTAGGCGACCGCCAATTTTGTTTTTTTATAAATATTTTTTAAGCGAACGCCTTGTTGGCGGTCGCTCTTATTTCTAAAATTCTGAAATATAAAGCGACCGCCAGAATTGGCAGTTGCTCTTATTTCTAAATTTTTGAAATATAAAGCGACCGCCATAATTGGCGGTCGCTTTCATTTTATTATTTTTCAAAATGTATTTGCCACCGCCACCGTGTCGGCGACGTGGCTGCTTAAGTGACAATATTTTACCTGATACTTTTTTTACTAGAATATTCCCGAAACCTGACGTGAAGGAGGTCCCGTCAGCGTCAGCGTCTGACGTGATCTGACGCTGACTGACGGACGTGACGCTGATAACCGGGTGCAAATGATATGTACTCACCGATATGAGATCATCCAGAATCAAGTGTAACTTGATGTATAACGTTCTCATCTTTGCGTCAAAGCACATACGATCCCACTCTGCAGTTTATATATGACCACAACAAAATTATAATTACGTATTCATTATATCATATGTATAGTACAAAGCTGATGCAACCTGAAAATAAACTTGCATTTTGTACCTGTCGGACATGAGCATCCGGACCACCTCGACCGGTCCCTTGTGCTGTACGCAAGTTTTTCATCTCTCTGTGTTTCTCTCAAGCACCTCGTTCTTCATGCGGCCAATAGTCACACCGACATGCAACAAAGCAGCAATCTGTCCAGCATGTGCTCCTTGTATATGGATATAAGGTGTAACAATATCCCCAATGGCCATAGTTGCATGCCACTCCTTTGTCAAATATGCAATGCTATACATATCAATTTTATTTTTAGTGATGGTATAAAATATTTGTGGATACCAATAAACCAATTTGTATGAACCAATGCATGTGAAAATTTACGAACAAATCTTCGCCAGTAGGCTCAGTGCCTGCTTCCAATGCATCATAATGTTGTTGTATGTAGTCAAATCGCTGATAACAATCCCACATTTTTTGAGTGTACTCAAAGCGGTCGGGGGTAGGAAAGCCTGCGATGATCTACACACACCACAATCATATTATATATAAAACAATAACATAATATATATAATGGACGTTCCATAAACATGAAAATTATCAAAGACAATATATAGTTTTCGATTTTACCGAAAGAAACAATCGATGTTGCGCCAATATCCTATCGGAGATCACACCATCCGATTGCCCATACAAGATATCCGTGTACTTGGTGCCTTTGTAAGTATGAGTATCCACCCGACATGAAACTTGAAATTCTGGCCCCTACATGCATATCATTTCACCACAAACTCGTATTAAAATATTGTTATGGTATGCAATGAAAAATAATTAAATCCATATGATATGAGCATGTAATATCTAGTATAATTATATTATGGTACATTACTAAATTAATAATTATATATAGTTCTGAAAAATAAATTACCATGAGGAGGTTATGTATCTGTCGGAACCGACTTGGGACGTCTGTTGGAACATGATGGATCTTGTCTGCCTCATGTGCCATCCTCTGCAAGTATCGCATTATCTTAAGCACGGTGCGGATGATGGCATGCTTGGCGCAATATGATAATGCACTCATGGGCGGGGGGGGGGGGGGTTCACCTAAATTTGAATGTATTTACAACACAAATTAGTAATATAATAAAACAGTGACACTGTAGTGTCTGCTTATCATATACATCATACAAATAACGATTTATAAAATAAAATAATATAATTTACAAACATTGAATATCATTTAAACATTGGGTAGACAAATTACCTTGCTCGAGTTAGCACGATCCATGGGCCAATTTCGCAATACCTTCATATGTGTGGCCTTTTCACGGTATGCCTCTGTACAACAGCTAATGGGCTCATCGTATGACATCCCTTCAAACCATGGGTTCAATTCCTGACACATCGCATCAACTTACATATTAGTAACATGAAAATGACCAATGAGACTTCATTGATTTATACAGAACTTATCATTGATATTTTGAACAAAATTATATATATATAAATTGTATGATGAATTTATCAACACGTACCATAATGATGTCAATTCGAGTAGCATACCGAGTTGACACGGACAAAATGATATCAAAAGGCTCAACCACATGTAGGTGAGTGATGTAGCTGGAAGTGGCTTTGGTAACGGTACCAAGGGCAAAACGATGTGCCAGTGGCGGACACTCCACCTCTGCAAACGAGAGCATATATACAATGTAGATCATGACACTCCACAAGAGTGAAGCGTACATGACGTCCATGTGACATGCTCAGCCCATGTGTCATAAATTGCCCCAACTGGTCGAAGAGATGACCTCCAACCGGAAACGCCTCCGTGTTGGCAATATGAGCGATAACCTCAGGGCCAGCATCCTTACCCTCCCACTTGGCAATGGATATACATTATAACAACCCGCGGTCAAAAAGCAACTCCAATGCAACATCACATACTTGAAAGAAAAATAATCACATTAATAATTAACATGAATGGAGTGACGTGTATCTTACAATGGTTATAAAGATTACGTTACTGCAACCAAATGTTTGGAATTGAATAAACATGTCCGCCTTCGCCATAGTGGAGTCGCGAGTCGATACCAAGTTTGACAACTACTTCATCACCAACTCGGCAACCATAGCGCTTCTGATAACACAATATCATATATGTGACCCATGCCTCAATGCTATCAATTTGCACACCACATGTAACACCATCCGTGCGGCCCCAACCAAGCCCTGATGCTGAAGCCTCGGTATAGAACTCCTAAATATAACAACAATAAACTCACAAACGTAATATAAATATGTATGCACAAACCAATAAATTAAAACTAACCTTCATCCGTTGTACGACATTTGTGGAATTAACGTTCTTGAAAACGTCATACACGTCAAACGACTTAAGAAATCTCAAAGTGTTGTGAGTCGTCCCAGTATCAACCATCAATGCCGCAATCCGTGTAGGGTCAAAACATTGTCGTATCTTTGTCAATACACGCTCTGCCTCACAGTCACGAATAATATGCCATACATCCCAAGTCTGAACAATGTCGACGTGTGCCAAATGACGGTGCTATGTACTCTGGCCAATGTATTGAATGACCCTAGAGATCTCACTATCATGACATTCAGCCATCGGTACACCAATTGACAACAGATGCCAGATAGGTCATGCCCCACCAGTACTGTCACCTACGACGGTCATATGCACCAGAACCCGCCTCTAAATCACATATGGACAATCTCTGACGAGAGCTCGGCACCGGAGTAACAAACCATCTGACGTATGAATGCGGGTCAATAGGGACACGTATGGGTGCATGCATGTCAACATGACCTGACTATATAGTATGGGCAATATTCACATCGACATCAACAGTCATAGAGACTATACTATGAGCTGGAGTCATCTTGGGTATATCACTGTGACCATGAATTACTAGCTCAATACTCTCCAATGCCGCACCAAACTCATTCTCAGTAAGAGGGGGGTGAACATTTGGGTCAGGAACGGGATACGTGTCTTCACGATGAAGAACCTCATCATCATCATCATCATCAATAATAATGCGACATGGAATGGAGGCTCCAATAGGTATGATCGAAGGACCAGCGATATCTTGATGCAACTCTAATGCAACTGTCTGATGTATCAGTCGACTACCAGATCCACTGAAATGTAATTGTCATGTCCATGGGGTGGCCAGGGTCGGAACAATGTCAGGGGCTCGACGACGTGGAGGTCTTGGTGGAGGTCTTGGTGGAGGTCTACGATCTGGCTCAAACCGAGGAGCAAACCGGAAGAGTCGCATTCCATACTTTATTTGACAGTAATAATCATGTTGAACCCATCACAATTTTACATATTGATCCGCCAACACACAATAGCAAACAAACAAAAATCTTATGTATATCAAAATAGTAGGTTTGCAAAATTTTAACTATTACATGATTAGACCTATTATATTCCTATTCAATATGCGGGTTAGTGAAGCGTAAAATAATGGTGTTTCTTGACACGAAGGGCTACTGCCTTCCAGTATGAAGGTGAACACTTTTGTGACACCAATCGGTGGATTCAACTCACAACCATTTCCGAGATGGTATGTATCCATTACAACTGGGCTACAACTTGGTTGTCATTGTGACATAATATTTTTATCCACCACCTACTGAATTAACATTGTTATGATAGTCCCATGTAATCAGTGACTCCGTCGGATAGAGCCCACCCCTGAAATGAGGCAGTACCCGCAAGGGGAAGAGGTTCTTATTTATGCTAGCTTTGGTTGGCGTTATATATATATATATGATTCCGTTTGTTCTAATGTAATTTGCATAAATAATATTCTTTCATGTTCGAAACAGTGTTGTACTGATATATTACTTTGCGCCTAAGTATGAGTAAATGGTATTGTAGAACAGACCGGTTGGGTATGTCTTGGGGCTTATACCCCGACTATACCCTGGACCCCCAGGTTTTGAACATTGGACCTACTCCCTACCTACCATACCAGTCTAAGTATGGACTATTTTCATACTCGGCTTGAAACATGTAGTGAGGATTGATGAACCCAAGCTAGCATAGGTATGTGTAACGATACATTTTTTTTGTGCTTATCCTTATTCACATTTGTGCATTAATGTAGAAAATAGCACTATATCTTTGCAAATTTTATTAAAAAAAAATGAAGAAATCATTCTCTACATATCCTATCTATACACAATATATACTTCTAATATGTACATACCATACAGTTGCACATATAGACCTAGTATCTCCATTTAAAATTTGACTTACTCATGCCTAGGATCAGGGTATGTCCTACATATGAATACTCATACCAGCCATGTACCCTACCCACACGGCCACTGTGGATCTACACTAGGCACTATCAGCTTGGCATTAAAGGTCCATTAGGCATACCATGACCAGTCTGATATGTTAAAATGGACATAACAGTACAATACTGGTTTGAACCAGAATAATGAATGAGATTCATCGTGTCCCATCCAACATTGAATATGTAACAATTTACATATTCAAGCAGCTATTGAATAGGTGCACCGACCATAATAATGCCCAATCAATTGATAATATATAATTTAAGTCGTTCACATATCATTGGAGGTATATGGACTCAATACAATCAGTAATAAAGTAATGAAAGGGTTGATCCATAGTATCGCCTAAACCCTAAAAGTATTGTTTGATTCATAATATTTAATATTAAATATTTGACGCCTCCCGAAGGAAGCGTAAATTATGGCGTTTCTTCATCCCGAAGGATTATTGCCTTCCGCTAGGAAGGTGGACACCTTTGTGACACCAAGGGCGGATTGAACCCACAACCACTTCCGTAGGTGGTATGTGCCCATTATCACCGGGCTACAACTTGGTGTCTTGATTCATAATGCTTTAATAATATGTCACTTACTGATTGAAAATAATATCCCATCTTGATAAAGTAGTACGCGATGCATTGAAAAACCGACATTTTTAAGTCAATAAAAAAGTGCGGCATCCAAATTCTTAGTAGGATCCAAAATCCACGTAAATATTTGTATGTGAGATCTCATCTTCATGTTATCCAAAAATAATATCGGATAACAAATATTTACACTTGTAATATTTATTCATTCGAAGATGGTATATTCTATATATAAATATATATGTATATATATTCAAGCATATTCAATTGTATTTTACACAATTGTATAATCCCAAAGTTACATTACTTATGAATGTCAAAATCATAATATCGTAGATGGTAGAAACATCATACCCGACAAGTATAATGACGACACGTTCGTACTGCGATTCTCGCCGACGGGCCGATCCGTATTTGCAACGTATGTCCTTCCTGCAACAAACACTCCACCCTTAGACTTAAGATCACAAAATAAAAACAAAAAATAAACACCAAAGTACAAAATAAAAGAATAAAATGAAAAAACATTGCAATACAACAAGGAGGCATAGTGGAGGCTTACCTTGAGAGCTCGTGGAAGAAGTGCACGTTCAAATGAGGGCTTGTAATTCTTATAGTGTGCAATTATCCCCTAGCAATTAATGCTATGAAAGATCTATTAAAATTTATCGTCCATTGGATAAAGACTACCATCCGTTGGACGCAAACCACCATCCGTTGGACGCAAACCACCGTTGAACTTTGGATGGTAAGGACATGCACCGTTGGACGGAAGGGAACGGCCATTGAGTTTTGGATGGTAAATGGTTGTGCAACCGTTGAACTTTGGATGGTAAGGGACATGCACCGTTGGACGGAATGGAACGGCCATTGAGTTTTGGATGGTAAATGGTTGTGTAACCGTTGGACTTTGGATGGTAAGGGACAGCGTCCGGGAAATAATTTCAGTTGAACCAGCCAATGGCCCCTCATTCTGAAAACCAACCGGCTAAGTGGGTTGGGGAGTCGGTTGCTTCCCCTTAATGGTAACTGCAATAGTCAATTTCCTATGTGAATATACTCGATAAATTTCCGAAGGTTTCAATTTTCACTCGGAAATCCTCATAATCAGTCGGCTAGCATGTAACTAGCTGCCGGTTTTTCCCGTTGGTTGGTAAGGGACATGCACCGTTGGACGGAATGGAACGGCCGTTGAATTTTGGATGGTAAATGATTATGCATTGTATATTAAGTGGATGAGATATCATTAATACGCATTGATTTGTGTGTGCATTATTATTATGATAAACTAATAAAACAAACAACTATAGTTATAAAGTGTCATTATAACGATGACCGACCATAGCCATTCATTTTTGAATTTTTGACCGATTGTTCATCAGATTACATGCAAGCATTCCGCAATATAAGATGCGTTTTGAAATATCTTTCATTGCTAGATACTCTCCTAGTGACAAGGTTTTAGAGAGACTTTAGCACTTCCACATATATGTTATGGGATTTGACAAGCATAAATGATCTTTCTCTATATATATCTCTATGCTGTATATTTAATTTTAATTTTAATGTCTTAGGGTTTGGCAAGTAGAAGCATACACACATATGCTACTTTTCTCTCTCTCTCTCTCAAATTTAATTTGAAGTACTTGTGTACTTAGGTTTATGTGGGCGATCACTGCCACCTATGGTATGTTTTTGTCCCACACACACTCTCTTAGATTTATTTTCAATTTTTGTGGAGTAGGTTTATGTGCCTAGTTGTACATATTGTACAACCACACTCTTTTGTCACGGTTCTGCTCTAGAAAATTGATTTAGCTTTTACACTGTGCAGTCTGACAGAGTACCAAGTGCTTCATTTTCTGAACATTGGATTGACCCGGACTGTCGAGAGGTATGCAACTTACTCTTGAGGCTTGAACTTCCTCTCAGTGCCCATCGTCAGGAGGCCCTTTGGCAGTCCTTTAGTCCACAGAGGGCAAGAAAGTCTTTATCCATGAGAACTGGAGTGTCCCTAGCCAGACAGCTTACAAGACTTTGACCGAGCACTTGTGTCCTCATCACCACGAATCCCAAAAAGAACAAAACCCGTTCTTTGAGTTGGAACAGTTCGCATTCCTTCGGCGACTTCTTACCCAACAATCTTGGAGAACAATTTGGTGGCTGTGTGGCGATCTCCAAATACCCGAAGGTTCTTTCTTATGCAGTTTGGGTCCAGGGGGGGTGTTGATAAGCCCCAAAGAAATGGCCACCTCTTTGCTGGTGTGATGTGTATGCTGTCCTTATTGATCAATCTATTTCTTTAGTCTTACTGCTTATCCCACTCGCTAGCCCAGAATGGATGTTTGAAGCCAGCACATGCCCTGCTGCAAATTGTGGTTTCAACTTGAGGATACAATCTGCTGCGTTTCTGGTAGTTCCACATTCCCAAGTAATCTGCAGGCTCTGTACAAGCAAGGCACCCCACATCTAAGCACCTGGCTCAGTTGCCAATTTGTTGCTGAATTCCTTTGCTTCTTCCAAGCCTCCTGCATGACCAAGAAGGTCAACCATGCAGCTATTATGCTTTGCTGTTGGTGTGATGCCGTAATCTTGGCTCATGGAGAGGAAGTAACGATGACCCGCATCCGCTAGGCCCATTTTGTTGCATGCAGAGAGAACACCATCGAAAGTGACGGCATCTGGCTTCACACTTTCCTCTTGCATTTGTGCAAAGAGTTGGAGGGCCTCCTTACCTTGCCCATGCTGGACACAACCTACAATCATCGCATTCCATGCATCAATGTCTCGTTCCCGGTTATTGTCAAACACTTGCTGTGCATCTGCCAGACTCCCACACTTGGCATACATGTCGACAAGGGCCTTACATACTCGGGCATCTGAATCACATCCAGATTTTATGATGTTGATGTGGACCTTCTTGCCTTCCTCCAGAGCTGCTAGGCTGGAGCATATGTTCAGGATGCAAATGAAAGTAACCTTATCTGGCTGCACACCTTCTTGTTGCATTTGCTGAAAGAGTTGCAATGCCTCTGCACCATGCCCTTCCTGAGCCAATCCTGCAATCATAGCAGTCCATGAAATCACATCTCTCTGAGGCATCTTCTCAAACACTTGTCGAGCATCCTCCAGACTCTGGCACTTGCAATACATGCTCACAAGTGAAGTCCCCACTCGGACATCTGACTCAAACCCAGCTTTAATAATGCAGGCATGGACTCGCTTGCCATCTGCTAGCATTGAACATGCATCAAGAATGCTAATGAAAGTGACATTGTCTGCCTTCATGCCTTCCCTTTCCATTTGCCAGAAGAGTTGGAATGCCTCCTCACTAGAACCATAATGTGCTAATCCTGCAATCATGGTATTCCATGAGATCAAGTTCCGTTCAGGCATTTTGAAGAACACTTGGCACGCATCCTCCACACTACCACACTTGCAGTACATGCTAACAAGTGCTGTCCCCACTCGGACATCTGACTCAAATCCAGCTTTGATGATGCCTGCATGAACCAGCTTGCCTTGTTCCAGAGCAGCTGGACAGAAACATGCCTTGAGAAGGGTATTGAAAGTGATCTTGTCTGCATTCATACCTTCTCTTTGCATTTCCCAAAAGAGTTGGAAAGCATCCTCGCCATGACCATGCTGAGCTAATCCTGCAATCATCACATTCCATGAGATCACATTCCGTTGAGGCAGTTTGAAGAACACTTGGCGCGCATCCCCTAAACTTCCGCACTTGCAATACATACTGACAAGTGCGGTCCCCACTCGGACATCTGATTCAAATCCAGCTTCGGTGATGCCCGCATGGAGCCGCTTACCCTGTTCCAGAGCTGCTGGGGTGACACATGCCTTGAGGATACTTATGAAGGTGACCTTGTCTGTTCTCATGCCTTCTCTTTGCATGTGAGAAAAAAGTTGGAATGCCTCGTCGCCATGACCATGCTGAGCTAATCCTGCAATCATGGCATTCCAGGAGATGACATCTCGCTTAGGCATTTTGGTGAAAACTTGGCGTGCATCCATTACACTACCACACTTGAAATACATGCTGACAAGTGTGTTTCCCAGAAAGATGTCTGGCTCGAACCCACTTTTGATGATGTGAGCATGCACCCCCTTGCCCTTAGCCAAGTTCTTCGTCTTTGCGCATTCCTGCAAGAGACTCACACATGTCTCAAAATATGGCCGAAAGCCTCGTTGCTCCATCACATCCAACCTGTGGACTGTCTCCTCCAATCGTCTCTCATGGTAAACTGTGCCGACATACCCTCTGCTTCCACAAGTGTGACTGTTGTTTTCCTCCCAAACTCGTCTCTGTCTTCTCCATCCGTTAGAAGCACTGGAGTCTGTGGCCAGACCAAAATCCACGCCCTTGCCCCCTCTTTGCTGCCCAATAAACCCCTGTGCTTGATTACAGACCGCCCTGCGTGACACAGAATCCAACGGATCATACAAGTAGCATTCTCGGCTCTTCAATGTCACCTCTTCACAGAGACCAGCATTCAGCTACATCTACACAGATTTGTTAACTACTCCTTCTGTATTCTCAAGGCATTCCAGGGAAGTAGGCCCATACCCAACACTCCAGATTCGTCTTGGTGAGCATTACACCGAGCAACACCAGTTACATCTTGCCCAAGGTTGAGTTTTCGTGCCTTGTTGAAGTTCAAAAAGGACCCTCACACCCAATTCAAATGAATTACAAGAGAGAAGGAAGTATGCCCATACCCAACACTCCATACTCGTCTTTGTAAACCCATGTCACCGACACCAGCTGCTACATCCGCGTCCTGCACTGCGGAGAAGCATGTTTGTTCACTGGCAAACAGAGTCGGGAGGATTTTGTGCTAAATTTGTCAAACCCATCTCCCTGTATCTAAGGTGCATAAGGAAAGACACTTTACAACGCTGAGGGAAGGGAAGGGAAGGGAAGGCTTCAGAAACAGAGCGCACGTAAGCCAAAGAGCTCAGTGCTGGGGCATTGGCTTTAGGTTAGACTTTTTCAGGTAACTGTCAGTGACTATTTCAGTCGGAACCGTCAGATATGACGATTGCAAATGTTTTGATGTGAGCCCCACAAATTACAATCAGGCCTTAGGACTCGCGGGAATCTGTCTCTCACATTCCAAGGAGCTGTCAGCGATAGACATTCTGCAGATTCTATGGAAGTGGGGTTGGATCCTCAGGGTTCGGGTACGAGGGAGGGTCCTTCAGTAGCAACCGAATGCGGCTCCGAGGTTGCTGACAAGGAAATCATGGACACATACAACGATCTGGCGATTGTGGAACACCTCTCCGATTCGAACCTTTCGGACGATGACTGCATGGAGCTTTCTCCTGACGTAAGTGGAGGAACTGTCAGTCGAGGGTTGCTGGGGGTCTTCTGTACAACGAGCATTTGAATCATGCAGCGGTGAAAGAAATTGTTGATGTATCTGACGCTGGGATGTAGTTTTGAGAGTTGATGTTTGACTAGAATGTTGAGCAGCGAGCTGAATGGTGTGTGTAAATGCAGGCTGGAAAACGGAGGCAGATCGACATGTCTACCTTCGTCCCAGTAGTGAAGAAGCCTAAGCCTGTCGCTTTACGAGACTGGCCACCAGAGTGCTACCCACGGGAAGTAAAAAAGTCGACAGTGACGGTGCAAGCTGTGAAGGGTAAGGGTAAGGCGAAGGGACCAGCCAAGGAAGAGAGCACGCAATTTTGTGTGGAGACAGCGCCTTCAGAGCCAGTCACATTTATCGGCGAGGAATTGGAAGAGGCAGATGAGGAGGAGGCCAGGACCAAGGTGAAAGGTATTCTGAAACGTTTTGATGCTCTCAGACGGTCTTTCCTGCATCAGCGAGAAACTCTACACAAGTCAGGAGTCCGTCCGAGTGGGGCAAGACCAGAACAGAGGGCAGGAAAAGAGATTCTGAACAGGGGGGAACGGTTCAGTTTCAAAGGTGTGGGCATACATCCAGGGGTGAGGGTGGGAGACCAGTTTTTCTACAGGTTCGAGCTTCTTTTGGTTGGTTTGCATAACCAATCGCAAGGAGGTATCGCCTGGCTTGGTACCGAATCTGAATGGGGGAAACATGTAGCATGCAGTGTCATTGTCTCTGGGGGCTATGATGATGAGGATAACGGGGAAACGTTAGTATACACAGGGCAGGGCGGAAACAATTACTTTGCTGACAAGCGGGAGGGGTATGATCAAAAGGCCGAGAGAGGAAATTTAGCACTGCAGAACAGCTGCAAGCTAAATTTGCCTGTTCGAGTGATTCGTGGATGTAAGATGCCCGGGAGCAGTCCTTCCGGTAAAATATACTCCTATGATGGATTGTACAAGATTGAGAGGTACTGGATGGAAGACTCGGGGAAAGAGAAATACATGGTATTTAAATTTTTCCTGCGCCGCCTGCCTGGTCAGCCTGAGCTAGGGTCAAATGTTGTGAAGTTCATGGGCAGGTTGAGCCACAATTCATCTCTCCGCGAGGGTGTGGTTTTAGAGGACATCTCTTACAAGATGGAACGGTTGCCCGTGTACGTCGTCAACACAGTGGATGTAGACAGGAGGCTTCCAGAGCCTTATGAGTACACCACAACAGTGAGGTTTCCACTGAGTATACCAAGGCCTGCTGCCCCTCAGTGCTGTGATTGTGAGGATGGATGCGATGACGCAAAGTCTTGCTCCTGTCTGGCCAGAAACCATGGTGGCCAACTGGCTTACAATTACAATGGACATCTTGTAAGGGCACGGAAGGTTGTATATGAATGTGGTCCCAACTGCAAGTGCAACGAAAACTGCTATAACAGAGTGAGTCAGAAGGGTATGAAACACCGGCTGGAAGTCTTCAAGACAGCAAATACTGGCTGGGGTGTGCGGTCGTGGGATATTATTCCGTCGGGTAGCTTTGTTGCAGAGTACACAGGGGATATGCTAGCCGCCAGCACAGCCAATGAGCTGGAGAATGATGAGTACCTCTTTAATCTCGATTTCAAGAAGGGGAACGCAGAGCGCTGGGGGGACGTCTCAGATGTGATCGATGAGAGTACCATGGATTCGCCAACTTGCCCTTTGCCTGATTCTGCTGAGTTTGTGATAGATGCCAGAAAATCTGGCAGCCTTGCTCGCTTCATCAATCACAGCTGCAACCCCAATTTATTTGTACAATGTGTTCTTTACGACCACCATGACTTCAGGTTTCCACATGTGATGTTGTTTGCAACAGAGAATATCCCGGCATTTAAGGAGCTCACCTATGACTACGGCTACACTGTGAATGGTGTGTTAGATGCAAATGGGAAAATAGCCACCAAGGCTTGTGAGTGCCGCTCAGCCAAATGTAGTGGCAGGCTATACTGATACTGACAGTGGAGAATCTGCATGGAAGAATATGTGTATACATGCGCATCAAACTCATGAGGTGAGATGTGACTTGCACTGAAAGTTTTGGTTGGTAGCCTAGAGTCTTCACTGTACATATGGTAATACTCATCTGTGTCATATGGTCATGCTAGAGCTTGGCATCATGATTATCTAGACATGCAAGTCTCATATCTCTTCTGCAATAGTGTATTAAGATTCCACAATCAGCCTGTTACTCCATACCCAAATGTCTGGCAGATCTAGGCACCCCCTATGAGTTTAAGGATTTTTTGGAAGGCCAAAAGTAGCTAGGGCTTGGCTGAGGACATTCTTCTCTTACAGATTTGAGTCTTACTTCAGTTTTCCAGAAGTGTAGTAAGCTCCTTCTTATCAAACATAGCTTTGTATTAAGCTTCTCTACTCTTCTCTACTCCCCTCTCAGCCCCTCCTGTTCCTATTGAAAATTGTCACTTTCATGGTCACTTTAAGCACTAATCCTGTTATCCCTTGCACACACTCATCAACTTGGTTGTCGCCTTTCAACCATTATTTCCCTCGTGAGTACGTTCAGGGTGGTCCGTCACCTCTGATGCGTCAGTCTGATGACTGCCCTTTCCCTTCTGTTCGACCAACCTGGTTTTGGTATTTAGTTCAGTGCCCTGACAAGTGTGAGTCTTCATGACAAGTGTCAATCGTTTGATGAGTCCTCCAAATACGTCTGTTCAGTATGGAGGTAGGTAGAAGATCCTGTACTTGCCAGGTTACCTGTTGAGTCTGTTCATGAGTCTGTGGGGGAACTGCAGTTTAGCTGGAACCAAGGCTCTTCAAATTTTCTGACATTGTACCAGGAACAGTTGATTTGATTGTAGAGCTCAACGGAGATGGGAGTGTTTTGCGGAAAGATTGTGATATATCAAAGTGGACTGTTTTGATTTACAAAGTCAAAGAGCCTAGTCGTACACATGTCCAAAGGTGGTGTGTTGACGAATCAGCTGGGTCGTAAAAGCCCCATGATCATCCTTTTACTGCAGTGGGCTCTGGGTAAACAGCTGCAATTGAGCTACAGTCAGGGCTTTGCCGATTGGCTCTACAATATCTTGCTCAGAATTACAACAAACAGTTCAGAAACAATGGCTATGTGGAGTCCACTGGAGATTACTTAGAATTTTTTCATATCATATTGAGGCTTGTTTTGCAGACAGTAGAAGGGGGCCTAGCATGTCTAAACCGGGTCTCTCTAAAACACGTTGGAGAATACATAGGATCAGCTATGGGGAACACCGGGCCCCATCTTTTCATTGGACAGGTGGTTGGATTGACACACCCCAATTGGGTCATGATTGGAGTGCAGGTGACTCGTTCTTTTGGTGGCAATAGGAGTTTTGTGCAGACGGAGGAGCTTCTTAAAAGTGGGGTTTACTGGTCAGCCTCAACCAGCAGTGAAGCACTTTTTGGAAGACAGGAGAACAGGGGGATGACTTTGCCAGGTCGACTTGGGAAAATGAGGGTGCAAAAAGTCCCAATGTTCCAACGTTCAAGTCATTTTGAAGGATAACATTTCCATTCATACCATCACCTAGACTCCCATGAATGTTTTCTTTTGTTTTGTTTTCTTTCAAGTAAGGTGATAGCTTATTAAGAAGGTTCCAAGGAAAGTAACCTCTGAGAGTGGGGAGGCGCACACATCAAAAGATGGGGAAACATCCAGACCAGCCACCCAGGACAAGCTAATCAACAGACAAGGGGTATGTTTTGCTGGTGGGCTTCTAACATCAATGCAATTATTCAACTCTGAAGGGAACGATAACCATAGAACCAGCCAGTGGTCTTGACTCTAGTGAGTTGAGCCCCCTCAAGCTCAATGGCAATTTGTGGTAGATGGGGCCCCAAAGGTTTGTATCACTTCCTGCTCCAGATTGAGACTCCACAGAACTTTATTACATGATCACTTAAGTGTGTCAAATATACACAGGATCCTACATTGAACATGAAACGATACAATATACTTGAGAAGAGTTGCACTTTTCTAAGCAGTCCCTCCACTTCAAAAAAATGGGTGTGCATACAGATCTATGATGACTGAGAGCTTGGAGATACTTCTAGAGGTGAAAAATGAAGTTAATGGAGTAGTAGTACAGTTGGTCTTGCCAAGCTGGGTGCTGGATCATCGTCATCATCATCGACCTCTTTCAAGCACCCAGTGTGAGCTCTGGCAAGGTGAATTGATCAGTACCTATAGTCTCTCACATGGAGACTCCCAGCGTCTCCTCCGGAGTCTCCCTTGTATCTGCCCAGGACGGCCTCAGAGTTAGCCTTGGCACGGTTGTAGAGCACCCTCTGGGCAGCAGTCCAGTTCTTCTTCTCACCACACCAAGTTTTGAGCACGCTCTGCTGCAGAGCACGCCCATAGCTGAAGCTGAGCGTCCATGGCTTGAGCGTCTGGAGAGCATTCATGGCGTTCAAGTTGATGGTGGCCTCCTCTTCGCTCTGGCCGCCAGAGAGAAACATGACGCCAGGCACAGCGGGGGGCACCGTTCTCTGCAGCGCTCGCACTGTGAACTTGGCAATGATCTCGGGGGACACCTTGGGGGCATCCGAGCCCGGTGTCACCATGTTGGGCTTCAACAGAGTGCCCTCCAGCAGCACATGCTGATCATTGAGAGCTTTGTAGCAGGCAGCAAGCACGCGCTCGGTCACCTCAGCGCACTTGCGAATGTCATGGCTTCCGTCTACCAGAATTTCAGGCTCCACAATAGGAACCAGCCCATTCTCCTGGCAGATGATCGCGTAGCGAGCAAGTCCTTGGGAGTTTTGGTCAATGGACAGCTGCGAGGGCTCGGTGTGCCCAATCTTGAGGACGGCTCTCCATTTGGCGAAGCGGGCGCCTGCATCGTAGTACTTCTTGCAGCGCGCTGCGAGATTGTCGTGGCCTTGGGTGGTGCTCTCACCGTTGGTGCCTGCGAGGTCCACGGTGCCAGTGTCGACTTTGATGCCCGTCATCACCCCGCCTTCTTCCAAGAGCTTGACGAAGGGCTTGCCGGCGATGGTCTTCTGGTACAACGTTTCTTCGTAGAGGAGCACGCCGCTGAGATATTGGTGGGTTCCGGGAGCTGTGAAGAGCAGCTCGCGCAGCGCCTGCCTGTTGCTCTCGGTGTTCTCCACATTAATGCTCGCCAGCCGCTTTCCGATCGTTGATGTGCTCTCGTCGGCCGCCAGAATCCCCTTCCCTGGTGTGGCGACGTACTTGGCGGTCCTGATCAGCTCATCTGTAGCGAAAAAAGCACACAGTCTCTTGTTTGAGCATGCACTGTGTGCTGTACATGAATTCGAAGAAGGCCACACTTTCTGTTTCCTGGAACTTCCTCGCTTCTGTCTTGACTCGATTCAGGAATGAGTACATTGGCCGCTTAAGCTTACATGGGATTCACCCCATTGAACGTAGATCACTTGTTTCAGTAGGTGACAATCAACTATCTATGCGAGCTGTATGCTACCAACATGAGAAACTTTACCATATACATAATTCAATCAACGGCAAGGCTGAAAAATCTGCTCAGGCCTCTGGACTGTGACTAGACAGCTATACATGCAGTCCTGACTGAAAACAGTGCACAAAGTCTAGAGACTTTAAACAGTACCAGTGACCAGCAAGGATCAACTAATGTATAGTCGAATTTCCTTTGTCACTGCTCAAGATCAGAAAATCAGAAAGGGACCATGTTGAGGGACCTCGTAATCGACAACAACACATCACTAGCTCTGCAGTGAAGTGTTTCATGAGTATAGACTGCAGGTACATACTTACATATGGACTAGTGCCCAACGGACGCAAAATTGACACCTATATAACTAAGCACTTTAGTCCATTTTCAGGGTCACTGTTCGAACGATTGCAGGGTGCAATCCTAAGAAAAATCTCCATTATCAAACTTGGTTCTTTACCAAGATGTCTGGACAATTATACCGGACACTGACCCAGCATTTTGTGCAGTGAGTTTCAGCTTCAATCAGCGTTTAAACCGAGCAATATATAATCATCGTGCAACATACATACATGTCTCTCTAGAGTGGATGTCTCTATCATGGTTAAGTGAAGCTCTAGCTTGCTAACTCTCTCAACAGGTTACAAACATCATGTAGCACTTGCACGTTGGAAGCCACTTTTGATCTCTCCAGTCCCAGATTTACTTGAGATTGTGTGGAACCGTGGATGATCATGAGAGGTGGTTACAATGGGTTGTGACTACACTTGATCACATACAAAAACCGACTCACGAATCAAGTAAAAAGGAGACGTGGAAAGAAAGAGGAGGATTAGTGTTTGGGACTCAACCGCATTTCCAGCAAGCGTGTTTCTGATGGGCGCCTTTGCCATTTTGGTTTCCTACACGATAGCAATCACACACAAAGAAGGGGCTTTAATGAAACACTGGTCATTAGACCCTCGGAATAGAATAGTCGCAACAAGTTTTACTATGAGACTATAGCCAGCATAGTACTGGAGGGCACTAAGTCTGGCACATGGGCAATTTTCTAGCAGCTTTGCTTTGATCCTTCCTTGCTGATTCCGCAGGCCTGACATCTAATCAATCACTACACCAGAAATCAGCAAGGAGGGATAAAAGCAATGCAGCTAGGGATCATGCCCATAATGCCAGTACCCTCAAGTAAGTTGGTGCTATAATCTCATAGCAGATTATCTTGTTCCGCGAGAAGACGTTGTTCCGAGGGTCTGACCATTTCTCAGTGTCTAGACGCTGTTGTGCGCACATGCTTCCTAGATCGTGCCTGAAACCAACTGGCAAAGGCGGCCATCAGAAAAACGATTGCGGGGAATGCTGAGACTATAGCACCAACTTACTGGACGGTACTGGCACAATGGGTAGTATTCCTAGGTAATTATTAATCCCTCCTTGCTGATTTCTAGTCCTGCATTTCAAGTCAATCTCTAGACCAGAATTTAGTGAAGATAGCACTAGAAAAAAAGGCAAGCTTAAATGAAGTTTGAGTTCATATGCATTACCCGCGTACTTTCCCCAATAGGCTGACATCCTCGTAAGCAGTGACAAGAAATAGACTTGCTTTGCAGGAAGGACTGTGATCGATGAGCTTAAGTACTAGGAAGGATCCTGATCAGTTTGTACATGAAGGGATATAAATAGGCAGATATGTATAGATTTCAAAATTCAGTAGGATGCTCCTCCCCAGCAATTGAAGGGAAGGTTCTCGAGTATGTATTCTTTCTGCTCTTGAGCATCACCGGGAAGGGAAGATGGAAGGCAGAGAGAGAACGGGAGCTGCTAAAGAGTAACGAGGTGGAGGAGTGAAGGTGAAGGGTGCGCATGGCACTGCGCCGTTTCCCACGAAGTCATGGGAAGGCGCCAGCTTAACAATTTGATGTACATGACAGACATTTTAACTAGAATTAGCCTAGTTTTAGAGTAATTTCCTTAACCCATTTGGATGTGGCTTCTAGATTTGAAAAGGCAGATGGAGAATTTGAAGAGTAGATTCGAACAGGTAGAACTATATGTTCAAATAATGTAGAAAGAGAACACGAAGAGGTGGGTAGTTATAGTAACAGCCTGATCCTGCTAAAGTTGGTGTTCAAAACTAAACATCCAACTGAGCTTTTAGAGTATAGCTAAATAAGAGAAGTTTTAAAGTGACATCCTACAAAAGGGGTCATTGGGCATTTAACATAATTTGCAGATCCCATGATCGCGTTCAGAATCTAACCTCAGCTGGTCTGGATCTGGACAAAACAGCAGGTTGTCAGCGACCCACACTCCCCTATTGGAGCATAAACGCATCCTCGATTTTTCAAGTAAGACACTCAATGTGACAGAAGAAATATCGTTCAACCTGCCTTTGGCATTTGAACTCCAGACTTCTTCAGTGACACCAGAGTCTAGAAGACAACTTGGTGTACACATGTTTTTGCACACATGTACAGTCTCTTGATGCTGGACTCTCTCGAATAGTATGCATGGCAACTTTTCGCTGTGCTGCAGTCTGATCCAGTACCCAGTCGCTTCGTTTTCTGAACATTGGATTGACCCCCGGAAGCTTATACACATATATATGGATGTACTTGCACACAAAGTACACTGATTCGACCGAACAGCAAATGTGCGCGTATAATCTCGAGCTACACTGAGTAAGGGGCCCCTTTTCGCAAAACTGGGCAGTGTTATGCTCGAGTTATTACAGTGATCATGTGCAGCTCATTGCCTCTTTCCAGCTTATGTGTACAATCCATCTTTTCCTGCACGAACTTGGAAGATGCGTGGGGATTTAAAGCTTCCTGTCCATAGCTGGAGCTCGCATTAGACCTCAACTGGTACAAATTGACTTCGGAAAACAGGACCTCGTCGCATCTCTGGCCAATTCAGCGTGCCTCGAAACAACCTGAGCTGTCTACCATACACGACATGGGATGCCAGAACCCTGATCTCAAATAGGAGGTCTCTCGATGCGCAAATTGTAGGGAGTTGGACCTTTCTTCGTTCTTTCTCCAGGTTTCAATGAGAAGTGGTTCTCAAGCACTACTGCTAAGACCTGTAGGACATACTCGGCACACCGGACACTAGGCCGAAGCTCAAACTAAGCATAGTACAGGCTGTTTGACTGCTTCATTTTGCCCCTCACCTTTACGCTATGTGGTCAGGGCATGTTCCAATCTGAAAACATCTGAGAGAAGTGTCCGGAGTGGTTTGGGCTAGATTGGGGCACTTCTACCCCGGCCGATAACAGGATACAGCTACATACTCCTGGCAAAGAAAGTGGTGCTTGGAGTTGCCGGGCCGGGCACCAAGTGTCATAATTTGCAATGCAACTTCCTACCAAATTCAAGCTCCAACAGCAGCAACCCTCCCCATGCTCTCACCTGATGGCAGGACAGTTGGTACAATTCCAAAGAGGATACATGGACGACCCTAGTCAAGTCGAAAAAGTAGCTCTAGATCGCGTGCACGCCCTGTGTATAGGTTAGACAGGCCTTCATTTCATGTGTTCATAGAGGTTCTTAGTAAGAATGTTCTTACGTTCTTACCATTTTCTGGTCATTTATATAGACAAGTTCAGTGACCCGGACAACACAGTTCTTACCACGCCCTCTGTCTCGTCACCAAGAACACATGTACAGTGCACAATGAGCGACCCAGAGTGTGAACTTTGAGAAGACCTCCGGTAGCTAAGTATCACCTGTATATGTAACTCTAGGTAGGAAACTTTTGGTTGCAGTTTCCCGTGCACGTACGAGTCAGTACGTAAGAACTTCGATTATCATTGCTTTCGGCTCTTGAATTCCCAGCATGCCAACGAAGGCGTTAATGTTAACTCTGATGACCACAGGTGGGCAACGTGAGCTATGTGATTGGAACGGGTTGATGGTGGACAGATGGAAAGGACAGCCCAGGTGGTGAGTTACAACTTGCCACTAACGCTCGCTGCAGCATATCCTGCCTTTCTCTACCTCTGGCCGAATTTCCACCAGGCAAGCATACCTTGAAGGCCAGGCGTGTGGTCATTTCCCACCCACATGGATGGTTGAGGTTATGTGTCCTGTCCCTGCTAGGTAGCTGCAAATGTTATCTAGCTTGCAAGCTCAAAATATCTCTTGAGAGTTCTGAAATGTGCAGATGGGTTGATGACCTCAAAGGGCCAAGGCCATGAGACTAGGGATTTCTGACAGATCCTATCCAAATGTTAGAGTGATTCTAGTACACATAGGTAATGCCCACAAATATAATTAGAATTTGGAACTTGTTTTTTCTTTTAGGGTATTGCACTTTTTGTATGGAGATGCTATGTCAGACTGAGGCTCTTTAATGATGGATTTACTGAGAACAGGTTACAGTATGTCATCGGACACATCATCGCAATCATACAAGTTGAACTGGGCTCTAATCAGAGTTGCAGCATCTAACACAAATCTAGCAAATATGCTTTGACAGGAGAATGAACGTAATAAGAGAAAAATCTTGTAGTGTGATTTGTAGAACTGAGTTTTCTAGATTTTGCAACAGGCAGATGTTATCACCTGCAAACAATGGACGATTTCAAGGAAGAAATGGAATTCCCTGAGAACCCATGACCTGCAGGCGGATCAAAGGACCTCACACTGCTCACAGACTTGGTATGCATGCTTCTAGATGAGCAATGGATGGATGCAGCAGCGAGCGAGCTCACGAGCTTATCTCAGATGCGGAACTCAAGGGCAGAAGTTGAGCAACGTGGCCTACCCAGGTCGCAGCGGATGATCACCCACCGCAGTTGCGCACGCGGAACCCACACAAAAAATATCTCTCACATGTGCAATGCTGCCCATCGTCTTCTTCATCTTGAAGCACGTTGAGTGCATGGCTTATGTCGACGAGGCCGTCGCCTGCACTTTTGCAGCGTTGCTCTCCGGTGGGCCCCTTCAGCCACCTTAGCTCTAAGAATTACCTAATCCGCTCTTTCAGCTGCAAGGCTTATATTAGCACCATCCAAAATCATTGACGGTGGGCCCCAAACGTGAGATTAGCAACCTCTACAGTCCAAAACCTCCTCGTATTTGCGACAATCTAGCCGTCCCCATAGAGCGAGAGCTCTTTTTATAGGCTTGTTCAGATGTAACTCTCTCCTGTCTGGAGTAGGCAATGCTGTGCCAGTCAGCGGGTGGATGAAATGTTCCATCGGATTGGCCGAGCTCATTCCCTTCTGTACATGCACCATTATTGCAGTCATATCATGGCATGCGTTGGGAAGTCAGACTTGGCAGTGTCAGAGTTTGGGAACTTCAAAAATTGTGGCCCTTCTGCTGACCAAGCGGCGACTAACTTATATGCAGGTTGCGGCCGGACACGTTAGCCAAGCTTAAAAGAAGGGTGAGGAGTCTTTTGCTTACTGTCAGCATGAAGGAAAATCGGACAGTAGTTAGGCCTTGCTATGAAGACCAACAGTCTGTACCTTCCACAGATTTTAATATCTTTCATGTGCTTCTGTGCGCATTTCCTACCTGCAGAATCTCCCATCTTCAACCACATCAAGCCACCGAGAAAGGCAACTCACTTCGGTCCTGTCTAATCATTGCTTGAGCTGAACCCAGCTGATCGACAAGGTGACTCATCCAGATGGTCACTTTTCCTGAACCTTGCAAGTTTGTTGTGACAGCTCCAGCTGCCCACAGCTGCTTACTTACAGGATTCATGGCACCTGAGTTCACACATTGTACCGAGGCAGCCAAAAATGCGTGAGAGAGACTCTGACGGACCCTCAAGACCAATGATGGTGCTGGTGTTTCCCTGGACCTTAATAAGTATGATCATCATGAGACTCGGCCAAGATAGCAAACTTGGGGATTGCCATGCACTTATCCCAGCACTCTGCTCATAATCACAACTAAAGACCACCCATTTACTGCTTGCTACTGTGAGGCAATGTCATCTGGAGGAACCCCATACTGAACTGGATGGCCATGAGGCTACTCACACTCCTGATCTGCTCTTAGCCTCTTGCTATGCAATCAATCCCAATTGCTTTTTTAAGCCTTTGACAAACTCCTTAGTACCTTAGTAGTACCTTAGTTACCTGCAAGCCAAAAATATTTTTGAAAACAAAAGAATATTTGAAAAAGAATATTCCTTTCTCTTTAAAAGTATTCTTCTTACTACCAAGCAGTGTTTTTTTTTTAATTGCTGGCGGGGCCACATGTGAATTCTATGCAGTGCCCATGTGGCGAGAATAAGGAGGTGGCAGGCCTAGAAACGTGGCTATATTCCAGGTGGTAATTTTTAACTGGCTCACGCCTTCAAAATTAGGCTCCAAATTCTCAGCTACTGGTGGGGGGGGGTTCGTGGGAGGCTGCTAGGCTGCTGGCCTTCACACCAGCTGCCACACTACTATATGGGCTCCGGCCAAAAATGGGCTAGTATAATGCCCCCGTTGGCGTGTCTGTTCACCGCGCCACCGCTGGTCATGCTCTACTTCCTTTGTACAAGTAGCTGACTCATTTTCCAGGTCGAAAATTTCGCCATTGGATGATAAGTTAACCAACAGATTATGCGCATCTGCAATCCGTATAGTGGACCCTCCTCACAAATCCCACCTCATTAGCTATTATCTGTCTGGTATCAATCCGATTAGCTGGTTCTCTAATACTACTTTCCGAATAACCGGAGGTTATCGGGTTTTTTTTTTTTTCGTACCTGCTAGTTCTGGGGGGTACATAACCACAAAAGCCCAAGAGTGGTCCATAGAGGGCATAAGTCCTATGGGGAATGTAAAAGGCAACCTCGGACGGACAGACGGCTCACAATGCGGGCAGAATAATTATATCCGGTGTTCTTGTCCACAAGTCGATTGAATAATTGATGTCCATGGGGTCACATCAAGGCAGATGTGATGACCAGTACAAATAGCACGGGCATTAGGTCATTTCTAGTGTTGGGAGATTCTTTGATTCAGCTACACACCCCTGAGGTTATCAAGAAAATTATGTGGATATATAACCGCAGTTCTGAAAAAAAACAAAGAACAGCCAAAGGCTCATAGGTAATCGCCATTTACATAGTTTTGAAATAACCAGCCTGAAATCCGTCAAAGATCCGCTAAAGACCCACCGGCTGTTTGATGAAAACCACCGGTTCTTTGAGTAATCTTGGGTTAAGAGTAAGGTAAAAGGTAAGAGTAAGAGTAAGAATAAGAGATGGTAAAAGTAACCAGTGGTTTTTTTTTGTTTTTGTTTTTTTGGTTCTTTCCACAGAAAAAATATGAATAAACCGGATCGGGAGGTTCTTTGATTCTAAGTTTTTGTAAAAACCGGAACTGGACGTTATGAAAGAAATACAATAACCGCCCAACACTGGTTTGAACAATTGACCCGGCAACAACCCCGACCTTTATGTACACACAGTAGACAAACAGCATGTAGCCCAGTGGTAATGGGCACATACCACGTTGGATGTGGTTGTGAGTTCAAACCATGGTCTGGTGCGTCATGAAGGTGTCCACCTTTCAGGTGGAAGGTAGTAGCCCTTGTGGTGAAGTGATACCATAAGTTACGCTCCCTTCGGAGGCGTCATACTTTATTTTTCTTACACACAGTAGGACGACAACAACATATTTTTGGTAGATTGAATAATAGAATTGTTTTTTGTGTTTGGAATGTTTTCTTTTGTTTTCAGAAACAGGGGACAGGGCCCTAATAATTTATTAAAAAAAAACTCTGGCTCCGGACACCAGCTTAAAGTCAGCTTAAACTATATGCAATAAAATTTCAGGTGCTCCATCTTTTCTTAAGAATGTGTTCTTACGTGGCTTCTCATCATTGGTCTTCAGTTGTGGAGTGTGGGCCGTCAGATGACACACACGATGACGTGGGTGTGGGAGATAAAAGCAAAAAGTGTGGGTATGCATGCATGCATGTGGCATGCGTGGGCCGGGTGAGGCCCGACGGAAACCGGGGTGGAATCACGGGAGAGGAGGGGCGAGCTCCGCCACCCACTCTCTTGTGCTGCAGCAGCTTGCTCCCCACCATATCCTGCCCGTGTGTCTGCTCCGCATGCCTTCTGGACCCACCGCCCAATCTCATCGCTCTTCTGCCCTCCTCAAATCAAACCCTGCTGGGGAGCTGGGTCCCAACAGCAGCAGCTCATTTGAAGCAGTTTTTTTTTTTCCTTTCGCTTCTGCTCAGATTGTATTGTGAAGTTGTTACAGCAGCAGCGAGCTGTACTTGTCTGTCTCTCTTTGGGACCTTTGCAGCTGTTGCGTGTGCTGCCAAGTTGGGCTGATTTGAAAAAAATCCTTTTGTTTCGTTTGTGTCGGGTTCTGCTGAAACCAGCAGACTTTAAAGGCCGAATCGCCTTCAGTCGTGGTTATAACAATAACCGCAGTGAACTCTGATGCTGTGAATATAACATATAGAATCTTGAGTGCGCCGAAATCTTGGTTTCACCATAACAATTGTATCTGTTGACAGCTTAACAAACCTGCATTTTAAGCGGGTCCTCAATTTTCATGAATGGTCAATCATTTTGAACGCAAGTGTCTTGTGGGTGTATCTGGATTTGTGAGTCTCCACTCGACTTTCGTTCGAATTGGCTTAGGGGGAATCAAATTACATAGACCCCAGTCGCAATAATCTGCCACATTCAATTGGAGAGGTCACTGACTCTAACTAGCTGTGTCGAATTGGAAGGGCTTGAATGCTTCCAGGCGAGAGAATCCGCTGAGAGGACGCGTCTGTGAACCAGAAATCTAGCTGGATTTGTGGTCCAGAATTTTTCCATAAGTTATGGGCGTTGCGTTTTCCATCCGAAGTGCCTGGATTCACCTGGTATGCTAATCTATCGGTGCTGCTGCACGAACAGTAGAGGCTCAACGATTGTGCAAGGTGTCTTTTGAATAATCTGCACCGCGGGCTGCTGATGGCAAAGTAGTTCAAGGTTTGGCAAGCAATGCTGCAGATTTTTTGAGGCAGCTGGCAGGAACTGTTACAGGTAGAGTGGCGCAAGAGGACCATGAGTATATCTGTATAAAGATATCGTTGGCGGGGGAAGGACAACAAGTGGTGCACTAGCGTGAATGGCTCCACGGACCGCACGAGCTAAGGCGCACAAGCCCAAAGGCGAGAAGAAGAAAAAAGAGGAAAAGAGTGAGGTTTCTGACTTAAGCTTCTCTATCTGGCGGACGTTGCATACTGACCACAGAAGAAATGAGAGCGCAAGTGAAGTTGTCTTGTCTTGAGTTCCCCAAGTCTGTTTGAGCAGTGTCGATTTTTTCTGCACGCTTGGCTACACATCAGTAACTGACTCTGGTAGTAATCCAATATTGCTTCTATATGTCATTCTGACCATATTGGTATACCTGGCAGACCAACGGTTTTGCATCCCCTTTTACTTAGATCAAGTAGATTCGCACTGATGTGGTTATGGCGGAGGGACCTTGAACCTTCAAGCAGAGTTCCCCCTTTGTCAGACAGATTTGGCAATCTGGATCACTTGACTTACATGTGAAGTCCAGCATTTCAGGTTTTTGTAGTGTCGGTATGCAGTTAAAGGGCAGGAAATAATCGTTTTTGTTGTACTTACATACCGTGGAATCTGCTCGCGCAGTTCTGCCAGCTGTTCTCGATATCGTGGTTGTCCTCCCTGGTGGAAATCAAATCATTTTGAAGGTACTCAGTGTGTGTTCTGCACTCTCTAGCATTCGACGGAAAGCTTGAGCACAAAAGTGGAAATGTGGGGTTTAGCATTTCTGGGTGAAGATTTAGTCGCTAATAGAAATGAAGGATCTTTAGGGAGTTAAGAGGTTTCGTTAAATGGGTAGTGATGGGGGAAGATTCAAGGCATTACAGGAGGTGGATTAGAGGCAATCAGAATTTATCATGTGTCAGGACACTGTACGCGAGTCTGCGCGAGTCAGGAAGGAGTTGAGAGATGTGAAATTGTGGGAATAATGCATGACAATCAATCTGTGGTCTCACCTAAAAAATCACGTAGATAGAAATTGTCTCTGTATACATTTTTTGGAGGTGTGTGAGAGATTTTTTTAGAGAAGAATGAAATGAACCTTACAACGGCCTGACGAGGAAGAAAGGGTATTAGGAAATGAACAGCCTCGTAATGTGCAGGGGATCACTACAGACCGGATACTTGACGTACGCCGGCTGCTTGCAGTGAATGTGGAAACTTGCCATCTGACCAACATTTCCTTCCATCACGAGGCAAGCCATGTGTGATCTCTTGGTTTCTGGGTTTAAGTTTATCACCAGCCCGTGTGTATGAATTGCAGAACGCTTGTGTCTTGATCACGGTACTTATAGTTGATATCACATGGCCAGCTCAACTCTTGGTCTTTTGCTGTTAAACCCCGAACAGGGTTTAGTTGACCTACCAGCGCTAACCAGGCTGCCCCTTCTCCCCAGCGATTTTGTCGAGAGATTTGTGTCGGGTAGGAATAGTTCTTTATGCATGCATGATCCATGTCTACATTACGCCATGCTTTTTAAGTTTTTTTTGTTCCTCCAAGTGGACCTCTACTTGGAAGCTGGATGATCCAAAGACACGGTGATATTGATATTCCGTGGCAGTGTCCCCAGAGGAATCTTCAATAGGTAGACCTATTGTACACCCTCCACCGTTCTTCAGATTTTCTCTAACAGTCAGTGCGGTGGGGGCTGAAAGCAGGTGCGGGGAAGTAGGCTTCGTGACTCTCTGGAGGTTGCCATCTTGAAACCTTGTGTTCTCACGCTAGTTGAAGGTGATAACTTTTTATCACATGGAATGAAACTGTCAACTGCAGTTTTGTGCCTGTGTAGCCTGAACAGATTGATCCTAAAATATTTGAAAGGTTTTAAGCTTGGAGGTTCTGACCTAGTATGCTGCTGCCCAATACCATACTAGTTTATTCTGTCTTCGAATCCCGTTGTCTCCTCACAGCAATATTGGGTTTCTGGTTTTACTACTGACTGAAATTTTGACCTCATTTCGTTTGGGGGAATCCCCAGGTGGAAAGCTAACAGGAGACTTCTGTTTGTTTTGAATACCTAGGTTCTGAATAGTGTTTCAAATGACTGGCCACAAGCTCCAATGTCTATCTTCACCTTGACAATGTCAACCTATGGCTTGTGAAGCGAAGCCAAAAACTGTCTGGTCTCAGAGTTGTTACGTTTGTCTGTGTTTCACAGAGAACTACACAGAGGATCTGGCAGTGGCACATATCAGAAGGCTGCTTGATATTGTTGCATGCACGACCTGTTTTGGTGCATCTGGCAAGCAAGCTGGCACCAAACCCTCCCAAGCATCTGCTAAACAATCAATGAGCAGCCAAGCCAATGATGCAGTGGATGATCAAGCCAATGTAAACTCAGGGTTGTTGAGTACAAGTAATGGAGAGAGCAGAACCAAGGACTTGGACAGCAATTATTCAGCTGGAGAGGATAGGTCAAAAACCGAGGAGGGTGATTCCCATTTGAATAAGGATACGGTTGAAGTTGTCAGGGATATTCAAGATGGGGAGATTAGGAAGCCATCCACTAGTGCAGAAAGTAGTGAAGCAGCAAAGGGTGATAGGGGGTTACTCAAAGGCAAGCCAGAGGCTGCAGCTGCGATGGCGGCAGCAAGAGAAGCTACAGAGAAGGGTGATATGACAGGGATGTGCCCACCTTCGAAGCTGGGGCAGTTCTATACGTTTCTGTCACTTTCACATCTGACTCCCCCATTGCAATGTTAGTATGATATTATCACAACCCTCCTCCTGTCAAACTCTTGTTTTTGGTGCATTCATTGTGTATGTGCTCCAACGTCTCATGTGTAAAGAGATTTTTGGGATGAAGGCATAACAATTCAGGCTCGCTTTCATAGTGGGACTCGTGTTAAGTAGATAACATAATCCGCACTGTTATGGTCTGGATATCCATGAAACTGAAGTGCTTCCTTTGTCTGGTCATTTTGGATAGGTATATTCTTAGAAATCCGCAGTGGTGTACGTCGGAGAGTGGCCAGTTTTGGGGAATTTGGTTCTCTATTCATCACCTAAGTGTTTCGGATGCTATTTCAAATCCCTAGAGAGTATGAAAATGCAGACACATATATAGCTTTGTCTGAGGACATACATGACTTGGTACTGTCATGCATTCTTCTGGTCTAAACTCTGTCCACTTGGATGGCAGATGATTTTTTCAACAATGATTGGGGAAACAGCGTCGTCCATTTTGCTTCTCTGAAGACAGACTTTGCCTTTGAATGCTTGTTAATACGAGTCACATATTCTTCTGCTTTGGCTAGTCTGCCCTGTTAAGTTGTGAGGATGATTGTGTGGCTGAAACCATGTTTAATGGCAGCAGTTTTGCGGCGGTCATTGAAGCAGTCACTGGATCTAAAGCGAGCTGAGGGTGTTTTCTTTACTCTTGATGTGAGTCCCTCCATCCTTTTTTACCACCATATGGTAATGCATGAGGCTGTTGGGGAATGTTTGTGACCTCGATATGAAGAAATAGATTATGTCTTTTTTTTCCACGAGCAGCTGCAAAAAATGAGATCGCCCTTCAATGTTTTTTGAAGTTGTTACAGACCATTTACTTCAGTTTGAATTGTGATTATGGTCGTTGCAGGTGAGGCTGTGTAATGGAAAGCTTGTGGCAGTAACAGTGTGTGAGAAAGGCTTCTACAGTTCCACCAAACAGCCGATCCAGGGTACCTCGTTGGTAGCTTTGTTGTGCCGCCTCAGCAAGGCGTTTGCCAATGTGTGTTCCATTTCCAACCGTCCCCATCTGCAATTGTGTGAGAGGGGGTAAGGGTCAAGGAAGCAAGGGAGAGGACAATTCATGAGAGTGAGATAGGGAAGCTTGTTGGCTGTCATGAGGGCTGAAGAGTTTGTATCCTCAGTTACTTCGGGCAATACATCAACCTCCAAAGAGCATGACGCATTATTTGAACTACTATTAGTCACTGTATTATTTGCTTAGATCAGGGGGAAGAGTATATTGAGTGCCTCAAAAACTGTGGAGGAACATGTAAATGGAGTTACAACATAGGGTTTTCCACCTTTCCCAATTGCTTGCTTGTCCAGGACATTTCTGTGATAATTTGATTAAATTTTGTCTGAAGCAGGGGGCACCAAGAGAGTTCTAATTCATGTATGAAGTATGTGTTGCAGGCTTATGACGATCTGATGAAAGCGTTCTCTGAGCGTAACAAGGTACTGGAGTCCTGTTGTCAGTAAAATAACTTCTTGGCTATCAAAATTTGGTTCCTTTCTGCTGCGCCTCTCTCTTTCTCTGTGAGCTCTATGAGCTTTCCGCAGACGTAATAAAGCACCATTTCATTTCATTTCTGTAGTAGGCATCTCACAACTCTAACGTCCCTTGCAGTTTGGCAATATTCCACATGGGATTCGAGCAAACACATGGGTGGTCCCAACTGCAGCAGCTGATTCCCCCTCAGTGTTCCCACCCCTACCTGTCGAGGATGAGGCGTGGGGAGGCAACGGGGGAGGACAGGGGAGAGACAAGCAAGGCACAGCCAGGCCTTGGGCACAGGAATTTGCTATCCTTGCTGCAATGCCTTGTAAGACTCCAGAGGAACGCCAAGTTCGCGACCGCAAGGCCTTCTTGCTTCATAGTATGTTTGTGGACATAGCTGTCACCCAGGTAAGATTGTACTCCACATCATCAGCTGCGTAATTCAGTTCAGTCCCAGATACTGCAAGGATGTTTCGAGGGCAGGTGGCTCAGTATCATCTCAGTAGAGCCCTTTGTGAAGAGAATGTAGAATTTTACCAAGCTGGACTCAGATTGGTGAGTATGCTGCAATCTATTTTGATCTGAGAGCTGGGTTTTTGAAGAACACACTTACAGGCTTGCCATGAATGTTCAATAATGTATGATTTTTGGACCAGCAAGCCTAAAGAGAAGTCAAGGGAAGGCGCACTGTAGTAACCTCTCCTGCACATGTTGCAAATTTCCTATGCAGGCAACGGAAGTTATTCGCCATTTCGATGAGGGCGAAGTTCAAGGAGAATTACCAGTTCCAAATGTTGAGGGAGCTCTTAAAATAGAAGTTATAGGTAATTTAAAGTTTACGGTGCGGCGTGACATTGCGGATGCGAGTAAGAAGCTGGAGATAAAGATTGATGCCAGTCAGGCTCTTGGACTGAGTGCTCGTGAACTTGCAGAGAAGAATCTGCTCAAGGGAATCACTGCTGATGAGAGCACCACTGTACATGTATGACATCCGATCTTCAGACACCACCCCTCAAGTGTTCTCTCTGGCTTTTTCCTATAAGTCTCCAAGCTTCTCATGGAAGTTGTAAACCTTCTCTCTCTCTCTCTCTCTCTCTCTCTCTTTTTGTTTGGGGACTTCAACTTGAAAGTTTCTAACCGGTTTGAAGCCCTGGAAGAGATTGATACCAAGCAGCCAGACAGGTTAGTTGGCCCTATGTGTGCTGAGGCTGAGCGTCAGGAACCTGAAGGATTTGGCACTCTGAATATATTGCCAATCCTTAAGGTTTACTCTAGAAGAATTAAATCTTCGCCTGAAGGATTTGGCACTCTACATGGTTTGCCAATCCTTAAGGTTTACTCTAGACGCCCAAAATCTACACATGGGGCAACTGATCCCCCTTTGCAGAGTGGTTGGTCGTCCAGGAGCAATCATAGGCTCCCTAGACGGCAAACAATCCATATGCAAAAGGCCGGTTTGCGGCTGGGCACTCTCAACTTCTCGGGGTTGACTAACCAAAGGAAACAATTTGAAGTGGGACAAGTTCTTCAGTCAAATGGTATTCATATTTGTGCTGGGCAAGAGACATGGGAAACTTCGGACAAACTGGTTGGAGATGTCAACGGCTACCGTTGGTTTGGCAAGATGTGTGTGCTTAGGGTGACCTCTGCCAAGTGTGGGCAAAAAGGTGTTGGCTTCTTTGTCCGAGATTTCTTGTGTGACAATTGTGAAATTATCAACAAGGATTTGCGGTATGAGCACAGTATCTGGCTGAAACTGAAATTGAAGGGCAGCGTGAGTAGGAAGGACCTCTTTGTGGGATGTGTTTACATGCCCACAGAGGGGACCCTTAGTGCTGACGCAGATAAAGCCTTCGAAGACGTAAAGCTGGACTGTGCTAAGTTCCTTGCCAAGGGTCAGGTGGTCTTATTGGGTGACTTCAATGCCCGGGTGGGTAAAGGTCTTCACCAGGATGATATCATCGGACCTTTTCGTGAGGACGAGCTGAACTCTAATGGAAGACAGTTAATTAACTGTCTGGAAGAGCTTCAGCTTTCGACCCTGAACAATAGGTCAAAAGGTGACCCGATGCAGTGGACCCATGAGAAAGCCCAAACTGGGGAACTATCCATTGTGGATTATATCATAGTGGACAAGAATCTGTTTCCCCAGTGTGCCAATGTGTTAATTGACAGAACTGATATTGGTACCTCTGACCACTTTCTGGTTTGGACTGAGATCAAAAGGTGTTTCCCCAACACCAAGAGATCTGTGAAACATTCGATCCAGAAGTGGCGCATTGAAAAATTCCGAAATGAAGAGGTCATGGCTGAGTATGTCCAGGCCTTGCAAGAGGCTCTGCCCAACTTTGTCCATTCGCTCCAAGACCTTCAATCTCGCGCTGGCAATGCAAGAAATGAAGTCGAAAGAGCGGTGGACTCTTGGGAGAGTTTCGTCTCTTCTGTGGCTGAAAAGATCATTGGGAGGAAACTAATTGTCTGCGGTAGAGCTGTTAATTGGTGGACCAATGAGATCAAACTCAAGATTGCCGAGAGACGAGCCCTCTATAAAGAATGCTGCAGAATGAAAGCTTATAATGACCATTGGGTTAGGTACTACCAGCTCCGCAAAGATATCAATCAGCTTGTAAGGTCTCAGAAGAAACTATATTGGGATAAGTTATACGGGGAAATAAACTCAAACCACCACGGTGGTAATGACAAGAAATTCTGGTTGGCCCTTCAACATCTGTACAAGCCGAAAAATTGTCAGCAAGTACAATCGCTGAGGACCCCTAAGGGTGCAGTGGTGACTTCAACGGCTGACATTGTCAACACCTTTGAAACCCACTACAGTACACTTGGCAGAAATTCTAGTTCTAGCAGCGAGGGGTTTTCTGAAGAATGGAATGACACAGTAGAAAGAACTGTGTCTATGATTCAAGACAGCCCTGATGAACTGGAGTATATTTCAAAGGGTTATAATGCTCCCATTAGTTCCTCTGAGATTGCGGAAGCAATTGAGCATCTAAACGGATACAAAGCTGGTGGCCCTGATGGTATTGTCAATGAGCTTATCAAGCATGGTGGTGACCCTATGATAGAGGCCCTTGTTCTTCTCTTTAACCTTATATGGAGGACTGAAATTACCCCCTTTCGCTGGCGGCAGGGGGTCATTGTCAATTTATATAAGAAAGGTGACAAAGAAGAGCCGGGTAACTATCGGGGCGTCACGCTTCTTGATGCAGTTGGCAAGATATTCTGCAGAGTTATAAGTACTCGTCTCGAGGTTGATCTGGAGTCCAGAGGTTGTTTCCATGAAGGCCAAGCTGGTTTTTGGCGAAACAGGGGCTGCGTGGATCATATCTTCACACACAGCCAGATTATCCCGGGAAGGAAAAAAGAAGGGAAACCTACTTTTGTCTTTTTCTTGGATGTCAAAAAGGCCTATGACACTGTGTGGAGAGACGGTCTATGGCTCCGACTCTGGTCTTCCGGGATCAAGGGAAAGATGTGGAGAGTGGTCCATAACTTGTATGCTCACACTAAAAGCTGTGTCACTGTAAATGGACAGAAGTCTAATTTCTTTGACATAGACCAAGGTGTAGCTCAAGGATGTACCCTCTCCCCTCGGCTCTTCAATGTTTTCATCAATCAACTACTGGAGGATGTGGAAAGTGATGGATTTGGGTTAAGGGTGGGAGATGCCACCATACCAGCCCTTATGTTTGCGGATGACTTCGCAGGCATAGGGGAGACTCCTTCCAACCTCCAGGGGCTGATATATTGCGCGAAGAGATACTTTGATCTTTGGGGGCTAGAGGCCAATGTCAGTAAATGCGCAGTCGTGGCATTCAACGACCGGGGGGAAGGAGGAGGCGATCTCAAGTGGCAGTGGGGAAGCCAAGAGATCCCTGTTCTCCCCTCCTACACCTATCTTGGCGCTGAGTTTTCCTCCAACTGTAATTGGGAAGCACATATTCAAAGAGTGGTTCAATCTGGCAAACGCAAAGCGCTGGGTCTCACTAAATTTTTCCACTGCAGAGGGATCAACTCTGAAGTCAAAAAAACCATGCTTTGCCGCGTTATCAGGCCGGCCTTGGAGTATGCATCTGCTGTATGGGTTGATAACTCCAACCAGCCTAAGTCTCTTGAATCCATCCAAGTCAGGGTGCTCAAGGAGTGCATGTCAGCATGCTCCAAAACAACTAATGTGGCTGTTCGGGGTGGGTTTGGCATTCCTCCCTTAAGCTCCCGACACGATGAATTCAAAATCAGATGGTGGGGTCAGCTGCAATGTATGGCTAATACCAGATATCCTAAGTTAATCGACTCTATATCTTGGAAGCAGGACCGCCCTGTCAAACAGGCTAAATCCTGGCGGAAAAGGGTAGAAGAGATTTTCAAGGATCTGAATCTTAGTCCACTAGCCATGACCCTGCTGGATAAATCTGGCTTAGAAGCTGAAGTTTCCGAAGCCATGTCTATTGCCAGGAAATTGTCTGAAGAAAATGAAGTTAGGCAGAAAACTTCCCTCAACCTGTTTCCAGTCTGTGACATGGGTGAGGCCATCATGGATGACCTCAAGGGTCTACCCACCCTCGGCACTAGACTGCATTTAAATATACAAGAACATTTGAATGCAATCTCTATAATATCTATATATAGACTTTGATATAGGGTTTGAGGTCCAACTCAGGGCGGGTAGCCTACCTTTGAACAACAAACTGTCGCAGAGAGGAAAGGGGGATTGTAAGTGCCCGTTGTGTGGGCAACCTGAAGACAATATTCACTTCCTGATTCATTGTCCTGGGTACTCTCACCAACGGGAAACCCTCTTCCATTCCATCAAGGAAATTGTGCCTGTACCTCTGTTTAACAACTTTGAAAATCTTGAGGCTGAGCCAAAAGCCCAGGCCCTTTTGGGGTCTAGCTATTGGGCAAATCACACACATCAGATTGATGCTTGTGTGAAGGGATTTCTGGAGGATATATGGAAATCTCGGATCAACTGTTTATTCCAAGGTAAATCATACTACCGGCCTCAGCCCCTGACAAAGGTAGTTTCTGTCCCTTTATGTTCCGTTCAAACTGGGCGCGAGGACAATGGCCACAAGGCTACGGCAAACAATGTCTTATGAGTACAATCTCTCTTTTTGTTTCTCTCAAGTCCTCATTAAATTTGATCGTTAGACCATCTTTGGGATATGTAAGATGCCAATATACTCCGACCAGGATTGCAGTGCTTGAGGAGTGATGTGAGCACACCCATCGTAAAGAAGGGAAGGGCTCCTGCAGTGAGACTTCAAAGTCACAGGTAATGACAAAGTGGTGGCTGGGTGATATTCAGGACACAGCAACTTTGGGTGCTGTCATTGTTCGCCATAGAGGGTACACTATTCTTATTGAAGCCATTCTTATTGGCTCTAAGGCTCAGAATGCCGAAGAATTTTCAATAGAAGTGGATATTGAAGACCAGCCTGAAGGGGGTGCCAATGCCCTGAATGTGAACAGGTGAGGATTCTTGGACATCTGAAGACCATTGTTTCTAGCACTGTCCTCACAATAAATGTGACCATAGAAATACATAAGTCTTCTTCCTCTTCAAAGCTTTCACTAGTTTTCTAATCAATTGACCCTCAGCCTTTCTAATTGGTGCATAAACTGTAACTGCTCGTTGTCTAGGCCTCTGATTTGCAGTCACCTAGGCACAAGATTTTTGCATGGAAAAGGTATTTGTCAATGTTAGTTTTGCTTCCATCACAAGCTTTGGTGCTTGTGGAGTACACACTTATGAAAGGATGTCTCTAACTTTTTCTTTTAAGCCATTTTCCAGAGGTCACTTCTGTCCCAGTGTGTTTAGTAGTTTAACCTGCCCAACTACTAACAGTACATTCTAACGATGGTTACTTTACATATGTGCAGTCTTCGAACTCTTTTGCACAGAAGGTCCAATGGGCCTGCACGTTCCTCCTCTGATTCAGAAGAGCTACAGAATGCAGGGGGGTTGGTCAGTACAGTAATGGAAGAGAGTCTTGCTAGGCTTCAGCAGGAAGACGAGGGCAGAAATGACTTATGCATCCGGTGGGAGCTCGGGGCATGCTGGGTGCAACATCTGCAAACTCAGGCAGCAGCTGAGAAGGAAAAGTCTGAATCAAAAAGTGATGCCACAGCCGAGAGTGGCTCAGCGAAAACCGTGTTACCTTCCAGTAAGAAGAAGGAAGCAGGTGTACTGAAAGGGGGTTAGTCCTCTCTCGTCTCCCACTTTGTTTGATGCATGTTCTAGTTCACTGGTTTTTTGGTTTTCTGTTGATGTTATGAATTTCAATTTTCCATCTTTCTGTTTCCCTCTCACTAGTTATAAAGTTTCTTTCTTCTTTCTTTCTTTTGTACTATCAGAAGCTGCAGTTCTATTAGGAGAAGGTCGCAGCCCTCCGCAATGATAGAATCTTACAGCCCAATTACCTGCAGCCCTGTTTCTCTCACGTCTAAGGGCATTGGGAAGGTTTAGAGTGGGCTCCCACAGTCTGCAGTCATAAGACTTTGTTTGCCATAGACTTGTGGCCATAGATCCCAAGCCCAGTGTGGGCGGAACAAGAGGAAACAGATACTACCTTGGTGAGGGATCACTCCAGTCATGGGACTTACCTTGATATATAATTCATTTGGGCCTTCCAGATTTGCTCTTGAAAGAAAGACCTCCACACAAGCATCAATGTTCTGTGTGTGGGCGCCCAGCAATTAGACCCCAACATGACCAAGGATTTAGGCTCAGCCTCGAGATTTCGAATCATTAGTTTTTTTCGGGCTGCAATGCAGCCCACTCTCTTTCTTGTTTCATGCTTTCTTTTGTCCAGTTAGATCTTTGAGCTTTCCCCAGAAATTATGAGGTACCATTTCATTTCTTAGTCCGCTTTCCACAGACGTCATGAAGGGTCATTTCATTTCATTCTTTCTGCAGATAAACATGTCTCTAACAGGAAGATAAGCCATACAGGAAATCCAAAATTCCTTTCCACATCCTTTTGCACCCTCAGAGTGACCAGCTTAGACCTTGTCTATCCACTTTGAAATCAGAGGGCCTTTAGATCATGTTTTGTAATATAAAATTTCTGATGACAGGTGATAATGTGGATAAGAAGAACACTCAAGAGGGTAAGCAGATCGCAGAGAGTATTGCCGAAGAAGATGAGTGCGAACAGAAGGAGCAGGAGGCACAGGCACAATTGAGGGTGCACCTTCCCGAGAGTGCCTTCAGTCGGCTCAAAGAGTCTGGTACTCGCCTTCATTGCAAGGTTGTCTATCACTTCCAGTCTCTCCTTGCCAATTTAATTCATCTGACGAATCAGATGCACGCAGATTAGTTTTTGCTGAATGATGTCGCCAATCTAGATCTGTATAGCGGTCGAGGAAGAATTTTCCATTTCCTATGATTGAGGTAGTTAGAGATGCAAGGAGGTCCCTGTGTTTCCCTTTTCGTAACCTGTATTTGGATGAAATGATTGTGCCCAGTCTATTGAAGAGCTTGTGGATGGAGCTCAGCAATATTACGACGAGGTTGCACTGCCTAAGCTGGTGTGTCGAATCAACTCTTTTCCAGACTGTTGAGTATAACAGTAAACGATGTACTTGTATGCTTCCCTGGGTTGCATTCGGTTAGGACAAACGTAACAAGGTTGGAAGGGGTATGGTATGAGAGCAAATTGTAGGTCATATTATGGTCCAGACATTTACTCACTGATTTCTCTATCTGAATTTGTAATTACAGGTAGCAGATTTTGGCTCCTTAGAGCTGTCACCGGTTGATGGCCGTACCTTGACAGATTTTATGCACACTCGGGGTCTTCGAATGCGTTCCCTGGGACGTGTGGTAAGCATTTCCTTGGTAGAAGCAGTACCGTCTTGTGCTTGTTACATGAGCAGACCTGTTTACAAGAGTGTTCTCTCCATAACCTTTGCCACTTGCTTACGCTTATTCTATTGAGTCTCTTATAGCTCTCTTTAGGCTTTTCATGAGTGTCATACGGTGTCTCTTTTTGGGAAAAACCAAATCTCACAGGCCTCAGTGAATGTAGACCTGCTGCCTTCATAGCTTCATCTGGTTGAGCGGCTGGCAGTTATTGATGGACCCTGCATGAACATTTCCATATGGACCAAGCTTGAATTCCTGCTGGGTGAAATCCTCTGTAGAACCAGCCCAAGACCTTGGTTAGAGTCAGGAAACTGGAATTCAATTCTCAATCAGTGATGGTTCCTTGATATGACAGGCAGAGCTCGCCATGAAGCTGCCTCATGTCCAATCTTTGTGTGTCCATGAGATGGTGGTGCGTGCCTTCAAGCACGTTCTTCAAGCTGTGGTCGGTGCGTCCAAGAGTACGGCTGATTTGCCAGTTAATATATCTGCGGCTCTAAATGTGATGTTGGGGACATTTCCTGAGGATGTGGAGAAGTCAGGCACCTCAGTATCCCTCATCTGGAGATGGGTGGAATCATTTGTTACCAAGCGCTTTGGCTGGAAGCTGGCTGGTGAGGTGACACGTTCTGAACTCCGCAAATATGCTATACTTCGCGGTCTATGCCACAAGGTAAGGTTACTTTTTTCAACACACAAAACCTTCTTTGCACTCTCTAGCATAAAGCCAAAGTGCGGTGTTTGAATTCCTTGTTCCTGCTGTCTGGATGTGGTCCATATAACGGGAAGTTTCCTACTAGCAGGTGGGGATCGAGATTGCTCCTCGGGACTACAAATTTGACACACTCGTTCCCTTCAACAGAACTGACATCATCAGCATGGTGCCTGTTTACAAGGTATAATAATCTTCTCATAAGCAACTCTCTAGGTAAACTTTCCGCGCATCTCCTTGTCAGTCATAATTTGAGGTGTCTTGTGAGATCAGTGACTACCTTCCAATGCATCAAAGAACACAATTCTAGTGTCCATGCTCGCAGAAATGCTGAGGGGCACACTATGGCTGGAAGCAAAAGGATGGTGTTCCACATAATTGACTGCAGCCATGATTTTGAAGTCTAAAAGACTTCTAGACAGGTCACGCTAGGATTAAAATACAAAGCTAGGAATATTCCTAATCTGCTATACTTTGTCCTGTCTGGTTTCCTGGACTTCCACTCATCAGGGGTTTAATCTCAATCTTGCAATCAAGGCAGATTCTCCAGAATTCAGAGTCTCCATGACTCCGGCAAATTCGCTCATTAGAGGATTAGTTTTCAACAGAAATCTCACTATTAGGATGGGTTCACTATTTGGGGTGCAGCAAGTTGCATGTTCATCGGCAGATGGGCGGACATTGTTAGAGTCCTCCAAAACAGCATTAGACAAGGGCAAGCTTGATGATGCAGTGAATTACGGAACCAAGGTGAGCTTCTCGGCATGTTCTCTTCAGTGAGTTGGGCCTAAGATGTTGGAAGAGGAGTAAAGAGTTATGCTATCAAGCTATTCTCTAAAGTTTTGACGATCAATCATGAAATAGCAGGTTTGCTCGAGTACATCTGCTTCTGTATTTCGGTTTAGCTTTGGCATGGTGTAGTTCTGTCAATCTCTAATTTACCCTTGAGCCGTTTGTTTGGTTTAATTTCCATTGTAAGTTTTTTGGAGGTCATGCATCTTAGAAGCTGCACATTTTCAGTTGTAAAGCAGTAGTATTACATTTGTTTGCTTGCAGGCTCTGGCAAAGCTGGTGGCAGTGTGTGGTCCCTATCATCGTATGACAGCAGGCGCATACAGCCTTTTGGCTGTTGTGTTATACCACACAGGGGACTTCAATCAGGTTAGACAGCTCTTAGGTTGCAGAAATCAGAGAGCTTCATAAGTTGAAATATTTGGTCTACTTGCTGAAGTTAATGAGAATTCTTGAAGACTGTTGGATTTGTTCCTTAAGACACTTCTAATAACTCATGTACGATAATGAAGTTCAGGGCTTCCCAGTAATTTTCAGCTTTGTTTTTTCAATAGGATGTCCTCTTCACCTTCAAAGGACTCTGTCCTGTTTACGTTTCCAATACATGCAATCTCCCTTAATTCTCCATAAGGTGGTATTTGACCTGGCATGTGGGGATGGATTGATTGCAGGCTACAATCTATCAGCAAAAGGCACTGGATATCAATGAGCGGGAACTTGGACTAGATCATCCAGACACAATGAAGAGCTACGGTGACTTGGCTGTGTTTTACTACCGACTGCAGCACACTGAGTTGGCTCTCAAGTGCGTAGATTAGTATTCTAAATTCTGTTGTCTGTCCTCCAACTTTTTCTCTCATGCAAACCTGTAGCCTCTGCCAGTGCCAAGAGGTCTGATTCCTGAGTTGTGATGAAGATGTCCCATCGTGTGCTATGATATGCTTCTGTACTTGAGGGTGAAACTCCATCATCATTGATATATATTAATACCATATTTTTGAATGATTTCACTGTACATGCTGATCATCGCAGGCAATGTACACTAAACTTAGGGGGCCTTGGGAATGGTGGTGTATGTGTAGTTATGTAAACCGAGCTCTGTACTTGCTGCACTTGACATGTGGACCTTCACACCCAAACACAGCAGCTACCTATATCAATGTGGCAATGATGGAGGAGGGGTTGGGTAACATCCATGTCGCCCTACGATATCTCCATGAGGCTCTGAAATGCAATCAGCGGCTTCTTGGTGCTGATCATATCCAGGTCATTTTCTCCCCCCCCCTGTTATTCCGTAGCCTCTGTTATCAGCCTAATTTCTAGAATTGCCTATTGTGTTTTTGACAGTGCAATCTCATTCTTGAAAAGCTGTGGAATTTCTGGATTTGGAAAGAGTCTTAGGAGTTTTGGTGTGCATGGGTGACTCATTTGCTGTGCAGACTGCAGCAAGCTACCACGCAATTGCAATTGCACTCTCGTTGATGGAGGCATACTCTTTGAGTGTCCAGCATGAGCAGACTACTCTGCAAATCTTGCAGGCCAAACTTGGCCCAGACGATCTTCGGACACAGGTGCATTCAAATGTTCCGTCATTGAGGTTGTCATTGATTTGTCATATGTTCGCCAGAATACGAAGGAAATATTCGTAAGTTTGCAGAAGCGAGACTCATATTAGCCTTGGAAAAGTAAGTATCGGCTTTCTGGGAGTTGTAATATGTGATTTTCTGTCCTTCGATGGGGTAGGATGCTTGCTCCATTGGCTAGGGCCGTTATGTCTCAAATTTTGAATGGAAGTTCTGAGCCAAGGTTGATGTTGCAGTGCCAATAGGTCAAATTTCTGGAGAGATGCTTCCTCACACTGACAAAAGAGGGTGGTGGGTGGATGTTACAAATCAGGATGCTGCAGCATGGTTGGAGTATTTTGACTCCAAGGCAGTGGAGCAGCAAGAAGCTGCACGGACAGGCACCCCCAAGCCTGATGCTTCTATTGCTAGCAAGGGTCATCTCAGGTATTCTTGCTACCTCAAGGTTATATGGGGAATGAATGGCTCCTGACTGTAGCAATGCTACGGGCCAAACATAGTTTTCCAAGTGTGAACTTTGGACTTGTGAAATAGCAGCCTTCCTTGTGTATGTGGCCCAAACGTTCTCTGGAGCATCTGAGAAGCCAGCCTCAACTTGGGATGGTAGTTGGGGTTAATGAGTGCATAAGTCACCAGCTCATCAAATGTGAGGGACTATGTCTCACTGAACTTGGTTTGAAAACTGCATTTGTGCGGTTGCGTGCATATAATGCAGCGTATCAGATCTCCTGGAGTACATCAATGCTGATGTGGAAAAGGGCAAGGAGATGGAGATCAACAGGCGGAAGCCTCGTCGCGTCAAGGTACTGTCTTCTAGGCTTTTGCATGTCAAATGACGATCAAACTTCATGCAGGGGACTAGAAGATTGGGTGTCAGGGTTACACAATAGATAAAGAGATGTTTTAATAGATGTTTGCAATCTGGGGAATCTCAATGAAGAATTTGTTTGTGGGTCGAATGGCAGTCTAAAGGCAAAGGACCCATCCAAGTCTCATCATCGCCATCAACACCTACCACTCCTGACGACTTCAACAAGGAAGCAGCAATGTTCCTTGTTTCGGATGAGGAGAAGAGTCTGTTGGATTCAGCCAACAGGATACCAGCGAGAGGAGTTGTGCCTACAATGCTGTTTGAATCCGCAACTGTGATGCCTGGAGCTCAACAGGAGAAATCTGCACAAAGTCCATCTCCTATTGTGCCTGCCAAACCAGGCAGGGTGGATGTTGTTGACAATTCTGAGGAGGAGGAAGGGTGGCAAGAGGCTGTTCCTCGAGGACGGTCCTTTGGGAGCGGCAACAAGCGACTGGGTGGTCATAAGGGTGCCAATTGGGCTCCACTGACTGCTGGAAGTTCTGCCAACGTTGGCAGCCACCACAGACACAGTGCTGGGGTTCTCAGAGAGAGAGGAAATGCCTCCCAGATCCAGAAGAGGAATAACCCAGTAGTTGGGCCAAAGGGGGCCATTCTACCTCTACCAAGTGGGACGTCTGTGGACCCTGCTGAGCAACAAATACCAGGCGGGAAGAAGCAGGGACGATCATTTGCCGGAAGGCCTCTGACCCCCCCCAATTCTGGAAGGCCACTGTCTCCCGCCACGAAAGAAACTCAAACCATGTCTCAGCCTTCAATTACTGCGACCGAGACAGCCCCAAGCCCCACGGCATCCCCTGCAATGGAATCTGTACTCGAAAAAGCTAAGGGAGAGGACAGTGCAAGTGTGACTGCTGGAGTTCCAGTTGCCCAGCTGGTTTCACAATCTCTGCCAAAGCGCAGCCCATCAGGAAACCTCTCTACACTTGTAATGACATCTGCCAGTTCAGTTTCTTCAGGAAGGACAGGACCTTCATACAAGGAGGTGGCTCTTGCACCCCCGGGCACCTGCACATCTGTGCGACCTGTGTTTGAAGTTCCAGCTACCGCTGCTGCCCCTGAGAAACCAAAGCAGGAGTTTCCGCTTGTGGAGCAAGACTCTCCAGTCCTTTCCCCAACCTTGTCTCTTGCCCATTTAACGTCCCTCCCTCCATCCCTCCCTCCATCTTCTTCTTCATTGTCTTTATCTGCTTCTGAGAGCGCCAACCCTGCGGACCTGAGTTCCACTCCTGCCACCTTGCCCGAGGCGGCGGTGGCGACGGTGAACGACATAGCTGAAGAGGCTGAAGAAGTCCCTGCTACTTCTGAAGAAGTCCCTGCTACTTCTGAAGAAGTCCAACCAAAGAAGGTTCCTTCTGCTTCTGGAAAAACTCAATTAGACAAAGTCCCTCCTGCTTCTGAAGAACCTCAGACAGAGGAGATCTATGGATCTGAGAGAGAAGATCTGGCTGAGGCAGCTCCATTGCCTGTTCAGGTGCCAGAGACAGTAGACACAGCTTCCCCCCATGTCCCTCATAGTGATGTGGGGCTTCCTCCGACTAATGGTGCAATGGTGGAGGAGGTGCCTCCTTCAGTAGGCCTGAGTGAATCCCCACTCGTAGAAGAGGCTCCATCTCCAGACACAACATTCATGGAGGAGGCTGTTGTAACAGAGGGTATAGATACCACATCTTCAGTGGATGAAGAGACTGGGACAGAAATCAGGATTAAAGACAGTAACATGGAATCTTTCGGAACACCGCCTGCTGTGGGCTCTGAGGGACGATTGTCGCCGAGTATACCTGATGGTCCTCCCAAGAAACTTTCAGCCACAGCACCTCCTTTCAACCCAACTGCTGCTGTCAGTGGCAACCAGTGGTCCACAGTTAGCAGTACAGTGGCAGTCACACCTTTCAAGGATGGGAAGCCTCTCCCACCAGGTTGTGTTGTGCCTCGCCTTCCCCTCCCTGCACCACAGGGTCCCACTGCCATTGCAGTGACCCCCATTCGCAGACCGATACCCTATCTGGCTCCTCTACCGCAGCTCGGTTACATTGCACCATTTGTTCCAGGCCCTCATTTTGTGTCTCCCCCACCAGGAATGTCTCTCCATGCTCTACCCCCACCACCCCCTCATCATTTCAGCTCTCTCATGATGGATGGCCCTCAAAAGTCTTTGCTAGGGAATGGTCCTCAAATGGGTGGCCCTCCCCACTTTAATACAACACCCCCACCAGTGCGCTCTCTGCAGATGAACCCAAATGCAGCAGAGTTCATCCCTCGGTTTATGAACCCCCAAGCAGCTGAATATGGGTCAACTAAGAGGTGGCAACCCTTGCCCCAGGAAGTTCTCCCTATCTTGCCAGTCCCTGTACCATATATCCCAACCCCATTGACGTCACTAATGGAGACTGTAACAGAGTCACAGCCAACTACTACAGAGGCAGTCAGAGTTACAGAGAAAGCTGAGTCTGTCAGTGGAGAGGATTTAGCAGATAAAGATGAGGAGCAAGGTAGAGAAATTCAGACAAATGAAAGATGTGAGCTTGAATCTGAGCTAGAAAGTGTTCAGGAAACAGTAAGTGGGGCAGCGACAGAGGGCCAGAGATCTCAGCAAGATGAAGAGGGAACATTGTCTGCCGAGACTCGGTACTTGGAAGACCGCCTGTCAGAGGATAAGATTGGATTAAGTGGTGAGAGTGTCGTGGAATCTGAAGCCCAATCTGAGGGTACCCTACTACCCAGTGTCAACGTTGATGGAGAAAAGCTTGTGCCCAGTGTGCAACGGTAATGATCTTACCTACACCTGTGAGGCTCCCTTCCTACCCGTTTATTCTTACAGTGACTGGCAATGGAAGTCCATTAGTAGACCTACCTGTAGTCCAATTGTGCTCTTCTTGTCCCTTTCTTCCTTTTCCTGCTATCGTCCTTCCTTCCTGTTCCTTTCAAATAGCTCCATGGGACTTTTGGACACCTATTGATGAAGAAATCATCTTCTAGTTCTTGCGCCGCTTATTGTGGGGCCCACTCTTTCTTGTTTCCTGCTTTCTCGTTCCGTAAGCTAAGCTCAAGCTTTCCACAGATGTTATGAAGTGTCATTTCATTTCTTCCTTTCTTGTTTTCCTGTATTGTTATCTCTTTTCTCCTGTACCATGAATTCTTGGAAAATGTTGGACATAGGAATTTCATTTGCTAAGCTCTAAATATGTGTCTCTACTTCACCTTAAAAGCTGGGGTGAATTTGATAAATAAAGAGCTTTCTGGAAGGAATCTCAATTACCAGACCCAACCCTATAGTACAGGTCAGTTCATTACTTCAGCGAGCTTTCTGTGCCAGTTGTGGCCTTGTTGCACATAGTTGTTGCACACATGTAGTGCCCACAGGAAGGTCCAGAAGATTGTGCACCTTGTTATCTCTATGCAGAGTTGTAGGGAGATCTTGTCACAGTCGTGCATGCCAGTTCCTCTGAAAGGAAGACTGCATCACAGTGTCCAACAGTGTACTCACATGCAAGTTGGTGGTTCAATGACTGGGCAGGAGGTTAAAGGCCGGGGTAGGGCTGCACAATACAAGGCACCATGGCCTCCACAACCCTGAGAACCAACAACTTGTGGTGACATACAGCTAGTATGCTCCTGAGATCTCTATTCTACAGTGAGGAGAGTAAAGAGAGGTACAAGAGCAAGCACTTATGGGAAGTTGTTGGGGAAAGTTGTGAAAATTTTGAAGACTGGCACCACGGCCACCCTATTCAGTTTTGAGTTATCATTCAGTATTATAATGTGTTTTGCAAACCTGTCGTTGTGGGATTGGAAATATGTGCTGTTAAGGAAGTAGAGTAGAATCGTAATGCCAGCGATTATGTCGTCTTTTGATTCTAAGGATGGTGGTTTTGCAGAGAGGATGTATAGTGTCAGAGATGGAAAGACCCAAACAGCTGTGTATGAATCTCGGGAGATGAAGGCCGTCTAGAGGCGACATGACAACAGCAACAAAGAACGACTCGACAAATTGGAGTAACTAAGTTGCCCACACAGAATGGGGAAATGGATGCTTGCAAGCAGGCTTCACAAATAATGCTGAAAACTTGGGAAGGACCAGGCGCTCGTTCCTACAGGAAAGTCTTGTGGCTTTGTTGGGAATATCCCTTCTCTCAGATTTACCAATTCTAAATGCCGGAAGACTAGCTCTGAATTTCACCATCATTTAGCATTGTTCAATCTGTGAGCTAACAAAAGTTGAGCATCATCGGATTTACTGATGGTTGGTTTTGCGGCCCTGCCAGTGGTGGCCCATTCTCTTTGCCACCACACAGTTTTACAGGGCTTCACAAAGTTACTTGTAATCTATTGAGAAGATTGGGTGTGCCAAGAACCATGTGGCCAGAATGTGTAGCTTGGCTTTCATGCCTGAAACGGAGCTTTCCATTATTAGGTTGTTAGCTTCCTGCAACTGGTTCAGCGTTATGAAGTAGATATAGCTTTCAGAGCTCACTGAATTGCCTTCCCCCAAGCTCTATCTTGGCATGCCCTTGTTACTGTCACATATCGACATACTTTGGATTCAGCCCAACCTGCAATTATGCAGGCTGTTGGAGAGTGCGTTTGTGTATTTTAGCCAATTCATTTAAGCAGTGTATTGCTCCACCTCAGAATGTCATTGATGTTTTGGAGACTGGGTTCAGTAAACTCGGACCTTGTGTGCAGGACTTTGCGTATGTGCGTTTACTTCTCTCTCTCTCTCTCTCTCTCTCTCTCTCTCAAAATTCCACAATGAGGAGGTCAAGGCTGAGTACGTCCAGGCCTTGCAAGAGGCTCTCCCTCATTTTGTCCAATCGCTCCAAGAACTTCAGTCACGCTCTGTTAACGCAAGAAATGAAGTTGAAAGAGCAGTGGACTCTTGGGAGAGTTTCGTTTCCTCCGTGGCTGACAAGATCATTGGGAGGAAACTAATTGTCTGCGGTAGAGCAGTTAATTGGTGGACTAATGAGATTAAACTCAAGATAGCTGAGAGACGAGCCCTCTATAAAGAGTGCTGCAATTTGGAAACCTACAGAGAATTGTGGGCGAGGTACTACCAGCTCCGTAAAGATATCAATCAGCTTGTTAGGTCTCAGAAGAAATTATACTGGGACAAGTTATACAGTGAAATAAACTCAAACCACCATGGTGGTAATGACAAGAAATTCTGGTTGGCCCTTCAACGTTTGTACAAACCGAAAAACGGTCAGCAAGTACAAGCACTGAAGACTACTAAAGGTGCAGTGGTGACTTCATCGGTTGACATTGTCAAAACCTTTGAAACTCACTACAGTATCCTTGGCAGAACTTCTAGGTCTAACAGTGAGGGGTCTTCTGCTGAATGGAGGGACACAGTTGGAAAAACTGTTCCTATGATTCAAAACAGCCCTGATGAACTGGAGTATATTTCAATGGCTTATAATGCTCCCATTAGTTCTTCTGAGATTGTGGAAGCAATTGAACATTTAAATGGATATAAAGCTGGTGGACCTGATGGTATTGTCAACGAGCTTATCAAGCACGGTGGCAATCCCATGATAGAGGCCCTAGTTCTCCTCTTTAACCTTATCTGGAAGACTGAAATGATCCCCTTTCGCTGGCGACAGGGGGTCATTGTCAATCTGTACAAGAAGGGTGACAGAGAAGAACCGGGGAACTACCGTGGCATCACGCTCCTCAATGCTGTTGGCAAGACATTCTGCAGAGTTATAAGTACTCGTCTCGAGGTTGATCTGGAGTCTAGAGGTTGTTTCCACGAAGGCCAAGCTGGCTTTCGGCGAAACAGGGGCTGTGTGGATCATATCTTCACTCTAAGCCAGATTATCCAGGGAAGGAAAAAAGAAGGGAAACCCACTTATGTCTTTTTCCTGGATGTCAAAAAGGCTTATGACACAGTGTGGAGAGATGGCCTATGGTTCCGCCTCTGGTCTTGTGGGATCAAGGGAAAGATGTGGAGAGTTGTCCACAACTTGTATGCTCACACCAAAAGCTGTGTCACTGTTAACGGACAGAAGTCCAACTTCTTTGACATAGACCAAGGTGTAGCTCAAGGATGTACTCACTCCCCTCTGCTCTTCAATGTTTCATCAATCAACTCCTCGAGGATGTGGAAAGTGAGGGATTTGGGTTAAGGGTGGGTGATACCACCATACCAGCCCTTATGTTTGCGGATGACTTCGCAGGCATAGGGGAGACTCCAACCAATCTCCAGGAGTTGATTGATTGCGCAAGAGACTCCAACCAATCTCCAGGAGTTGATTGATTGCGCAAAGAGATACTTGGATCTTTGGGGGCTAGAGGCTAATGTCAGCAAAGTGCAGTGGTAGCATTCAACGACAGAGGAGAGGGAGGTGATCTTAAGTGGCAGTGGGGTAGCCAAGAGATCCCGGTCCTCCCTTCCTAACACTTACCTGGGCGTTGAGTTCTCCTCCAATTGTAATTGGGATGCACATATCCGGAAAGTTGTTCAAACTGGCAAGGCAAAGCTCTGGGGCTCACTAAATTTTTCCACTGCAGAGGGTCAACTCTGAGGTTAAGAAAACCATGCTTTGTCGCGTTATTAGACCTGCCTTGGAGTACGGATCTGCTGTATGGGTTGATAACTCCAACCAGGCTAAGTCTCTAGAATCCATTCAAGTGGGGGTGCTTAAGGAGTGTATGTCAGCATGCTCCAAACAGCCAATGTGGCTGTTCGGGGGGAGTTTGGCATTCCGTCCTTAAGCTCCCGACGAGATGAATTCAAGGTCAGATGGTGGGTCAGCTGCAACATATGCCCAACACCAGTATCCTAAATTAATCGACTCTATATCTTGGAAACAGGACGCCCTGTCAAACAGGCTAAGTCCTGGCAGAAGAGAGTAGAAGAGATCCTCAAGGACCTGGACCTGGATCCGCAAGTCTTGACCCTGCTGGATAAATCCGACTTAGAGCTGTAGTGTCCTCAGCCATGTCTGTTGCCATGAGATTGTCTGATGAAAATGAAGTTAGGCGAAAAACTTCCCTGAACTTGTTTCCAGTCTGTGACATGGGGAGGACATCTTCTTGGATGACCTCAAGGGTCTACCCACTCTCGGCACTAGACTGAAATTTAAACTCAGGCAGGAAGCCTACCTTTGAACAGCAAACAGAAGCAGAGAGGAAAGGGAGAGTGCAATTGCCCGTTGTGTGGGAATCTGAAGACAGTATTCATTTTCTGATACAACTGTCCGGGGTTCTCTCAGCAAAAGACGCTCTCTTTCAAATCTATTAAGGGAGGCCTTTTGGCAAGGACAAGCTGATTTCTGATGGAAGACGTTTTATTCAACTGTCTGGAAGAACTTCATCTTTTGACCCTTGTATTATTGGTCCAAAGAAGAGCAAGTGCAGTGGAACTCGTAAGAAAGCCCAAACTGGGGGAACGGTCCACTGCTGATTATATCATGGTGGACAAGATTTTGTTTCCCCAGTGTGCCTGCCGCTGTGTCGATCGACAGAACTGATGGGCCTTTTGGCAAGGACAAGCTGATTTCTGATGGAAGACGTTTTATTCAACTGTCTGGAAGAACTTCATCTTTTGACCCTTGTATTATTGGTCCAAAGAAGAGCAAGTGCAGTGGACTCGTAAGAAAGCCCAAACTGGGGAACGGTCCACTGCTGATTATATCATGGTGGACAAGATTTTGTTTCCCCAGTGTGCCTGCCGCTGTGTCGATCGACAGAACTGATGTCGGTACCACTCTACACTTTCGTGGCTTGGACTGAGATCGAAAGGTGTTTCCCCTTCCTCCTTCCTCCAACCTAAGGATCTGTGAAACGTTCGATTCAGAAGTGGCGCATAGAAAAATTCCAAAATGAAGAGGTCCAAGGCTGAGTATGTCCAGGCCTTGCAAGAGGCTCCCCCACTTAATCCAATCACTCCAAGATCTTCAGTCTCGCTCAGCGGAAAAAGAAAAAACTGGCAATGCAGAAATGTAGTCAAAAGATCAGTGGATTCTTGGGAGGATTCTTGGGAGAGTTTCGTCTCCTCCTTGTGCATGGGAGGAACTAATTGTCTGCAGTAGAGTTGAGATCAAACTCAAGCTAGCCAAGAGACGAGTCCTCTATAAAGAGTGCATTTTGAAAGCCAACAAAGAAATGTAGGCTCGTAACTACCAGATCCGCCACGACATCATTATGCTTGTAGGGTCTGAGAAGAAATTATGTTGGGAGAAGTTATATAGGAAATAAACGCAAAACTACTTATGACAAGAGATAGTTAGCCTTCAACTGTGCAAGCCGAAAATTTGTCAGCAAGTACAAGCGCAGAGGACTACTCAGGGTGCTCAACGGTTGACATTAGCCCCTTTTTTTTCATTCTGAAGTTTCACAGACATGGCTACAGTAAGCAGGCTCCTTGGAACTGAATTGGCAATTATACTCAAAAAAATTGGTGCAACGGCTGGCAACAATACTTGAATTCAGGTTGAGTTTTGGGGAAGTGTGAAACCAAATAAAAATTTGTGACGGGGACTGATTTTTAGGATACAAAATTTGTGGCTCCAATATTGGAATATGAGAAAAAAAGGGTTGGTTCAGACCAGTGTTGGTCTGGTATTAGGTTTAGGACATTCCAGACTGGTCCTGGTTTCAGCCCCATCACAAAACTTTCATACCAGTCTGGTCTATATAATGGTGGATGTATTTTTTTCCAGATACTGGTATGAGTATGAGTATCATGACCACAATACCAGCTGGTATGAGTATCAATTCTGGTATCATTCCAAAGTCATCTTGAATTACAGGTTTATCACATATCAAGTGAAAACAAATACAACAAACATAAAGTAAATATAAACAATTACATGTATATACACAAAAATTAGTACAGTACATACCAGAGTAAATGAGGAAGGAGGGGGGGGGGGGGGTATTGTGGCTGGTATGAGAATCGGATACCAGCCTGGTCTGGTATATGATCTGGTATGTAGAACTTAAAGACCAGGCTGGTCTGGTCCTTGATACGAGGGTTGATACCAGCATTGATACTCGGGTCTGATACCCATACCAGACCAACACTGGTTCAGATTGTGAACACTACTTGCACAATGACCAAGGCAGCAGCCCATGGAATAAATGATAAGACGAGCTGGGCAGTACATGTACGCACTACATGGAAACTTATACAGGCAGGCATCGTAGTGCAGACTCTACGATATCCAGTGGTGTACATGTATAGATCTGGCTATAGTTACAAAATTGAGATCCATGAAGGCGCCAAGCGATGTAGATAATGAAGCGTTTTGGCTCTGTCCCCTATGTACAGAGTTGTAGCTGGTTCCAACAAAGTATTTTCATCCCATATTTTTATATAACTATGTCAACTCCATATTTTATTTGTAGCTTTTTGGCTATTTTTTGCCTTAAAAAAAAAGGCCGGTTGACATTGTCAAATCCTTTGAAACACACTACAGTATTCCATGATCACAAAATGGTCCCCGACTCAAATCAATACCCTAACCTAACAACGCCCAGCCTTGCAATCACAATGAAAGTATGAGGCCGGTTGACATTGTCAAATCCTTTGAAACACACTACAGTATTCCATGATGATGGTCCCCGACTCAAATCAATACCCTAACCTAACGAGCCCAGCAGTGTGGATGAATCAAGAATTATCCCCCGATTTTTGATGCGAGTTTGAAATTCAGTGTGGATGAATCAAGAATTATCCCCCGATTTTTGCCTTAAAAAAAAAAGGCCGGTTGACATTGTCAAATCCATTGAAACACACTAGAGTATTCCATCACAAGATGGTCCCCAACTCAAATCAATACCCTAACCTAACAATGCCCAGCCTTGCAATAACAATGAAAGTATGAGCGCGGACTGTGATGCGAGGTATGAAATTCAATCAAGAATTATCCCCCGATCGATACCTAACCCTCTTTTTCTTCAGTCTTAACCGTTCCTGACCTTCTTTGAACTAAAGTGACGTGACCTTCTCTAAACTAAAGCGAGAGCTACAAAGAATCTAATAACTCTAAAGACTTTATGGTCAATGGTTGGAGGAAGCAGACGGTGCTGGAAGGTTGGTATGATCTCCCTCGATCAACTCACTTTCATCCTCTTCCATCAAAGCTCGAGCTAATCTTTCTGCCCCCGATCCTCCTCCCACCGCAGAGGGATTTGGGACACAAATAGTCCCATCAACTCTCAATGCTCGAAAAAAATGAGCATCGCTTTTGGACCGCCATCATTTGCATCTCCTCATGAGCCTCTTGAGCCCCCTTCCCCTGAGCCCCCTGCAGTTTCCATTTCTCTGTGTAACTCAGCACCACATCCCTTTTAAGTACTCCTTGAGGTCTCACCCCTTTCTTCTTAAGATATCCAGGCTTTAGCTATTCATGATATTTTTCCTTGCTTACTCTTTGCTTTACTTGGCTCTAGCCTTCCTTTAATTTAGACTTTTGCCAATTCTGGCTTTGCTGAAGTCCATAAATGTACTTTCTGTATATGGCTTTGCTTAAAGCCTTTCTTATACTTTTACCATTTATGGCTTGCTTAAGCCCATAACTGATTTTTGCTAATCCATTAGGCTGTGATAGAGACAACTTGGGACAATAAACCTTGTTAACTTAGAAGTAAAAGTAAGAGAAAAAGTGTCAATCCATCTTCCAACATATTTCTCATCAAACAAGTCAGTTCTTATTAACAAACGTGCTCAAAAAACGAACAACTTCCATTAATCTTGTCAATTCACTGATATCTCATTGAAACATGTATCATCCTTGCTGGATACATCCACTATTGCAATTTTTGGTCATTCTACAAGAGACTCGCCTAAGCGGATTCAGGATGGGAGCACATAGTTCATTGGCTCCTGGTGGACATTAACAGTTAATTGATTGAAAGTGACTCCGGTAAATTGAAAGTTTTTAAAAGTGTTTGAAAAAACCATTCAACCATGTACTACCAGATTATGTCTATATAGCTAGTCTAAAAGACATATTTTTCTGGACATAAACAGAGACAAGTTTCCATACCCACCAACGTATTCATTTCATTTGTAGAAACTAAGTCTGACTTTGGCAGGCATTTAAAACGTATAGGTGTGCAATGATATATTTGAAAAGTAAATGAACAAACTTATCGGAGTTTAACAAGTGGAGTTGAGAGAGAAGAAGAATTATGTTGAAATTTTCTGAAAAATTAACAATATATATTATATACGAAAAAAATATCATCTTTCAATTTAATGTAAAAGCTAAAGATAATGCTAACCTTAGAATTGACGAAAAAAACCAAAAGATAATGAGTCCAATTCCATTTTTACTTTTTACTGTCACTTTAAGTATATTTTTAGAACTAACACTTTCATCAGTAGGTACAATTTTATTATTCCATAAACAAATCCATTTTTTAATTCATTCTTATTTTTTACTCTAATTTCACTTCTATATCTATTGAGAATTAACAGTTTTATTCCACTTTTACTTCAAGGTACGGTAGCTTCAAGGAGGAATAAATGTGTTAGTTTTAAACTTATAATGGAAGTGAAGTGAAAAAACATAAAAATATAATAAAAATAAAGTATAAAAAATAAAAGTATAGTCTAATTGGAATATGTAAAGTTTTTTTCCTTTTCTTCTTCTAAGAGAAGGGGATGAAGCTTTATATAAAGAATCAAGGAAAAAATAACCTTGAATAAAAAAACATCATGAAGTCGAATGAATGGCTGTCCCGTGACCGTTCTTTTCACTTTCCACAATCGGCTTCCAGCAACTAATGAGCAACCAATCCATTGTTCAAACGTATAAATTGTGTTGCAATAATCTTTGGAGTAATCTTTCGACCCAATTCCCGCAGTTGATCAAGCATACGTAAATTACTGTTTTTCCCCACTTTTACAAGTGATCTATCCTTCAAGTTGTCCAACGAGAGTTGTGTAGTTGGTGATTCATCACTCCATACTCGTATTGTTGTTTGGGCAGACAATCATTTCCCGTGGTATCAGCACACATATAGTCACAAAAAAAAAAAAAAACCAATGTCCAAAATATCTCTTGCTCGTCCTCCTTGAGGTCGTCATAGCTTATCCTTAACCGCCTCCAGAGCTTCTCATCTTGGCCACCTCCCAAAGACTTTGCAAATAAGGTGGTAACTGCTTGTGATGGGCTTCCGTTGAGCCTTGAAATTATGGGTAGCTTCCTTTGTCGGAAACATGATATGGAACTTTAAGAACAAGCATATAAAATTGCAGGATGAGAAATCTGTGAATAAATTCTTGAATTGCTTTCGATCTTTAAAAGCTTGATTAAAGAACAACTCCATTGTTTGCTCGTGGTTGAGAGTCTCCATGGGAAATGTGCTACTTTCATCCACATAGTTTGATAGCGTTTGTGTGTTCTATCATGTGAGGTGTTGCCACATCTCAAATCCTCGCGTGGACCTAACAGCTCACTTAGTTGTCCTTCAATATGATCATCAACAACAATCAGAAGTTTCTTGGTTGATAGTTGTTACTTTATAAGCTCCCACCCTGATAATTCGGACATCCAATGTGGTTGCCCTTGAGTTGACACAATTCCTAAAGTAGTTGCATTTGGAACTCAATGACTTCTTTTCCTTTTCCAGCTTTCAGAAAGCTATGCGCCTCAAAATCGTCATGGATGATATTGTAAACATATTTTGTCAATGTTGTCTTATCAATTAGGTACCAATTCCACCCATTCCAACTACATCAAGGGTACTAACTTGCTCTAGCTTTGATCTCACTACTTTCATGCATTGATGCAGCCTGACGAGAGCTAGAAGAGGTGGAAGGTTTGCACGGTTGGTGGAATCATGACAAGTTGAACCACAAGCAAGACACGAAGATGAGAAATGTCTCACTACTCTCACATTCAACACAGTAGCCATTTGTTCAAAGACACATGACGAAGGAATATTTCAATAGAATTGTCAAATTAAACACAATAGCATCATAACTGAATTGTAAGTATGTACATATCATAGAATCATAACTTTGTGTAACTCATGTGTTCCTTATCAAGCGGCTTACTTCCATATGATCGCAATCTTCAGGGTTGTAATTGTTGTAGCCCTTTATAATAATTAAATAAAAATAAAAATCTAAGAAAACATTTATGGGGCACCTCCCCTTTCCATTTATAAATAAGTAGGGTAGCCTGTGCCATTGGCCCAAGTGTCCAATGTCATCTATGTTTAAGTGCAATCTACTATGTATCGAGAGACCCCACTGTTTGGGAGATCTAGGGTAGCATGTGCCATTGGCCCATGTGTGAAGAATTGAAATCTAAGCCCAAGTGCAATTTCCTATGTATCCATGTGCGTTTCCTATGTAAAGGCCCAAGTATGACCTTCAATGTCCAATGTCATCTAAGTGCAATCCCAAAGCCCATTTTGCTATTTTTGCAATCTCCCCTGTCGAGGCTTCATATATTGATATATCCACTTTGTTATTTTTCACAAATTTCCAACGACCAAATATGAAGGGCCAATCATTGTTCCAGGAAAGCCCACTTTGCTATTTTTCACGAATTTCCAGCGACCCAAAGTACTTGAAATTCGACATCTCCCACACCGCTGGTAGCCTGTGTCGTTGAGGCCAAGTATCCAGTGTCATCTAAGTCCAAGTGCAATCCCCTATGTATTCAAGTAGCGTCTCCTATGTCAAGGACCATGTGTGAAGAATTGAAATCTAAGCCCAAGTGCAATTTCTTATGTATCCAAGTGGGTCTCCTATGTCGAGGCCAAAGTGCGACCTCGAGGGTAGCCTATGCCGTTGGCCCAAGTGTCCAATGTCATCTAAGTCCAAGTGCATCAATATATGAAGCCATATCTGATCATTTTTGTCCAACAAAGCCTACGACAAAATTTGAACCGGAGACCTCTCCCTTGTTGTCTCTCCCGTCAAGGCTCCAACCACTCTCCCAGGAATGCCCACTTTGCTATTTTTCCCGAATTTCCAACGTCCCAATGTCATCTGAGTAAGTTTTTTTCCACAGAGCCTACAACCAGATTTGAACCAGAGACCTTTCCCTTGATATCTCTCCCGTCGAGGCTCCAACCATTGTCCCAAGAATGCCCACTTTGCCAATTTTGCTATTTTTTGTGAATTTCCAGCGACCAAAAATACTTGGAACTCCCCATCTACCTCACCGCTTGTCCAAAAATCCTGAGACCCAAGTCGGTGCACCCCTCCTCATTGAGGGCTTTCCAACGGCACCAAGCACCCGCGCCGGGCCCCGCGGTTTGGGAGATATCAACGACGCTACAAAACAAAACGAACGTCTCGCTTCTTATATTGATAATACTAGGGTAGCCTGTGCCGTTGGCCCAAGTGTCCAATGTCATCTATGTCCCAGTGTAATTCAGCGACCCCAATGTTTCGGAGATCTAGGGTAACATGTGTGAAGAATTGAAATCTAAACCCAAGCGCAATCTCCTATATATCCATGTGCTTCTCCCATGTAGAGGCCTAAGTGCGACCTCCAGTGTCCAATGTCATCTAAGTCCAAGTGCAATCCCAATGCCCACTTTGTTATTTTTGCAATATCCCCTGTCGAGGCTTTATATATTGATATATCCACTTTGCTATTTTTCACAAATTTTCAGCGACCAAAAGTACTTAAAATTCCAAATCTCCCACATGAAGGGCCAATCATTGCTCCAAGAAAGCCCACTTTGCTATTTTCCACGAATTTCCAGCAACCAAAAGTACTTGAAATTCGATATCTCCCACACTGCGGGTCCAAAACTTATGAGACCAAGCCGGTGCACCCCTCCTCATCGAGGGCTTTCCAACGGTATCAAGCACCAGGGCTGGGCCCCGCGGTTGGGAGATCTCAACGGACGCTACAAACAAACAAACAAACAAACAAATCGTCTTAATTCATATATTGATATATACATTTGAATTAATAAATAACATTAATAGAATTCTGGTGAAATATTGCATTCGTGATTTTTGAGGTGGGAAGTAAGTTGACAAGCAGTCACTCTTTCCGCTGCTAGACATTGGTATGTTATCAATCTATGAAGCGAGACGTTTATTTTTGTTTTGTTTTGTAGCGTCGTTGAGATCTCCCAAACCGCGGGGCCCCAACGCGGGTGCTTGGTGTCGTTGGAAAGCCCTCGGTGAGGAGGGGTGCACCGGCTTGGTCTCATGATTTTTGGACCAGCGGTGTGGGAGATCTGGAATTTCAAGTGCTTTGGGTCGTAGGAAATTCGAGAAAAATAACAAAGTGGGCTTTCTTGGAGCAATGATCGGCTCTTCATGTGGGAGATTTGGAATTTCAAATACTTTTGAAATTATATGCAGTATTTCAAATATATGAAGCCTCGACAGGGGAGATTGCAAAAATAGCATTGTGGGCAATGACATAGAGATCTCCCAAATTGTAGGTCTTTGGATACATTGGGGATTGCACTGGGCACTGGAGGTCACACTTGGGCCTCTACATGGGAGATGCACTTGGATACATGAATAGAAGATTACACTTGGGCTGTGATTTCAATTTTTCACACATAGGCCAACGGCATAGGCTACACTAGAGGTCGCACTTGGGCCTCAACATAAGAGACGCACTGGGATACATAAGAAATTGCACTTGGTTTTAAACGTTAGTGGACACTTGGGCATCTACATGGGAGATGCACTTGGATACATAAAAGATTGCACATTGGGCTTAAATGGGCCTCGACATAGGAGACGCACATGAGAGATGTCATTGGATACATAAGAGATTGCACTTGGGCTTAAATGACAATGGACACTTGGGCCTCTACATATGAGATGCACGGATATATAGGAAATTGCACTTGGTCGGAGCGACAGCCCACAATTCAGGCCCTTGAGGAGGGGGAAAAATAACCCCCTTTCATTTACGGGCCATGGAGGACACGGACGATAACATCCAAACTACGAACAATCCACACAAGGGCAGGGCAGCGGGTTTGAACCTCGAACCACCAAGGCAACACATTGTGCACTTCCGATGTGCAAGGAAGCGCTTTAAAGCAAGACAGCCTTGGTTCTGCACTTGGACGTCTCAAAAAACAACAGGAAAGCTGACAAAGACAAGCTGCAAAATCAAGACTAGTAAGATGTTATGAGAATCTGCTAGGGAGCAAGAAACCAAAACCGGACTCCATACCAGATGGCGTTAACACGCTAAAACATAACAATCCTTGTCCTCAAAACCTAGCGACATGATGACAATGACGAACTTTCATTAGCGCATCCAAATATAACTAACATTGGTACGTTGCTGAATGTTGAGCAAACAGATTCAATTTGATTCTGATGAGTATTATTCACAGTACAGAGCCCACCCCCGCAAAGACTGCAACAGGAAGAGGCTCTTATTTACACTAGCTTCGGTTGGCGTCATATATATATATATATATATATATATGCTAACTCAGGTTGGCGTCATTCATATATATATATATATAATTCACAATTTTGCTTCCCAATGTCGGAAATAGCAAACATGTATCATTTCTCTATTGGAAGGTAACAAAAATCAACCCATTTTTAAAAAACAAATGGGCTTCCATCCCAAAATTCTCATGTTTCCATCGCCCGCGCCGGCCGGAACATTGTAAGGTAGAGCAGACCAAAAATTGGGGAGAGTGTGTTATGTGGGAAAGGTTTGACCTGCCAGACTCTTCAGCCAAACACGGGCCACGTGGCCTTCTTAAAAAACCGGTAACAGTAATATACAACAATATTACTGAGGGCGCGCCCGAAGAAACGGAGGGCGTTCCTCTTTGGGTGCTGCCGAAGGAAGGAAGGAAGGGAGCGAGAGAGAGAGAGAGAGAGAGAAGGCCTGCGCCTTGTCTCTTTCTCGCTCTCGCAAGTCTGTTGGCATCCTTGCTCCATCAGCCTCGGGGGAGGCCATGGATGCCGAGAAAAATGTGAGACAGAAGCAGCGGAGCGATCAACCGAGTGCCCACAGTCCACCCGATGTGATGCGGCGACCATCGACCTCCCCACCTGCGGACGTGCAAGACGTGCAAGCTCAGCCTGTTCGTCTGCCCAATCACGCATCCTACCCGCATTTGTCCATCCAGCTCCAGCATCTGCAATCCCGGATCTCCTCCAGGCCGGAGCAGCTCGTCGTGCAGCAGCCGGACTCGCGAGAAGCGCAGCCGCGGCAGACCGAAGGCCGCAGTAGCCAGCGTTGCCAGCACCAGCTGCAGCATGATACGCCGCAGCAGCAGGTAGCGCATTTTTTGTTCCGTTTGGGTGTGGTTTAATCTCTTTCTTGTGTCCGCTGTTTTCTTTTTGTAGCTTCTGTTTCTTCTTGCATTCAATCTACCGTCTGTACATGGAAAACAATTTGAGCTTCCCTGCGGCCCGCTTGAGTTTTTTCGTGGTTATGCTTCAAGTGATTGACAGCTGAAATTCAGACGTGGTATGAGCATGACTCCGACATAAGATACGGAACTAGACAGCTCACAGAAAATTACACAAAGGGGCAGGCGAGATATCAGGCTGAAAGATTGTTGGGTCTTTAAGTTGGGGGTGAGGCGAACAACCACCTACTGGAAAGCCTTATGCTCTCAGGTGTAGACTAACCGTGCCTTACAAGCCCTGAATTTACACGCCAGTCGCTGTGTACCAGATCCCTAAAACAGGGTACGATGGGCAGAGGTTTCCAAAACCCTCCTTTCTTTTCTTCACTCATCTCACCAAAGCTTGGACATGATTCAAATCTAATTAGGGGTTACCCAAAGGGTGAAAACCCTCACTGCCACCAAATTATGTTCAAGCAAAAGTGCATACATGTGAAGGCTGTTGCATTCTTTGCTTTACTCATTGGGGCCATTCCCCAGGACACACCCAAAAGCGGGCCGGATTATTTTTCCTGCCCAGGAAGTGCAGCAGGATTATACAGCAAAGCTGCAGCCACCTTGACATTCGCCTCCAAAGTGGTTGTGTTTCCTCTGGAAAACATGTATGACAGTCAACTACAACTCAGGCTGAGGACTACCACAATGTGTGCGATGTGGATCAAAACCCAGCAAAGTAGAAGTACCTCGCACAAGTAGTCTTTTTAGCCTTTTCTCAGTTGTATGTTCAAGTCCAAATGTAATTGTCATGGAAGTTCAGGTGGCTCACAAGCACTATGACCAGCATCCGCAGGTTGCACGTAAGCAGGAACAACAAGACACAGAAGAACAAGGTGGTGATGAATGTGGCACGTCAGGGGCCAGTGGCGAAGAAAACGGTTCAGAACAGAGTGAGAATGACAGTGGGGCAACTAATGATGTGGGTGAACGTGACCCAGATGAGATGTCTGCTGACAGCAGTGGCCATGGCCACCTAGGGGGAGAAGTTGAGGGCCCCAGTGGTGAGCCTCTCTTGCAAGCAACAGGTCAGATCTTGGGTTTTCTTGGAAAAGCTCATTCTTATTATGGTCTAGTGTATATGGGGGTTTTCTGGGTAGAATAATTCATGTTGAGAACCTAAGCTGAAAGGTGATATCCTTAATGCTGTTCAAGGTGCATATTATTCTCCAGAGGCCCAAAAGGTTCTTTCCAAAAGTGAGTACTAATTTTAGCTACATGATATTCAAAACTCAAGCCTGTTTGACTGTTGAAGGAAATGATGATAATGAGGTGACAAATGTCAATCAAGCAAGTCTTACTGAGGAAATGTTGTCCTGTTCTGTAGGTTTGGGACCCTATCCACCGGTCTCTACTGAGGCTGTTGGCACACCGGCTGCCCTGCAGTCTCCTCCTGGCCAATCACGACCAATAGAGACACAGAAAATGGACCCATCAGTGGCAGTTACACCGGGAGTGCACATTGGGGGGGACATACTAATGGTGCAGCCACCAATGCAACATGACATAAGACCTCTGGCACCCACCTCAGGGAGCGTGATGCAAGTATCCATCAATCCATCACTGTCCTTGTCCCCTTCACAGCAGACCAAGACGAAGAAGAAGAAGAAGAAGATGAAGCACGTGCAGCTCCACTTAGATCCGCTTGGTGAGCTGTTGTCCTTACCCGTATATTTTTCGCTAGCTTAAAAGTAGGATCTGCCACATTATCCACAATTCACTTTTATAAGCTGTAAGGAAGATGGGGATGCACCATTGTGGGAGATAAGCCCCCTTGTCAACTGGTGGAAGTTACTTTTCAAGTTCCAGAACTCTAGGTTTGTGGACATGTGATAAACAACCCACATAATTGTGGGATTTCATTTACTGATCGCAGTAGTGTGGCATGGGTTGCATGTATTCATATTCAGTATGTCAGGCTTGTGGCCTGCATCATGGGTGTTTTATGCAGCACTTGTTTTGTCTGCTTTGATGCTACTGCAGAAGGTGGATGCTTCTGCTGAAGTGCAAAAGGTCAATCCTATTGCTTGGAATTCTTTTCGTGTAGTCTTTTGGCCTGCCTCTGCAATATCGCTAGGGTTGGGCTGTGTGTAAAACCTTACGTTATGGTCGACAGATCAATCAGAATTGCTCGTAGTGAAGTGTGAGGCAGAGACAGCTGGTTACCTCTAAAGTGGTAGTGTATGCACCAGAAGACAGTGGGAGAATTTCCTACAGGCTTTGGAAGCTGAATGAGTGCAAGGTCGTCGATGAAGTTTTTCTCAAATGATTGGTTCTGTCTGACAGAAGTTGGTCACACGCAGTGTGATGAGAGGAAGACAAAACCTTAAGACAATGTTGGATTCTCCTGCAATGGCTGGCTCGTTTGAGGCAATGCACCACCACTCATGACTCTTACATTTCTGCGTGTGTGATAACAGCACATCAGAAGTTAATGAAGCTGGTAAGTGAGAGACATGCGGGAAGCCTGGAGAGGTTTGTGAATGCCACTGTTAGTGCCAATGGGGTTTTTGACATGCACGGCAAAAGAAGTGCGATCCGCAAACCCGCCCTCAACAAGTGGAAACGTACAAAGTGAGTGCCTCGCTCATTAGTCACATTTGAAATCATGCAGCTTTGATGTATCACCAGAACTCTGGATCGTACACTATAATGGTTGATTGTATCAAAGTTTGAGGTCGGTAGCTTGAATATGATCGTCGTATATCCTGTGATAATTGGAGGTGGGATTCCTTTTGTTCTTTCCCTCAGCTAAGAATTGTTTTGAGCTAACTCTTTACTTCGTCAGATTGTTGCAACTAAAGAATGGCAAAGCACTAGTGTACTGTTATCACTTTCAAGGTGCAACTTGCTGTACAATTAACTTGTAGACCATTGATTTTTGCTTTGGTCTTCAGTCCTCAGTGATTTTGTCCAGTACGCTTGCATCCTTGTGGCTGCACCCAGGGGCTCAGCTATGCTTCATAGAGAAGTCTGATTAGTAGAAAGCTCAAATCACCTCCCATGCACTTCCCCTTTCTCTCGTCTTGAAAGTCTGAAGTTCACACCCTGAGGTCTGCTGGTTGGGCCTGGAAGAGTCGGCAAGGATCGAGGAACGGATGGTGATGAAAGTTTGGTGGTATCGGTCTGTTTTGATCTGCTATGATTTGTATGATCAGTCTGTTATGGATCTGCTGTAAGAAGGTTGTTATATATGTGTTACACATTGTAGTCCTGATTATGACCAACTTTTTCAGGGTTGAAGTTGGTTCACATTCCTTTGTTGACAAGATTGTATACTTACTCAGCTCCTTGCATGCCAACAACTTTGGATCCAGAGTCTAACAAACCGGGGATGGTATTAAAAAGGTTCGACACTTTGAAGGGGCAGGAGACACAAGAGCTGGCAATGGCTTTCCGCGCTCTGGCTGAGTCTAATCCAGGGGTAGACGTGTCACCTTCATTGCTTGAAACTCCATGGCAAGATCTGACCATGGCACAGATGGAGAAGGTGGGGCCTTACTTGGGTTTGCAACTCTCTCTCTTACACAAGCACTGGCAAATTGTTGAAGTCGTCTATGCCTTAAGCTGCATGTCATCTGAACTTCCTCAATGGGTCATAAACACCACATGGGATATAAACTAAGTTGTATTCCACACTTTGAGTAAGTTGTAGACATTGCAGACTCCGCTTCTCTACTTTGCCCCTCACTTTCAGCATCATGGGTGTGTGCAGATGTTGGATGAGACTAAGAAGATGCTGGCATTGACTGAGAAAGTGCATGATTGTACACATCCAGGATGTGGTCGTCGGTTTGCCACACCTGGCAATCTTCGAGACCATTTGAATGAGCACAGGTACCATCCATGGTCATGAGGTCATAGTCTGGATCATAGCGCAGTTTTCTTATTAGGACCTGTTGGACAGGATTGACTCATACATGTTTTTGGAGACTTCTTACCATTTATTTGCACGGTGAGACCACTTCCAGTTTGAAAGGATTAGACAGAATTTCATATGGTATTCTTTGTGTCTTCCTTAAATCTAAGAGGAGGTGTTGAGGTGTTGTGGAGATGCAGTGGGGAGCGTCCCTATATTTGCACATTTGAAGGGTGCAGCCTCTGCTTCCCAAGTAAGCAGCTACTATGTCGGCACATGAAGAAGCACGAGCGCTCTCACAAGTGCACATTTGAGGGCTGCAACAAACGTTTCGCTTTTCGGGAGCGCCTGGTAATTACCCGCCTCATTTCTCTAAGTTTGAAGGTAAGGGGTAGGTGTTAAGATACTAGTAAGTAGGAGAGAGAATTCACAATACTCTGGTCCAAAGGGCTTTATGGTTATCATGATCAATTCACAGTAAAGAGGAAGAGACTGAGATTTCGAAGCACTTGGCGGTTGTTTTTAAGCTTTCTGCAGCCGCAATTGCTGTCTGAAATCTGGGATCCTCTGCAGTTTGTTTCTCTATTTGTCTCTACTGGAAGAGTGCCAATATGACCCATTAGCCTCCGTTCGAAGTTCCAACGTACAAAGAGTGTTAGTGACTCTCAGTGAGGAAAGAATGCTTTTGATGAGAACACTCTAAACAGTAGAACAAGTCTGCAACAGCAAGTGTAACATATATTGACAAGGAGAGAGTGTACAGAAATGCCAAAGCACTAGCGTACACAATGCAGAGAGGGCCTAATGTTGGTTGTTTTTTGTTTCGATGTTCCGAGTTCTTTTCACAGGACGAATCAAAAAAAGTGATCCATGTTTGTGTGCTTATCTTTTGAGGTCAGGTTGTTCATCAAAAGACACACAGTGATGAGAGACCACTTAGTTGCCCTTGGGAAGGGTGTGGGAAGACGTTCAAATGGGCCAACTCGCTCCATGGTCACATGAGGACACACACAGGGGAGAAGCCCTTTCAATGCACGTAAGGGACCCCTTGTTAAGACTGCTATCTGTAAAGATCAGTAGTTATGCAAGAAGACCGAGCAGTTGAGCGTTAGACATCTGTTAGTTTGCCGGAATGCGTGTACTATATTGTTGATATATTTATGCTCAGACATCCAAATCTCCAAATCTCCAGCGAGTTGGATCACAAAATGATTTGGTCTTACTGCCATGGTTCACAGTCAGGAGTATCCACCTACAAACTGCTCCTGGCAGGGGACCATGAGGCCAATCCTTTGATGCTATACAACCCTCTGTTCCAACTGCAGGGTTCTTGTAACATGCAGTTTTGTCATGGGTTCAAGCCAGAGTCTCTTAACTTGAATGGGTATGATGGAATGTATCCCTGCAGGTTTACAGGTTGTGGGCGGTTGTTTGGCTATAAAGTGGATTTGACACGCCATGTCCGGACGCACTTTGGTCAGCCAGCCCGACTTGGCAGCCATTGATGCATCTGTGTATATCTATGTTGCATATCTGCACAGATTTCTGGCTCTTATGTCGTGGCCATTTTTTTGTAACCAAACAAACAAGGAGAGGTCCCTAGTAGTGCCTCTCATGACATGGTCCAGCTAAGCATAGGGTAGTTTTGTACAAAATTGAAATTTCTGTTGTACATTATGTGCAGTGTATCATGAAGTCCATTTTTTTCCTTTCCGAAATACAGTTCTGCAGTTGCCTTTGGCAATTTCACCTAGTTCCGTGGAATCTTGTAAATACATCCTATTCTTCCAGTAATTGATGAAGACCTATGCATGGTCAGGCCAGATGACCTGTGGCCCAACTTTCAAACATTAGATGGCTGCTATTGGTGCAATATTTGTACCAGCAACGTAATAAATGCTACATGTCGGGCATGTTAAGTACATTGCAGGCGGATGACACTCTTGTTTGTTATTTGCATGCTAAGTTCTCCTTGATTTCACTTGATTCACTTGATTCACCAAGGTAATGGATAAAGCCATGCATGTTTGACACTTCAGCCAACCAAACTGAATTGGTATGGAAGTCTACTCAGATTCAGGTAGATGCTTGCAACTCACAACTATCACAGTCATGATCACCCTTATGAGAGAAAGGTCCCAACAAACATCCCACCACAACATGGCAACAGGGGTAGCATCCAGCAAGCCCAGCAAGCCAGACGACATACGCAATGGACATCTGAGGCCCTTGCACATGATCGTGATTGCATTCAAGGTAATATTTGACAATAGGTAGTCGGGTGACTCATATAGGGTGGATACTGGGAAGAATTATCCATGTTTTTCCTTGGAGCAAATTCTTGGAAAAGTATTTCATGGTGGGTACCCATGATTGCGACCAAGCCCAAGCTCAGCCACAGTTATTACATTTAAGTCCCTAATGTGACTTGAAATAGGGGCGTTACTGGTGTGATCGTGTGATCCTCCCCTCCATGACAAAACGGGGCTACAGCCTTGCATGTGAAGCTCTTTACATTTGAGCCCACCAAACTGAATTGGGTCAAGTTCGACTTCATACAAGTATAGAGTATGGTGATGGTGATCTGCTATTGAAATGTCTTGTGCACGGGTTAGGACATGGATTCAAAACCACACACTCAGCTGTAAAAACGACTCACCTAATGTACTGTGGGTACACGAGAGCTTCCCCCAGTTTGTGGCTTTGAAAAGGTGTCTGCAACCAGGTACCATAGTTTATGCTTGCTGATGCGGCAGAAGTGTTTTTCTCTTGTATATCGTGCCTTTGCTATTGTGGAAAGCATAGGTAGGTAAGTGTAGAAGCAGTATAGATCACAATAGAAACATTTCATTTTATTTGTTTGTAATCACAAAACAAAACAAATAAACTCTACATTCAAATCTTAGCAGCCGCTGATGGTGTCTAGGGTCTACTGTATGCTACATGGCTTATATGAAAGCGGGTTAACTTTTCCCCCACCTCTGTAAAGGACCTGAACTGTGAGCTGTGGCTTCCAGGTTTCCTTTTAAACTCTTAAACACAAATCAGATTATCAAATAAAATGAAATGAAATGGTGCTTTATAACGTCCGCGGAAAGCTCATAGAGCTTATGGGACAAAATGGAAGAAAACATGAGAGAGGAACAAATCCAGAAACCACAATTAATGTTCTAGCGATTGTCTAAGGGTGAAGGCCTCGTGCAGGTAGGCTGCCAAGCATTTTTTATCCTCATAGTGGAAGACATCAGTGAGAGTTTGGGTTCCACTGAATAAACAGTGGAATCTCCCACGGATCAAAGAATTTACTTCTATAAAGATAATTTGATTGGAGCTTATATGCATATCAAGCCTGCACAAGAGTATGCAGCCGCAAAATGATGAAGATTATGTCGATCTGCATTCATACAGCCATGCAGTCGACATCAAGCCTACTTGTCTGGACATATGCAGTGGCAATTGCACCCACTAGAAAGGGCGGCCAGTTTGCCAGACTTGTTCAGAATTTTCCACCCAAATGCTGGCTATAAGAACCACGTTGCCATCGTCTTGCACTTGCAGATAGCACCGCCTGGATGTCATCCATGTCGCACCATTGTTCCATAACTCGTTGCCCGATCCATCTATGATCTGCATGTGTGCATCTGTAGAGAGTTGTAAGTAGCAGTTGGAACCTTGATCATATGTCGCGGTTTGTAGTCTCCACTGTTCAGTACCTGCCACATGATGCTGCCATTAGCTTCAACATAAGATACCATTGCAAACGAAGCCAACGCCGCTAACAGGATGATTCCAGATCTGCTCATACCCAAACCACCCATTTTGTTGCTCTTTGATGGATTGCAATCGGGGGTGGATGGTTTCCTCCCCTTCCCTATACTTGCAGCAGTCTAGGTGACTTGCTCCAACAAGCTTCGTCTCCTTGTGCGATGAGGTGTCACTAAGGTGTCTGTGTGTTGAAATTTTCGCTGAGAAGTAGTGTGGTGGTGTCTGCATAGAACTTAGAAGAGAGGCGACATAGTCTTTGGATTTTTCCTTCAGTGATAGTGGAATCGAATATCCCATCTGTGTGAGCTGATGTAATGGAGTAGGTCACAATTTTCGCAAAGGTCACCCCTGAGGCAACTCGTACATATTATTTTCACTTTTATTACCATGTCTCATTATGCTTATTTTGATGAACCACTTTATATGATGACCTTCTTAAGAGCCATAGCTAAAAAGTACATTGCACTACAAATCCAACAGTATAAAACTTAGGGTTATCAGAAATCATATTATATAGGAACCGAGCAATAAATAATAAACATATAATAAGGTTTTTAATTATGCAGGGGTCTCCGTTGAGAACCCCTCTTTTTTCGGGGTTATTTAATAATTATTATAAATCACATAATATATTATAAGTTATAAAAAATTATTATTCGAAGTAAGATTACTTTAGGGTTAACCGTTCGTTATTGGTTAGGTTTAGTTTTTCAACAACAAACTGTTCTCTGTTCAGCAAGCTGTCCATCTTTATTAATTATTATAAATCATAGGTCCAGCCCAAATATAGATAGCCATATTATAAGTTATTATATGGTTATGATAAACCATAGTTCAGCTTTGGATCCAGTCTGATTACAAGGGAGTTGCGCTCTATGTTGACTACATGACGTTTTTCTAACGTTGATGAGAAAAGCTTCTAGTTCATTTAAAGAGAAAAACCAAAACCCAAGTCGATTATGTTGCTCACAGAAATTGAGCTAACATGTGAAATCTCGACCGTTGAGACAGGAGGATCAACATCTGGTAAGATCCTAGTTTTACAGAGGATGTTGTAATCTTGGGGCATTGAGGACCCCACTTGTAACGAGAGTTATTATGCTCCTGGCAAGGCTCCACCCCTTCTACCGAAAAATTAAAAGAATAGAATCATTATGTTTGAAGTTAAAATCCCCTGGCAACTCAACTCACAGTTGCATTTTCAGGGCTGGACATCTTTCTCTGCAAAAAACAAAAGAAAAATAGAAATTCAAATGGCATGATCAGGAAAAAGTTGATGAGATTCTGTTTGGGGTGGCACCAGTCACAAATATACAATCCCATGTGTGGGGACTACGATGCTACTTCTGAGACTGTCTAATTGTTCTAAAACATCATCATCCCTGTCTAGCATTCACAAGGTCATAGGGATCGGCGTGGTTTTGCAGACAACGCGAGTGGGTTGCTCGAGGAGTGACAAGGCCTGGCTTCTCAATCGTCAAAATATCTGCAGTCGTTTAGAATGGAGCCAACATGACTTCAAGCCGTGGAGAAGACTTGTATTAACAATAGCAAGACCGAGATCTGCACCTGGGCATTAGATGCCTGCCTACAGACTAGATGGTATGAACTCATGTCCCGCGCCCGAACGTAGTCAAGTGATCAGAGTCCAAAACTCAACTGGGTGCTTCCATTGAGAAGGGTCCTACCAATGGCCCAGATGTTGAGAATGGTAGTACTGGTGTTTGCAGCGAGGCGAGATCCCGTTTCACGAGCCTAGACTTGAAAGTGGCAGTTATCTTTTCATGCTCATTCGGCATATTTCAATCCAAGTTGTTGTTGTGTGCAGGAAATTCCAAGCAGGCAGTTGTATCGAGGACGCAAAGTATACTCTCATTTACTGGGAAGCCAACTTCCTTGGCTGCCTGTAGGCCCGTGATGGTGTGACTATCATCAGGACTTGGATCGATCAAGTGCAGGAAGGCCGTGGTGAACATATAAGCAAGAAACTGACATTTATGATTGAGGCATCGATCAACACTACTTCATGTATAAGTTACTGAAGCATTCAATTTTTCTTGTTTTCTTTTCACTGCTTTGGTCATGTGGCGGGTCTATCATTATTGCAATTGCCCAGTCTCTAGGAAGAAACAAGAAACCAATTGTGGGGGCAGGGCCAACAAAACTAGCTTGTTGCTCCAAACTATTAGTGACGACTTATGAGAACAATGTTCTTTTTAATTGGAAATACATTTTATATGAAAAACGATCGGAACGATGTAAGAAACTGGGCTGTCTTCCTGTGATGATGGAAAGAAGGTGTTCAATGCATATGTGATATTTGACAATATTTTTGCCGGATTCACATCGTAAACTTAACCTTCCTAGTTTATCTTATTTACTGCCGCTAAAAGATGTTTATATTTCAAATGAAAAGAAATAGATTTTCATGGTGAAATAACACCATAAATTACATGTGCTTCCAAAAGAGTTTTATCTCTTCTCTTCTTCTTATATGGTTATATCTCTTGATATTCTAAATTTTAAATTTAAAGTAGTGAATACAGCATTGGTGAAGAGGATACGTCGTCCAAAGAAGGAACCTAAATCAGACAAGAAAGGGCAAATTGTATTTGAGCTATTGTGCGCAATTGGAGTTGGTGGATAGGATGTAGATCTCGGTCTGTTTGAATATTTGCAGAAGCTCATTCCAGAGAAGTGCATAAGAGGGTTTTTTGCGATTGAAAGAGGTGGGAGCCTCTCTCATTTGCATTTTCGGGTGGTCATCAGGTTCTTAGCAACAATTGTTATACCTGCAAACAAACTGATCAAATGATATTTGGGTTCGGACAAATGTCTGCCATTAGTGCACATAGTTACGTGTAAAAAACTCAAGATAGCCAACACACTTGGAAAGGAAAGGAATGTTAGGTTACTGTTTGAAAGCTCTCCCGTGCCTTCGCACAGCAAATGAAGGGCGCGTTGGTCAACCTCATTTTCAGTACTTGTGTGAAAATGTGACTATAAAATGAAGAGGGAAATGAGCTCTATGCTTTATATGCTAGTGTAGAGCTAAAGAATCGCGATTGTCTTACATTAAAAAATGTTTTTGAAAGAGCTCATTATCATATTATCAAAAACACGTTATCATATACACGCCTGACAAGCTCCTTTGTGGGTTGTTTACTGTCGGTGTTAAAATCCGGTAAATTTTATGCATCCGGAGCCTTCTTGCCAAACGGAATGGATATGAGTAAATGTGAATCGCTCTGGCGGTCTATGCTATTTCCAAAGGCTACAAGAAGGTGAAGCAAGTATTTTTTTATTCCGGTCCTCATCGACGAACAGCATTTTATAGATTGATATTTCAATCCACCATTCCTCCTCCTCAAGGGCCTGAATTGCGAGCAGTCGCTCCCACGTTTCCTTTAAAAAAATAAAATTTAAAAAAAAATTCCACCGGCAGAGAGCAGTGGCCCATTTGATATTAATGTTGAACATACCAGTGCATTTGCAATGTTGTTGTCAACCAATCCGATTATATTCCATTGCACTATGACATTGCTACGATGAAAATTTCAAAATTCAATTTTAATTAGCACCACTTCGTCCCAAGGACTCACAATGGTGAGGGACCTTTTTTTTGCCTTACTTAAAAATGACGACAATGTCATGGCTGGTGATGATGTGGTTGACAATGACGTGGTAATGATGACAACTCAATATGACAAAATATTCCTGCTCTACAGAAACTAGTCTCCTGCCTTCAATAATCACTAGAATTCAAGGGAATGCAATGGCTGCTGTAGATCAAGTAGTAAGGTATTGCGATCCATCAACTACTCAAGAAAACAAAAGAATGATTAAAAGAACGAAAATATACCTCCAATCTTGGTATGATACCTGTTATACATGTTTGGGATTTTTTTGTACGTTCCATGGACATGGCAATAAGCGGCAGTATTATGAGATGGATCTGCATTTTCAGTATAGGGTGAGGCACCCCCAGACAAGGCCTTCCGCAACTGAGAACCTAAGAGCACAGAGGCCGGGAGTTCGAACCCAAAGTCACATGTTCGAACATGTCGAAGGCCAGATTAGGGGTGCCTGACCCCTTGTGAAGTTCTGAAATCAGTGGCCCTGAGGTGCATTGATCGTCAGTAGACCTTACACAGCGTTAAAAGCGAGACAGTCAAAGTTCTGCCTGAGAAATGTCCCTACATGAAAAGAAAACTCGACAGAACTTTAGATAGCCATACATGTAACAAAACAAGAAACTTCCGAGCATTCTCAATCTTGGAATTACAACAGTGATAACTTGGAATGTTTTCCGGGATCCACGTGAAAAGGAAGAAAGATGTCAAACCTTCTTGCTTCACATACCAGCCCATTATCCGACAAGAGAGAGATCAGTGGAGCTCCAATGTCTAACAACACATAGAAAAATTCCGACACTGGGATAGAAGAGAAGCTCTAGGGACTTGCTTCTTCAAGCAAAGGCTTTTTTGCACCTTCTCTGCGTTCTGCTGCCCCACTTACAGAAATGCGCATGTAGACTTGGCGCTTGGCTGTTACCAGCAGCAAGCACAACAAAGTGCACACAATGTGTGCCACTGCAATCAAGAGGTACCTGCATCAATCACTCTCTGATGTTAACCAAGTTGAGTGTGTAGAGGCAGAAAAGGCAAAACAGGAAGAAGCTGCACTGTATTTCCAAATGCTATGCCTGACCCCTATGACTGCCCGAGTTCGTGGGGGGGGGGTGAGAATAATGTCCACAGGAAGCTCAAAGAGCGAGTGGGCCAAAAGACAGCAGATGAGAATAGTTAGTAGCCAGAGGCCCATAGTATTAGGGTGGCAAAGCCCCGACGGGACAAAGTCGAATGACAAGACACAACTTCAGAAAACATCATCTAACGTCAAAGACAAAGTGCCTCATGCAGGCTACCATTGGACTTCAGGTCCTCAGAACTGAAATAAAGACCCGAGAAGGAATCAAGAAGAAAATGTACTTATGAGACGTTTGGCATAGCCTTGTGGCCACAGACCCCATGCCCAGTTTGGGTGGAACAAGAGGGAAAAGACCCTACATTTATGAGGGACTCACTCCAGGGACTTACCTTAGTATAAACAATTAGTTCGGGCTTTCCAGACTTCCTCTAGAAAACCTTTCACACGAGCATCAATCTGCTGTGCAGCAATTAGACCCCAACAGGGCCAGGGCTTTAGGCTCAGTCTAAAGATTTTAAAAGTTGGTGAAGAGAGGTGCAGGCCTATGTTCTTGATGGTCCCAAAGAGGGTCACTCTCTGATAAGAATACGCCAGACATTGTATCAGAAAATGGATAGTGTCCTGAGGCTGCCCGCACATCAGGCATTGACAATTTCCCTTTCCTCTCTGCATCTGTTTTTTGTTCAAAGGTAGACTCCCTGCCCTGAGCTGAAATTTCAATCTAGTGCTGATGGCAGGTAGGCCCTTCATACCAATTATCCTTACCCATGTCACACACTGGAAACAAGTTCAGGGATGTTTTATTCCTAACTTCATTTTTGTTTAACATTTTTCATGCTTCCAACATGGTATTAGACACTTCAGCCTCCAAGTCAGCTTCATCTAGCAAGGTACTTCTTACAGCCATGAGATCCCTTGTCAGACCGAGAGAGCTCTACAGAGAGTGTACCACAAAGGGGCTGAAGGCGTGTCAAGCTGCATGAAGGGATATGGATAAGGCCGACTGGTCACATCCAACACACAGTCCCCAAAGAAGTAAGCAACCCCACACGTCAGTTATCAAATGCATTGATGCGTATATCAATCCTCAAACAGAGTAGAAGGGGACAGAAAAACCTCAAACTGATGCACTTTTGATAAAAAAACTTCCTAAGATTTTCTGGTATACTCTAGGATGTCAGAAAGTCAACTGACTGTTGTTATACCTGCAGAGGGCATGAGGGAAGCCAGAAAAGATCCAATCAAAAACAATACTAGGCAGTCAGCTACATTTACTAATAATAAGAATCTGAAGTTAAAAATCACAACCTGAGGATGAAGTTTTTTGACACTCAGATAAAACTTAATTCTTGCGAGTCTCAATGTGCTCGACTATAGCTCATGAGCAATAGATTTATTTAAAAAATCTTTTCAGGTTTCTCTGTGCTATTTTTATGTCTGATATTTCAACCCCGCATTGTGCAACAATCAGTCGTCCCAGATTTCTCAGCTTCCTGAGAGGGAGGGAGCAAGTGACAACTTACTTCACCCAACCCAAACCATGAATGATCCATTGAAAGAAGGTGTAGAGGCCAGTAAACAGTGCAAAATAGGCACCACGGTACCACGGAAATGGCTGCAACACCCACAAACCACCAACTTCATGACATCTGTCCATGTATACAAGGACAACCCTATAACTCATCACTTCCTGAACTCTCCAAGTAATTCGCTTTAAGGTGGGTTGAGTTACCATCCCTCAATAAAAGACCTTCCTCTGCCATTGCACTGGGAAGCTGTACTGATCGTACCCAATGTGACCCAAACAAGCTGAGTAGGTGCAAAATCAACAAAATGCACACAATGGAAGAGAACATTGAGAAAGGGTTGAACACAAGACCGGTCCGCTATTAATTCCAAATTTAAACTCATTCAACTACAATTTCTAGTCCTCTCCTCTACTAACTAAGAGAAGGTACTCCTACCCGCAGATTCTGGGAGTCACTAGTAGTTGAATTGAGTAAAAGCACTGTTCATGGCTTATGAAAGTCCACAGAAGTTGGAGGAAAGGAACAGTAATCTGACTGTAGAGGCAAACAGAATCTCACCAGAGAGTTGAGGAAGAATTCACCAAGCAAAAAGATGGCATTCATCAAATGCTCGTCCAATGCATTTACCTGCCATCCACTGGGCACCACACAGTTGAACCAAACCCACTGCAACTAAGACAGTGCAAACATACTGAGAAATGCTAAATCCTAAACTAAAGAGAAGGTGGGGAGGATTAAGTTGAAAAACACCTACAGATGTGGAAGGGTAGAACTCGGGAAACGAGGGATACAAAACAATCCAGTACACACCATCCGTCAAAAGCACAGCTGGCGCCACCACCTGCCGTGCCACAGATACATACAGCAAGGGGTTTAGTCATACAAAGACCACCAACTTATTCATGAAGAAGAGAAGAGACGTCAGAAAAAGGGGGGAATGAAAATGATGCATTTCACTACTAGAGACAGAGAAAGAAAGGAACTTTTTAATGACCAAGGACGGAGAGAGGACCTCGAAGACCGTTTGCAGTGCATAGCCCAACCCTCCAGCTTCTTCCCTCCCTAGAGAATTGGTGTGCGTATACCACCATGTCTTCACCTTGTCTGTCAGGGATCCCGGCTCAATGGTCTGTCTCTCTTGGTCTGCCCCCAAGCTACTAACACTGCGTAGAACAGGGTATCTGGACTCGGTGTCTATGACCTGCTCAACTGTGTGAGAGCCATTCCGTATGCGTGAAAACAACGCTGATGCACTCACCCATGTTGCAAACTGTTGATATCACAGAAGAGATGAGTCAAGACATTCACATCCAAAGCTCAACTTGCATATCACAAACGAGGGTAAGCACTTTCTAAAGGGTCTTCTCAGTTGCTAGCTATTCTAGATCCATCTCATCATACTTGGCCAACATCACATAGGGCAATGGCCAAGTTCGAAGGTCAATAGTATGCTTGAGTGGAAGAGAGACAAAGAACAGATTTAGGTTAAGAGGCTAGGATACGCACAGCGAAATAGACAACAAGAAGTGTGAGCGTCCACCTGCCATTGTCATCACCATTTCAATTATAACCCCAAGTATCACCAAACGAGTCCAAAATTGATGACATTGAAAACAAAGCATAATTGCCAGTAAACCTTTCAAGTAGTCTTCTTGTATCTGGATTTAAAGAGAGACAAAGACTTGCTTTTCCTTTCATGGACCTATGAAGTTCAGTTGGCCAACTCACTCTGTGTAATAATAGAAGAATTCCATTGCTCCCCATTGAACACCACGGATTATACTGGATGTCAGTAAATAGATGAACGCTATTGCCCGAAATCCAAGTAACCAGCCAGGATGGATGGCACCCCTGAAAGCCTCCCACAGGTCTTTTCTAAACACAGTCCCAACAGAGATACTCCACACCCCCCTTGGATTGTACTGATCATCGATTGAGCCAGCCCTGGATGGGCGTTTCTCATAACTGTAGAGAATCACAAGAGATATGAAGATCACAATGAAGACTTCCAAGAACACAGTATATGTGGACCAGTGGTCGAGCAAGTAGCCCAGAAACGCCATCCAATTTACTGTTCAAGCACCACCTGCGACGTCCACCTGCAGTCCCCCAAAGTAAACCAGCCAGAAAGAGAAAAAAGTGTAAACAACTTCTGAAGGGGAAGTGAAATAATCGCATTTTTACAAAATACTGTCAAGATTGTATCATCAATAATGTATTCCTGCGTTTGGATTGGAAGCACGACCAACACAAGCCTCTCATTTTCCTTGGTAAGATTGAAGACATCTTGAATTGCTCTGCGCAGGAAAAGAAGAAAGAGATCTGCAACCTGATTCCATTTCCGGAAACAGTGACCGTCCATACTCTAGAGTTTTACGTGAATTGCCTTCTTTAGCCTGTTGCGAATTGGGGAAGCGCCAGTTTCAGTACTTTCAAGCGTTTACAGTATGAAACCAGGTCGCAGTGTTGAGTGTGAACTGGCTACTTTGTAACCGTTCGCAGTGAAGAACTGCCAGTTTTAGCACTGGCTGTAATCTGCACAATGTTTTCACTTAGGATCCTCTTCAGGTCTTCTTTGATCTTCGTCTGGAACAAAACAAGTCCAATCTTCACTACAAGCCGAAAACATCCTGCCAGAAACTTGATGGCCATTTTGACCATGGCCTGCCTCACTCTTGGAGGATAATCCGGACATGAATTGCAAGTGGAGGAGAAAATCGTTGTCAAAATTGTGACAACGTTATTCCCAGCATCAGTAGGACCTGCACCTTAAGGAATTTACCACGAAAGGAGCCCTGGTTCACTTGCTGCGGAGGTTTTCCCGAACAAACTTTCCACAGTCCATCTTTGTTGCACCTAGTGCGTTCATCGGTACTCAAAGTTCCAAATCATACCGTGCGTGTCCAACTTATATCCCATCCATCTCTACACCGGGTGAACCTCGAACACTATTCTACATCATTCGAATCAAAGTAGAAGTCAGTTTTGAGAAGACTTTCCAGTTGCGGGAGCAGCTCTCCCACCGTGACCTTAACAATGTGCTTGGTGAAACTGCAATCACCTCAAGGCCAGCATTATCTCTTTCTTGCTTGTTTTGAGCTCAAAACACTCCATTTTTCCATTTCGATTGCAATATAGTCAGTTCTGAAAGCACTTACCGGTGCTGGGAGCAGCAGATCAGTCCAAAGCGCCGCAGTCAGCTCAAGAGCGGCATCGTCTTGTCTTGTGCATCACTCTCCGCATTCGTCTCTCCCACTCTCCGCCCCACGACCCGCACTGTAGCAGCTTTTTACCACGTTGTTGCTGGACGTATAGCCACGTGAATAGCCACAGTTTAGCCACGACAGAGCTGTAGATGGATGTAGCCCAGTTTCATCCAGGGAGAGCACACACACGATGGATCCCTTTATTCCCTGGATATGATTCATAAAGAGCCGGTCTCGTGGCACCATCTCATTGGTCCACCAACGCACTAAGTACTCTTCCAATTTTCAGGCAAGGATCTTGTGAGCCACAGAAGTCAAGTCACAAGCCTCTTGCCCTCTTGAATGAGCAAAATGGAGGGACTGGGGCTCCTCCCGAAATTTTCTATGGGCCACTTTCACTTGAACATCTGTCCCCTTTCCTTAAAATTTTAGAAAAAATAAAAAATAAAAAATAAATTGAACATTTGTTTTTTAATTTTTTAATTTTTACAGAATAAGGGACAGTGGCCCTGGTAAATTTTATTAATAAGGGTAAGGAATCTTCCTTTTTTTTTCAGGAAACACCCCCCAGTCCAGCAAGTTACTAACCGAAGATAATAGAGAACGTAATGCACACGGGCAAACTCTGACAGGATGGTACGCCGGTTTCCGGCATGTCAAATCTTCCCCACCCTCTCTTGAGAGTGACATGGAACTGAAGGAGTGTAAACTACAGTCAGGGTTACACGACGAGGTGTGTAACTCCACTCTGGGTTACACAGAATGGAGTGTAACTCCACCAAATAAAGAATCAAATCCGGAACCTTGCTGCCTGCATATCTGTCACCTTACCGTCACGCTACCCCACCTCAGCATGAAACCCATTTGGATTCTGAAGTATTTCATAGTGAAACCAAGGTAAGAGGGGGAGGGGAGGATTTGACAGGGGCCTCGCCGGAGGAGCCCAGGTTGCCGGAAGCCGGCGAAAGTACCGTCAGATCACACGCGTCCATTAAGTTCTTACATTATTCGTATTGTCTTCCGTTACTAACAGGTAGTGTTTTTCTAATCTGGCCAAAAATTGCCAGATTTCCACCTGGAAAATGGGTCAGCTACTTGTACGAAGGAATTGGGGGGGGGGATAAAATGTAAAATCCAGTGTTGTGCGGGTATATTGATTTCAATATACCCCCCTTTTTCATCTGCTGCCCATCCCCTTTCTCAGGCATATGTCAGGTTCTAGCTAGCTGGCATCCGCTAGGGATGATTCTCCCCCATCTCTTCTATGCCCCTGGAAGTAGACTGCTATCAGAAAAATACCTTCACAACTTTGCTTGTTGGCTAGGGCTCAAGGATGTCATTAAAGGCTGTTCAGTTATTTCAAGAAAGAAGACACAGTTTATTGCTTTGGTTCAGGGTCAACAGAAAAAGGGTCTAGGTAACACACCAGTGGGTGTCATCTACCTCTCCTCTACACCACCCCCCCCTCCACCAGATTTGGTTGGTTCTCCTCCCTCCTCCACAACGACAGTAGGCATGTCTTCTTCTTTTCCACATCAGGGCTATCATTTCGAGAAGTTTTCTCGAGCCCTCTCCCCCAAGTTAATGTTATATAACATCAGATCCTGGAATATTAGAGGCATAGGTTCTGAAGCCTCTACCCCTAAAAGATCCAAGATTAAACGTTGGGCTACATCGGTGATGTTTGAAAATTCTATTATCTTCCTACAGGAACATGAGCTAAATGATTCTAAGATAACCTCTTTGGGAAATATGTTGTGGCCAGCCAATCTTTCTTGGTGGAATAAAACTGTGGCTGACTCTAGAGGTGGCACATCTATTCTGGTGTCCCCGAATCTGGCCAACCATATCTCTGGAGTGGAAATTGGATGATTGGCAGAGCGCAATTTTGTCTTCTGTAAAATAGGCCTCGTAAATGTTTATGCTCCCAATGCTGGGATTGTTTTTTGGCACCTTTTACATTCCAAGATCTTAAGCCATCCAGAGATTGACCAATGGCTAATGGCTGGAGACTTTAATATGACTGAAAAAACTATGGACAGGCTGAATCCTGGCAGTTACAGCCTCACCCCCGACGAGAATAATGCGTGGGAGACCCTCTATCTCTCTGTCAGTCTTATTGACATCTCCATCCTTGGAGATAATCAGCTGCGATTCTCTTGGACAAATTGCAGAGCACCGCCTGATCTGGTTATGGCCAGACTAGATCGAATTTACTGCATTACTGGTATAGTGTCTTGGGTCCAGCCTATTCCAATGGGCCCACTACTTCCTGACTTCAACCATGCAGAGACTGGCGCTCTCTTTTCTGTTCCTGGATCTAGGTTAGAGGTTACTTCAAGCTTAACCCATCTATCCTTAAATCTAGGGCAATGGTAAATGATCTGGCCCAGATATGGTCTTCATCTTGGAACCATTTTGAGTCTGCCACCCTTAGATTCCTTACCAAGCTAGAGGCTACCAGGATTAGATCGCAGTAACAATCCAAAGCCTTTGCTTTAGCGTGCTCCCAAAAAGAGAAGAGTTTGCTCAAATGCCTCCATCTTTGCCAACAACTTTTGGAGAACAAAGATGAAGGACCATGTACTCTGATGAACTATAATAGAGCGAAATCCAATCTCTGGAATTTTAGACATGAGAAGGAAAACGCTATCCGTATAAAGGCAGGGGTGAACTGGTCTCTAAAAGGTGAAAAAATGACTAAATATTTCTTTGCTAAGGCCAAACAAAGGCAAATGGCTTCATCCATTTCCTCCCTCACTAGCCCTCATGGGTCCACTATCTCCTCCAACCCTAAAGCGATGGCTGCCTATGTTGAGCAACACTTTGCCTCCCTCTTCTCTAAGAGGCAGCACTCAGAAGAGTCTAAGTTTGCCTCTCAGGAAATTATGTGATGTGTCCCCTCGCTCCTTTCTGAAAAAGAAAAAGATGAACTCTCTTCCCCGCTCTCCGACTCAGACCTGGCGGAGGCCTTGCATTCCCTCAAAGCTGGAAAGATGCCAGGGTTAGACGGCATGCCAATTGAGTTTTTTACGGCCCTCTGGCATATCATAGTGAATGACTTTGTTGAGTTGGCTAAAGATATACTTTCGAAGGGCATCATGCCTTCACAACTCTCAATTGGTCTCATCACTTTGATTTTCAAAAAGGGTGATAGAAGCATGATATCTAATTATAGACCTATAACGCTTCTGAACACTGCTTATAAAATTATTGTCAGGCTTTGGCCCTCAGGCTGCAGCCCATTCTCTCTCGGGTTATCAGACCAGAGCAATCCGGGTTTCTAAAAGGGAGAATGATTCTAGATAACATTCTATTAGTCAATGAAGTCATATATAAGGCCAAGTGCTCTGAGCAGCCCATGGCCATACTCATGCTTGACTTTGAAAAGGCCTTTGATAACATTGATTGGAGTTTTCTAAATCAAGTTTTGGTCAGAATGGGAATGCTTGAAGCTTTCAACAGATGGATCCATATCCTACTTTCCTCAGCCTCTAGCAAAGTCATGGTAAACGGAGTGATTTCAAAGCCCTTTGCGCTTTTCAGGTCCGTAAGGCAAGGTTGCCCAATGTCTCCCTACCTCTTTCTCATGGCAGCAGATGCCCTAGGCCACTACCTCAATTCAAGGCAGGATATTTTGGGCCTAAAAATGCAAGATGGATCCTCTATTAAGAACTCAATGTATACTGATGACACCACATTGTTTTTGAACAATGAGGCACCAACAAACATTGAAAGGGTTCGTCAAGCCCTGCAATTTTTCTGCTCCGCTTCTGGGCTCAAAATAAATTGGACCAAATCAGTTGGCCTCCTCACAGAGCTATCTGCTTCATCCTACAGACAACACGGCCCTCCTTGGGGACAAGATGTAGGTCTTAAATGGCTCCAGCCAGGTTCAGCGCACACACTTTTGGGCTTTCAGATTGGGATAGGGCTCACTGATGAGCAAAGATTTGAGTCTGTCTTACAGAAGCTCCGTAACAAACTGGCCTTTTGGAGCTCAGCTATGCTATGTATTGCAGGCAGGGCTCTAGTTCTAAATCAAATACTACTCGCATCAGTGTGGTATCCAGCCTCGGTTTGGTCTCCGGGTTCCAAGCTAATTACAAAGCTGAAAGCAATGATGAGGAACTTTTTGTGGGGTGCCTCCCCCCAAAACCCCACCAAAAGGGCTATGGTATCCTGGGCACAACTTTGCCGTCACATGTGATATTTTGGAGGAGTCAATGAATGTCGTCGCATTTATCTCCAATATGCGAACTTATTTTTTTTTAATCCGGAAAACAGAAAACTCATGAAGCTTTGGAAATCACCTTAAAAAAGAAGAGTGTAAACGATGAAAAATTAGCCTCTAACGGGCTGTGAGGCGAATCGCATGGGGAATACATTTTTATAGCATGTCAACTTACAATAATTTTATGAAGTCTCTCGTCATATCATGTGTTGAAATGCATACCTATAAAAATGTATGTTGAAGTAATAAGCTACTTGTGTTTCTTACATAACTGTTGCATCTTTATTTCTTAGCTGGAGCTAAGAAAGCTTCAAGTTGCGCCTTCAATTGCTTATTAGACCGACTAAAGTACGCAATTTCTTCAGTATGCTTTTTGTCTTCGTAAATTTTGCGCTCCGCCTCTCGTTTTTCATTGACTTCACACTTGTTCTGCACGAATATCATCATAATATTTCAAAGCATAACATAAGTGTACTAAGCAATTTGAAAATATAATTACAGATAATTTGTTAAATAAATTTGCTAAGATGATATGAGATTAATGAAGTAGCCTTACTATGGTGTCTAAGGAGTTTTTAAAACATTCCCAGATAAAGTTAGGGCTTGTGTATTAAATAAACTCTAATGTGGCCTTATCAATCCATTCTAGACGATGAAGACTATCCCACCCCAACATCTGAGTATAATCATCTTGAGCTACCAATGGAAAATACATGTAAAATATGTTTAAAAAGAGAAGAAAAGAAAACTATGTACATACTTTCCATTCACTAACTTGTCGGTCCAACTCTTTTAGTTCTGCCTCCAACTGTAATTATACACCCGACAAAAATTTAATTAATCAATTAATTAATATCTTAGATAATTATGAAATTAAATTATTGATAAATTATTTTTAATTAAATAATAAGAACAATAGTTTGTGAACTCCTCCCGAAGCATATATAAATGAGCAAAAAACAATTCAGACACACTCTCATCTGAACCATTTAGAAGATGGTGTGATATTGAATTAAATAGAATAATTTATCACACTCTCATGATGAATAATTAATAATAATAATAATAATAAACTATGACTGGTTTGAGCACCTGTTGAACCCGCAACTCCATTTGAGCCTTCCCATATTCTGTTTGTAACGCTTTTCTCAAACCAAATGCCACACTACTTTCATACAATGTTTGATATGCAGCAATTGTCTGCTCAACACAGTTAATAGTATATAGATCACTATATCTTCACATCTGCAGGTGAAAACAAAGTTCAATCTTTGATATATTAACTACTGTTAATTATTAATTTTCTTTTATCAATTATTTTACCAAATTATACTATATTACGATAAGTTTATAGTCCTACCATTCGTAGTTCATCTCGTACGCGAAGCAAAAGGAGACCACGTTCTGCACAATTTACTGTGACTTGTCTGATAAGTTCATCCATACACTGCATCCAATATCAAATCCTAGTTTCAAATTTTCTTCCAGACGTTTTTTTGTAAGAAGCTAATGGATTATCATTATGTTTCACTTTCTATTAATAATTCAATTGAGTGAGAAATAAACCATGATATCAGCTATTTTATTCATTCATCATAATTGATTCTAGGCAAGTTTATTTATAGAGCATGTATATAATGCTTCCTAAATTTTGGAAGGTTTACGCATATCACTTGACATGCGTTTGCCATGCGTTGGTAAACTAGTGGATCTTACATCTAGTTGGGATCAAATTGTTTGCTATTAACCACACTAGATAATTTTACTTCGATAGTACAACATCTGATGGTCTCATATGAAACAAAGAAGCAGAATAAAAGCCATTATATTATAGTTCTGTAACTACTGCAAACCACAAGTATTTTGTTTACTACAATAGCTGCGGTTTAGGCTACTAACTTTGTTTGTTTGCGTTTATTTAAAATAGGAGATAAGATAAAGATAAAGGTTCTTTAACGTCCAGTGAATTTACAGAGCCTACTGCTCAACACATAGGCCATCGAGGGCCCAATGGACGGTCTGAAGGCACATGTTGAAGGATTGAACCCAGGATCACCTAGGTTATGCACAGGCAAGGCACAAACACCCCAACCACTGGGCTACCTGCTGAAGGAGAGGGGGCGAAGTATTAAGAAGGCGAGAAAAAAATAACCACGCAAGGTGGCTGTGAGGCTTACAATGAGGTCATTGTAGCGTACAAATCTGTCTAGAAAATACCGTTAAAATCGTTACCGTCTTAGAAGGAAAGTTTCATCCTGAGAAGAGACGTACCTTACGCCGGGCGTAAAACACCTACAGCCTTACCAAATTTGTAAGATGATGATTTTGAAGGGCAGCTGTTCTCAGCCAAGCCTGCTGGTTTTGAACGGGTGAACAAGAGGGGCTCGTTCACACATTCTTCAATGGTGGAAGAGCCTCATCAGTTGCCCTTTCCCTATAGTACATGGTAATTGAAATAGGAGATACACTTCATATTATAACTCATTCAACTTGAAATTACTTGAGCATAAAGTTCTTCCCGAATAGGGCAAATGCCCGTTTCTCGCGCTTGTCGATGTTGCAATTGTTGATCCAATTTTTCCTGGGAATGTCATATATATATATATATATATATGTGATTATGATTATCAAAAGACTTCAGTGATAATATTGTACATTTCATTGTATATGAAATATATTACATATTTAATAACATCAATTATTGTGATAAAATAATGTATAACCAATTTTGATAATAATAGCAAATCCTGCTACTCGACGTGTGTGGTATACTCTTCTCCCCCTTCCCTGGACGGTGTCCCATTTCCACACCTTCGTGGCGAGGTTACTGTGAAAGAGGTTATTTTCTCCTCTCACTATTAACCCTTAAGTTCCCAAGCCCTTTTTTGACTTTTTACCAATTTTGAGTACCCAGCTGCAGTAAATTTCCCCTAGAAACCTACCAAAAATCATCCAGAGATTCCAGCCTTATAGCAATGGGCCCAGCTCATTTATGCATGACATGCCAAAAAATGAGCCAAGTCCACCGTGGAAATTGTGAGATTATAGTGTTGGCCCAGACCTCAAATATCAGGTCCCAAAGAAAAAGTTAGAAAGAAATTGGTTTGACCAAATCAAAACCTAGCTTTATCCAATTTTGCTTGCCCCAAGACCCACCATTTCCAAATCAATAGTGGAGTGGCCATGACCCCACTAAATTGCAAGTCCAACTGATTTTTTCACTTATGCTTGCTATTCATGCAATTACATGGGGGTTGAAATCTCAAAATTGACAAGAGAAAATGTGCCTCCAAATGAAGTACTTTTTTTTCTACAAATTTTTTAAAAGCTAACGGTGGATCTGTGTATGTAATGCTCACACACCACAAGGTGAAGTGTTTTTTCCAAAATTGCTAATTTCTGCCAAAAATGGCCTTTGGAGTGCAATCTGTTTTGGGCTTGTTTACCTGCCACGTCAACGTAATTTAAAGATCTAAGATATTTTTTGTAAGTCGTAGCTTTTGTTTTTTCTTAATTTTGTTTTTTGCATCATACTCGAGACAAATCCCTTGTCATTAAAGCTTCAAGAGTGGGACCCATCAGATTAGATCTGCAAAAATTAGGTCGAACTGCAAATTCAAAGTGACCCGAATCGGGTCCCTTGGGAACTTAAGGGTTAAGGGGCCTGATTTGTGAGCCGTCGGTCCCAGGTGTTTCCTTTGGGAAAAATAAAATGACTGGTAGCTCATTTGGATAGTGCACATTGTGTCACCCCTATGGGTTGGGGGTCAAAACCCGCTACCTTGTCCTACATAATAGCTATATGAGACTGCAAGATAAATCTCATATTTACTACAGCTGGTCCTTGTTGTAAGAAATTAAATTAAAATCTAGGTATAACAATTGTGATGCTTACTTGAAGGTTGATGACATCAAGACGTATAGCAGGGGTGCTAGAAACATGCTGTATCCATACATTATCGCCCTCGTTCCATTGCCTATTATCCACTTTCACACAATTTTTTTTTTTCATGTCATTGAAAATATAAATTTGAATGTGAAAATTCATATTTCAATGTTCTCATTGGAGTTATATTGAATACATTAAAACTACACAAATCTTTGATTCAATTCATTGTGAGAAGTCGTATTTAGAGCGGAGCTCAGAATCTAACAATATGGCAAACAGATTAATACCTTGGTGGCAATATGGAGTCAAGGATGTCTTCCGTTTGTGTTGCACTCGGCTTTTGTTCAACTGGTGGTAGAGTCTTCGTGCCCTGCGTTATAGCGAGAATTATAATAATTGAGTTCTATTATAATTAATTTAATACTTATCAACATATTATCAAGATATTTGATCCTATCAACTATATAGATACTAAAGATATAATAATGCAACAAAATAATTAGAAACCATATTGTACCTAGGCCCCTTTTTGTTTCCCAGCCTCCCATAGTTCACGGAGGCAACAGGTAAATTCTTAATAATCTCAGTTTTCTTCATCAGTGTGTTCTTTTTCTTTCAAAAGATTTTGACAATAGAACTTGTTCAACATCTACTGTGTATAATTTTAGCAAATAATAGACAATTTATATGCAAAAAGCTTTTAAAGGCATATGTTTGTATTAACCTAAATGCACTCACTACATATGTGGTGTTGAGTTACAAATAATCATACTTTGACGCTTGGTTTAGAAGCTGGAGGAGGCTTGGTGGGAACTATGGTAGCATTTGCATATTTGAGTAATGAAGGCCATGGTTCACTTCCTTGTGGTCCTCCCATCCTAGAGAAAGACATAAACCATTTAGAGAACATATGACAATTAAAAACAAAACTCCTTTATGTACATGACATATTTTCCGGTCACATTTCTTGTTGTACTTAGTTGATGATTAGTACTATAATGCAAAAACCCAACATTGTTAATAGCATCCCACCCAAATCTTACTAATATCAACAACCCAAGACAAGGTAAGTGATGTTTACTATAATTATGAACTATTTTATCAAAATGGATCAATATGTTTTCTAAATAAATATTTTAATCACACAATCTGAGCCTACCCGGACGGTAGGGTACTATAATGTGTGAATACAACTTACTATCTAATTTATTGTGATATTGCATAGCTATTTGTTTTATGTGAAAGCAAAGCCTATGTCAACTGATCAAGGTTCTCACTTTGATAGTTTTATCTTATTTGTACAATATTCACACCACTTGCTTAGCCGTCCGTTCTAACCACATGAGCCTGCACATTATAGAGTTCAATAACCATGATCGCCGCAAAGATAACGAGTCAGCATAAAATTCATATCGCCCTCTCCTTTAAAATTTGACCCATGATTATTTTTTTCATCAAAGCTCAATGTGGTAAGATAGAATGATGGGTTGAACATGTTGACAGCACAATTGCAATAGCAAAGTGGATGGTTTGCATATGAATTCCAAACAACAAAGCTCAAGAAATATACACTTTAATCTCTAACTTAGGGATGGTTTGCATTATTCAGGTCATGATTCATTCAGAAACATGAAGTAAAGAGCCATTTTCAAACACCTGCAAATGCAATCACTCTCTCAATGTGTGCTCACATCAAGAAATGATAGGCTTTAGACTTTCTTTGTTGTTTGTAGTGTGTTGAGAGAGAGAGGATTGGAGATCAGAGAGAGAGAGAGAGAGAGAGAGTAGTTAGGGTTGTTAGTGCATCCATGAATGCAAGAAATTGGATGAAGGAATGTCATCCATAAAGGAAACAGAATATGTTAATTTCATCCACAAGAATAAAATATATAATCCTCTTGTCGTCTCGCAGCTATGGCGACGAGGTCTAGTGGAGGTGGCCTGCTGGTGGAGGTGAGAGAGGGAGAGAGAGACGATGACAGGTATGGCTGGGGGAGGTGGTTCTAGTAAGAGATTCAGCGGATTTGGGTGGTGGTGCAAGGGATTGTTAGCAGTGATTAGTGTTGCCATTATGGGGCTGCTTAGAGAGCAGATTGTGACTTCCAGATTTGATGCTCCTGCTGTATTTCTCACCTATGAGGTGGAAACGCCTTCGGAGGTTGTGAAGACGCCTTTGCTCTCAAGTGGGCGGGGAGGTGGTGTACGAGAATATGTGGGTGAAGGCAAGAGGCTAGACACTACCTCCAGTGATGGATCTACAGTGAGAAACGGACATGGCTCGGGTCTATTCGTCAACAGGGAGATTTTTGATCTGGATTACACTGAGATGGTTGAAAAGTTCAAGGTTTACGTGTACCCTGAAGCATTTGAAAGTAGTGGTGAATTTGCGGAAGTGTTCTTGCCCCATCCTAACCCGTATGACCGGAAGATTGGAAACTACTTCAGCGAGCACATGTTCAAAATCAACCTGCTGGCCAGTGGGTTCTTGACCAGAAATCCAGCGGAGGCAAACCTTTTCTTCTTGCCATTCTCCGTCAATGTGCTGCGAAATGACCGCCGGGTGAGATCCCAGGCCGCCATAGCCGAGTTTGTGGCTCAGTATGTTGCCAATGTGAGCGCAATGTATGAGTACTGGAATAGAACACAGGGGACTGACCACTTTTTTGTGTGCTGCCATTCTGTGGGCAGAGACGTAGTCTCAGCCTCACCATTGCTGAGAAGTAACGTCATCCAGGCCGTGTGCTCGTCCAATAATTACCACCGACACTATGTCCCACACAAGGATGTTGCTTTGCCCCAGGTCTGGCCACGCCAGCCTCAAGTCTCCATCACCCCTCCTCAAAACAGGTACATTTCATTTTCAAATATTCCTTAAACATTCCTCAAATGCTCCTCAAACATCGACCTCCTCAAACATTCTCAATCTCTGATGTCGTTGGTGTCACCTCTTTGAAAACGGAAAGACTCAGCAGAGGATATCCTGGTTATTTGCAGGACGAGGCTGGCCTTTTATGCAGGCAGGGCCCAAAACTCACAGGTGCGCCAGCGCCTCATCAATGCCTGGGGCAATGACCGCGACCTAGATATCCACTCCAGCTTCGTCAAAGGCTCTTATGAGAAAGTTTTCCAAACCACCAAATTCTGCTTACATGTCAAGGGCTATGAGGTAAACACTGCCCGCATTGCCGATGCCCTCCACTATGGGTGTGTCCCAGTCATCATATCTGACCATTATGATCTCCCTCTTGCGAATGTGCTGAACTGGAACGAGTTTGCGGTTATTGTGAGTCACACGGACATCCCCCTCTTGAAGTTTATACTGCAAGAGATATCTGCTGAGAAATATGCATGGCTGCACCACAATGCATGTCAGGTGAGAGAGCACTTTCAGTGGCATGCCTCTCCTCAACCGCTTGACTCATTTCATATGAGCATGTATCAGCTATGGTTGAGGCAAGCTGCTAGTCTTCGGCCCCTCTTTCAAAGTTACGGTGGTAGTAGCTGATGAAGGCGTTATGTATATGTTTGAGGTGGGGCAGGAGAGGTGTGTTATAATTGAATGTATTTGTAGTACTATGATGTGTTGGTAGCGATTTTTTGCCCCACAATTTTCCCCACAGGAACAGTGCAGGGATCATAGTATTGAGATATGCAGCACAGACATAGAGAGAGGGATATACTCATTAACTGATAACATTGGCAATGACGGGCCCTTGAAGAAGAAATAGTCCCGAGTCAGGGTGGACCTCTTAGCTGCACGTCATTGGGTTCTAAGCCACCAGAATTTACTACTCAGCTTCAAATTTTGCAGCTCTCATTCACAGCCGGAAACAATCTGGTTATAGGAGCGACTGTCGATGTACTAGTGGCTGGACCTGCTAATATCATACAAGCAAAAGCCTCTGCACTGTAGCTCTCTACCTCAACACAGATTTGAGAAGTCATAGCTGTTGCACTGCCATCACATGGTAGTCACAAAAGAGATGGAATGTAGCTGGAAGTAAGAGATGAAGGTTCTCAAAAAAAGAGAGGCGATTGTACCATTGACACTAGAAGGGGTATGGTGTACCCTTACACTCCAAGCCTTGTACCATGTACTTATTTTCTTAATTTACACAGCTGAAGAGATGGCAGGAACTAACCCAAAGTCAAGACCGCTGAAAAGTGCAGTTGCATGGTTGATCTCTGGTGATGATCAGGATGTTGTGTGACATGTTGAAATGCAGCTGGGTAGGTCAGCTGTATTGGGGCCAGGTCAATTCCAATTTGTTTCAACAAGGCAAAATGGCCTATTATGTTTAGTTCCCTCAAAACATCAGATAATTTTTCATCGGGTTCCTGTCTTGGATGTTTAAAATTGGGGACTACAGTCTGTAGTGGCTTTTCCCTACTCAGTACTTTGCCACTTATCTGTTGGCTCCCAGACATGCTCCTTGAAAGTGGATCCAAGTGTTTACCTTGATGTGGTCAAAGGCGTCTGCTGTCTCTCATATGAGGGACAACAACCCTTCCTTCACCTACTGCTAACGCGTTTCACAGATTTGGCTACCATCGCTGTCATCTATAATTGCAACATTTTCCTTCCCCATTCACAGAGAGCTTTTCCCACATGCACAACATCTGACGTGGTGACTGGTAGTGCGCTGTCAAGTAGTTGTCCACACAACCATACTGGCAGAAGCGTGAGCTACTTTCATATTGCACTTGGACTTGAGTACCCTGAATGAATTGGCTCACCCACATTCCAACGCTCACATCCTCCATCTTGAACAACTGGACACCATCAACCCAACCCATCAGATCCAGCGAGAGAGGGAGAGAGACAAAAGGGCCCAAGGACAATCAGTGAAGAAATTTCAGCAATTAATTATGGGTGTGCTTTACCTGCAGAGTTCTATTGATGTTCCGCAATACGATGAAGCGTGCGATATCCTCTGAAAGAATGTACCCAGCGCCATTGGCATATATTGGGTAGATACGCTCTGGCCATTCCTGTAGCACAACCAACCAATATCTGTTTTAGGAGGATGGTGAATCAGACTGTGACTACAAAACTCCACTTATTCAGGTGGTTGTTAAAATTTGGTGCTAGACCTTATAGCTTCTGCCAGTCTGCAAATGATTGCCCAGCAACATCTTCCACAGTGCACCAAAGAGCTGTTACAATGTCTGATCAGGCCAGACATCTCAAACCAAAAAAACTCGTGTCCCAGATGAAACGGAAGGAGGAAAGCATTACTACTCAAAGACTTGTCAGCCAGTGGATAATCGATGCCAACTTTTATGTAGGTGTCCTCAGCATCATCGTTTGAGTAAGTGCAGAGGGGAAAAGTGCCAGGTGGTGGACCTCACACACTCTTCAGCTCTTTGAGGCACAAAAAAACGTCACCCATGACAGAACCCCCACTGAGCTGCCAATTCCAACGTCAACTGTCTTGTTTATCTTGTTCCTTGTATACAGCTGTAATTTGCAGGGAAATCTTCTATGTACTCCAAACCTCTCTATCTCTGTGACTCAGACATGCTTGAGTGGAAATGTGAAGGGAAAGAATGATACCCGGAAAGTTACCGCCCACTTTCCTGTGCGCAGGGGCTTGTGGAATTCGTTCATCTTGCCCATATAGAGACCTTTTTGCAAAGAGGTTGCCTTCACCTCTTCAAGCACCGCATTGATTCTCACAAATGTGTCATCGTCACATTTCATTATGTACTTTGCTGTCACGTTCTTCACCTGTTGCAAGAGTCATTACAGTAAATTCGTAAACATTGACCGCATATCTCATGTGCATTTCAGCTTGGGAAGTTTCCAAAAATGTGCCACTTAATCAAGAATTTGAGGGAAGTTCCTAGATGTCTGAAAGACTATGCAGCAAACCGAATCTGAAAACCTGTCAAGTACGGATGTTTATTTGTTATGACAGAAGGTAGATATAAATCATTGAAGTAATCATCTGTGACCCACTGGTGCCTCTTGACACACCTCTCATGTGATGCGAAAAAACAATTGATTTCCTTAAATTTGTGGTACTGTGGAATGGTCCTCTACAAGTGGCCAGGAGATTGGAGCTGCAGACGTTAGATGAGATGAGAAGAGTTACTTAATCCAGACTGTTTTGCTGTGCGAAAGTGCATAATCTGATGCAACTGAAGGGCAGGTGTAGCTTTAAAACATGGAGAAGGTGCAGGAGAATATGGACATACCCCAAACTCGCAGATTGCAACAGTCTTCAGCACCACCAGATTGTACCGGTCAAGGAAGGGCACAATGATTATATCTCCATAATAATCGGCCTCCTCCCTAACTTGCACATTGATGTCCTTGTTGGCGTGCTATGGTCACATAGAGCCACCCACATCGCACCAGAATGTTATGAGGCTATGATACTCAGGGAGAAAACTTGCAAAAGCATCTGAACAAGTCTAGTTGTGTACACCACACAAACCCAAGTCATCTTGCTTCATACTGCCATGTCCAGCAGAATTTTGTCAGTCCTCCATTAACAATCTCCCCCCTCCCTATTACTTCTCTCCCTCTTTGTTCTACCTGTCCTGCAAAACCTCAGGGCCCCATGTGGGTTTCTCTCTTGGTTTCTCTCTCTAGTTCCAAAACTGGGTTCAATTGGAAAAGGGTACAGCAAGAAGAGTTCAGGTTCATCTGTCGCTTCCTTTTTTACCCCGCCGATCAAATGGTTACCAGATGGTTTCAAGGGGGAAGGTGGGCTAAGGAACTACATGAAAATGGCAATCAGAGAAGTACCAGGGCAACAAAGAAGCGAGCCACCACCACCTTGGATGACCGAATAGACTCAGACTGCAACCAGGTCTTCCTGGTTGCCATGCGCTCGGCAAAAATGGATTCGACAGGATTCCAACAAACAGATCAATTGGGCCTGTAGGAAATGGAGGTGCCTTCCAATTATCAGAAGTCTCAAGGACCAGCTCAGGATAAAAGCTGGGGTGCATCACTGGCAGTGATGTGGCCATGACTGAATGCCAATCGACGTTTCCTGCTACTAATACCCCAGTTGCTTCTTCAACGACATAGCCCTGTTAGGTTACATGGAAGCAAAATGGATTAGTTTGCTGCAAACTACAAATTACCGCAAGGAATGCACATGTCCTCTTTACATTAGCATATGCTCCTGCACACCCTTTAGTCTCCGTGTTGAGAGTAAAGGCCTTAGAGGATAAGACAGAAAAGTGGCTGAATGAAGATGGTCATCATTTTCCATGCCGTTACCACACCTTAACCCTTGCAAACCAACCCTGTTCTCCAGTCCATCCCTTACACAGTGAGCTTAAAATGTAACTAGAATATGGAACTCGAGCCAAGTCATGTCTGGCTACATAAGCAGCTCTGAAAGTAAATACGGGTGGCTGCGAAAATGAACTGTCCACCTGCCGGAAGCTTTGTGTTGTTAGTTGCACAGGGTAAGGCCAATAAAGACTTCAATGCGCATTCTAGTCAAAAACTTATTATCAAGTGAGCAAGTGTTGGTATGCAGTGGAGCTCTGGGCAACTGCAACAACCAGTAACAGACTACCAATGACAACCAGCCTTAGCAGCCACACTCACAATCAAAGAAAAGGAATACTGGAATTCCTGGGAAGCTTAGAATACTCGAGAGTATCTTTGCAAAGCAGTACTGAACTCACACTGCGATATGGGAAAGAGCTGATGTGACGGCCATCAATTGTCAAATGAAACCCCTCTACACCTGCTCGGATGGTGAGGACAAACAGTCTTCCTTCGACCAACGGGTACTCCCATTCCACCGCATCATTGTCAGAATGGCCAACTAATCTGTCCAGCCACCAGGACTTCTTAGAGTGCAGTGGTTTGTCATCAGCCTCTCGTAGCCATTTCTCACATTTCGGTTGCCCATCAACTGCCAACAAAACACGGAGACATTCTACTGTCAGGTGATTGGAAGCAGTTCTTATGTAGGTATAAAGCAGGCCAGGATTTTTGTTTGCAGAATTTGATGTGAGTACCCAATGTTGGCTCTTGGGAGCTTTCATAGCACTGCTCAGGGATTCTATATGTTCAGATTCCACACTTGGTAGTGCAGCAGCCCACGCCATTTACTCTAGAGAACAGCAATGCAACTGAGCATTATGGTTTAAATAACTCTATTCTCGAAATACAGCAGCTCCAGATGTTGTTTGAACTCTTTCCAACAACTGCGACAATAAACACTCTCTATGTGTACCAGTTTCCTCATCTTCTGGAGACTGCCATCCTTCACACCGCTGGCCTGCACCCCACTGGCCACGATAGCATGTATTTTGCTCAATCACAGGTTTCCAGCTCCAGTCACCCCGTAGTCGTGGATTTACGTGAAGAATGCGGGGTGGTTCCTCACCGTCCACCAAATTCAGTCCCTGCAATTCCATCACAAATTGCGAGACCATAACATATGGGGAGACACCCTCCCCTACCCGTGCAATAGGGGGTTTATGCTCCATGTGAGCCTCACGAGGCTTCCCAACCAAAGTAATGGCTGACCCAAACATGAGCCCACATGGCAGAGACATGACTCGCCCTGCATTTTCCAATGCGTCCCCAGTCATCGACAAGGAGGGAGGACATGCCTTTGCCCTCACAACAGTGGGTGGCTGACCACTGTTACTCCCTCTGCCGACAGTCTCATTTCTCAGATAAATATCTTCTGCAACTTCCCTCCAAGCATTGGCACCTGCGAGCCATGCCTGTTCAACGGCATGCTGGAGGGATGTGTCCGCATGCCTCTCTAACTTTGAGCTGTTTTGTGGGCTCTCATGCTGCTCCCCATCACTGCGTAAATGAATCACGCCAGAACTTTGCAGGGAGCCTTTGGTATATTTGTGCTGACTCCATTCCTGATTTTTTCCAGATTCCCTGTTCCATCTGCTTGTGTAAGCACGACGGTGTTTTCTGCGTGTTTTTAAAGATTCCAAGTCAACCTGCAACAAAATTGTCCACCCATAAGAAGCAGTATCATATATTCAGTGTGTATCCACCAGACTACAGCCATGAATGTAAACTCCTGAACTGTGCTATGTGAAGCACTCAGCAATGAGTGGCATCCACAAGCCCTCGCCAATGCCTAACCACATGGAAACCGCCCATTACACCAAGACTCAAGACACTGCATTCCCCAATTCAAACGTTATTGTGACCAGCCAGCTAGCTAACGCAGAACCATTATGTATTCAAAGGAGGCCGAGCCCCTCCAAAACGAGGTATCTAGCAAGAACCTTCCCGAGAAAATTACTGTTGCCAGCACAAAAGTATGAGCCAGAGAAAGGCCAAATATGCTGACCTGCATACCGTGCTCTACTGCTGCGAGCGTTTCGTCGTCATCCAAGGGCAATGGCCTTTTGGGCTGGAGAATCACTCTTGGATCCCACTCATCACCAGTGAGCTTCCTGTGATCGTAGTTTACACCTAATGCTGAATTGCCAGCACCCGCGCCCTCAATGTCATTTCCTACCACATCCAACGGGGCATTAATGCGGGAAACTATTTTCGGCTCAAACAGTTGTGGAACCCGAATGCTCATAAACGCTATACACAGGAGGCCCACCGCAAGTACTGTATACCGCAGGCGTCCCATGGAGCAAAATTCAACCCTTCCAGGTGCCTTCTTCATTGTCAATACTCCGATTTATCTGATCAATTACCTGCCGAAGGACCGGGTTTGTGTCTCTACACTTTCAAACCGCGCGCAGTTTTCACCTAGATCTCCTTGATCACAAAAACTCTAATCTCCTTTAGAACCTTAATCCTAAATTTTCAGGCTTGCATGTGGCTACATTAAAGCACCTGGAAACCAGGGTCCCTCTATCCAACAATCGTTGTCTGCATCTTGATTGGTTGCAGATTCTCAAAGCAATTGCATTGTGTCGTTCCAACAGTAACCTCCCATTTCTTTGTGGCTCCATATCTACCCACTTCGCTCAGTAGCAGATTATAGACTCGTGACTGACGGCATTGCTCGTAGCTAGGCTTCCCACCAAAATCGAGGCCATTTTCTCTTTCCAGTCGAACCCATTTGAGATGACCAAACCCTCCAGTTTGTCTGCCCCTTCTTTCAAACGTGCTGTGCGATTCGTGGACATTCCCGGGATTGCTTTACTTTTATCTTCACCAAGGTGCTAATCCGCAAGCAGCCAAACGGGGAGCAGGACACACCCCATTGCTCGACAACACAGATCATTCCCCAGCTCTGATCCAATCCCATCCGCTATGTCAACCCATCAATTGCATTGCAGACGTTCATGCTCAGAAGCCCCTCCAATGCCAACTCTTTGCAATGCTCTGCAAAGAGAGCACGACTGACGAGCAATCACTTTCTGTTCATCTTTCCGCAGCTATGCCTCCAGCCCCACACAAGACATAATAATGCCCCCCGCGCTTTTTCTTCTCAGAATTGTGTCAGGATCCAGCTGCAACTCAAACAGCTCGGGAAGAGGGCCACATTCCATTGGGCAGAACGAGAGTCGCCATAGCCATCCTGTATTCAAAGAACTGGCAAGAAAACAAAATACGAAATACAAAAGCGAAAAAGTTATTTCGTGTGTGTCCAATCCACTGAGAAAGAACTTAGAAATCAAGACTGAAGAAAAGCAGTGAAATGCATGCTCAGTAAATGTGGAGAGGCCAATAGTTAATGCTCCTCCATATCCATCTATACTTATTACCAACGAGAAACCTACTGTTGCAAGCCGCTATCACTTTCTCTCACTCTCTTCTTCTTCACCCTCAGTACCCATTTATGTCCAGTTCCTAGAAGTTGTGGGGTTCTCTTGTTTCTTATCCCCACAACTTCATTCTTCCAAGTTAGAAATGAAGGCCCAGAATGGAATGGTTCCATTGACTGTGCATTCCCAGCCCACATTGAATCTCAAGACTTGCAGCCATCACAGGCTAACTTCAGCAACTACTTTCAGCTACCTCGTCAACTTCGACCACCTACAAATGAGTCCAACAAGGAAAGCATGTCCATAATAATAGTGCCGGAAGAATCTCCTCTTCCCCAAATTTTGGGCGCACCTCCCTACCACCCGCTGCATACCAAATTTCAACTTCGCAAGATTTTGTTTCCTGGTGGCTGCTTTGTATGGATCCGGGGGGGGGGGTGGATGTGTGGTCCTGGCCTGCACAAAAAATCATCATTTCTATGAATACTCGGGGTAGAGCTACCTACTTGTTAGGCACCCAACCAGTATCCGTCTGGGTATGATGTATTAATACGCAGCGTATGATGAATGCGGCACCGTGCAGCGCGCCGTTTGAGGGCGGTGCTTGATTGCAAGGGCGACCTCTGCTGTTCTTGGGTGGGCCCTGCATTTGTGAGCGAAAGCAGAGTTCCACCATAGCGTTTCATTGTCAAGCCGCTTTCCTTGGGGCATTATCGGGACGTCTGGATGCATGAGAGATTAACTTAGGTCGGATATGGAAACAATGGGTTGGGTTGCAGGTATTCCTTTTACAAGAGATTGGGGCGGAGGTGTGGAGATAATGTGTGTGTGTGCAGATCACCCGGACAGTCCCGCTGTGGTACAATCACTTCGTTGGTCATTCCTACCCAATTCTAGAGGCGTGCCAGAATAATGAATCACTGATGGCAGTCCCGGACATGCACCATAGTTCCTAAGTGTTTGCAGGTAGAGCCAGGCAAATTCACCTGAAATCATGATCGGTGGTGGTGGTGATGATGATGGTGATGATTAGAGAAACTTCTGAACAGATCCTCCACCCCTGCCAAACCAGCGACTCTGGAGGAAGCAGCCCGCCTCCCATTATGCTCCGCTAAATACCACAAGTGGCTCATGTCAAGAAGGTTAACTTAACAGCTGACATGAGACAACTTCTCAACCAGCACATTCGTTAATCATGGCTGGCTGAATGTATCAACCCACATATGTAAAGGGCCCTATGATGGTAATAATGGACATTACATTTCCTAGCCTGAACTTGTAGGAAATCTCCAGCCAAGCCACCAGCACTGGTGAATTGGTGTCCATAATCCATTGCATAGGAAACAAGTCACAACCAAGTTTACAGTCCACTCCAGCATTCTCTTGCATCAAACAATTGTCAACTGAACTTGATTTATGAATCAAGGTACATCACACACACTGGGTGCTGAGAAACCACAGGTAAAGGACTTTTGGACTGAGCCCTCTATTTTGCTTTGGGCTGGATTCCATAGTTCTGCCCCGTGCGATCCTGGGGCATTCTCATAAGGTGAGCACGGAAAGGGGCAGGGGGGAATTTTCGAGTTTGGCTTTACAACAGGTGAGGTTCTTACCTTCGGGATTTTTGAGTCTGCCCTATGTGCGAGACTCTCAAATCCAGGAGAGGTCCTCGGGTCAGAACTTCACCTCTACATAAAAGCAATCCAATTCTGTCCCCGAACATGACAATCCCAAGGTACATGAAAGGTTGTCGAGGCTCTGCAAGCCATTCCATGCACCACGTTTCTCAAGCTTGCTTTTTCAAGTGCTCTAAAACCATTTCATATGAGTTGCTATACATTTGGTCTAAATCACAGTTCCAACATCAAACAATACAAGCTTTCATGAGCTCTTTGCTATAGTACACTCTGGGGCTCAATTACAAATTTTGTACAAATCAGACGTGCGAGGCTAAACATGCAGCTAAGACTTCAGGTAATAAAGAGGCTGGCCTACCAGCCAGAGAAATCATTGAACTGGACCCCCGTCCCTCCCCCTACTTTCCTTCGCTTGCTCAAAGAACCTTCCAAATTTGCCTTACCATTGGCCACAACCCCTCCTTTCTCAGGCTCTGAACTTCTGAGATACTTGCCCACGCCAGTCCCATGTGCGACAGGTGCTGTGAACAAGCTTGGATTACTGTACCAATTTCCCATCTTCTCCTGCAAAACAGATTTTTTAACAACTTTCTGAGAACTGGGAGGGACAGTCTGTTGCAAAGGAAAAATCAATCCTGACACAAAAAGATCTCTAAGAGAATAGTGAAATGCACCATTTACTTTGCCCATCATAAAAGAGCAGTTCAAATTATGCCTTACATTTTCGCCATCAGCTTCGGCTGCCCTTTTCGCTTCCGCTGCTTTTGCTTTTTCTTCCTCTTCATCAGGTTCAGTGTAAGGGTTAACAAACACAGATACTCGCAAAATCTTCAGATCCTCCTGCATCCACATGATGGACCAATTCCCACTTCCATATCACCATCTAAACCATGGGGCTCTTTCAGTCCATCAAAGCAGGAAAAATTTGATAACCCTGGAATAAGTACAAAATCTCAAACAGGGAGATAGGATAAGGCATGAAAAAGCAACAGTAAGCCTAAAAAGAGCCCCTGCATAAAAGAATGGTTTGAATTTGAGCTTCTCGTCCCAAGATACCTGAATAATCATGACTACTCTTCGGTTTCTAATATACCCTAGTTTACGGAAAACTCAATGAGCTGGTACATCAGGAATTTGCACTAGGAAAAAACATGGACCTACCAGGGGTCGGTCATCATCATCCACAGGGACCTTCTCCAGTGCCGACAGAGTCTCCAAACCCCCCACTACAGAACCAAACACGGTGTGCTTGTAGTTGAGGTGTGGTGCTGACTTATAGAGTATGAAAAACTGAGAGCTATTGCTGTGAGGGCCGCTGTTGGCCATGCTCAAAATACCCCTCTGGGTATGCAAGAGCTTGGAATTCAGCTCATCCTTAAAAGCCTTTCCCCATATTGACTCTCCCCCTCGTCCAGTGCCTGTTGGGTCACCCCCTTGAATCATAAAGTTCCTGTAATTTCATAGACACAAAGACCAGACAGGCAGACACTTGTCAGAGACCTAATGTGATTTTGACATTCCCTAAAATTGCATCCATATTATGCTCCAATGGTTCCCATTAGGCATCCACAAGGCCATCCAGGGAAGAGAGGAACAAGTCCCTGACATCTGCAGGAGAGAAGAAAGAAAGAAAGGAACCTTATAACGTCCTGAGGGCCCATGGGACACAGTAAAACAACATGAGAAGAAAATATATTACAGCCCCAAAGGAAAGAGTGCCGGGAGCAGAGGTCTAGGGTGGCATAAATTTCAATTGATATTTTGCAAAGGAACAACTAAGACTTGTAAACACCAAAATTGACAGAATGTACACCTGATACTCCGGTGAAAGACAACATTATCGTAGTAACCTCGCTCGCAAAGGGTGATGAAGTTTTCACATGTGCGTGGTGTGATGTCACAATGTAACTCCAGGTTGAGATCGCCGTGTGTCGTATGCAAGCGCACATAGCCCTTCTTTTTGGGATTCTTCTCTTCCTTTACATACTCAAACTCATTCTTCGTAACCGGGTCATAGGATGTTGATGTGAATGAGCGCGATGCCGCCCCTGAGGTGTACCTGCTCTTAACCTGGGACATTGCATATAGAATCCTTTTAAGTCTTCCACCCCGTAGTCTTTACAGTATTAAGGAAACAACAAGTAGTGGAGCCACTGACTTGTGGTGTTTTTTGGGACGGGTGCAGGTGAGGGCAACTCTTCTTCAATGAAATTTTGAGTTGTCTGGAATCACAGAGCTGGATATGGAGTCGTTTTGCAGACATGAGAAGGCTTATTTGCAGTGAGCAACCAGTGTTATAGTGCCACTACCTATGAGAGGACTTCAGGCAAGAATAACCGCAGCAGCGGGTTGACCCCCTCCAGGGATCTAACCTATACTTCGAGATTTTTCCAATCTGCTAGGTTAGTGATGTAGTGAATAGGCACAATATATCACTACGAGGCACATTAGTTTATCATGAGCTCATTTCCAGAACCTAAGCTGTCCAAGCTCTGAGCTCTATGCTCAAGTTTCCTCCAAGCCATATGGGTGGAAATGCAGTGACTTGATAGAGGCGTTGTTTGAAAACAAGTTACAATACAATGCTGGTTGACATAGCAGTAATCTGCATAAGACAGAGCTATCTCGTACTCTCTACAATAGAGCAGTATGACAGGTAATGAAAAACCATGAAGAATTCTGTCTACCTCTGGCAAATCTAAGGTGGGAGGGAAATCTGTACTTGATCATATACAGATACACCACCACCCACCCCGATCACCTCTATAAATATGGAATCAATGCTGAGTCTGGATCAAGAGAAATGTGATGGTGCCTTCCTTGAAGGCTGTTGTTGTCTACAAATTTTTGATCTAGTCTGGAATAGACAGATCTTTTCTTGTCAAGATAAGACAGGCACTATCTCTCTCTCGCCCTATAAAGCCACTCCCTCTCATCATATGTATGCATTCGATGCAATAAACTCTAGTCTGCTGTACAAACCTCTCGATCCAACGGACAGATCACGACACACAGGTAGATCAACAGAAAGAATGAACTGACCAGCTTGGTGTTCACAGGAACACACTCGCCTGCAGCATGGGCTGCTACCCGTGCAGCTGTCTTCTCTGCTGACCCTGCCTTTGCAGCCGCTGCACTGCGCCCATGCACTGCAGCTGACGCTGCATCCACAATACTCAAGGCAGGGGGGACCTGTTTCCCTTCCTTCGAGTCCTTGTCCTGTGTGGGGTGGTCCTTTGCTGCCTGGACTGCTGCAAGGGCAGCAGCATGCTCACGCTGAGCCTTTCCACCACCCCCACCCACCATTGCAGCTGCCTTCCCCTTTTCAGTGCCCAACTCCTGCAGCATGCGTTTTGTGTCTTCCGACATGTTGATGTTGTAGGCAGGATCTTCTCTCAGCTTTTTTTGCTCTGTGAGGAATGGGGGCTCATTAGCAATGTGGTTGGATGATGAGCAGCTGTTGCCCACGTCAGGTCATACCCAAACTCACTAACACATACCAGCGGCCTGTGAAGGTATGAACTATGAACACTTCACCTCCACTGAAAGGAAAAAAGATCTTTCAGGGCTTCACCCCATACAGGAAGTAGTCTTGTTTACTGCTCTGACCAATATTAAACAACGGCAAGGTCCACTTGCCATCCTACCATTTCAATATTTCCTTCCCGTTCATTTATTGCTGTCTCATGTGGAGTGGCCAGTGACAAGGGTTTCTGTAGTGAATCTCCTTTAAAAATGAAGGAAGGGTGGCTTACGGACTGCTAGCCAGTCCCTGAGATGGAATATAATGCAACTGATGAAGTGATTTGCAAGTTGGTCCAAGTCAAAGACTCCATTTCCTATATCCAACAGTCTTCTAGAGGGTATTGACACTAACTCACATGTGTCAATGGAGGAGCTAACCAATACACCACGAGACCTTTCTGAAAAGACAAGGAGAGGATGTACCTTCATCATCAAGCTGCAGGTCCTGCTTGACATGGTCAAAATCTGACAGCACCTTTGCATCCAATGCATTAGGATCCTGCCACAATGTTCACAAATAATATCAATCAATGCTGCATCCCTAGTGCCCAAGTTTGTAAAAAAATGAATTAGATCATGCTTTGTAGATGACAAGGAGCAGGCTATGAGGTGAAAGGAATCCATTTCCTCAAAGAGGAGCAAGCCATACCTGGATGGTGATGAGGTCATCCCTGGTGAAGGGCTCATCTGTCAACAGCTCCTTCCAATTCTTGGGCTTCACATTCAGCTCTTTAATGGCCTGGCCCCCAATGAACCCTACACTGGTCAGAAAGTCCCATTCGGCTATCGAGTAGAGATACACAACGTAACAGCAAGTAGATGACAGAATGCACCAGGAAGATCATTTACCCTGCCTACAAACTACATGCACCACACTAACATATCATGTTGGACTGCATACCCATCCATGCAACTTGCATTCTGAATGCTGGTGGCGATTGTGCAACTAAACCTCACCTTACCTCATAACAAAATACGTTCCCTGTCTTCTTCACAGCCACAATGTGGGTAAATTCTGTAAACACTTTATGGAGCACTGGGCATTGATACTCACCTGCATGCTTGCACAACATACAAGTTTACTTCATCGACTTCATCGACTTGCCAAAAGCTACCAAAAGCTACCACAAGCTGCCTAAAGCTGTGCCCCAAATGCATCTACTCTTCAGCTTTTGAAGGTGGCCTCGATATACATGCAAATGAAGATGGATAACCAATACCATCAGAATTCTTGTGAAATTGGAGCTTGATAAGGTCTTTCACCCCCAAAGGCAAGCCTGTCACAGGATTCTTTTTGAACTTTTGAATGTATGGTATGATGTTCCTGCAACCATCCTCACCCACCATCATCACTAAGTACCAAAGTAGCATTGGAAAATACTAGAGAGGGTCAAAGAGATTCTCCTCAATGTTGCTATAGCTAGCAGGCAAACAACAGGGAACCTCAACACTATAATTTACGCTATCTGCAAGCTTTGTGTGTGTGCATACAGCAGCATCTGTCTGGCCCTCTGTCTGTCTGTCTCTGTCACACACCCATCCTCCCTTCACCAACCATATCCTTGACCTAATCACATACTACAAAGTTTCAACACAATTCACATGACAATTATATCAAGTACATAAAGACAATTTAATAGACATGTGAACTGGGGGTGACTTACAGAATGTCAAAAACATGTCCCTCTGGTGTGCACACTGCATCCTCAAATGGTGTGAATGAGACTCTGCTTCCCAAAAAGGAGCCCATCATGTCAAAACTCTTGAAATTATTGTACCAAGATTTTTTGTCCATGTGTCTAGCTTACCCATCTTAAGTAGTAAACCCTTTAACTACACATCTTCTCCTTGAGCAGCCCAAAAGATTGATCATTTGCCAATGGATTTTTAGGGCAGCCTCAGCAACATTGGACCTTGACCTTAGCTACTGCAAACTGATCAGAGCGCGGAATGACTCGAGCAGTTATTTCCCCCCCTCTCATAGGTGCATATGTATTATAGAAGGCTCCCAAATCTCCCTCATTTCGATATGTGATCAGACAACCACCCAAGATCAAAGTACAGAGAGTCAGACGCTGTAACCAGAACTCGAGCGTGCCATAACCAGACCCACAAGCCCTACAAATCCATCCATACACCAAAAGAGAGGGGGTAGAAAACTCACGCGCAGCAGTAGAACGGTAAGCGCTTGAAGGGAGAGCGAAGGTCACGCGACTTGGCACCCCCCCATTCGGTTGCCCACTCTGTGCTCGTTATGAACATGCGATCCTTGCTGTGCTGCTTCTTCCCCATCTCGTCCCCCCCAAACCCAAATATCCAAACAATAAACAGATCGCCTCAACTCTCGCAATCCCGCGTGCAGGGACAATGGAACTCCACAGTCCTCCCTTCTTCTTCACCTTCGGTCAATTCAACGACGACCGTTGGTCAGTAAGCATTCTCATCAGCGACCAGCGGACGCTGTTGAGACCTGTGAGTTTCCACTTGAACGGTTGTGATTCACTAGGGCTGCACTATTTTAGGGTTTCCATATTGCTACTTAAACATCTGAAACATGAGAAAAAACCTGGCTTCCACAGGGGGGCACTTGCCACCTTCTTTCTTGTTGTCTGATCTACTTGAGGCAGATGCTACATCTGTTTGATTTCCTTTGTTGTCCTTACATTTCTCGTTCTTTATGGGGTTTCTATTTCACCACTTTGAGGTTCTTGTTAAAACTTGTGCAGTCACCTCCTTTGCATGTTTTATAAAGCTTTACGGAGTGTAATGAGGCCCTCTATGAAAGTGTCATCAGTAACCACAAAACATACAGCAGTCAAGTTTTGAGAGGCAGAAGAAGCACTGGAGTATTCACCTCCATATGCAAGTTCCGATTCATGATATAGAGAGGGTTTGTGAGCGTCTATCAAACGTGCAAAAACTTCATTCACACAACCAACGGGAACCCAAGCAGGTAGGGTGGCCATTCTGGGGTAGAGAGCATGCAAGCCTCTTTCTTATTGCAGAAAGGATGGAAAACCAAAACAATAGAAACACGGGAAGTAGAAAGCGCTGGCACTTCTTGTTCACACTTCCCCATTCAGAAGCTAACATGGTGCCCAACTATTCCTAAGGCCTTCCAAAGATTGATCACTATATGTACATGCAACGTGAATGAATTGTGCCGATGTACCTAACCACTATCAGCGTTAGATTAGTGTATGAACGCCCATGAAATAAGATCGACCGTTCTCTAGAGCATGATTCTTTATTACCGAGCTTGTAACACGAATTCTGAAGCAGTTTTCCAGATGTGACTGTCCACGGAAGTCCTGAAAGTAAATGCATGCCAGTAATTTTTGAGTCTCGCGCATACGATTTCAACCTCCAAGCTGTTAAACTAATTTTGCTTCTAGGAAGGAGTAAGTTACAAGTGCAGAAGAGAAATGAGGAATGCACTCTCACTTGTCAAAAAGATGTTGAAAGGAATATAGTTGAATAGTTGAAAGAAAAGATAATTGGATTCTGGGTGCGCGGTGCAAGCCCCACACATCGTGCATCGTGCCCATTGACAGCAAGTTTACGTAGAAGACAGTGCGACCAGAAATTACAGTTTTGACACAAGAGTCTAGACAAACGAATTATTTATGTGTAGCTCACTGCAGTAAACGACTGCAAGCATTATTTTGAACAAGAGTATTACGTGGCCGCCTGCCTAGGGGACTATCGTGCCATGTTTTAGCTCTTCAGAGCTTTCTAGAAAATCTAAAAATCTAGAATTGTTGAATCTCGATGCAGCTTCGGCGAAGTGCTTGATCGTTTACAGCCTCTCACAAAGTCTACAACAAAATCTAGACCACCTTGATTCTATCCTGCGCAGGATTCAGGGTTCAGGCCCAGTCTACAATATAATATAGGCCACCTCGTTGACAATTCTGAGAAGGAGCAGTGATTCTATCCTCCGCAGGATTCAGCAGTCTAGATAGAAATCTAGACCCCTGCGACGGAGAAGTGATTCAGCAGCATCCTCACGTTCGCTTCTCTCCAGCTGCTTGTTGTGGTTGCACCAAGCGCGACGCAATGTCCCATTCATTCGGCAATTGTTTATTAAATTAATATACAATTTTCAACTCGTTTAGAATCTCGAGCAGCAAACTAGATTAACTAGATCTTGTACACCTATATTGCCGAATGAGATAGTAGCTTACCACCACGAATGAGATAGTAGCTACCTTTGCTGGTAAGGAGCTTCTAGGCGCCCAGCTGCGCAGGCCAACTCTTCCATGTCCAAAGCTAGAGTCCTATGTCACTAGGATACAGTAGCATACAGCCAATCTCGACATCCAACGCATTTGAAATGATAGCTGGTTTGATGCATCCGAGATCAACAACATTTGAATCCTTGGTTGTCCAGATGAACAGCATGGTGCTGGAGGGAGCACATCCCATGTACGGATGGAGCAATCACAGACACGAAGCAGTCACATTGATGGCGGTCTATGATTCCACATTGAAATAGTGGAAACGTGCTACTAACACCCTTCAGGACGACTTCTTCATGGTCATGGAAGCTCAGTCCACTTTTGCAATGTGGAATCACACACCGGCATCGATGAAGCGCCATCGAAGGATCTTGTAAGATAGGTCTGCTGCATCTGAAATCACCATGTGAATCCTTGGTGGTTCAGATGAACATCATGGTGCTGGAGGAGCACCTTCCATGTAGGGTTGTCGCAGATCAATTGCCTGCACGAGGCACTCTCGCTGAAAAGGTATTCAACAGACAACGCGCTGCTCTCCCTTGGTCTCCTGCGCCATCAGCATTGCAAGCAAAGGAGGAGGGAGAGCTCATACGGCTGCTAGGCCCAACAGTCTCGACAGCAGTGATGAATCTGAACCCCTCATCTGAGTGAGTTTGCCGGATGAACGGCATCTACTACACCGCCGTTCCCGCCGAGATGCTGTGGAATCATCTCGCATCTCGCGATTGCTCTGCCCTAACTATCCTCCCCAGCCCTACCCTTCTACTGCTCCCTCTCATTCTTAATAATATATTGGGAGTTATAAGCAATTGAATACTTTTTTTTTTTCTTTCTCAATGCCTTGGATCTTTGCGTCACATTTAATTATATATATATTTCCCGGAAGACAATAGGAATACTGTAAGAACTTAATGGACACGTGTCGCTGCAGCCTGGGCTCCTCTGACTGGCCCTGTCAAATCCCTCTTACCCTCGGTTTACTTAAGAATCCAAGTGGTTTTCATGGTGTGGTGGGCAGCGTGATGGTAAGAGGATAAGCTGATGGTAAGGCGGCTCTTGATGGGAGGCTCTTGTAGTGTATAACCCCGGTCTATCATGTAACCCTAGTTAGTCCGGATTATTAGTGTAACCCTGATCTCTCATGTAACCCTGATTAGTCCATTTTATACTTGGCCAAATTTGGACTTAGTCAAATTTCGATACCAAGGGTGAGTGACACCAAGTGGAGTTACACACCTTGTCGTGTAACCTCGAGTGGAGTTACACACCTTGTCGTGTAACCCCGAGTGGAGTTACACACCTTGTCGTGTAACTCCAAGTGGAATTACACACCTCACCTTGTACCCTAGTGTAACCCTGACTGGAGTTTACACTCCTTCAGTTCCATGTCACTCTCAAGAGAGGGTGGGGAAGATTTGACATTCCAAAAATCGGCGTACCATTATGTCAGAGGTTGCATGTGTCCATTAAGTTCATTATTCCTATTATCTTCCTACGGGACAGTTTAAAGCATTAAAAAAGAAAGAAATATTCAATTGCTTTTAACTCCGAATCAATATACGAATCGAGACGTTTGTTTGTTTTGTTTTGTTTTGTAGCGTTGAGATGTCCCGAACCGCAAGCCCCCAGCGTTGGTGCTTGATACCGTTGGAAAGCCCTGGACGAGGAGGGGTGCACCGGCTTGGTCTCATGATTTTTGGACATGCGGTGTGGGAGATACGTAATTCCAAGTACTTTTGGTCGCTGGAAATTCACAAAAAATAGCAAAAATGGCAAAGTGGGCATTCCTGGGACAATGGTTGGAGCCTCGACGGGAGAGATATCAAGGGAAAGGTCTCCGGTTCAAATCTGGTCATAGGCTCTCTGAAAAAAATAAAAATAAAAAATGATCAGATATGGGATTGCACTTGGACTTAGATGATATTGGACACTTGGGCTTGTACATTGGAGATGCACTTGGATACATGAATAAAAGGTTGCACTTGGGCTTAGATTTCAATTCTTCACACATGGGCCAACGTTATAGGCTACACTAGAGGTCGCACTTGGGCCTCGAAATAGGAGACCCACTTGGATACATAAGAAACTAGGGTAGTCTGTGCCATTGGCCCAAGTGTACTCCATTGTCTTCTATGTCCAAGTGCAATCCCCTATGTATCCAAAGACCCCACTATTTGGGAGATCTAGGGTAGCGTGTGTCATTGGCCCATGTGTGAAGAATTGAAATCTAAGCCCAAATTGCAATCTCCTATGTATCCATGTACGTCTCCCATGTAGAGGCCCAAGTGCGACCTCCAGTCATGTCCAATGTCACCAAAGTCCAAGTGCAATCCCAAAGCCCACTTTGCTATTTTTGCAATCTCCCCTCTTAAGGCTTCGTATATTGATATATCCACTTTGCTAGTTTTTGCGAATTTCCAGCGACCAAAAGTACTTGAAATTCCAAATCTCCCACGTGAAGGCCCAATCACTGCTCCAGGAAAGCCCACTTTGCTATTTTTCCCGAATTTCTAGAGACCAAAAGTACTTGAAATTCAATATCTCCCACACCGCGGGTCCAAAAACCATGGGACCAAGCCGGTGCACCCCTCCTCATCGAGGGCTTTCCAATGGCGCCAAGCACCGGGGCTAGGGCCCCGCGGTTTGGGAGATCTCAGCGACGCTACAAATAAAACAAACAAAACAAAACAAAACAAACGTCTCGCTTCATATATTGATAGGATAGCCTGTGTCGTTGGCCCAAGTGTCCAATGTCATCTAAGTCCAAGTGCATCAATATATGAAGCAAGCCATATCCAATCATTTTCGTTCCACAAAGCCTACGACCAGATTTGTCTCATTTCCCTTGATATCTCCAAGTGCTATCCCCTATATATACAATTGTGTCTCCTATGTCGAGGCTCAAATGCGACCTCTAGGATAGCTTGTGCCCTTGGCCCAGTGTCATCTAAAGGCCAAGTGCAAGATCTCTAAGTGAGGCCGAAGTGCGACCTCTAGGGTAGCCTCTGCCATTGGCCCAAGTGTCCACTGTCATCTAAGTCATCTAAGTCTAATGATTTAACCATATCTAATCATTTTTTTTCCCACATAGCCTATAACCAGATTTGAACCGGAGACCTCTCCCTTGTTGTCTCTCCCGTCAAGGCTCCAACCATTCTCCCGGGATTGACCACTTTGCTATTTTTCCCAAATTTCCAATGGCCCAATATCATCTAAGTAAGTTTTTTTTCCACAAAGCCTACGACCAGATTTGAACCGGAGACCTTTCCCTTGATATCTCTCCCCTCGAGGCTCCAACCATTGTCCCAGGAATGCCCACTTTGCCATTTTTGCTATTTTTTGTGAATTTCCAGCGACCCAAAGCACTTGGAATTCCACATCTTCCTTACCGCTTGTCCAAAAATCATGAGACCAAGTCGGTGCACCCCTCCTCATCGAGGGCTTTCCAACGGCACCAAGCACCCGCGTTGGGGCCGCGGTTTGGGAGATCTCAACGACGCTACAAAACAAAACAAAACAAACGTCTCGCTTCATGTATTGATAGGATAGCCTGCGCCGTTGGCCCAAGTGTCCAATGTCATCTAAGCCTAAGTGCAATCTCCTATGCCTCCAACTTTGACATCTCCCATGTGCATCTCCTATGTCGAGGCCCATCTAAGCCCAGTGTGCAATCCCCTATGTATCAGAGTGGGTCTCCTATGTCGAGGCCCAAATGCAACCTCTAGGGTAGCTTTTGCCGTTGGCCCAAGTGTCCAATGTCATCTAAGTAAAAAAAATTCCACAGTGCCCGGTGTGCAATCCCCTATGTATCTAGAGACCCGCATGTTTGGGAGAGAGAGAGAGAAGACTCCGGCCGAGGCCGGCGTAACTAAGAGCCACTTCGCCTTGCGGCTACTGCCCCCTTTCGGGGGTGGGCCCTATAACAAAAAGTGTCCAGGAGGACACCAGGTGACCGCTAAGAATAGAGGGGGCGAGGGTACCCCTGGGTACCCAGGGGTATCCCGGGGGACCTAAGGTGCGTTTGAAGTGCCGGATTCCAGTTGGCGTTTGTTGGTGATAATAGCTGTGAGTGAACGGAGTGTTGTGAGATGGATTTCTTTGAAACATTTGTGGATGGGAAGAATGGGAATTTGGAAGTTATCGTGTATGTCCGTGATATTGGTGTTATGAATGCCACCTCGAGTGCCGGCTGTGATGACAGTTAATGGGCCGGTTTTCCAGCCACGCCTTCGGAGTGCAAAGATAAGCGGGGCATATTTTTGCCGTTTTTCTAAGATTGAATCATTTGGATAACGATCGTGGCAAAATGTGAATTCAATGAAATGGATGGTGAGTTGTGGGGATGGTGAGGTGGGGGGTAAAGTGTTGATAGGTAGACCTTGGACGAGGAGTATGTCCGGGCAAAGTCGAGCGGGGCATGAGCATGGTGTTTGGGTACATATGCATGGTAGTAGCCACGGTGGTACTGTGTGGTCGGGTGGCCGTCCCTGGTAGGTGCCTGCATTCATGAGCGAGAACCAATGGGTTTCAACACGTTTTAGAAAGAGCTTGTGGAGGTGCCAGACTGCCTGGTTATGACGCGTGATATGTAAGCCATGTATAACTGGGTGTGTACATTGGCTGAGGAGATGTGGCCAAGTGTCACGAGCTTGGTGGGTGGTTGCATATAACGGGCAGTATGGGGATGGGAACAGATGTGACCAGAAGATGTGTTTGCGCTGGTGGCCCATGTATTGGGCATATCGGAATTTGAGTGTTTGTCGGATTTGTGCGTCGGTAGTGGTTTTGGTTAGCCAGAAATGATTGGAGAGTTTATGGTGTAGTACATTGGATTGAGTCCATTTTTGGATGTGTACTTTGGTATGGCTGATGGAGGCTGCCGCTTGTTTATTTGCTTCTCTGGTCAGAGTGGTCAGGAGGTTTCGGACTGGTCTGGGTGCACGTGGGTCTGGAACGGGGTGTATGAACCAGAAAGGATGGGTGTGGGCGATGTGAATAGGGTCGTTCGAGGGTTCAACTATGGGTTGGGAGGCGCCGAGTTGGGCGAGTAGGTCTGCTTCTTCATTACCATGGATGCCAGTATGCGAACGGACTTTGAGTATATGGACTAGGTGGCCTAGGGAGATGGCCCTCTAGACAATAGCGGCAATGAGGTTGCGGTCGGGGTGATGATGATGGGCAGAGGGGTTGGAGATGTGGTTACGAATGAGGAATAGTGAGGTAAGGTTGTCGGTGAAAATATAGTGTGGGGGGGGGGAGGTGTCAAGTAGAGAGAGGGCGTATAAATGGCCATGAGTTCAGCCCGGAGGATGGTGGCAGAGCCAGGGAGCCTGAGGGCAACGCCTTCACTGGTGCCGGCGTGATAGATTCCATACCCTGCGTTAGGTTTGGTGAGGGATCCGTCAGTGTAATGTGAATTGGCCAGTGGATATTTGGGGATAGTGTTTTGTTGATATATTGCAGAGATTGGGGGTAGAGGTGTTGTTGGCGTGACCTGAGAAGGGCGTGGTGTCGCAATGTTCCAAGCTTTGTTGGTTTTGATCCGGGACAATGTGGTGGGTGTATGGGTGTGGGAGAGGATGGTTGGATAATGGATGGTGGCCTTTATTTTATGAGTGATGGTGAGCAATTATTCGAGCTGAGAAAAGAAAGATGGCGGTATGGCTGTATGCCGGGGGTTTTGGATGTGTAGAATCAGGGTTAGGGTGGGTTCCTTCCGTTTGAGATATTTGGGAAGAGGAGGGGTGTGAATATACTTAAGCTAGTTTGGGTCAATTGTGGCGAGTAGATTGACCCCTTCTGGGAGTTGTAGAAGAGGGTGAGAGATATTAGGAGTGTTTTGTTGTGCGATGATGAGGATTGTGGATGCAGTAGGAGAGGAGTGCGCAGCAAGTTTTGCCCGTTGAAGAGCTTCGTGAGAAGGAGAACCAGGTGGAGGGTGGGCAAGGCCCCGGCCTTCCCAGGTGTGGTGGGTGGCAGTACCAGTGGCTCCAAAGATACAGTCTCTATGGTGCGGGCTAGAAAATGTGGGCAATGTCATAGGACATGTCAATGGGTTGGAGTAATATGAGTGAGTAAGCTGGAATGTGTTGATAAGTAAGGAGAGAATATCTTGGGGTATAGTATGATGCGCACATGTTGTTTCCAATTTAGTGAGAGACCGTGGTTTCTTGGGGGGAGTGTCTTTTAGGTAGCGATCAACCAGCCAATATAATTTGGTAGCAAAATCTTGTTTCGGGGGTTGTAGGGACTGTGGGGATGAGGTAGTAGTAGAGTATTTCTCCCAGAGCCACGTTAGTCTTGTATTGGGGATGAGGCCAATGAAACGGCCATGTTGAGCGTAAATGTTGGAAAGGCGGGGGGCCCATGTGGATTAGAGGTTGATCATGCTTGACATCTTTGTCAGGATTACATTCAGTTATGCAGATGTGCACGTTGGGGGCATAGAGTGGCTGGTGTATATATCTGTTATCTGTAGGTTGGGCGGGAGTGGTGTGTTGTTGGTGCATGTGTGTTAGATAGTTGGTGTTGGTTTGTTTATGGAAGGTAGTGAGGAGGGCAAGATTGTGTTCGGGGTCGCAATCGTCATGTCGGCCGAAGAGGTCATCTTCTATCTGCCATGTGTTGTCTGCGGAAGAGTACCCAGCCCATTGACAGTGATAGTATGTATCAATGCAGGTGGCTCCAAAGGCATCAATGGACGTTTGGGTTTTAACTCCTAGTATAGCTTCAATGATATAAGCATTGTTATTGTCGTCGTATTGTGGTGAAGGTGGGGGGGATGGTGCGGTGGTTAGGGGGATGTGGGATCCTTGCCGAGCACGTGAGGGATTATGGCGTATGCAAGTGGCGGATAGGTTCAGGGTGTTGTGTGTTAGTTACTTGAGAGGAGAAATTAGATTCTATGTCTGTTTGGGTATTGGTGGCATATGTCGTTTGGAGTGTTTGGTAGATGGAGGTAGTAGGGGTAGAACGGTACTGGGGGAGCAGGTCTTGAGCCGTATGCGGATAGTAGAGACATGGGAGGTCACATTGTAGAGTGCAGGCGGTCGAGGGATGGCAGAAGAGGGTACGAAAATGATGTAGGTAGCAATTGGTTTTGGTCGTGGCTCGAGAGAATTTAAGAGTGAATTCGCTAGGTTTTAAAAGTCTATGGCCAGTGGCGGTAGTAAGTTGGGTGAGGGTGGTGATGTGTTGTTCTTTGAAATATGTGAGGAGGGAAACCTTTTGTTTGGGATAAGAAATGTCAAACTGTGGTAGAGAAGGGCTTGTAAGCCATGCGCGTTCTAAGGGTGATGAGGCATTAGGATAGTCAGGCAGATCAGTTTGTATGCTAATTTTCATTTGACACAGGATGAGTAGTGTGCGTGCAGTGGGGGAGTGTAGGCAGGCTTGTGGGTGCAGGGATGATAATGAGTATATGCCATTGTATTTAGATGCAAGGTATTTGAGAAGTCCCTGATAAATGATACCTAGACGCCCAGGATCATTGAGTGCTTCTTTTAATTAGGTGCCTAATGTTCGAACATATGAGATGATTAATGGGCTTGAACCAATGCCGTAGTGGTCCGTAGGTACTTGTGTGAGGGCATTGGGGGTGCTAGTTTGTAGACCACATACACGTTTTGTTAGCTGGATAATACTTTTATCAAGTTTTTTGATGTCTGATAAGGAGAAGGGTGCGGTGTGGAACGAATATTGAATTTGTGTTTGTAGTACTCATTGAATGATTGATAGTTTTGGTCGAATGGCAATTAGGGATTTAAGCAAGGCAATACTTTTGGTAATGAGTTTGGATGATGTAGATTCTTTTTGGATATGCCAAGTAAGGGAGGGAACGAGTTGTATGCCTAAGTAAGTGTATGGCTCGTCTGGTCCTAGGAAGGGGAAGGGTGCGTTTTGGTAGTGTACATAGAGTTTACAATGTGAGGCTATGGCAGTTTTGGTGAGCCGACTATGATGTGTGGCGGCTGTGATGGCGCACTTGTGTAAGCTGAGTTCCATGCCTGACCATAGGTTGAATCAGAGTAGTTTATTAACTTGTCGGTTGAGGTGTTGTGGTTTATGTGCCAGGATGGCTAGCTCGTCTGCATATGCTGTAGCTGAGATGTCACTTGATGAGGTTTTGTAGTGATATCCAAGCTTGCCTCGAGCTAGCGATCAAAGTAGGGGTTCTAGGAAGATAATGAATAGGTAGGGGCTTAAGGTGTCACCTTGGATAGTTCCACGAAGGATGGGGATAGGCGGGGTGGAGCCATAGTATGTGCCAAAGTATTCAGTAGTGTTGTTTGTGTAGATGTTTCCTATTAGTTGGACGGCATCGGTGGTTGTTTGGTAATATTGTAAGCGGCTTTTTTGGCATATCTGCCAACTTTGGAGAGAGCAGTTGTCCATTTTGGAATAGGGATTGGCAGGTGGTGACATTAGTGCTTGACACGTTGTTAAGGTATTTAGGCAAGTGATCCGTGGATCCGATGTCCAGTTGTTCCTCTGGTGAATGGGGGTAGTGGTGGGTATAATAGCAAGGGCACGCCTGATCGTGTGGTAGGTGTTAAGATGTGATGTCCATATACGTTTTTGAGTACGGGTAAGGTAGCCACCATTTTGTTTTGAGCGTGCAGTTTGTGGGATTTCAGGGGGGGCAGAGCAGGTGGCAATCACACTTTTGGTCATTTCTTGCATTGAAGTCGTGAGTATGGTCTCGGCGTCGTTCCATGCTTTGTCAGGGGACTGCACGAGGTTTGCTTTGGAGAGTATATCGGAGAGTCTTAGCATGAGGTGTAAGAATGTTGGCTGGGAGTGTTTTAGAAAGGCGATTATGTTATTGTGGGGAAATGGGGATAAGATTCTAGATTGCGGCGGTGGAACATGTATAGGTGGGATAGGTCGAAAGGGGATGATGGATGCTGGGATGGTGACTGAGACGGGATAATGGTCTGAATTGCATAAACTATTAATGTGTACATGGCTGTTGAGATATGAGGGGATGTCATTTTGTGTCTTGAAGTAGAAACCATCAAGAAGATTGAGGGATGAGTAGTTAAGTCCACCTTGTCTGGAGTAATGGTGATCGACCGGTATATAATGGAGGCAGTGTGAGTGAGTGAATTTTGCCCATTCATGGTCAACGGGGGATGGAGGTTTGTGAACACCATTGTATGTGTGGCCTATGAGGGCAATGTCCCTGTTGAAATCGCCTGCTAGGATGTAGTGCTGGGATTGGTTGGAGAATTGTGTGAGTGTGTTAGAGATGGTAAATAGGATATTATGGATCAAGGGGAGATCTTCGGCATGTGAGGGCATGTACAAGTGGATAAAGATAATGGGAGGGATAGCTGGGAGGTGTAGTTTGATGATTTGAAGGTGTGATCGGAGGGAGAGAGCAACAGGTATTTTGACCGTGGTACTAGGGGAGTGATGTGTGCGAAGGATACCAAAAGCCACTCTGCCCCGAATGGGATGATATGGCGCGGAGCGTCTAAGTAGGCATTGTGTGGCTGTGAAGGAACTGCCATATAGCAAATAGTAGGCTGGAAGGAGATTGTTGATGTAGGAGTTGTTAGGGCCATGTGTGTTGAGTTTAGTTTCTTGTAATAGAATGATATGCGGAGGTGTAGAGTCCGTTAGATGGATAAGGCTTTGAATGCTGGTAGCAAGTGACCCTACATTCCAGGAGAGTATGTTGAGTGCGTGTGCTTGCTGGGAGAAGGGGGCGTGTGGGGGACTGTTGGATCTAAGGGGTGTTGGAGGTGGGTCATTGATGTGGCTGGGCAAGCAAGATGAGATGATTGGTGGCGGTATCATGGGAGGGGGTTGATATCCAGGGATGTTTGTCTTGGCGTGGAGAGTTGCAGTGAGAATATTTTTGGAAATGAATGGGAATTTGTTGGTGAGAGTCTCTAGCTCGAGTATAATAGCAGTTGGGTGCACTAGGTGTTCGCCAAGAATCTTGTGAACTACTCCGGGCTTGGCTTGTAGTAGGTCAAGGGATTCGTGGAGATTGTGTAGGTAGTGTGGGGGTGCTAAGTATCTGTGAGGTAGTGTGGGTAACTCATGCAGTTGTTGTAGTAGCAAACGTATGTGTATGTCTGGTTGGGTTCTAAAGTAGTCATTGCATATTGAGGGGATTGGAGAGATGACAACGATTAGTGAGAGTAGTAGGTGTTGTGGGGGGTATGTGCTAAGTTTATGGGTGGCAGTGACTAGGGATGGGTGTTCGCAGGTAGGGATCCCAAAGGTGACAATTGGGTGCGTGGGTTTACGGTTATTGGTAGGAGGGTTAGGGAGAAAGGGAGAGAAGTGATCACTAAGGTGATGATATGCAGGCACGAGTGTAACAGTGTCTGTTTGGAAATATAATTTATATCTGTCTTTATGATCTTTTGGAAGCTTGTTGATGATGCTAGTGATGGTATAGGGGCCTGGGTTTGGGTGAATGTCGCCGCAATGAAGTAGTGTAAGTGTTTCATAGGCAAGTAGATAGGACTTAAAGTGGGATGGTGGATGGTGAGAGGAGTGTTTGGATGCAAGGGGTCTCTGGTGATATCGTCCATGTGAGTAGTGGGTTATAAGTTGGATTTTGAGGGGGTGAGGGGTGGGGGTGCGTGGGGGGTAGTTGTGGAGAAAGTGTATGAGGGGGGTAGAGTTGGTATTAGCATAGTGGGTACTAGTGGAGCTAGTTGCATTTGTGTGTGGGGGGGAAGGTATTGCGTGTGGATTAGTGTGTGGGTTTGTCTGGGGATCATGAAGGAGGTTTGTTGTACATGAGCTCTCATGATGGGGATAAAAATTGAATATGGGTGTATGGTGGGTAGAGAGTATATAATTAACTAGAGTGGGGGAAAGAGGATAAGTGGACGACATCCATGGATGAATGAGTTCGGGCAGTGGCACGGATGAAAAGTCCTGTAATTGGGTGAGGTGGCGGTTATGGGTAAAGGGGATGTGAAGGGGGGTGGTATGTTTGGGGGGACACGGATGAAAGTAGTAATGAAGGTTTTTGTAAGAGCCAATTGTTTCACATACAGAGAGTCTCTGGTACCGTGGGATTTGTGATAGGATATAATTGATAGAAGATGGATGATATGCCTCCGAAAGGAGATGAGTACCATAGTGATGGTAATGGATTTTGTAAATGTCATTGTATGAGAACAGAGAGTGAAGATCACGGTGTCGAATTGTTTTGAATGAGAACAGAGAGTGAAGATCATGGTGTAGAATTGTTTTGAGTGAGAACAGGGGGTAAAGATCATGGTGTAGAATTGTTTTGAGTGAGAACAGGGGGTAAAGATCATGGTGTAGAATTGTTTGGAAATAGTATGGATAGCAATAGAGTGAGGTAGCATTTTCCCGAGGTAACATTTTCCGAAGGTAATCTTTCCCCAAAGGTAGCATTTTCCCAAGGTAGCAATTTCCAAAGGTAGCATTTTCCAAAGGTAGCATTTTCCAAAGGTAGCATTTTTCTGAGGTAGCATTTTCCTGAGGTAGCCAGTAGCTCCGAATATCAAAAAGCGAGTGGTAGTGTATTGAGTGGCAGTCATTTGAGAAATAACATTTATGAGAATTGAGTAGGAGCATGGAGTAAAAATCATTGTGTACAATTGTGTGGGGATAGTAACAAGTGTGTAAAATTGTTTGGAATCGAGAGAGCCAGTGTACCCAAGTAGCTTGGGGAGAGGAGACCAAGAGTGCTGAGTGGTCCACGCTTGGAAAATAGCCTGCTTGAGAGTTGTACTTTCCTCGAGTTAAATACTCAGGAATGCTCATTCTATGCAATTGTGCCTGCAGGAGGTTGGAACGCCACATGTGATTAGTGAGTAGTCCATAGCACAACAACTGCAAATCATGGAGGGAACTCATTGGATATGGATTCAGAGGACAGTTGACCAGAAAGAAAGAAGGGAGCGACCACGAAGATGATATGAGGTGAGAGGGTTCCCTGTAAGTCAGAGGACGCTGGGGTAGCGGGAAATTCATTTGCTGTTTATGGGAGGACGCCAAGGTGGTGGGGTAGGTAGGAGCGGTGCTGGGCAAAGCCTCCATACCACGTCCCTGCCATGCAAAACCTACAAGCATCGCATTCCACGACCCCCCATCTCGTTCAGCCAGGGTGTCAAACACGCCCTTTGCATCCTCGATGCACTCACATTTTGCAGACATGTCCACCAGGGCATTGTTCAGAATGACAGTTGGTACAATTCCAGCTTTGAAGATGTCGCCATGGACCTCTTTGCCCTTTTCCAGATCTGCCAATGCAATGTGCACAGTGACATTTGGTACAACTACAGCAATGCCTGCAGGCAGCGCATTCCACACCACCAAGTCTCGTTCAACCATAGTGTCAAACACTTCCTTTGCATCCTCGATGCGCCCATATTTTGCATACATGTCCACCAGGGTATTGTTCAAAGTGACAGCTGGTACAATTCCAGCTCTGAAGATGTCGCCATGGACCTCGTTGCCCTTATCCAGATCTGCCGGGGCAGTGTGCAGAATGGCATTTGGTACAGATACATCAAAACATTTTGCATACATGTCCACCAGGATATTGTTCAGGATGATAGTTGGTACAGTTTCAGCTCTGGAGATGTCGCCTTGGGCCTCTTTGCCCTTTTCCAGATGTGCCAGGGCAGTGTGCAGAATGACATTAGGTACAGCTACAACAGAACCTGCAAGCATCGCGTTCCATGACATCATATCTCGTTCAGCCATAGTGTCAAACACTCCCTTTGCATCCTCGATGCACCCACATTTTGTGTACATGTCCACCATGGTATTGTTCAGAGTGACAGTTGGTACAATTCCAGCTCTGAAGATGTCGCCATGGACCACTTTGCCCTTTCCCAGATCTGCCAGGGCAGTGTGTAGAGTGACATTTGGAACAACTACAGCACCACCTGCAGGAGCTGCCCACTTATCTGCAGCCTTGGCATAGTTCCACAGTACCACAAGCTCATCGCTATCTTGGTAGTTGAGCTGACCCACAATGCGGCGCTGCTTGAGAGATAAATAGAGTTCCAGTAAGTGTGCTGACTTGCTGCATGGTGGAGTGTCGGGATTTTCAGTCTGATGAGCTACATCAGCTGGAGGTGAGTTAGATGAGGGTAGAAGGGAAGTGGTGGGTAGGGGCCTGCTGATTGTGTGAAACTGCCATAAGATTGAGGACTTTGGCGGACTGGCTGGCTGGTTTGGTGCAGCGGCTGGTGGATGAGAACAGCCCCTGACAGTGCCACTGCTTCTGAAGGCTGGCAGCTGAAGATGGTGGTTGGTAGCCATACATGGGTGATCGTTAACAAGCCCGTGCACCCTTTGCTGTGGCAGCCAGCTTTGCACACTCCCATATTTGGCAAACCTGTCAGCCAGGGCAGTCTCCAGACTGATGTTCGGTGTCTTTTGAGCTAGGATGACACCGTCATGGACCTCTTCGCCCTTTCTGAGGGTTGCAGGGCAGGTACAGGTCAGTCCACAGAGTGGTGCGGGTGGGTTCAGCTGCACATCTGCAGGCAAGAGTGGTGCCCGTTGCCGCAACACCGGGGTGACACTGTTGGCAGCTGTAGCTTGACATGCATCCTTCATGCTCTCACATTTGGCATACATATCTGCAGGGGCAGTCTCCAGTCTGTTGAACACTCCCTTTTCATCATCAATGCACCTACATTTTACATACATGGCCACAAGGGTACTGTTCAGAGTGACCTTTGGTACAATTCTAGTTCTGAAAATGTCGCCATGGACCTCTTTACCCTTTTCCAGAGCTGCCATGCTTGCACACGTATTGTAAATGCACATAAACGTGTTGTGGTCAGGTTTCACCCCTTCCCCCAACATTTGATCATAGGTCTCCAAAGCCTCCATATCACGTCCCTGTTGCGCATACCCTATAAGGGTCACATTCCAAGACACGACATCCCGTTCAGCCGTAGTGTCAAACACTCCCTGTGCCTCCTCATATTTTGCATACGTGACCACTAGGGTATACTTTAGAATAACAGTCGGTACAATTCCAGCTCTGACGATGTCGCCATGGGCCTCTTTGCCCTTTTCCAGAGCTGCCTGGGCAGTGTTCAGAATGACATTTGGTACAGCTCCAGCTTTGATGATGTCAACATGAACAACCTTGAGTTTTACCAGGGCTGCCAGGTTTGCACAAGCATTGCAAATGCACACAGATGCGATGTGGTTGGGCTTCATCCCTTCCACCATCACTTGATCATAGGTTTCCACGACATGTGTAACAACTTCAGCTTTGACATGGCCATTCAGCCTGGCCTGCCGCTTCTGCTGTGGAGGCAGGGGTACATATTTTCCCAGTTTGATAGCATCTTGAGAAGCTCCTGCTGCCGCAATTTGCAGTGTAGCAGCGTAGCCGTATTGGGCATAACCTAGCACAATTCCTGCATTTTTAATATCGGTATGGGCCTCTTTGAGAGCTGCCAAGCTGGCCCAAGCATTGAGACCGTAGGCAAATGTAACCCCTTTCTTTATCAATTGCTCATAGACCTCCAAAGCCTTCCTACCACACCCATAGCAGGCATATCCTGTGATCATTACATTCCATGAGGCCACATTTTGTAGGCGCATATTGTCATCCACTTGACGTGCATCATTTATGCTGCCACATATGGCAAACATGTCGACCAAGGCAGTGTCCGACATGATATCTGACTCAATTTCTGCTCTCATGATGGCAGCATGGGCAGCATGGACTCTGCTTAAGATGCTATAATCATCAAGGCCATGAAGAGCGGGGTAACAAAATACACTGGCCCGGGTTCTGGGAAGAACAAAGTGAGTTTTAGCAAGCAGGTGGAATCGCATACCGTTGAATCTTGGAAGAAGGTTGACGGTAGAGTGGGTATGAACATGTAACTGAGCAGCCAGAGCATTAGCTGGGCCTGAGGGGGATACCTGAGCGCCATCATCAAAAGATAAGTCTGTGTTTGCTGGTATCGAATCTTTGTCTCGGGCAGGTGCTGCAACCCAGCCGCACTCCATCTTCTGGATTCGTCTTGGCAGATGTCGGTCTTGGAAGTTACAAATTACAAAGGTAGGGCTTTTGGAATTGTTGCAGCTATAACTCCAGCCGCCAACAACCTCCAAGCTTAGGCACAGGTACAACTGATCCCTCCGCCTCGAATAGCTACCTCCACTGAAACATTTGAGCGGCTTCCCCATCATGAGGAAGTTGCAATGGGCTTGAGCAGGTATGAAACAAAACACATTTGCCGGCCTGGAATGCTTGGGCTTACTCATCACATTTGGGAAGCGAGAAAGGCAAGGGTATCTTGGCTTGAGCACCGTGTCATGGGGGGCCAACAGCAGTAATTGGGCTGCTCCAAAGCCAATACGATCTGTGGCTGCAGCATATCTCTTAGCGCTAGCATTCGGGAGTATAGTGTTAGCTACCCAATTCTTGTCAACGCATCTCGCATCGTCGAAGGTGTCCAGACCCTCCGCATTGAGAAGAATAGAAATAGTAAGGTTGCACTCGTTCCAGGGCACTTGCATGATGGCGGGCTGCTGGAGGACGATCTTGGTATGGTTCTCATGTTGTGTACAGTGTGCACAACATATCCAGGAGAGAACGTAGAGGGTAGCACCTAGCAACAACCTGAAGTGGCTATTAAAGGGCGTTGCAGTGAGTTGAGCTTTGTTCGTAGTCACGAAGGCAATCTTTCTCCCACCTTGCTGATAAATGTCGATCATCTTCTTGGCACGATCCTTGCTTGAGTGAGAGGTGTGTGAAGTAGAGAGGGTGTTGCAAACCCAGGCTGTGCCAGCTCGTACCACTTGCCATGAGAAAAACATAAAGGTAAAAAGCAGCCCTGGAAAGTGTAGCTGCGAATGAGGATATGCAATCTGTACACCTAACACAGTGCGAAGAATGACGAAATCGCCGGGCTGGCTTCTTCAGCTCAAGTAGCAGACCAGGGTCTGGAGCCCTAGTCATATTGTTGAACACTTGACGTGCATCGTTTATACTCCCACTTTGGCATACTGGTTGAGAGGCCAGCTGCTGGAAATGGTGCCTTCCGCAGTGCTGTGCTGCTTGACAGAGAGAGGAGAGTGTCGACAAGGAAGCATCAATAACATTAAAACGCTGCACGGTGGAATCATTTGAACTCGCCGCAACAGGGCGGGATGTTTAGTCATGCGTTGCCAAGCTGAGACGATGCCCTGTGAGAACTCCATGGACGCGGCTTGAACATGCAGGTGGGTGGACATCCGGTTGTGAACAGCCATTGAAAACAAGACGATAAGAAAACAACATGATAAAACTATGGAAAGATAGCTTAAGCGGAGCTTTGAAAGGAGGTTATCTTGTTGGGCAGGTAGAGGGGAGAAGAGCAGCAAGGCAGCTGCACAGCAACGCGACGAGCTGAAACTCGCGCCATGGCGGCTGCCGTAGCTAGAAAGAAAGTAAGGGTTAGAGTAGCGGCATTGCTAAAAGTTGAAGAAAATGAGACTGTAAAACCGAGAAGATGGCATACCCCTAAAAATTAGTCATGACTACGGGATTTAGCTGAGGTTGGCGGCGGGAGAGCGGAGCTCCGCCCTCCCGCACCCCCGTGTCCGTGTTCGGTGAATGGATGGTGTTGAGTAGCCATGTTTGGGAGATCTAGGATAGCATGTGTCATTGGCCCAAACGTCTCCTATTTGTATCCAAGTGTGTCTCCTATGTCGAGGCCCAAATGCGACCTCTAGGGTAGCATGTACCGTGGGCCCAAGTGTCAAGTGTCATCTAAGTCCAAGTGTAAGATCTTCTATGTATCCCAGTGCGTCTCCTATGTCTCCTATGTCGAGGCCTAATTGCAACCTCTAAGATAGCCTGTACCCTATGTATTCAGAGACCCTCATGTTTGGGAGATCTAGGCCTAGGGTAGCCTGCGCCATTGGCCCATCTGTTAAGAATTGAAATCTAAGTCCAAGTGCAATCCCCTATGTATTCAAGTAACATCTCCTATGTCAAGGCCCATGTGTGAAGAATTGTAACCTAAGCCCAATTTCTTATGTATCCATGGCCGGTCTCCTATGTCGAGGCCCAAATGTGACCTCTAGTGTAGCCTATGCCGTTGGCCCATGTGTGAAGAATTGAAATCTAAGCCCAAGTGCAATCTTCTATTCAAGTATCCAAGTGCATCTCCCATGTGCAGGCCCAAGTGTCCAAGTGCAATCCCTTATCTAATCATTTGTTTTTTTTTCAGAGAGCCTACGACCAGATTTGAACCGGAGACCTTTCCCTTGATATCTCTCCCCTCGAGGCTCCAACCATTGTCCAGGATTGCCCACTTTGCCATTTTTGCTATTTTTTGTGAATTTCCAGCGACCCAAAGCACTTGGAATTCCACATCTTCCTTACCGCTTGTCCAAAAATCATGAGACCAAGTCGGTGCACCCCTCCTCATCGAGGGCTTTCCAACGGCACCAAGCACCTGCGTTGGGGCCGCGGTTTGGGAGATCTCAACGACGCTACAAAACAAAACAAAACAAACGTCTCGCTTCATGTATTGATAGGATAGCCTGCGCCGTTGGCCCAAGTGTCCAATGTCATCTAAGCCCAAGCGCAATCTCCTATGCCTCCAACTTTGACATCTCCCATGTGCATCTCCTATGTTGAGGCCTATCTAAGCCATTTTTGCTATTTTTTGTGAATTTCCGGCGCCAAAAGTACTTGGAATTCCGTATCGCCCACACCATAGGTCCAAAAATCGTGAGACCAAGCCCGTGCACCCCTCCTCGTCAAGGGCTTTCCAACGGTACCAAGCACCTGGGGCCTTGCGGTTGGGGACATCTCAACGTGACAAAACAAAACAAAACAAAACGTCTTAATTCATATATTGATTGCACTTGGGCTTAGATTTCAATTCTTCACACATGGCCTTGACATAGGAGACGCTACTTGAATATATATAGGGGATTGCACTTGGACTTAGATTTGCGCTACCCTAGGCCTAGATCTCCCAAACAGGAGGGTCTCTAGATACATAGGGGATTGCACTTGAACTAGATTTCAATTCTTAACACACGGGCCAATGGCGCAGGCTACCCTAGGCCTAGATCTCCCAAACAGGAGGGTCTCTAGATACACAGGGGATTACACTTAGACTTAGATAGATGACACTGGACACTTGGGCCAACGGCACAGGCTACCCTAGTATATTATTAAGAATGAGAAGAAGGAGCAGCAGAAGGGTAGGGTTGGGGAGAATAGTTAGGGCTGAGCAATCGCGACTAAAGAGGGCGCTATGCGAGATGATTCCATAGCATCTCGGCGGGAACGGCGGTGTAATAGATGCCGTTCATCCGGCAAACTCACTCAAATGAGGGGTTCAGATTCATCGCTGCTACCCTCCATGTTTCCTGCGATGGAAGGTGCTCCTCCAGCACCATGATGTTCATCTGAACCACCAAGGATTCACATGGTGATTTCAGATGCAGCAGACCTATCTTACAAGATCTTTCGATGGCGCTTCATCGATGCCGGTGTGTGATTCCACATTGCAAAAGTGGACTGAGCTTCCATGACCATGAAGACGTAGTCCTGAAGGGTGTTAGTACCACGTGTCCACTATTTCAATGTGGAATCATATACCGCCATCAATGTGCTTTAATCTCTCCCATCCTGTCTGTAATTGCTCCATCCGTACATGGGATGTGCTCCCTCCAGCACCATGCTGCTCATCTGGACAACCAAAGATTCAAATGTTTACCTCCTCCGAGCAAGGGAAGTCCGCCATGCCTCCACCATTTCGAATGGCCATCGTTTCCGGAAGTGTTGATAAATCTGTACGTCTACTTCTGTACTAACATTCTTCCAGCTGCAAAAGAAATCAACACAGGGGAACTCACTCTCTTTCTGAAATAACATTCTTCCAGCTGCGAAAGCAATCAATACAGGAGAACTCACCCACTCACTCACTGTTTGATCAAAAATGTCGTGCAAGCTTTCAGGTTGCAGAACAGAGGTCCCAGACAGATGCAGTTCAACACGAAGAAGGTTTGTGAGATAAACAAAGATAGATCCAGATATATATGCCCCTCGAACTACGAGTAGAGCACGGATTGCAGACCTCCAACGCACTCTCCCATCGCGTCAGTGCGAGAGACCTGGAGCACTTTGTATGAGCAGCTAGGGAATTCCAAAAAGGCCTTGATGTGAAATGCATCGCAATTCACTTGATCACCCCCTAAAAGTGCGCAATTCAATTGAACTAACCCTAATTTGCAATTCAATTGAATTGTCGGCACACGATTCAATTGAATTGCGAGTTGACGATTCAATTGAATTGTCAACCCGCACTTCAATTGAATTGCCAATTCGCAATTCAATTGAATCGCTAGTTGGCAATTCAATTGAATTGTAATCTATACTTTTTAACTTATTTTTGTATATAATATATAATATATATGTACATGTATATATTCAAACTATATTTATGCCCGTCTATTCTTGCTGGCCCTCTTTCTTGTGCCCTTGAGGAAATTGTGGAGTTGTGAAGCCACCCTCACCCTCAGCGTGAAAAGGAGAGCCAGAGACGGAGACAGATCAGCAGCTTCCTGTGATTCACTGGCAAAAGAAACATGGCTAGCTCCGGAAAAAAAGACAAATCAAGTGAATTGCGATGCATTTCACATCAAGGCCTTTTTGGAATTCCCTAAGCAGCAGCGGCATGGCAGCCCCAACTGTCGAGATCGCACTTGCGTGGCCATGCATGCACTCTGGTTTACCATCAGTAATTCTGGTTGTTTACGTTTTATCTACAATTACTTGCTATTATTTTACCAACGAATTTATTTTATGTATTGTTTTTATACAGAAAAGGAACAGAGGCCACTTGGCACGTTGAGTTTTGCGAGTTCTGCGAGACTAGAGATCAGGGGAGGAAAAACGGAAAGCTTTGAGAAAGTCACGAGAGAGATGACGACTTTGGGATTTTGTGTTAGAGAATTCCATCGAGAGAGACGTGCATTTTGTTGCAAGAGAGAGATCTCTTGATGGGTTTGTCGAGCCAACCGGCTTTGGGAGCTTGGTGAGAGTATAGTATGGGTAGATTGCTGGAGAGATGGCTGAGAGAATTAGGTTGCAAAGATTATGCTTGTAAATGCCGGGGGGTCGCTGCATTGCCGTGAGGAAATACTGGATATCATTTCAACTTCTCCACGAAGAGGATTGTGCACCCCTAGCATGCAAGATTGCAGGTGGGTTGAAAATTTTCCCATAGATTAATACGACAGAGTCACGGAGCAGGTGCTTTGGAAGGTGAGTGTGTGACTGTGTTTATGGCACTGTCGTCATCTCCCTTTTCATCTACCTGGTTCCCATGGATCTCACCTCTGGTGGGCGTGTTGATTTCTCTTTCTCTCGTCATTGGGGGAATCTTCGGTGTACTGGCTGGGACGAGCCCATCGGAGTTGCCCCATTTCTTTGCGGGTGTTGTAGTTCTGGGGCTGCTCATCTTTCTCCTCATGATTCCGCCCCTTGACAAACTCAGAAGAAAGAATGCAAATGTGCCTGAGCGAGAGATGGAGTCCGAGTGCCAGATATGGCCGCCGCCGTGGTCGCAGTCGGGGGTGTCCCTGTGTGAGAAGTTGGATGTCCAGCCTGCGCAAGGTCTCGGAAAGGAGGAGGTTATTTCACGGTTGAAGAAGTACGGTAGGAATCGCATTGAGAAAGTAACTATGCCGGGCTATTGGAGCTTCTTTGTCAAGGAGATTTATGAGCCCACTCAGGTACACACACTCTCTCGTGTGTTGCTCTCACACTCTCCAAGTGTGAATCTTTTCAATTGAAATGGGCTTTGGGGTAGTGTGAAGACAGATGGAGAAAGGTTAAAGCACTTGTTCATTCATGGAGCCTTTCAACATCAGCAATGGTGAAGAAAGGAAATTCCACAGCCCTCCGGTGCAAATTGCACAATGGTGTCAATGAGGCTCAAGGTGACAAAATCCAAGTGGTGAAGTTGACGATCTTGACTTCACGAGGCCAATCGCCCATTGTGCTATCAATTTCCAAATGGTGCAACAGCGAAGCAATCAAGTTTCTTGACTGAAAAAAAACGCTTTATCCCTCACAATCTTCTATTCAGGATGTTGGTGTCACACTGACCTCCAATACAGATATTTGTTGCTCTTGAGGGAATTTGTGAACTCTCCTCCACAGATGGCATTACTTCCCCTGATTTCTCAGATAGGTGTGCAGAATGTTTGATACTTTCCTCTTAATAGTACAAAAGATGCACTCGTTTGGAGCCCAGATGCCTTCATGACATTCTCGTTTTCAAATTTCCTCTGGATTATTGTACGTGGTCCGGAACTCTTGAAGTTTCTCATTTTAGTCTAAGCAACTCTAGAGTAATCATACAGCAAAGGGTCAAGTACAGGTCTACTGAAAGTGAGATTCGAGCTGTCTGACTGAACACAATATGTAGACTTCACAGTACTTTGCTATGTAACGTTCTGATCCAGACGACATTTGCATTGCATTCATTTTCTCTGAACCTCAATTTTGCAATACAGCTGTTGCTACTCTGTGTGGGAGTGCTGTACATCATGTTTGGAAGTCTGGAGGAAGGTGTAACTGCGTTCATTGTCATCCTTCTCATGGTGGTTGCCGAAGTTGGAACGGAATGGCGTGCTAAGCGAGCCTTAGCCAGCCTTAAGCTCTCTACTCCCCATAGTGCAGAAGTGAAGAGAGACGGACAATTTGGGAAAGTTGCAGCCTGTGATGTGGTGCCAGGCGACATTGTCAAGCTACGGGCAGGCATGGTACTGTGTGCCGAACTCCTCATGGTTCTCCTTTGCCAACATGCTGTCAAGGGTGATCGTTTGGCTTTAGCTCTGTAGTTCTACGCACTGATAGGTGTGCAGGAAATAAGTTATGTGCTCAGTCAAATACATATTTGTACTGGACACCTTAACCAGTCCTGACTAGAATCAAACTTTAGCAATAAAATGTATTGACACACAGTTGGAAGTTGAAGGTTTTCACAATTGATTGCAGATTAGCCTATTTTGCCGCAGTCAGAATCACAAGGTGCTGTTCTTGCAAAATTACGGACTTGGCTGCTTGTGAGGGATACTGACACATGTGAACTCATGTGAAGTAGTTTGCAGTTATCACTCTTGTTGGGCCTTTCGTCTTGGATGTTTTGTATTATGTATAGATTACTGATTTCCATGTGAGTTGCTTGAGTCATGCAACTTAGACTCTCTAGTAACATTTTTGGATTGTGTTAAAACAGTGGAGGCCATTGGCCCATGCAGGAAGTGCCTGCAGATGTTCGTGTATTACAGGCACATTTCTTGGAAGTAGATGAATCACAGATGACTGGGGAATCAACTCCTGTATCAAAAGATCCCCATTGTCTGCTACCTTCTGAGGCATCACTGCTGGATCGTATTAACATTGCCCTGGCGGGGAGTTGGGTAACCAGGGGTAGAGGTACCGGGTTGGTATACCAGACAGGTCTTGCAACATCTCTGGGTCAAGTGTTGAGTCTTGCACGAAAAGCCAAAGAAAAGAAAACAAAGCTGCAGAAGGTTTTGAAGGAGGTGGCATGGACACTTAGTTTAGTGGCCTTGGGGGCAAGTGCAGTAGGAGCCCTACTGGGAGTGCTCAAGCACATGCGATGGCAAGATGTATTACTGTCAGGTCTAAGCCTGGCCTTTGCAACTATTCCTGAAGAGCTTCCAATCCTCATTGCTGCTGTGTTGGCTGTTGGGAGCCAAACACTTTCGCTGAAAAATGTGTATGTAAAACAGCTGCGTGCAGCTGAGAATCTTGGCTTTGTGGACACTGTGCTCACTGACAAGACAGGGACCCTCACGGAGAATCATTTGGTACTACACTCAGGGCATGTGGGTACAAGCCACATATCTCCATCTGAGATTGGGACTGAGATTTCTGCCATTTTTGAGGGTCATGACTTGGTTGGTCTTAAAACTCTGCTTGAGGCCTGGCTCTTCATGTCAGACATAGGGGAACTAGAGGAGACAGCACATGCTCCTGCCCAAGCAATTGAGCTGGAGTCTCCCCAGGAGCCAGATATGGATGAAGTTCGCTTGCAGGTGTTACCAGTGACAGATTCCATTGTAGGGGCAGCGAATGATAGTATTTTTGGTCAGACAAGCAGCGGTACACCAGGTCAACAACATTCCTGTCTTTAGTACCAATTTTGGAGACACACCAATACACATTAGCTTTATCAGCCCAAAATTTTTCAAATGTAAGGATGTATGGCTTTTGGTGTATGGTATGGTCATCCATGACCTCTCAATTTATGGTATTTTAACTCGTTCAGTCCATGTTGGGGAATGGAAACGTAGTAATACTTGTGTCGTCACGAATTAGTCACTTCCTTCTCTGTGCTGATTGGAAAGAAATTGACCCTCTATTTCCAGTAATCTATCTTGCAATGATTTCATGACAAGAGTGTTATTACAGGTATGTCTGGGGATGGGTTTGATCGAGCTGTGTTGGCGGCATTGGCTGGGTCACTTGACCAATGCCAGTCATCTATGGGGGAGGTGTCCATGGTGGCAAATCAGCGTATCCCGCAACACCTTCAGACAATATATAGCGCGAAAGAGGCAGCTAAACTAATAGCAGAGTCTCCATTTGATCCTACTCTGAAGTTTGCTTCGAAGACTTTTCAGATGAAGGGGGACATGGTCAGGTGGGTGTGGCTGTGTCTGGCCTTAGCTCTGGCTGTTACAATAATGCATACCAACATGGATTTGCTTGTGGTCAATTCATCTATGGAGGATAAGTTACTGCCAATGTTTGTTGGGGTTTTGTTTGCTCTTACAGCGAGGTGCTGCGCCAATGGTTTTTCCCCCCTGGAAGTACTTCTTTAAAGAGTGCCTTGTCCCATGTTGTGTTTCCTAAATTCCTTTCCACATGAAGGTGTATTGGTTACGTCCGTAGATGGAGTAATCAAACTCGCTGCTTTGCCCAGCTGTTGCCTTAGTCCTTCATTCAGGGTTGGTATATTGACGTAGGAAGTCTCGTTAGTCTGAAAGTTAGTTACACCCAGCCAAAAAAAATATTGTTTTTTCCAAATAAAGGTAAGTTATTGTTTTAGACATGCTCTGAACGATGCCACAGTAAAAAGCTATATCCTGTACCAATATATTCGGTGCACTGAACAGCCAACATTTGCTCTAACCGCTGAGCTACTAGAGAAGTGAATACAACAATGAGATCCTTACTTTGTGAAACGTGGTTGAAAGGGCTTCCCCACTCAATAACTGTCTTTCAGCTGGACTGAATTTGAACTGATCCTCCCTGCATTATGTCATGAATCTGTGTGGGTAGAGGAAAAGAGGGCAATGGAGATAGATGGACAAAAGAAACAGGAAGTTGGCATGGTCGCTTCTTTGATATTGACATGGTATGTTTGCAGGGAGGACCTTAGCTCTCAAGAAGTGGAGAGTGGAAGACTGAAGGTTTATGTGAAAGGGGCTCCAGAGCTGCTTCTTAGGCATTGCTCCTCCTCCTTTCAACATGGGAGGGTAGTCCCAATTGACACAGTCCGAACACAATTGGAGGAGCAGATTTGGGCAGCAGCATCTGAAGGTCGACTACATCCTCACCCTACATGCCAGCTATCTTTAGTTAATGTTTTTTTTCTAAATTCAAACCGGATACACCTGGGAGCGACCACTCACAACTCAGGTCCCTTAATTACAGTGAGAGGAAATCTTTCAAAGTAACCTTGCTATGAGGGCGCCAAGCACAAGACTCATCGGCCACCGCCCAATGCTATGGGGACTCAGTTCACCTCCTCGAGACTTGCTTATGTTTGTAAATGATCACTTCTGATATTGGTTTGGAGTGGACATGCTTGTGGGCCCCTACGTCTGTTGAAGCTGTAAGTGGCTATTGTGAGGGTGAAACTGGCAAATTGAACTGTGTAGGCCCTAGGGGGTGTTATATTTAGAGTGGAGTGGTAGTCTTTCTTCCACTTGGGTGGTTGTGGACTATGTGTGTATTGGAGGGAGTTGAACAGAGACTGCCAGATGCAGGGTTTGCACTTTCCACTGCAGCCGACCATGGATTTTCTGTGCACTTGCAGGTCTCCGATTAATTGGGTATGCATGCAGTGACCCACAAAAAGAGGCGGAAGTGGTCAGCACAGCAACTAAAGCTGGAGAGGCAGCCACTGTCATGAAATCCACCATCTTCCTAGGCTTTCTAGCTTTCCAGGACAGGGTTAAGGAATGCGCTGCAGACTCTGTGAAGAGGTGTCAACAAGCTGGTGTGAGGGTGATCATGGTAACAGGAGACCACATAAAAACAGCATTGGCTGTGGCACTAAATGTGGGGATTCTGGACCGTCTGGAGTATGATAGAAAAGGGGATACAGCTGCGATTTCTTGTACAGAGGCCTGTCTAGCAAGCATGGTCATGGATGAAACAATAAATTTGCTGAAGGAGACAAGTGTATTTGCACGAGCAACCCCAGCTGACAAGCTAATAATACTTGAGGCTCTGCAGGCCGCCAAGAAGTGTGTGATGGCAACTGGTGATGGTACGGAGTCCGTCTTTCTCTTTCTCTGTCTTTTCTTTGGGTGTTATAAACTTTCTTTCAGTATGTCTCTCTCTCTCTCTCGTTTCTCTCTCGCGCGCGCGCGGCAGCACGTCGGCGCTGCGCTCACGGGCGTTGGCGCGCTAGCGCCATCTCCACCACACCATGACGTCCAAACGCCAAAGGACGGCTGCTGACGAGGTAGACTACCCGTCTCCCTCACGTCGACCTGATTCCCCTCTGCTTCTTCTTCCTGCCCCTGTCTCTCATCAAGCCTCTCCTTTGCGTCAATACTCCACAAGGAGTGCTGATGTTCAAACGCTTCGGGACCAAATCTCCATCTTACAAACGAAATGCATCTCGGAGGAGACTCTGCAGCAAGTGCTCGATGCCCGTGACAATGACTCGGAGGAGCGGTTGGCTTCCCTAGACAAAGACTGGGAGACGCGGATGGCTTCCCTTAACAAAAATTGGGAAAAGCGCATGGATTCCTTGGACAAAGATTGGCAGAAGCGCATGACAGACAGATACACAGACTTGGAGAACAATATGCGAGTTCAGGATAGCGTTTTGCGGGCCTCTCTTCAGGAGTGCACTAGCAAACTTCAAGGTCTGGCGAAACATCTCAATGACAAATCCACACATACGCGTCTTTCAAAACTTGAAGGCGAAGTGAAGACCTTCACAGAGAAGAGCCTCCCAGATCCCATCACAGCAAGCATCCACCTGCAGGTGGAATCCCTTAGCAAAGAGCTGGAAACACACAGAACTGCGACGTCTACAATGGCTCGGGAGCTCCAAGCTCACAAGGCAGAGGCCTCCTCCTGGGCTAATATAGTTAAGGGGACCACATCCAACAACAGTCCTCACTCTCTGGAGGAGACAGTCTCGGCTACCTTGTGAGAGGAACAGCAATGGGCTTTCAAAGCCCTTAACATCAGGGTCACTGGGAAGCTAGGGGGCCTTGCTGAGGGGGACCTTCTTGACGCTGCCACCAGCCTTATTCAGCAAAACCTTGCTCTCCCATGGGGCGCGAGTGGCATTGAAAGGGCTTGGCGTGCAGGATCTTCAGAGCACAAAGTCCTCTTCATTAGATCCAAGGACAAGGGTGCTCGGGATAGAGTCCTCAGGCAGAGGCCTCAATTGAGAGGTCAGGGTATGTACCTCAACGATGACTTGACCCCTTTGCAATACAACGCCATGCGGGCGCAACTCTTGCAGGTTAAGCAAGCTCGAGCTCAAGGGCACTATGCCGTGTACCGAGATGGGAGGGTAATTGTCCGGGAGCACGAACGTCGCCCCTCTAGCTCTAAATAGGGGTTGGGGCACCATGAGACCAACGCACGCTCACATCTACACATTGGCTCATGGAACTGTAATGGCTCGTTGTGGAGCCACCCTCAAGGGCTTCTAGATATTCTTTCCAAGTGTGATGTTCTTTTTCTTTTGGAAACTCATGCGTATGAAGGAAAGGACCCCCCTTTTATTCTCGGGTGTAGCTTTCAGTCAGTGATTCGTCCACGTACAGGTCTCAAAGGATCTGGAGGTGTGGCTTGTTACTTTGCTGACTGGCTTCTCCCACTTATCTCCTTCCCATACAAAGACCCACTGGCAAGGTACATTTGGTGTCACATCAAAGGCTACAACATCCTGCTTTGCTCCGGCCGCATCTCCGCACAGCGGCCTACATACTCGAGCAGATTCACCATATGTTCCAATGGAAGACGATATGGCCCGTCTCCGTACCCCACAAACGGACATTTTCTTGGTTGGAGATTTCAACGCCCGTATAGGATCACTACAGGCCCCCACCTTCGACCACACAGATCCTCTACACATCCAACGCTCGCATACGGAATTGGAGAGGCAAAGTGCAGATTCCTCTTGCGAAATCACAAGTTACGGTCACCATCTATTCAAGTTTTGTGAAACTCAGGGGCTGTCCATTTACAATGGAACAACCAACTTCAAATCCTCCAGCCAGTTCACTTGCCACACGTACAAGGGCCAAAGCGTGGTTGACTATCTCTTGGGGAGCCCCAACAAGCCTGATAGAATAAGGTCCTTTTACATCACGAGGTACCCGGATTCTTATCACTCTTGCCTTTCCTTTGCATTTCCTTCCATCTCCCTCCCCGTGAGGATCCCCTCTGCGTCTCTTCCCTTACACCCACGTATCACTTTAATACCCCTTTCTCTCACTTACATGACGCCGAGTATGAAACATACCTAGCGTCAACCCTCCCTTCCATTCTACATCTATCATCTCCTAACGACAAGGCTACACATCTTACTCAAGCCCTTTGGGACTCAGCCCTGCGATCCTTTCCCGTCACCCTGCCATCTACCTCTATCATCTCCTAACGACAAGGCTACACATCTTACTCAAGCCCTTTGGGACTCAGCCCTGCGATCCTTTCCCGTCACCCTTCCATCTACCTCCTCACCCTTCTCCACTCGTCGTTACGCACCATTTTATGATGAGGAATGCAAGACTGCTAGACGTCGCATCAAATTTTTACTACTTGATACCAATTCTTCTCCAGAGTCCACTAATCTTGCTCTTAAGCACTATAAGTCCCTCATTAGATCCAAAAAGCAAGCCTACACTATCAAGTTGCAATCTTCTTTCCTTGCTAAAATCAGATTTTCTCCTCGATCTTTTTGGTCCCTCCTTAAACCTCATAGAGATCCCCCCCCAATCACTGACATTCATGTCTGGCATGAGTATGCACAGTCTTTGTACCATTCCCCTACCCAAACTCCTTCTCCTATAAGTTCTAAACCCCTTCACTTCTCTCTCTTTACTACAGCCAATGTCAGTAAGGCAATCAAGAAGCTGCAAAATGGCAGAGCGGTGGACATTTCAGGACTTCAGAGTGAATTCATCAAGCATGCTGCACCTACTTTAGCCCCTTTTATGGCTAACCTCTTCAATGAGGTGGTGCAACGGGGCTTTCCAACAGAGTGGACAAAGAGCATCATCCACCCACTTTTTAAGAGCGGTGACAGGCTCGCACCGACAAACTATCGTACTATCATGGTGTCCTCATTACTTGCTAAACTGTTTGGGGCAGTAGTGGCCATGGAACTGGATGATCGGGCTGAGTACTCTCGCATTCGTGCTGAGGGACAGGCTGGTTTCCGTCGAAACCGATCCACTATTGACCACATCTTCACTCTTCAAGTTATGGTGGAAAGTGCACGCTATGACAAAAGAATGGTCTATGTTTGCTTCGTGGACTTTCACAAAGCCTTTGATTCAGTTCCTCGGGACCTTCTCTTCCAACGGCTCCATAGAGTGGAAGTCCCTCCAGACATCCTTTGTGCCATCTCTTCTATGTATGAGATTGTCACTAGCATGGTCAACGTCGCTGGTAAATTCTCAGCCGAGATCCACAGCAACATTGGAGTCAAACAGGGCTGCCCCCTTTCACCTACCCTGTTTGGGATCTACATTGACGCCTTGGAGAATTACATATCAAAAAACCATGGGGTTGGGGTCCCATTGGATGGGGGACCAACCCAATCAGATCTCCTCTATGCTGATGATGTTGCCCTTTTGGCACAATCCCCGGTCTTTCTGCAACGCCATCTCAAAATTTTGGAACTGTTCTGCAAAGACTATGGGATGCAGGTCAATCTTAGCAAGACCAAGATCATGGTCTTCAATGGCCAGGCTGATCGTAGATATATCTTCAACCAGCAGGAAATTGGGATTGTGAAATCATACCGGTACTTAGGTCTGGTTATCCACTCCCCCAAGTTTCACTTTGCAGCCACTGCTTTGGACAGGTTGACTAAAGGTAAGGCGGCCTCCGTCCGCCTTCAGGCCAAATGCAAGCAAATACATCTGCGGCATCCCCCGACCAAAAAGTGGCTGTTTGACACCGTCGTCAGCCCTGCTACCATCTATGGTTGTGAGTTCTGGGCACCTGGTGTCCCTGTCTCCTGGTGGGAAAAGAATTTGGAACCATTACAGTCATCTTTTCTCCAAGCAATGCTTGGCGCCAGGAGCACAACTCCATCTCAGATCCTAGGTGCAGAGTTCGCATGTGTACCATTGCAATCCGAGGCCCTCTTCAGGCTTACAATCTTTCTCCATAGATTGCAGGCCCTTCCACCCAAAGGGCTAGTGGCAAGGGCCCTCACAACATCTATGAGGCTCAAAGCTGCAGGTTTCAGGAACTCCTGGTATGCTCGAGTGGACAGTTTATTTCAACGTAACGGACTTTCTACTGCTTTCCTATTACCAATGAACCCAGATGAGGTGGACATCACATCCAGACATGACCGCAACAGACTCATTCGGAGAGAGCTTATGGAATTACATGTCAAGAGAACTTGGATGCTACCCAATCTCACGACAAAGCTCCACTTCTATCGAGAGACATTCTTGGTGCTCCGCGATGATAGAATCTTGAGACCAAATTACCTTTCAGCACCCTTATCTCCTTCCCTCTTGAGGGCATTGGGGCGGTTCAGGGTGGGTTCCCACAACCTACGGATAGAGACTGGCAGATGGGAAAACCTGCAACGGGAGGACCGCCTATGTCCAGCTTGCATAGGGCGCAGCAAGGAAATTGAAACTGAAGAACACTTCTTCTTCTACTGCCCTCTATACTACGAGATCCGTGGGAGATTTCACTGTTTATTCAGTGGAACCCAAACTCTCACTGATGTCTTTCACTATGAGGATCAAAAATGCGTGGCAGCCTACCTACACGAGGCCTTCACCCTTAGACAATCGCTAGAACATTAATTGTGGTTTCTGGATTTGTTCCTCTCTCATGTTTTCTTCCATTTTGTCCCATAAGCACTACGAGCTTTCCGCGGACGTTATAAAGCACCATTTCATTTCATTTCCTTTCTTTTTATCTTTGAGTGTTGTTTCTGGGCTGCTTGTTGATGGCCCCAAAGTCTTTGAATTATCCGCTTTTTTCCTATAAGCTCTTTGATCTTTCTGTGTATTTGGTTTCTTTATTTCTCTTCCTTTCTCTTCCTTTCTCCTTTCAATGGCCACAAGGCTACGACAAACAACATCTTATGAGTACAACCTTTCTCTTGGCATGGTTGCTTTTGGGCTGCTTGTTGGGGTCCTCACTCTCTTCCTTGTTTTGTGTTTTCTCGTCCCATAAGCTCTTTGAGCTTTCTGCGGATGTTATAAAGTATCATTGCATCTCATTTATTTCTGTGGGTGTTTTGTTCTTGTTGTCTCCCATGGATGTAATAAATTTCTTTCTTTTTATTTTCCCTTCATCAATAGTTGTTGTCTTTGGGCTGCTTGTTGAGGGCTCCATTCCCTTTCTTGTTTCCTGCTTTCTCTTGTCCCATAAGCTCTTTGATCTTTCCGCATTGTCATGTCATTTTTATATTTCCATGTCTTCTCTCACCTCATTGTTCTACTTGTAGCCCTAGGCCTCCTGCCGACGTAAGATCTAGTACAGACTGGCACTCCCTCTTTCAGTTCATGAAGCTCCAAACATTGCCGAAAGCTTGTGCCTCATGGTATGTGAATTTTGGGGTGAACACATACATTAAATCCGATGTAGTATAGACCTCCCTTCCAGATACTGTTGATTCTACAAGAGATTGACAGCCCACAGATTTCATTTTGTATACCATGAGATGCACACTTGTGATGTACTTCCCGTCCTGTATACGTAGGATCCTAAGAATAGTTGGTTGAACGCAGGTATTAATGATGCACCCATCCTTGCAAAGGCAGACGTTGGTGTGGCGATGGGGAGGGGAACAGATGTGGCGCGAGAAGCCGCATCAATTGTGTTTGTGGATGACAATTTCCAGATGGTGCCATATGCACTGGCTGAGGGCAGGCGACTGCTTGACAACTTGCGCAAGGCACTTGCCTTCTACCTTGGTGCGAAGCTGGGTCTCATCTGTCTCTTCATTGTGGGAACCTTGTGGCAGAGGTACGATTCTTATTTTCTCTGAATCTTCAATGCAGATCACCATACGGTCATGTGCAATTCCAGGGAATAATTTTATTTGATACAGTGGCTGAAAATCTGGCAAGTGACTAACATGCTTTGCTCCAGACAGTCAAGTGTCCCAAGAGAAGTGTACTGTATCTTTAAAGAAAACATTTTAGTCAATTCATGGAGGATTTACTTTTGAAAAACATTCAAAATTTCACCTTAAGCAGCAGTGTGTTTGAGTGCGATAAATGGACAGACAGAAGAAAGTAGAGAAGGACAATTTGTTGCGTCCGTTGGCGGCCCAAAAGATCCAAGCGGGAGAGGATGTACTCTTAAGACAAATAAGTAGTGTATAAAAGATATTTACTAGGGTTTGCTAGGTGAGGCCAGGGATGTTAACAGGGAGCTTAACAGTAACTCTCTGCCTATGTGTTCAGTAGTGTTGGTTTGCACCGGCACTTTGATGCTAGAGAGGCTAATGTTCAGTTGGATTGGACAGTTTCCCACTAAGTGCCATCCAGATCATTGTGTTGGAGCTGTTCATGGACGTGGGAGCCAGCTCCTCATTTGTCATGGAACCGGCGGACACAGACATCATGCAGAGAAGACCGCGATGCCATAGTCAACCATTTTTTGACCGTGAGCTGATTGGGGGTATCATAGTATCTTGTATGTGCATGTCATTGAGTGTCTTTGCGAGCTTTGCTTATGGGATTTATTGTGGTCAAAATACTGCACAAACAAGTGCATTTGTGGCTTGGCTCCTCTCCCACGTACTGCTGGCCTTTAACATGAGAACATGTCAACAACCTCTGTTTCAAAAAGGAGTATTTTCAAACATTGCTATGCTAGTTTGGCTGGCTGCTGCCACCAGCCTGGGGGTGTTGATTGCCACTGTGAGTTCGGTGAGAGTACATCTGAAGCTGGTTCCCTTACCTGCAGACCAGTGGCTTGCAGTCATAGTGTTTAGTATTGTGGGTACATTCTGGGTGGATCTCTTAAAGGTTTTACTGCAAAGGCAGAGGTTGCAAGCTGCAACCTACAGCCACCTTGAGTGTGATGGCAGTGTTGTTTCTAAGGCAGAGGAGGATTGCACCTCCTTAGTAGCTCCTTTACTGGCTGATTCACAGTCTGCTGAAGAGGCTGCAATCTCTGTTGGAGACTCTACTTTACGGCCTTGACCTCAACATTGAATTCATTGACGATCAATTCATCAAACAGCCTAATCTCACACAACAGTAGTCATTGGGTATGACCTATCAGATTGGCTCTCTACCAAGATAGCCATACAATCTGTGTAGGTTTTGAAAAGCAGTTTTTGGAGATTGGCGTGATGTTTTCAATATTGGACTGAATATTTTACAGGTGACCTACGTCGCCAATTGATTGGTTCCTAATGAGCTGTAGCCTTTTTGCCTTTCTATCTTTGATTGTTCACGCTAGATTGTCATACTTTGAAGTATTGTGGCGAGGCATCTTGGTGTAATCCTCCATTTCCAAAGAAACTGAAGTCTAGGAAATTCGAAAGCCGCTAACAACCTCAAGGTCCAATGGGAAGGGAAGAAAGTGAATACATGGCCAAGGACCCATGGCATCATGTACAGAGAGGGCTGCAGATGAGGGCTAAAAGCCACTCTCCCCAATCAAGACTGTGGAAGTTGAGCTGTGTAATTTGATAAGGGAGCTGTCAAAATTAAATGCAGCAGGATACAGATCATTCGAGTAAAATAGTGCATCTGTCTTCCTACATGGATGGCTCGACCTTCAACTAGAGTCTTGTCCTCAGTGTGCTGTTTTCTCCACAGTAACTTGTTCTAAGAGAAAATGTCATGTCACGTTCAGACGCATGCAATTTCAAATTGATTCAATGGAGTTTGGCTTAGCGTTTTCAAGCTCATGAAAGTAGGTGAATGCATTTCCCCGCACACAGAAGGCACTTAGTAAGGGATAGAGAGTGAATCAAGAATAGTTACAATTCTTACATTGACAACAACAGAAGATGCACTGGCTGATAATACATTGAATTGATTTGACTGAGGTCGACCAGGTCATCTCGCTTGTTTCCACTGTGAGTGAAGCCACCGCACGGGGAGCTACGCTGTGAACTAGGGAGATGACATGTAGGAGATTGAGATTGAGATTGAGATGGAGATTGAAGCCATGTGGCCATTTATTCTCGGCACTAATCTCATGCACGTCATATCTGCATTGGGGGCACATCGAGTCCCCAAAGTGTTTAGGGTTGTTGCTCCAGATTCCACGCGGAGTTCTGCAGGCCCTTCCCTGATATTACACAGCAATATTTAGGCAAAGAAATTTGATTGAAGATATTTTGCTGCTTGGATGAGACTTTCAGCCATCAGATGCAAGGTGCCTGACGAGCACATTCCAACCACTGCAGTCAACAGGGGGATGCTGCAAATTTTAGACGAAAAGCGGCAATGACTGTCTCTACCTACTCCTTGCAGTGTGGAAGGGGTTATCCATTGGGATGAGGAGACACTATAATTTATGCTTCCTCCCGGGGAATTCTCTTCCGATTGGAGGTAGATGACAAATACCATTCAGGTGTTCCAACACTTTTCCCACCTGCTCTCCTTAAAAATTCTTGCCTTGATGCTGGCCAATGGCCGGCACTGTGAGAAGGGTGCATACAAATACTCTTCTTTCAAGAGCTACCCGATGTCTTTTGAAGCCTGTGTGTCGACACCAAGGCTGATGTCCCCAAAGGGAAGCTGTGGTGGAGGAAACTCATGCAGCTCTGAAAAGTCCAAACAAAGATGTACTAAGGTTGGGGGCTTGCATACAGACCCTTATCATCTGGGGCCCGATAAGCGGCTGGCTGACAGAAGGTCCCCACTATTATATGAAATAACAGATTGACCTGCTGAAGTTTCACTATCTATCATCTTTCCGTGTGATCGCATGACAAACTGGGCTGATGAGGGTGGGTTGGGGACTTCAACATTGCCTTCCAGCATGTTCACCACCTTGCTCATTGAAGGCCGTATTGCTACCTCCTCTTGTATGCACCAGAAAGCCACCCGGAGTGCAAGGCTCACCTGCAGAGCAACCCAACTTGTTAGAGAGGACCTTGAATCCATATTGGAATAATCAGAGCAAACCCAGGAGAAGCTGGGATAACTCACCTCTACACCAGAAGGGTAATCTAGAAACAATCAGAGTGGAGGAAAGACCTATGAAAGGATACCCAAGGAATACTTAACATACAGGTGTAGAACAGCCAGGCCTGTGAGCACATGAAGTCCTTGATGTGCCATTATATCCACTTTGGCTGTTAAAAAAGACTGACAATTAATCTCATGAAAAAAACAATGCAAATGACGAAGCAAAAGACGGCTTCATGTATTTGTACACGCCTGAACTGTACAAACTGATCACCTCCAAAATAAAAACAACCCATCCACATCTACTTATCAGCTTGAAATTTCAAAGAGCGTGTTAAGAACTCCTTTCGGTGAAATTGCATTTCCCATGATTCCAACTGCATGGTGATATGTACAACCATTCTTCAATGGAGTGCCTTACCTGCTCCTCATTGGCAGAGCCTTTAAGCTTCAGGTCCACGAGCCCGCCAACCTTGCCGACCTCCGCCTGTTGATAAGCATACGCAGGAAAATACCATTTCTCTGATGTTTCCATCGGATCAAAATTTTTCCTGCCACTAATAATTTCCAGCAGCACCATCCCAAAGCTGTAGACATCACTTTTCTCAGAAATTGCAAAATTCATGAGCCATTCAGGTGCCAAATAGCCACGCGTTCCTCGAAGTGTAGTGAACACCTACAAAAAACCACTTAATTCTTAAACAACCTGCCTAAACATAACTCTCTTTCTGAGTCCTCAAAGCATGCCAGGGTCTTGTGAAAAAATACACCGTTGACCAAACCATATGAAGAGATATCCAAAACGACAAGGCAACCAACATCGTGTCTAAAAGCAATGAGTAGTACTGCCACAGCAAACCAATGATGGTCAAAAGCGTATCATTTAGCGTATCATTTGTGTGTGAAGATCTTCTAAAGTAGTGAGAATGCGGCGTACACAAAAAACTTGGACCCTTTCAGCAAGTGTGTTTGTCCATAGAAAGAATCATCTGGAAAATATCTCCACAGGACTATCTTAAAGGGGCAAGTCCAGAAACTGCAGTAGGATTGATACCTGGCTCTGATCTCGGTTCATAAGCTTTGCCAGTCCGAAGTCCGCAACCTTAGGCAAGTAGTTTTCATCTAGCAGAATGTTCTCCGGTTTTATGTCACAGTGAATGATGCGCTCCCTGCAGTCTTCATGTAGATATGCGATTCCCCTTGCAGTGCCAAGTGCAATATTACGACGAGTCTCCCAGTCAAGCACCACCCCATCCTCTTTATTTTTGAACAGGACCTTTTCGAGGGAACCATTGGCCACCAACTCATACACAAGAAGCCGGTGGTCACCCTCAGCACAAAAGCCCCGCAACTGGACCAGATGCACATGGTGGATGCTCCCAATAGTTGCCACCTCGGCTCGAAACTCCTTTTGTCCCTGACCAATTGATTCCAGCTGCTTGACAGCAATCCTGCTTTTGTCAGGCAGCATACCCTCATAAACAGATCCAAAACCCCCACCCCCCAATTTCTTGCTAAACTGGTTGGTTGCCACCTGGAGTTCTTTGAAGGAAAATCTTGTCGGCAAGCCAGGTATAGATCCAAGGAACATGTCTTCTTCAAGAAGTTCCAGGGAAGCATGGCTACCCCTTCGCCTTCTGCACCAGTAATAAGAACCACCACCCAATGCAATTAGGGCTGCCGCCCCAACAGCAATGGCAATACCTAGAACAGATGGCGGTGACGACCTACTTCCTTGCTTGCCCATGACCCCTGTAAACTCCGGTGCAGCACCAACCAGACTATTATTCTGGAAAACCTTCAGAAATGCAAGGTGGGTAGGTGTGCCATCAATCAAGAGACTTCCCTCAAGTGTCTCCGAGAGATAGCATGACCCTGTCTCGTTCTGGTAGAAGAGGGCTGCACAGGAGCAGTTTTTTAAGCAGAGATCCTGGCATGCTGCCAACTTCATTTTCAGAGGGGTTGAGTACTGGTTGGCAAAGTAGGTGACTGAAGGACCTACGCTGAGAAATTGGAGGCCTGGTGATCTAGTGGTTGGACATGATGGCAAGGTGCTTGGAGGCATACAGCCAGCTGCGACGTCTGTGCTGTTTACTGGCTCAAAAGATTGCGGACAATTGCACTGTTCTCCACTCGTGCAAATTCCATATGGCCCACAAAAGCTTGGAAGATAGCAGCTGCTTTGAATTGCTTGAAATTCCTGGTTCCACTGACCACCAGAAAAGAAATAGAACTGGAGGTTTCCATCGGATCCCAGTGTTGCCCTCCGCAGAGGACTCACAGACTGGCCTAATGCTATCTCAGAAAGGGGAGAGGTGGATCCCTTGGCGTAAAGACCCAATGCCCCATTGCTGATCAAAGCATAAGAAGGCAATCCTACATTCTCTTCCACAGTCCGAAAGTCACCTGCCATTGTCCAATATGGCTGCAGTTGAGGAGGAAAATCAGCAGACAACACAAGCCCCTCCCCAGCTCTCATCTCCAATGAGTAAAGACCCTCAGAAGTATTGGAGGCTGAGATGCTGCTGACCAGTCTAACACCTGATGGAAGCACCTGGTTACAACAGAAATAGACATTGTCTCCACTGTGAAATGGGAAGATATATTCTCTCTCAAATACTCAGCTGCGCATCAACCACATGATGGCTGGTGCTGACATAAAACTTCACATTAATCAGCCATTTTGCAAGAGGTGATCAACATGGGTCTCTCATAGTGGATTTCTCCTCTATTGGCAGCATTTAAAGTGCACCTTCTGAAGGTTCTGGCCAGATGGTTACAACATGATTACAACTCTTAAGTGCAATCAAATTTAGTGGAAAGATATGTTGCTGGCAATGTGCATTCTACCATGGTTTGTCTCTGCCGTTGGTGAAACCTATCGCTATGTTACTCATGGTCTCCACCAACACATTGCTGCAGCAGGTCACATCACAAATGTGCAGAGTGAATGGTTATATTCTGCAACCTTACCTGGCCAGACAGGATAGTGTCTGTTGGGTGGTCAAAGCTCTGCCACAGCACTTTCCCTCTGCCAAGTCTTGTCAGAAGCACCAGATTTCCAGACTCCTGCAGCTGCAAAATGGTGCCGCCCAAAGTCTTGGTATCAGTAGCCCAGACTACAGCCCCACCTGTAATCAGCACCACATTTCCATCGCTGCCCCGAAAGTCCATTTGGTCAGTCGCAGCAATGGGGGAGTTGCGGTTCGCTGACCAAACAATCACCAGAGTTTGGACGTGGATTATGCTGAGGTAGAAGAGGTTGATGAAGACCGTGCTGCGAGAGAATGCAAGCGCAAAAGTGCTGTTTACGGACTTCAGAAACAGCCCATTGTTGTCGACATATTGCATTGGGGATGCCGTGAAGTTCTTATTCACATAGTCATAAGTGATTGTGGAACAAACCGGGTGTGTAAGTGAAGTAACTAACACAACTGTCAGGTAGAAACGAAGGAGTGAGAATGTTTGTCTTCGGGCCATTATACACTGCACTAATGGATGGCACCTCCCAAGTACTCCAGTCAGCTGATAAGTATACTTGCTTGTTTCCTTCCAACTTTCTCGCGGGTGTACGGATACCACAGCCGCCAGCTTTTGGATTATCTACCCAAGTCTCTTAATCCTCTCGCCTTCACTGCATCACCTGTACACAACCTTCGTCCAAGGCGGTCGCCACAAGCACAGCTAACATGCAGTCCAAGTACTTAGGAGCCCCGGGGTCCAGCAGGCAACACCACCCACAGACGTCCAAATGTCCACATATCATACTGGTCTGGAAACGAAGCTTCCTACATCAGCTTCTCTGTACTTCCCCTTCGCTCGGTCCACAACTCTTTTTTGTTGTCTTCCTGTTGCTCAACCCACTAGGCACCCTGGTGTTCTGATACGCGAGCTCCAACTGCGCATCCACCTGTGGCCTGGAAGAATGGGGCAATGCGAACATTTCCCCCCCAGTTCGCGCAATGGCAACCATCCCTTCCGATGCCTCCTTGACATAGTGAGAAATGCACGCCTTGCCACAAAGACAGGCTATCTCACTCATTCAGCTTCGGCATACTGATGCTGCAAAGCTGCCCTTGTTCGCCCAAACTCGCTGTTTGTTCCATGTTACTTGACGGTTGAGGGGGAGAGATTTATCGTTCTGTTTACTGCATTAGAACACGTGATGGAGAAGTGAGAGGAGAATGCGACAAACTATAGGCACAACCCACATCTCGGACCCAGTGACTGCATGACGCAAACGTCTGTGCCAATGTACTCATGCACCCAAATGAACACAACGAAGGATCATGAATCTACACCACCATAGATCATAAAATGTCGAGTGTGGAGGGGAACACACAGAAGAGCTCAATCGTATAACCTACCTGGTGACAATGCCATGACAAGTACATGGTAAGCGATGAAACCACCCAGTTCTTCTGAGAGAAAGAAAGGAGACAACAGCTTGCCTGGGGGGTGGAAGGCGGGAGGAGGAATCCAGAGACCAGCAACGGGAGATCAGGCATGAGTAGCGGTGCAGGAGTGTGAAGACCATCCAAGGCGGCCATGAAAGCTAAGTACTGTCACCCCGCCGCAATGTATTCTCTTTCTCTGCAAGAATTTAGCACGTTCATCCTTCCCTCTAAAGATAAAAAATCCGAAGCCCGTTGCTGAAAAAAATTCTGGGAATAAAAAGTTGGTGGGTTTTGATCGGATCGCTGGGTCCTCTCGATCATCAACACACTCGAATCAATCTCTTCACTCCAATCAATCTCATCATCTGACAGACGTCCTGCACTTGCCTTGACATCAATAGTCAATCACATTCATTGACTCCTCGTTAGGGAGAGGCCACGCATCTCTTGATGTACCTTCCCAGTTAATGCCTACCTGTGACCACAACCAACAACACCTTGGGTAACTTAGTAATTAACCATTTATAGTAGTCACATATGTAGAATTTCATTCGTCTATTTTTACCAATTCATTCCTCAGGTGAGTGCTCTGGTTCCCTTCAGATTTATTCCCTCGGCTCCAAAGTTATATTCCCCTTTAGTTCCTGTCGAGCCATTTCCTTCCTCTCCAAGCCTCCCCCGCAGTCCCACAGATGGGCTCTTTCCACGGTGTCGGGTTGCTTGACCTTCCCAAACTGGCCAAATGAATTGGGGTACACAGTTCTATCACATTGAGTTCCATTTCCGTGCAATAGAGCACTTACTTAGTGCCACCACCTTGTAGGGTGTGTTTGTGCTTGAGGCGAGGTTACATTGCAAGACTGTTGTTTTCTCCTCTCACTAATAAACAAGTGGCTAGCCACGTTTGGCTCCTCTTTCTGAATAGTAGAATCTACTTCGTCCATAATAAACTTAAAAATTCAACAATTTGTAACTGAGGGAGGTGCATGAAACTATTTTTGAGAAGAGGAGAGGAGATCCAACCTGGGAAGGCACAACAGGGACTTAGCAATTTTTGACACTGACGCCGGAATCTAAAGAGGAGCCAATAAATGACGCTAACCGAAGTTAACATAAGATAAGAGCCTCTTAGTGACTCTTAGTTTATGTAGGCTTTGGTCGGAGTCTTCTTCTTTCTTCTATGACGCATCCCAACGAAAGCGTAAATTATGGTGTCTCTTTACACTGCAGGATGGTGGACACCGTTGTGACATCAATGGGTCGATTGAACATTGAACCCACACTCACTTCCGAGTCCGAGGTGGTAGGTGCCCATACTCATCGGATACGAGTTGAGAGGCAAGTGAGTATCTAACTTATTCCAAAGTTCCTTGACTTGTTAGTGAATTTATGTTTCCATAACAAGCAGACATGAGTGCATTGAATGCAGCGCCAACTTGTGAGCGTCTTTTAGTGTTTCTTGAAGAGCTCCCGCGATGGCTGCCTGCATGTTCGAGCGGGCTCTCGTCCATTCACTGCTGCCATGTGCAGGTTTCCCAACTTCCAAGAGCCCAAACATGAAGCTGCTTGCTGGAAACCTTGTTGGGTTGGAACGGTAGGGTAGAGGAAAAGACCAAAACAGTAGAAAGAGAATATTGTTCAAGACTGCAACTGAGTCCCCATTCAAAGTGAAACAGATGGGACTAAAAGACCACAACAATAGCATTGCTTACACGTCCATCTAGAATTGGAATTGCTTTCCCATTGTTACATATCATCCTTGCACACACTCTTCACTGTGCACACATTGCAGGAAGTGTGGATTGGATGCATCAGCTCTTGTGTCTTCATTGCATAACCTGTCAGGAGGCAGCCATTATCACAATGGCCCCATCGTCTTGAAGTCCATCGAAGGGATGAAGGACGCACTGGTGCGGGTATCAACTGTCCTCCAGGCTGGCTATTGATGTCCCTATGTTTTCGGCAGGCGTTGGAATGCAATGTCATTTAGCAGACCACTGTATCGATAACTTGAAGAAAAGATCAGTCAGTTTCATCAGTAACATTGTGTTTCCCGCCACATGAAGTGGAGTTGAAAATTATTATTAAGATGCATTAGCTGTTAGATAGAATAGGCATCGAATATGGTTTCCATGAAAGGCAGGCCCTCAAGGATCTGAGCAGCAGTAATTAGAGATACATACGTCCTCACAAACTGGTTGCCTATTTCTCTCTTTCGGTGCACAGGAATATGCTACGTGTGTGTAGACATATGTCTCAACCTTCCCACCTGGGTTTCCATGAGGAATAGAAAGCCCAATATGCAACTTGCTGACCGGTCAGGATAACAGATTGATCTCAATTCCTTGCAGAAGTTTCAGGCTGAATTCCCTTGAAGCACGTCAGATCTCGCTGTCTTTGCTACTATGCACATCCTTGGGGCACTGAATCCCACCTTGAAGTATTAACATCCACTCTCTCCTCCCAAGCAATTTCTCCGTCTAGATGTGTCAATTATGTTCTAATCTTCAGTCTTTCGCCCCAAACATACAGCAGTCCCTTCTGACAACTATTCAGTTGGTTGCACTCTGCAAGCAGCTGCCGAATCCAGCAGCCAAGTATGACCAACAACTACAGCCCCAGCAGCCTTGGAGATTGCATTCGCCTCATGGCGACGCATTTCTACCGCTCTTTCCCTCGCTTCACTGGTCCCACTTGCTGGCAGCTCAACATTATAGATCACTATGGTCCGCCTTCGCCGTGTCACAGGGTGCTGAGAAGATCCCGGCAACTGCTGTTGCTGTGGAGACCCATTGGATGGCAGGGGTTTGCGGTGAAGGAGCACCCCACCAGCGGCCATAACCAGAGCATGTAGGTCAGCCTTGTATGCGGCCTCAAAATCCCCAAAGAAATAAAAGTTCAGCCCATCGAAGAGCTTGGGCGCCTGTAGGCAGGAGATGACTAGTCAGGAAGGCTGAGAATATTTCCCTTTATACACTAGAATGGAATTTCCTTCAGGCTATACCAAAGCAATATAACCACAGATGACGAGCCTGGGACCCGGCTGTGCGATACTTTGCCCTGTGCTGGAGCTTTAAGAGACCAGAGAATGAAGTTCCAAAATGTTTTCGATCCCCACAACACCATAGAACCTTCAAAATGGACAGTACGCTGCTACCGTGGCATGCAAATTGACTACTGTCTTTCCAATAAATGATTACCCAAAAAGGAAACCAAAACTAGCTGCAAGAATTCACCAGGTCTCCCAAGTGCACAGATCCAGTCCAACAGAAGAGTCTACCTTAGCTCCAGCATGGATGCGGCCTTGCTTTGGACCTTCGAGCATTCCATGGATGTCACTATTCACTTCATATGGCTCTTCATTTACAATCTGGCCTGCTGTCATACATGCCACCATCCCTATCCACCAGGCCACCGACAAAGCTCATTCACATAGTCATGATGCAAAAAATCTCTCCACCTCACTCCATGTTACTGGACAGTACTACTGGATTTACCCTGCCCTCTTCGATGCCCCCCCCTTGCCTTGAATTTCACAATCAGTAAGGAATTGCAGTTGATGTTCCGATAAAATCTGAAGTACTTTAGAGCTCTTAAGAGGGGCCGTACCATGCACTACAGTGGCAATAAAAGTCTAATCATGGTGATGCCGCATTGAAAGGCATTAGCACCCCTAATTTGCCAGAGGGAGTGGCACTATTATATTCTAATGGAATTGATCCTGAGAGGCAGATGCAGAGGTGTTCTGAAATGCACCTGCAGAGATATGCAAGATGCAGATCTATGTGATATAAACTATTTCTCTGAAAACATAGGAGGACAGTCTCTCTGCAGGAGTCTGACTGCCAGCTCATCCCTTGGGTACTTTGACCTCCCCTGGTGCCGATAAATTTCTATCTTTCTATAGGAACTTTGGCTACAAGGATGAATAGATGGCCATCTGCCCTTTTAAGTTTTTTCTTCCTGTTTGCTTTGTTCCACTCTTAGCTTCATAGAATCTAGATTCCTACAGGTTTTTCAGGCACAAATAACTGGCCCCCTACCCTAAACTTTTTCAAGCCCCTTTTTCCAGAAACCTGCAGATTCTCCATCAGTCAAGAAACCATGTACACTTTTAGTAAGTGCAAGGAAATCCAATTGTAAACTAATAAAGACAGGAAACTGCAAAGAGGATGGGCTTACAATCAACTCGCATTATCCATTTGCCTTCCAGTATTGCCAGCATGTATTTCAAAGTCCGACGAGCAGCACCTCGTTTATCAGTTCCTGCTATCACATGGGTTACATTTGAATTCCATGACTTCAACAGAGTTGCACCTGTGAGAGCCGCAAAGTCAGCCAGTTGCTCCTGCAACCATTTTTAACCTTGTTAGAGAATGTCTACCAATGTTAATTTAATGCTCGGCCTGGGTTCTTTTGGGGTCTCTTCAATCAGAATGAATGAGCTTGCATAATGAGTCAGTAATGTGTCAGGCACAACTCTCCACAATAGTACTTGGGATAGGTGTCGATTCACTGATTGCATGGGAATGAAGAATCAACCAAGTCACACATGTTACCTTATCTGTGGAGTCCAATGCTGAGCCGCACAGAACCCACTTGCTTGCTGGACCCTGTGGCCACTTCTGCACTTGTGGAATTACTGAATTTGCACCAGTATTTGACACCTTCGGCGTTCCTCTACCTTTATTGTTCGCTAACCTGCTATGACAAATTGGCCTTGTTACAAAAGCATGTACTCCCTTGCATCTACCCCTAGGACCTCTTCACACCACTCCTTCTGGCTTCGGGTGTTTTATAGTGCATTGTGTCTTTGCCTCTCCTTCACTCCCTCTACTCCCACTGACATTCATCCAATTATCCATGTAAAAACCACAGCCCCAATTGCCGCCTAAAGTATATCGACAACAGCAACATTCGAATTTATGCAACATCCTATCAAACATAGAGACCACTTAAGGAGCCTAGACAAAGTGCCCAGTTGTGGAAGCAGCAAGCTTACCTAGAAAGAGGGGCTCCACCTAAATATCCAGCCTTTGAACCAGGCTCGGTCACCCGCCTCAGACCCTTTCCAGCCGAATGAAATGGAACAGGAGTGCCTGTTCCCTTCCTGCTTTCTTTTGGAAACTTGCTTTTGGTATGTTTGGGACAAAGAATCACAAAGTTGTCCTAAAACCAACAGACAGTATGTCAGGCACTGAATGACCCCACCAGCTGTGTGTGACAGAGTTAGACAAGAAAAAATAGTGAGATTTATTCATTTCCACAGGAGGCCCGGTAGAACTACAAGAACCGAATTAGCAAAGCCTAACTGTTACTTGAAGATGAGTGCCTCATGTAGGGAAGCTGCTAACATTATGGGTATGGGAACTTCTTATTGACCCTCTATATCTGTTCTGCAAACCTGTCACTTACTTTATCCAAACCACCCCTCCTTTCCCCGTCACATAGCTACTAACCAAAGTAGTTGGGGTTCTTACAAGGTGCCATCGGCAAGAGAGGGCACGAGCACACGGGTAGTGGAAGCTATTACGGCATTGTTCCAGGCAGCAGCCCAGGGCTGCACCCTTCTTCCCACAGCTGTTGCACCTGATTTTCCGGCCCCGGGTAACTTCAGCTCCCAAATTACGGATATTGTCACCTTCAAAGAAGACATTTGGTGCCCTGGGACACAAACACGAGTATTGCATGAGAGACCAAATTCCTACTTTTGAAAAATATGTGCCTCAATGGACTCTGACAGAACGTTAAACAAGGAGGAGACTGAGTGCCAGCTTGCCCTGAAGAACGCTATGGTATTCAGTACTAAATACTTGTACCTGCCCAACTTTACATGATTGGCTAACTCAAAAGCTTAGTGACCTCTGAGGTGAGTAATGTCCATACTTAAAACACAAGGCAAAGGATGAAAACTGTTTCATGCTCCTAGTATCATCCGGGACGTTCTTGGGGGTCCTTAGAACCAGAGACTGATACCAGATGGTGTTTAATCTGTATATGCAGGAGGAATGAGTAAAAGGAGCCTACCACTCAGCACAAAGCTTGTGCACGTGCACAGACAATGGCCCATCCTTGTAAACTGTCATTGGCCCAGCCTCCTGCATGGTTTCAAAAACTCTCAGAAAGTCCACTTCAGCACATCTACCTCTTTGCCACCCAACTATCTTTTCATTCACTTGCAAACTTGTTCAACATAATATAATGTTGCATACACATTTGCTGATGATGTGGTGATTTAAACAGATGCTTTCTAACTTACCTCTGAGTCACCAAGTGACTGACAGAAAGCACAGGGATGGTCTTTGTCTTCCAATGCCGACCCCTCTTTCTCATTTCTTTCAGTCACTTGTGCCTCGGTCTCACTTGCAACCTCTTCCCCAGCACCCTGAGGTTCAACATCATTTGCTGTGGATGCCTTGTTCTTGCCACATTTCTTCAAGTAGACTTTGGCTGCACTTTGACCCTCCTTCATTTTGGCCATACCCTCGTGAACATCACCTGAAGTCGGACTGTTGCAGGACAAAAAGATTTCTCCATTCGAAATGGGATTCCTGCAAGTTTTTTTTCTCTTCCCCTGATCATGCAGCTTCAGACTCGTCGGGATTGAGCCACTGTTGCCTGCCTCCAGTAATCCTGCCAAACCCTTTATTTCCTGGATTTCCCCGCCTTCATCTCCACAAATTTTAGGTGACAAAACTCTTCCTGACTTTCTTTTTCCTAGGCTTGTTGGGATCACCCCTTTTGGTCTGCCAGACATTCGCTTATGAGGAATTTTGACAGCTTCTGCCATGATCTGTACTCCAGGCAGATTGGTTGCATCATGAGCACTAAGTACTCCCTTTTTTCGTTTCCCAACTTTTGGTTTTTCAGAAGTTTGGACAGCTTTCACAACAGCTGCATTGAAGCCGTTGACAGTTTTCTTGTTTTTTCTTATTTGGCGACCTCTTGGTTGTTGTTCCCTCAACTCAGCCTGCAAGGCATGAGCAATTTGTCAATTTGACAGAGGCCATTAAGGGGCAAAGGCACGGTACCTATTTTAAACACAAACAGATAATACAAATAAATTGAAGTAAGAAGCGCACTATACCTAGCAACCTTCTTTCCACATGGTCAAAAGTATGGGAGCAGTGCAACTCTCAGTGTTTAATGAACAGCTTAGGAGACGGAAAGGGCTACACCTGTTTGGACATAGCTAGCATGAATATCACTTTCACTATACTGTGCTGGTGCTACTTTGTCTTTGTTAGCTCATTTGGAAATAACAGGTGCAATTCAACGGCTTGGCAATGCAGATCTAACCTGATCTTTGGAGGGGCTACAGTTGAGCTCGGGAGAGCATGGGCGTTGCGTCCAATTAAATATATCACTCTCACAGGTGTCATCCTCATTTGCTATGCCATCCTGCATGAAACCCCCAGAGTGTACCAACCTATCAGGCAAATCACTGGGTGAGGCATATCTAATAAAGCGGCCACAACACCACCAGCTAAGACATTCATTTGTATGTGCAGCACAAGCAGACCCCGTGAATGCTATTGGTAGTGGCATAATAAGTGTACTAATCCAACGAAGTCTTTGTTGGCCAATTCACATTTCAGAAGCTTTATCATGAACATAAGACAAAGCGCACTGATAGAAGGCCCACACAAGGCAAAGAATCAAGAGGAATTGAAGGAGGTGAAATCACCTTGTCATGCACATCCTCAAAACCTTCATCATCAGCATCCTTTAGATCACTGAAAGCTGGGATTGCAGCACAGTAGGCCTGAGATTGCGTTGGAGCTGAGGCTCTGACTTGGGTGCCCTCAATATCCTCATCTCCCAAATCTCTCATCCAAAAGAAAGGAGCAAACTTTGGCATGCCGTGTTCATCTACATCCATGTCATCATTGGCAGCTTCATGAGTAAAGGGGGCATCCTCCAGCTGGGGGGCTTCCCCCACAACCTCTCTTTGAATGGGTGGATCTCTTGCAGTTAAATTATCTAGGTCCCCATCTGCCTCACGAGAAAGTCTTTCTGCTGGCTGTGAATTACTGAGAGAACCACCAAAGGTCACCAGATTATCTGTCACTGTACCAGGTGTCAGAGTTGAAGTGGTTTTGGAGCTTGGAACACAGCTGCTCTGTCCTACGTTAGCTGGCGTGAATGTCTGACTCACAGGAGTCTTCGAGCTGCTTTGCCGGCCTCTTTTCTTTGTCTTTGTACTGGGAGTGGCATCCATACTAGCAAAGCAAGGAACTTGTACTCTCTTTTTGGCAGGGACAACACCTTTCAAAGGTTGCTGCAAAGGACTGACCATATCAAACTCTTTTGTGGCCTTCAACCCCTCCTCTCCTTGCTGCTTATTGGGAGAGCTACCTTGCTTGTTGGAGACGTGGGTAAGTGCTTGGGTAGTCTTACCCCTTTGCCGTTTCTTTGGGGGGAAAATAAGGCAGTTCCTGTCAGTGCTGTTCTCAGAAATTGGGACAGTTTCTTTCAATTTGGCCTGCTTGCCTCCACAGGGACCCCGCTTTGTTTTGGCTTGTACTTGACCACCTGAGAGCAGCACAGCTTTTAGGGACCGTAGATCTCTTTCAATGATAAAGCAAATGAGGGGATCATCAGAGACAAGTTCTTGTAGCAGCTTCAAGTTGTGTAATTTGTCATGGGAGCGTTTTATATCTGCAGAACAACAGACCAATGCCAACCATAGGAGGCGCTGGAGATTGTATCAGCGATTCACAAAACTATTTGTGCAGAGAGCACCTCGTCACACCTTACAGAAGACAGTAAGAAAATAATTGACTACCTTGAGTAGACTGAGACTGAGTTGGCTGAGATGCAAACAGACTGAAGCCAAATGCGCTCTCCATCCGACGGTATGCGTCCACGAGGTTGTCCATGTGGGGTGCTGGCCGGACCTCTGCAAGCCAACTCCAACACGGAGTAAAGTTCTGCATTATGAAGCTCGTGGCTTCCGCATTAACCCAGGGAGCTACGCTAAAATTGACACAACCACTTACCCCGACGTGTGGTGGGGAGCTTGCAAATCGGGCAACAAGACGTCCTCTTTAGGGATTGCAGTACGCAAGCACTGTAGTCACAACAAAAAAACAAACAAACGACAGTTTTAAGTGCCAAAAGGTAGTAACAACCAATTACTCAGTGGCGCTCGGATGAGGGCCACAGATCTTGCTTGATAAGAGACAATGAAAGAAGAAATCGGGGGAACAATGGCAGATCTGGCTGCAAAACCAGCATAACCCCCATCTACGAAAGCGATGGCAGAGCATGCTGAGGATAGAGTAGTCGAAGGAGGAGCATGAGACCCAACTTCTACACGCAGCCAGCTGTACTTCCACATCAGTGTAAGGTACTTACGAGCAGAAGGTGTGGTTGCAGGAAAGAGCGGCTGCTTGCTTGAAGAGACTCAAGCTGCATCCCAGCCACCATAGAGCAAGATTGTCAAAAACCAAGCATACGACCCATCTAAGACACTGCGCAGGAAAGGACGTTCCAAGGGGGGGAGAGAAAGTGACACCAAACATGAGTCATCAAAAGAACGCTGAAAAAACAAAGGGCCGCAGGAATACCAAATTGCACACTTGAGCTCCCGACCCATCATCTCCAGCTGCGGCCCTGCACTGCTACCACCATCATACCCGGGTCCACAGCCGTGCTGGGTCCCCACTGCTACACCATCCACCGCAGCCATCGCTGCTCCCCACTCCGTTCTTCTCTCTCACAGTAAAGCCCGCTGATTCACAGAATTTCTCCCACACATTCCTCGACAACCACACAAAATGAATGCAGCAAAGAGGGAGAAAATCTTGTTCTAAACTTTCAATTCCGGAAAGAAGAAGAATTTGCGAAAGAGGTTGTTGTGCATTGAGCAAATGAGGGATTGAAGAGACATATCTACAGAGCGAAGAGGGGGAAGAGATCAGCAGGCTTTGAAATGCAAACATGCGCGGGAAGACGCACCTCCATTAGTGACTTGCTTAGTGACTTGATTAGTGACTTTCTTAGTCCAGATTCTTAGTTTAGTCTGTGGGTTAGTAAGTCATTAACCTTTCCCGCAGCCGACCAACCGCGGATATCTCTGCGGTCACCGCAAAGCTACCGAAGCTGTAGAGATCCATGCCGCGCAGCTCCCAGCGCCGCCCGCGCTGTGGACCGCGCGGCTTCGCACGGTTGACGGCGCGGACCCGACAGGACCGCTGTCAGCAGCCGTATGACTTTTCGATGACGTGGTACCACATCATCGAATGTAAGGGCGCCACGTGGCTCGGGGAACTACCGTCTCTGCATGGTGATGAGACCCAGAGCGATGCAGAAGACTAGCGTTGGATCCATGGAGGGCTTGCTCGATTCTCTGCGGGTCTCTGCGGATTGTTTACCAGGGCTTGCTCGGGCATGAAAGATTGATGAGGGGAAGAGAAAGTGCTGGTCAGATTGGAATTGGAAGCGGGGTTGCTGGCGGGGAGTGAACTTCCTCCCGAATTGTAGCAATTGGGGCATAGATTCACGCACACTCTTCATCCCAGCCGTCTTTCGTTGAATTTAGAGGATCGAGTGTGGGTGTGAAGGGGAGAGATGAGGGTGGGGTTGTTATCCAACCCTCTGGGATGGGTGGACAAGGTGGGTGATAAGGTCGGGCGCCTTCTCTCTGACCAGTCGCCGGCACGGCGAGTAAAGAAGCTCTTTCCTGGGGAAATTCGAAAATCTGATCTGCAGGTTGTGATTGTTTCCTTTCCTTGCAATGCCTTCAGGTTTACGGACGCACGGTTTGTCTTGTTTAGTATTTGTGGATGGATGTCTATTCACCTGCCTTGGGTGAAGTTGAAGAGCATATACTATGTTGCCGGAGATAGAGAGAGAGAGAGAAGAAGAAGAAGAAGAAGAAGAAGAATTACAGTATTTGGGAACGGTCTCGATGAGTCCCTGCCAAAGGCTAAGCGTCCATGGTTTCAAATTCGTTAGTCATAATGCATGCTTCTATGTCACTAGGACGCGATGGGGGTGCAAGCCTCGGCTTGGATGACTTTCCACCCTAGAAGCAATCAGCATGTTTGGAATAAGGAACTGCTTTGTGACACTTTTTTTTGCTTAAAATTAAAAGCATACTTGGAGCTGTAGATTTATAGGTCAGGACTTCGCATCCTGGTCCAAGTCTGCTGTTTCTGGGTTATCGTGCTTGCAGTCAAAATTAACTACTAGCCGTTACATGCCAATATTTCAAATTCCATACAGAGCATGCTGTTTAGGGTTGAGATTAGGCCCCACTTCCAAATCAATGCCATGTTGACAGATCCTGAGGACTGGTAGAGCTCTTTCTCTATGTGTAGTGCCCACTCCCTCAGTGCCTCCGGCTCTCATATGTCATCTGTAAATATGAAGCCCCTAGGAATAGGTGTAATTGTGTTTCTTCTATTGAAAACGAATGGCACTTTTTGCTTTGTGTGATGATGAACAGGACGACCCACCAGAATCAGACAGTGAAAAGCATAGGTCAGGCGCACCCAAGGGCCCTAAAGATAAGGACTCCGACTTTCAAGGGCCTGACACATCCTCACTTACCGCTTTTCTTCTCTCCTTGCTCTCATGCACTGAAACGAGCCCCTCTGGGGATAACCCTGCAACATCCTCAGGTGACCATGTACAGGCTAAAGATGGAGATTCTATTGTGGGCTCAACATCAACAAGCATGTTAGACGGCCGGTTGCAGCAGCCAGCTGAAACACGTGGGGAGGGAATTTTGCTGGGAGAGACAAATAACTGGGGGGAGCTTGGTGTCAGGGGTAGAGAAACAGGTAGGGGCCTTGGCGACGATGTGGATGAGGCTGATTGGCAGCTGGTTTGTGAGCATGACCTGGCCGGTTCACGAATGGTGGACAACACACCAGTTGAGGCAATGCTGCCCTCACAGCTGCCTTACCTTCCGGCCATGACAGAGGAATCATCTCTTCTCTCTGAAAGCCTCCGCGGTTTTCTCTGCTCTGCATTGCCAACGCTGGCCAAGGGTCGCCAATGGGTGCTTCTCTACAGGTAAACACAGAAATGTGCACTCCATGTGCAATGTAGTTTTTATGCTACCCGTGCACTTGTGAAAAGGATGACTTTTAAGTCCCAAACTGCGAGGCTAACAGTTAAGTATGTTGGACATACGGGGTCAACTTCCCTTAGGGACAACTTCTGGCAACCTTGCCATGTCAATTTAACTGCTGTGTGGAGTTCATGCTCCTGATGGCAGTAGCCATTTTCAACATATTCCTTTTTGTGGTTGTATCCCTAGTTACCATTCACTGGTAGCAATGACTTAGTGGATTTGGCTGTTTTGTGAAGAGCAGTACAGAGAAACATGGGATATCGCTGCTCACCCTTTATAGGAAGAGCAATATACTGCCAGGGCCCTGCTTACTGGTACATACTCCAACTTAATCACATTTTTCAACAAAGACTCTCTTTCTGGGGGGACCTTGTACTGTGTGATATCATCTCAGAGCAGGTTTTCTGGGTTTTTTCTGGTGGGGCCTGACTGTCATCAGCCTCTCTATCTATCTCTTCATTCATGTCGTGGTTGTCAAGGTTGTACAGCCAGTGGTTCTAGGGGTATGCAGTCTCTGATAATGCATAGCAAGCACCTTCTTTCTTAGTGTTTGAATGTATCACATATTCTGACTGGGGAAAAGAATAATGATGCATATCCCCCAATGCCTTTAACCCATTTTAGGTTTGTGTAAACTCCTCATCTATTCGAGCTCAACGGTCTGCAATTAGCATTATATCGTGCCAAGACCTGGAATCAACGTTGGAAGTTTAGTGATTGGGGACAAACTCTTTGATCGATGTCCAGGTGGCAGGGGACAGACAGGGGGCTGTGTTTGGTGGGTTGATGACAGCGCCCCTGAAACCCACCCCTAAGAAGAAATACCAGGTGAGGCCATGCATCCCTGCATGTTTCTAATTTTATGCCTATGTGAATGAGCTCCATAGTAGATGGTGTCTTCAGCAAGAACTGTCGGACTCTGTTCGGGGACCCCTGTGTGAGCAGTGAGTAGGTGCTTGATTGTTATGTTGCGTGTGTGAGCTAGCCACACATATAACTTTCATGGGAAGTGCAGGGCATCCACACATGTGTCCTGCCTTTATTGTGGGGTAGCGATATACTCAGTGCTGGCAATAAGGTTGCAATGGTGCTATTCTTTGGCCTGTTAGTCCAAACAGACCTACTGGTTAGCTCCCCTGAGGAAGAAGAATCTAGCAATGTATGATACTAGGATGTATGTGTCCAGTCGTTATTGCTGAGGTTGTTTCTCTGAAGAGTGAAGTAGTAATAAGCTTCTTTGATAGCCCCTTGCTTAAGGTTAAGTGCTGATTATAACTTGCTTTCAGGGAACAAGCGAGTCGTTTGTTTTCACCAATGTTGTTGGCCACCCAAAGATATTTCGCCCCACAGGTACTATGTTCAAGCATCACACAGAAATTGGAGCCTGCGTTTGGTTGCTGCACTTATGTATTATGTGTGCTCTAGGGGGTTATGTTGTTTCCTTATATTTCACAAAGGAGAGTGCCCAAATGGCAGTAATCAAGTCGAAGGGTTTTATGTGTTACAGGCCTTAATAGATACTTTGTGCTGTGCACGACGGAGGGCCTTGCATTTGGAGGTGGTGGCCATTTTGCTCTCCACCTTGACTCTGACCTGTGAGTAATTTGAACTATTTGCATGTATGTTATTCACTTGTAACCATGTGTATGAAGCTGGTATTATGAAATGCTGGCATCAAGGCAAAACCCACTGGTGGGATTGTTGGTGGGGTTGGAGAGACTGGCAGAAATTCTTGCCAAGTCGTGTCAATGAAAGCCACATTCTATAAAGTTCTCAATGGGTCTTCCTGGCAAGCTCTCCTACTAGATTTTCATTAAGAGGGTCGTAGACCATACAGATTCTCCCTTGCACTACAGACCGGAGTTCTTATGAAGTGAATAAGGAGTCCTTGATTCAGGGAGATTCCTTGTGCTACTGCTACAAGTACTGAAAATAAACAGCACCCTCAGTTAAGGAAACCTTTGTGAGCTCAAGGTAGTTTTGGAGCTTTCGATTGGCATGGATGTAAGGGCAGAGACCTAGTATTGGGGCTCAGCAATCGGCCTCAGCAGGGAGCCGACTGTTTTGCTGGAATGGGTAGATGCCCTTTCTGAGCATGGTCTGATCATCCGGGCAACAAATTAGTTATCATGCTAAGTCTGCGGAGCACTCCTTGACTAGCTCAGTCTAAGGTTATTTTCTTTGTGTTTTACTGGCGTCAGGTAGAGCCACCCTTTAAAGAATGTGACTAGTGGTATATTCTCTGCACTTTGTCCTGCAAGAAAGTACTTTAGGAAAGAGACGAGCATCTGTGAACTTTGTCAAGAGCAAGTTTGGGGCTGTTGGCCCACAATTGTACACAGACATCATGCAATTGCTCTAGCCAAAGATTGAAAAACTGCTCATGATGGTTAAATGATTGTGGTGGGATATTGTGATGGAGGGCAGTTTGCATGGAACAAGCGGTGCATGTGAGACTTATGGCAGCTGCTGCCTTTCACATACTGAAGACTTCACCTTGAAAAATGTTGAGGTGCTGTATCCCACCTCCTTTCCACTTCGGTGTCCTCACATTAGCCTGACACACACATTGGGAATTACAAGTTAGCTACTTTAAAGATTAAAACCAATGGCCTTATATGCTCCTCTTTGCATATGAAGTGGGAAAGGTAATCAGTGCATCTAGTCTTAGAACCTGGAGCTTACATGCAGAGCAAGATATGCTTGGTCTTCAGCTTGAGTACAGACCCCACCAGTTCCTGTATTTGTTGACACAAGTATATAGCCCACACAAAGGCAATTTGGTGGCAGCACTCTGGTCTGCTACCTTCTGGCCCTTATGATTGGCGCCAATTCCTTCACACTAGTAATGGCGACTCTGCACAAATTCCATTTGCAGAGTAGCAGGGGTCCCCTGTGACATTAAAGGTTCATTAGTAAAGTTTAGGTGTAATTTCTAGTTTGTTTTTGTGTTTTCCAAGTTAGAAAAATGGAATTAAGCAGACGGGGTAAAAATCCACTTAAAAAAGCAAGTGATGAGATGAGACAGATAAGCCAGCTTGAGAGTATGACTTTTCTGTAAACAGTTAGGCAAGAGTGATATATTGTGCAAAAACTTTTGGAATCCTGTTCCAATATGGTACAAAGCATAACGATTGCCGTAGAGGCACAATACTCAGTTAAGAAATACAAGAGTCGTATGCGTCATCCCATTTCTTATCATGGAACTAGAGATAAGCTATTACTAGGTTCTCTCAAGGTATTCATATCATGATGTTCCATAATACAAAAGCAGTAGTGAATTGCTCTTTGATAGTGCAGCCGGTTATTACATGGATGCAGCTTTGGGGATTTGCGCACACATCAAGATATGTGCCACGGTATGCTTCTTTCAAGGAGCCGGAGGAGATGCCTGGTGTTTGTAGATCGTGGTAAACACCTACAAATATATTCCTTGCTTTCATGAAATCTGGAAGTCAACTGTGCAAGTCAACTGTCCACATCCTTGCTGGCAAAGAAGATTATGATGTCTCTTTCGCTTGCTCCTCCCCCCTCCCCCATGTTCCCCAAGTAGCTTCTGAACAATTAATGTGACAGTAAGATTTGACAGATACAAATAAGGCTTTGTTGGGATAAGATTGCATGGCTCTGGCCGTGTGTGCCCTCCCTGGTCTGTTTGAGAGAATTAGAAAGTACCGGACTGTATCCTGTGTAAATAATTCTTAAAAAACTAAATGTACCTGTTCTTGTCAGCTCTAAGGGGGCTTGGGCAGCAGAATTGAACTGATGACCATAACAAACCCGTTTTGCAGAAATTAGATGCAGGTTAGTGATGTGGTGTGTGAGTGGTGAGTTAGGTTTTCTCACCATGTGCAATAGATCAAAATGAGAGGTTCAAGGCCTTCAGTATCAAATTGTAGGAATTGGAATCCTAGTTTGGCTTGATCTTCTTGGATTCTATCAGCTCTATGATAATCACTCAAAGCAACATATCGGTTTTGCAGCAGCTCTGAAATGGAGAAGGAAGGAGATACTTGTAACAGTACTTGGCTTTAATGGGAGATTTGTAACTTCCGGCAGTGTGAAGCTGTGACCATATGATTCTAGCCATTAGAAGAGAAGAGAAAGGTTTTCCCAGTCTTCTGTGCTTGTATGACTCTGCAAGATCAATCTCAGCCGACAAGGATTACCGGTACCACAGACCTGATTCCCCGCATTCAGTTGGACTATGGACTCCAAGTGATTAGTGTAACACAGGTTTATACTAATGTACTTAAGGGTGTTGTTTGTATCCATACTTCCCTGACTGAGACATTCAACATCAACATAGGTACCATGTTTTCACAGTTCGTAGTACATACCAGTGGAGGTGTATGTAACGCATTGAGCTAAATGGAAAACCTTCTTGTCATATTCATTGTGCCTTCGGTTCCTTCAATTTCTCTTAAACATCATTTCACATGGGATAGACCCCACAAGAGAACCAGTTCTTCAGTTCACAGGCCTGATTTTCACTATCAGCATATCCTTTGGAAGGAAACCCAAGCAGACCTGCATATGGAGTTATGTGTGAATTATGGACTTCTGCAAGCCATTGTACTCCCCTGTTACATGTACTTCGGCGTTGTCGTTCAACTGGCTCTGTGGAAGCCACAGCAAAGCGGAGCCAAATGCAGGTAGGTGAGTTAGAATGTAAACAGAAAAGTTCCCCACGCCCATCAAACGCTCAGTATTTCATGCGTTTCCCAAGTGGATTTGGGCAGAAATGGACGCAATCATACAATGAGGCGAGTGAAAGGAGAAGAACACGCAAAAGTTCAAGCGGTAGTGGCGTCATCGCTGAGCGAAGAACATGGTTGGAAGCATGTCTGGAAGCTGCAGTGGAAATTGCGAGGACGAACTTGCTTCGAAGCTTCATTTCAGTGACACGTGAATCTCTCAAGAATAGCACAGATGCTATCTGAACCAGTTACCTTTCCCTGGTTGCTACTTTGGACTGTACGTTAAGGATGAGGTCGCTGCTCCAAGGATATGTGATTGAGCTGCACTTGCCACAACACAAGTGGGTGAATGGTGTGCCCCACTCACTGGATCCTCTGCCTCTTTCCATGCAGCAAGTTGCATAGACACGTCATCGCCCTGACGCAATACCCACCTATTCGATTAGGATTCTTGTCCAAGTGACGATGGCATTGGCGGGTCCGAGCAACGCTCCAGTGCATGAATTTGAATCAGTTGCCAATCAAAAGGATTTTGCCGGCCCCTCCCATCTCATAGACTGGAAAGCTTGTGCCTGCACCCTCACGAAAGGCTCAAGATGGCATCCACGCTCAATCGGTGCGGTCAAAACACAAAGGCTGCAACCTCAAAGGCCGTCATGGGGCCGTCATTTACCAGATCAATGACACATTCTGATCTGGTATGCTATTGGGTTGATTTGAGAGAACCCAAATGGAAGATGGTGATGCAGGATTCACCGCTTCCTAAAAGAAAGCGAAGGGAGGCTACAAGTCTCCTGCCCATAAACAGGCGGATGCCAAACATTAGCACCACAGCTCACATAGTGAATCGAGCTGGAAGAATCCAAGTCCCATAGCAGCCAGTCAGATGGAAGAGAGTGAGGTTGAGATATTGAAGGAGGTGGGCCAAGCTGCAACATGCAAAGTGTGATGTGGTGCAGAGATACCAAGATTGTGGAGAGGAAGGAGCCATGAAAGGAGCCAAGAGACAAGTTGTTTGCTGGTGATTCCCGAGAACAAGTCCAAGCATCTCGGCTATGCCCTGCGGTGATGTGGGTTGAACTGTGCTCCAATTGTTGTCCTAGTACCACTCACTGGATGGCAGATCTAACTGTTAGATAACTGTAATCTAACTGGATTATGTCAAAAATGGCCAAGTCCCTGTTGTGCCTTCCCCAGGCATTACCTCCTCTCCTTTGCTTATATATAACCCTGCATAGCTTTTTAAAAAGACCCAAGTGGGGTGATTGTACAAATGGGTGTAACTGTCCCCAAGAGGAAACAACCAAAGCTGGTAGAGCTAGATATATTAACACAAAGAAAGAAATCAAACTATTATAGTATCACCTACATCATGAAGAAGGTCAGACAGCAGGAAAGAGGATGGATCAGAGAGTGCGGGGAGGCGAGATGAAGCCACCCCAGCAACCTCTGCCCGACGTAAAATAGATTGAGCTTGAGCCTTTTGCAAAGCAACAGAAACTCGTTGTCTAAAGAAAGCTACAAGAAAAGAGGCGTATGGGCTTCCAAAGCTTTTGTTTTCTGTTGCATGATGGGCACATGTGTGAAGGAACTCGTTGAACTGATGATGCAAACAACCAAAGATCTTGACAGCCAAAGGAAGGAATGTGTATGTGGAATGACGTGCCCGATAGTCATGCTCCTTTCCCTGCGCAGCTACTAAAGCGGCAACTCCCTATGATGAGTCTGTGCGGGGCAGGAGATCCGACCTAGTAGGATCAGCGATGACAACGTCCGCCAATGTACGCAGTCCGTCCTGTGAGAGAACAATGTCAACCCATCGTCGAGTGGAATGGTGATTGTGGGTCGATGGGAGTATGTGCACCTGCTCTCGAATGACATGTATCCCAGCATCACGAGCAACCGCAGCTGCTGCATCTTGGACGACGTCATGGGTCGCAGTGCGTTCTCCATCGCAGGGGCAACGAAGAAGATGTACGCCGATTGAATCGAGAGGATGGCGACAAACACACTGTTGTAGTCCTAACACAGAGGGATGCGGAAGACCCAGTCGAACTCGTAGGGAGGTGGTAAATAGGAGCCATATGCGTCGAGCCGTTTGCTCTATTGACTATTATGTTATTTTTAATCTTGTTTTCGAGACCTTTCAAATAAAACAACATGAAATCAAGTTCAAGGGGCAACTTAGTACGAAAGTTGGCTCCTATCTTCCTTGTTGGCTCTCTTGTATAGAGAGACTACGCATCATGTTCAAGTCCATGGAGAAAATGTAGTTAAAGGACCTGACACCGTGTGAAGGCTCCGACTGGTGTGTTGTGCTTAGTCAGGCCCTTACTCTCTCAACTTCCTCTTATGTTGGGCCAAAGCAAGAGAGCCCATCGCCATTTGAGGCTTGGTTTATTTGTTTGACATAGTCATCATCATATTTTTTTGTGGTCTATTCTTTGGGTGCCTGCATTTTATATAGACTGGTGACGTAATGATAAGGTTTACGTCATTATGCCTTTCAACTCTAAATTTGAAAATTTGAAAATTTGTGGGTATATGATTGTTAGGGCCTCATCAACTTTGTGGTCTCTTCTTCGGGGCTTTCATTTTATATAGACTGTATGTGTCGTGACGTAATGATAAGGTTTACGTCTAATGACTCAATGGGTCCACGTTATGTCCCTTTCAACTCTAAATTTTGAAAATTTGTGTGTATATGATTGATAGGGCCTCATCAACTTAGTGTGTATGTAGACTCACTCATCGTACACACACGCTAGAAAGCCATTCAATCAAAAATCAATTGTGGTTGCATTTGGGCACACAAATATCATTTGGCTAGTGTCTTGAGGATAAGACGTAGGCTAAGACCATGATACACAATTTCACAAAGCACAAAATTGATTTGTCAACCTTTGACATGTAGTGAAAAATATGTATCTATTCAACAACGGGGAGTTCAGGTCAACTGCCCCTGTCCGCTTCCAGGAAAAATCACCAGAAATGCCTCTCATTGTGGAATTTGTTTTAGGGAATGTAAGCAAGCCTTGGTACAGTCTATAGAGTTTTCCAAGCTTGTTGGAGCTGTCCCATAGCTTGAATGATATAGCAAGGGACAAACCAAGTTTGGGACACATGAAAAAGAAAGCGTTTGTATGCTGCCAAATGCAACACTTTGATGATGGATTCAAGTCAACTAGAACTTTGTCGAGTAGAGGCTTGTGAATTAGTGATCCCAAGATGTGAACACTAGTAGTATTGAAACTACAACAATTACTAAGGATGCACTTTGTGCATAAATCTTCATCTTCCACAAGCCCCACTCCACCCTTGAAGGCGCTCCAACAAATGACCTAACAAGAAGGCATTCCCGCCATTTCAAAATATGAATAAGGGATTTAGTTCTGATTTTGTTTTTTAACACCCGCGACGTTTTAGCGGGGCCGCCTATCAAATCCCCACCCTCCTTTGCTTCCCTCAAGCCGGCGGACCTGTATAATATATCAAAGCATTACCTAAAAGATTGGAGTTTTGGTTGAAATTGGTAAAGAGAGAGACAGACAGACAAATGACTCCGGCCAAAGCCGGCGTAACTAAGAGCCACTTCGCCTTGCACCTTGAAATTGGCAGGTAATAACGTGGTAGTTGGATGTAATGAGTAATAAGTGCCAGGTTCCATGGGCAGCTGCAAGCCCCAACGTGAATCACCCCAGGATTCAGGATTAAAGAGGCGCTATTGGCTTAGATAGAATATTTTGTAAGGGGCGCCCCCACAGAATCACCCTTTGCTAAGGGGGCGCAAAAAAGACGTCCCTTCACAAGGGGCAATCAAATTTTTCTGCGCCCCTAGCCTAACTGACACCTTTGTCTTTTTCTACAACAGGCCCGCAGCCTTACAGAATGAACAAGCGAGACGTGTGTTTGTTTGTTTGTTTGTTTTGTAGCGTCGTTGAGATCTCACAAACTGCGGGGGCCAAGCCATGGTGCTTGGTCCTATTGGAAAGCCCTCGATGAGGAGGGGTGCACTGACTTTTTGGACCCGCGGTGTGGGAGATGTTGAATTTCAAGTATTTTTTATCGCTGGAAATTCGTGTAAAATAGCAAAGTGGATATATCAATATACTATTGAAGCCTCGACATGGGAGATTGCAAAAATAGCAAAGTGGGCTTTGGGTTATATATATATATATATATATTTGACGCCACCCGAAGGGAGCGTAACTTATGGTGTCACTTCACCACAACCACAAGGGCTATTACCTTCCAGCTGAAAGGTGGACACCTTCATGACACACCAGACCGTGGTTTGAACCCACAACCACATCCAACGTGGTATGCGCCCATTACCACTCTGCTACATGTTGGTTGGACTTAGGTGACATTGAACATCGGCTGTCGCACTTGGGCCTCTACATAGGAGGCATGGATGACAGTGGACACTTGCCTCTACATGGGAGATGCACTTGGGCTTAGATGGGCCTTGACGTAGGAGACGCATTGGGATACATAGAAAATCACATTTTTTTTCAAAAATAAAAGGGGACGGACGGAGGCCCTGTTATCAAAATCACACTTGGTCTTACATTTCAATTCTTCACACTTGGGCCAAAGGCACATGCTACCCTAGTGCTATTGATTTCAATCCAAAGTAAGTTAGATTTTAGGAGAAGGACTGATTTTTTACATCTTCATCCAAAACTTATATTAATTGTCATTTACTACCGTAGTACCTTGGCAATTTCGACGCAAATTGTAATATTTCAAAGATTGTTGAAAATTTTGGAAATTGATTTTACGAAATTAAATAACTTTGTGAATGATAATAAAACATCTTTGGGAATATTTTATATGTTGAAATGAAATTCTCAAAATAAAATAAATATTCAACATATGATTGTTGAACTTGCCAAGGTACTACGGTATGTCATGGGCCGGTGCCATGGTGATTTTTAGGGGGGTGAATGGAAAGGTGTCCATGGAACCACTCTTTCTCATTTTTAAGGGGCAATTCCCACCCGGGGCGCTTGCTTGGGGGCGTTTGGGAGTGCCCATAGAACCTGGCACAAATGATGAGGTTTGGGGCTTAACTTGGTGTTGCTGATGGATAAATAAATAGACATTACAACAATTTAATGTAGTTCTTCATCTCCAAAATAATTCTAAGTCCTAAAATCCCTACTCCGCTCCCTCGCTCCCACTCCCTGCTCCCCTGATCCTTTCCTTGTTCCCAATCCTGCTCCCCTCCTCGTTCCCCTGTCCCACTATGGGGAGCAATGATCGAGAACAAGGTCTTGTAGGTGGGGGGAGTGTGACGAAGGTGTGGGGTGCTCCACCACCTGCCCAAGGCTGGAGGAGATTTGACGCTTGTCAGCTTAAACACCCCTTGGGTAACCGTAGTCTGGCCATAAGTTCCAGCCATGTCCCTTTGAAGAAACTAAAGTAAACTTAAAATATATCCTCTGTAAGTTGTAAAGGAGCAAGATTTTATAACAACTAGGGCATATAAAGCCCCATACTTGCTTACGCCTGGAAATAACCCGTTTCATCCAAACCGGCGATACACATCCATAGTATAATCTTTTGGCGTATAAAGCCGTTAATCCGTTACAATGATGTCTAGGTTAGGGTTAGTTTAGGCTGGTGGCTGTTGAGGAATCTGCGCTAATCTTTTGCTCTTTGCTCTCTAATCAGTCTTGTCTGATGACGGCCAGCCACCCTGCGATGTTTTCTCCTACTGTTTCGTATTTGCTTTCTCACCCTGCTCGTTATGCTGTGCTGCAGGACGATGGCCTCGGTGCGTAGTACTAGCTGTGTAGCACGCAGAGAGGGAGAAAGTCTGTCTGTACAAGTTGATTTGGTTCTGGAGATTGAGACTAACCATGCTTTGACGGTAGCGACTGATCTTGCTGTCACTAACCCCTCTCGACGTGCACTGCTTGGCATTGTTGCCTCGCCAGTGTCACCCCTGCCTAAACCCAGCACTGACAGTCCTGGTCTTGTCGTGCATCTGAGTTCAAATAGCCCTAGATATGATGTTGATGTGAATGAGGTTGAGGTCTGGTCACCAAGAGATGAGAGGTCACCCAGCTTTAGATAGTTGCGATCCTGAGTACTATAATTTTGACAATTTCTATGATCCTGGTCCTGATTACGAGTGTCCGAGAGAACGAGAGAGAGAGTTTGAGAGAGATATTGAGCGCTCTCAGGAGTATGATGAGTCTCTAGGGGAATTGCTTCTGGAGGATGTGCAGTGGTTTGAAAAGTTTGAGGCATCTGTTCGCGAGGATGCTCGTCGTCTAAATAGTCATCACGAAGCAATTTTTGTGCGCCCTGGGTCTAGCTCTAGCTCTGGGAGAGAGAGTGCGTTGTGCCAGACCCGAGCCGTCGTGGCTGTCAGAAATTCCCCGTGCTTAAGACCATAAGTGTGCAACGCTCGTCTTCTTCATCATCGGCAAGTGGCCTGGGAAGCGCTCGGGCTCCACCTACCATTGTTAGTTCGCCGTGAGTCGGGCATGTGGCAAACGACTGAATGGACAGCAGGCTCGTGGCTCTCGTTGCTGGTTGAAGGCTCTGGAGCCTTGTTGTTGCGAACTCTTCGATTTCATGCCCAGGTCTGTCGTTACAAGCCCACGACGGTGGACTTGGTGGATGGTCTCGTGGGAGGTAGTTTGCATGTGCAGTCGTCCGACATCGTGATTTTGCCAGGTACCTGGCTTTGAACAGCGTGTCCTTTGCCCTCGCATTGCAGATCACCTGGATAGTTTTCCCAATTCTTCAGTGTTGTCCCGGACGTGGGAGGACAACGGCACGACGCGGGTGGGCTTATGGATTAAGGACGAGAGGGTGTGGGAGTGGCTGGCGTTGGCAGTGTATAGTTCTGATTCCCATGACCTGCTCAAGCTTCTTTCTTGCTCTGTTTGGACTCCCAAAGCTTCACGGGTGCCGAGCCCACGGCCGCGACTGCTCATCCCGGCGGCTTAGAGGTTCTTTCTTTTCCACAATTGTCTTTGTTTTTGCATGCCAAACGCATCTGCAAGTTCTTGGTTGCGATCTGGTAGACAGAGGCTCATGTCTGGTTCGCAAGAGCCACTCGGGCCGCCTGGCAGGGGCATGTTTGATATCAGTGGGGAATCAGACAACCTTCAGGCAGGTAATGCCTTGATTGATGACGTTCCCTTGGACTCTGGTAATAAAGAGGAGGACTTAGAACTGTTGCATGATGATGGTGTCGTGAGGATAGATGAGGAGGGCTCTGCTGTTTTGCCCATAGGATCAGGGATAGAAAAAACCGCGATTCTTCTTACTCAGATTAGTAGGGCCATGGAGGTTTAAGGTAGTGAGCCCATGGTGTTGTCTGGTCATGGACAGGGTAGAATCAGGTTGGTCTCGGACGCAAGGGCTATTACGAGTAGTATGCCGGCCCAAGGTGCTAACGTGAGTCCTAGTGTGCTGCCTGTTGTGAATTTCCCTAGTCCCACTCTCGGGGGAGGGAATTTATTACCTGCAAATTCAGGCATGCATGTGGGCAGTTTTCCTGTGTTGAATGTGCATGGTGTTGTTCAAGGTGGGGGTATCATGATGCCAGGGCTCTCTAGTGTGTCTACTGCTCTGACTCCTGCCATCACGGGTCAATCAGTTCTGCTACACAGGCTGGGGTGCCACCACACCTTGTCTCTAGCCAGTCCATGGGTATGTACGTTGGCAATATCCCTCCTAGTGGTCTAAGATCAGTGTCAACACAACCGGTGGGAATGGCATCCGCTCTTCCCATGAGTGGAATGCCACAAACCACTTGCAGTCGACCTACCCTGTTGCTCAGGCAAATGTGGCAACACCTGCTCCCCCCATGGCCACGGTGGCGTCACATCTGTCAGCTTCAACTGCTTTAGGATCAGCCAGCAATAATAATATGAGTCATAATTCTGCATCTAATATTGGATATGTGCATGGTAATACTGCTCCCATGGTTCCCTATTGCTTTGCTCATGGCTCTATCATCCCTGGTCACATTAACCATAGCCTACCTTGTCATCTGATCCCTCAGCTGACTACTCAACCTTACCCAGAGTATACCATGGGAGAGGACTTTGATAGATATCTTCAGATGTTTGAGGTCATTGCTGGTGTCAATGGAGTGCTTGAGAATTTCAAAATGGCAATTTTTAGGATGAGCATGAAGGGACCAACTCGTGATTTACTACATGCAGCTGTCATAGATGATCCCAGCCTCAACTGGGCAACGCTGGTGGAATGGGCAAAGACCTTGTTCAAACCTCCTGAGAGGCCTCTGGATTGCTTTGCCAAGCTTTTTGCTAGGACTTACCAACCTGGGGAATCCTTATGGAAGTATTACATGGATCTTAAATTTGCTGCTGTTGAAAATATCATAGACCCTGCAGAGAGAGATCGTATGGTTAAAAGGTATTTTCTCCTTGGGTTGCCTTCCACTGTTCAGAATTGCGCTCAGCGACGTCATTTTGTTAATGACAAGACTATGTTAGCAGAAATTAATCTTAAAATGGCAGACTTGGCTGACAGCAAATCAATGCAACGTCATGCCAAGTTTCAAGCTCCAATGGGCTCAGAGCTTGGCATGCCTACAACATCTTCACCATATGTTCCTCCTGTTATGACATGCAAAGCTGATGATTTCACTCTTCAGGGATTGGCTAATACTGTGGGAAGTCTTAGTGAGTCTGTTGCCACTCAGTTTGTTGCCATGCAAGCTCATCAACAAAGGTGGCAGCCTCGACATGGCCAAGGACCAACACGTGATAACAATAGAGGTCAAACCCAGACTGGGCAAGCCTATCAGGGTAATCGTGCTGCCTGTAAATTTGTGGGTCATTTGAACACTGGACGAAGCATTGTCCAGATAGAGCAGGGCTACCAGAGTTAATCAAGAACAAGAAGACAACTAGTGGTTATTCCCCTCCTTTAAACTAGAAATATCTCTTGGGAAGGGGCAAGAGGTCCATCATCTACCAACCCTACTTCTTCTGTTCCAATTCAAGCTGTTTTATCTACTAACTTTAAAGCTTTGCATTGTCCTCTCAGTAGACAGACTTTCGGGCAGCAGATCAGTCCCCTCATGGCCCAGTGCCATATCCACGAGCCCAGCTTTCCCAGTGTGATTGATACAACATGCACTATATCTGTTATACCTTTAAGTGTTGTAAGAGTTCTTGGTCTTAAACTATGTCCTGCCACGGGTATCGAGGCGCTTATTGCAGATGGATCCAGGTATAAGCCCTTAGGACTAGTCACTGTTCCCATCAGAATTCATAAAAGGGAGGTTGTGGTGACCTGCATAGTCACCATTGGTGATCAATTCCTTCTAGGCCTTGACTGGATGACTGGAGCTGGTGCCACCATCAGCTTAGCATACTACTCCCTTCGCTTTAACAATGGAGAAGGGCATGAAGTAGTGGTTCCCTTGAAAGCAGTAAAGATCAAGGCTGGATCTTCCACAACCAATTTGTCCAGAGTCCAGGCCCTGGTCAAGGAGGTACAGCAGAACTCTCACTCCAACCTCAATTGACATGATTTCTACAAGTATCAGCCTGATCTTCAACTCTTATATCAGTGGCATGTTCCTGGTGCTAGAGATAGGACAGGGGTACCCATAGCCATTCCAAAGAATTCTACTCTGATTCGTGCACCTCTCAACATCATTATCCCTGCCTTGACCCAGAAGGTGGTCAAGTCTGGTCTGGCCTTCTTGTGTCCAGCTGCTCATTTCCTAAAAGTTGAAGGATGGAGAAAACTGACTGCCCTTAAGCATTGCCTGGTGGCCAATGGTGTTCTAGATAAAGGATATTGGCAAGAAGTCAAGATTCTGATTGCTAATCCCGAGCGCGTCCCAGTGACTATTAAAAAGGGGCAAGTTTTGGCTCGTATCACTGCTCTCCTTATTGCTGACATATAAGAGGTGCAGGCTGGTTTTGGACTTGAGGCCATTGGCATCCAACATGGCCCCTTAGATGTGGTTGCTGCCTTTGCTGCAGTTGCACCACCACTTGTTCCTGATCTCAGTCTAGGAGGTAAGAAGGCCCTCACCAAAGTTTTATCAGAAATCAAGTTGGGCACAACTCTCTCCTCTGGCCAGAGGAGAAAGGTGGAAATGCTTATTGCAAAGAATCTAGATATTTTCAGTTTGGGATCCATTGACTTAGGGCGCACTCATATTCTTCAACATGACATTGTCACTAAAGGGGCTCCTATTGAACAATTTGTTTACCGAGAGAGTGTCAAGGAACCTGCCATAATCCAAGAAGAAGTCCAGAAAATGCTTGATGCTGGTGTGATTAAACCTTCAGTCTCTCCTTGGGCTAGTCCAATTGTCATGGTCGGAAAGAAAGATGGTACAACCCGCTTGTGTTGACTTCAGGAAGCTGAATGACATCACAAAAAAAGATGCCTACCCTCTACCCAGGATTAATGAAACCTTGGATTAACTACATGGTGCTACAATTTTCTCCTCTCTTGATCTTGCATATGGCTTTTGGCAAGTTCCTCTTACTGAAGCAGCCAAAGAAAAGACCTCTTTTGTGTGTCGCATGGGTAAGTACCAATATGAAACCATGCCTTTTGGTTTGTGCAATGCCACCTCTACTTTCCTACGCCTCATGGACATTGTCTTGGGCAATCTTCGCTCGGAGTGTGCTTTAATTTATGTTGATGATATCAATGTTTACTCAGCCAGCTTTGATGCTCACTTAGCTTATCTGCAGCGTGTCTTCAGCAAATTGCGCACTGCAGGCCTCAAAGTTAAGCCCAAGAAATGTGAGCTATTCATGCCTGAGCTCCACTTCCTTGGTCATATTCTGCCCAAAGATGGTTTGCTTCCTGATCCTGCCAAGCTTGAGTCTGTTTGGGGCTTTCATATCCCCAGGGATAAACATTGTATCAAATCCTTCCTTGGTCTGACTTCTTATTATCGGCGCTTCATCGAGAACTTTGCCAAGCTTGCTCACTCTCTGACAAAGATGCCAGGTTTGAATGGACCTTCTTCCAGCAGGCTGCCTTTGACACCATTTGCAAGGCTTTGTGTTCAGCTCCCATCCTGATGTTTCCCAACTTTGAGTTACCTTTCTTGCTTCAGACTGATGCATCTAATGTTGCCATCTCTGCAATCTTATGTCAAATAGTAGAAGGCAAGGAGCATGTTATAGCTTATGCATCTCGTCGTCTAGATCGTCTTGAATGGAATTATTCCATATCTGACAATGAAGGTCTAGCCCTAGTCTTTGGTATGAAGCATTTTAGGCAATATTTACATGGCAGCCGGTTTGTGGTAGAGACTGATCATCTTCCACTAAAGGCTCTTGTTAAGCCTAGGGAACTTCATGGCAGACTTGCTAGATGGTCTATGTACCTGCAGGAATTTGATATGGATATAGTCTACAAGAAGGGCAAGGAAAACACGAATGTTGATGCACTCACGCGGGTTGATCCTCATGTCAGCAGGCCTATGCTTACCTTGGATGACCTTGCTGCTGCTGATGCAGCCCATCCTCCTGATCCAGCTCCGCTTCTCAACCTCCTTTGTGTAGATCAGCACCCTTTGACATTGGATTCGGATGGCATATTGGCTACTTGGGGCTGGTCTAGCCTTCTTGATGATCCTGGTTGATTTATTCATGTGTTAGCATGTGTGGTGGATTTATCGCTTAGGGAGAATTTGGATGGTTTGGTGGAAGTTCCTCGTTTTGTTCCAGCTCTTCTCTTTCCTTGGCCCCGAGTTTGTTGTGATTCGGCTGCTGTACTCCAGTGTGACTATTGGCTTGAACTTCAAGGCCTGATTTGGTTGTGCATGAGTAGTAACAAATGAGGTGAAGGTATCCATGGCTGGAGATCATAGGTGCAGGCACTCCAGACCACCTTCTCTAAAACTCATTGTCTACCTCTTATGTGCAGTACAGTCATGGATGATCAGCTGCATATTGCGCTACTCCAGCGATGCCAATCAGGGCGTTCGCCAGTTGGCCTTTCCGAGTCCTTGCGTAAACAAATTCTCTATCATGTGTCTACTCACCGTTTTATGGGTGATAAGCTTTTCAAGGAGCTCACTTGAGGGGGAGTGCCATGCTACTTGGAGGTGCCACCACGGAGCCAGCTGAATGCTTTATTGGAGCGTTTCCATTGTTCCTTGTATGCAGGTCACATTGGTATCAAGAAAACTGTGGCCCGCATCCAAGAGGTTTACTATTGGCTGTGAATTCACCGAGACGTCACGGAGTTCATCTGTAAATGTGAAGGTTGTCGTGCTAACATTGCTCTCTCTAGGGCCCGGATCTTATATGAGTTGCAGCCTTTGCCTGTCACCCATGCTTTTGCTAGTGTTGGCATTGACTTGGTAGGACCTCTCGCACTCACATCAAAGGGTCGAAGCTACCTTTGTGTTGCTACCGACTACTTGACTAAGTGGATAGAAGTCCGGCCTTTGCGTTCCAAGGCTAGTGATGTTGTAGCTCAGTTCTTCTTCAATGAGATCCTTATGCGGCGTGGGTGTCCTCGGGAGATACTAACGGATCAGGGCAAGGAGTTTTGTAACCAGCTCCTCACGGTGGTTTGCTTCAACTTCGGTGTCAAGCATTCCACCACCGCCCCATTTCATCCCCAGACCAATGGCCTTACGGAACGCTTCAACCAAACTCTTTGCCGAATGTTGGAGAAGAATGGCGCACTTACCAGGGAGTGGGATACCTTTTTTCCCCCTATTCTCTTTGCTTATCGTACCGCCGTGCATGCTAGCACCAAGAAGACTCCTTTTGAATTGTTCTATGGTCGCAAACATGTTTCTCCTTTGCATTCTACCCCTCTTATCTCTACTGTTGCTGATCCGGTTGATCTTGAGACCTTTGTTGAGGATCTTCATGCTCGACATGCGGTGTCTATCCATGATACCAAGACAAACATTGGTAAGGCTCAATTAACCCAGGCCCGTAATTTTAACAAGCGTGTCAAGTATTCTAACCTGTTTCAGGTGGGACAGACCGTGTGCGTTCGATTACAGCATGGCAAGCATGCATGCAAATCCAAGCTCAAGATCGACGGTCCATATTTGATCTATCAGATTTTACGTGGGCGCCGTGCTCTTCTTCTTCCCTAAGGCTCTAACACTGAAGTGCGGGATGAACCTGTTTCCTTGACGGACTTGGTGCATTCCGAGCTAGCTTTTGATCTCACATGTATGAATGTGGAGGGGCGCACGATGGGGTGATGTCTTGATCTTCTTAGCGATCTACTTCAGCTTACTCCACTTCTCTTCTCAGCGGCTTAGTCTTAGTTTGCGGCTGATGCCTTTTGGGGTCCTCGGACTTGACCTCTCTAGGACTTAGAACATTTTATGACATCTCACCATTTGTACTCCCTGCACGGTTTTCCTAGCCAAGGGTTTTGTCCTAGGCCCGACTTGCAGGTGTCAGGTTTTCCCTTGGTAGGTTTTTCACCCAGCAGTGGAGGGTGATATTTTCCCATTATTTGTTTTCCTACGCGGAGCTCAAGATTTTTCGTGGGGGGTAGGCTTCACAGATGTAAAGTCCCATACTTGCTTACGCCTGGAAATAACCCGTTTCATCCAAAACGGCGATACACATCCATAGTATAATTTTTTGGCATATAACGCCGTTAATCCATTACAATGATGTCTAGGTTAGGGTTAGTTTAGGCTGGTGGCTTGATCCTGGCCCTCCATCAGATCTAGGGCTGCAAGACAGCACCATGAGCCTTGGCCTATGATACCTCGCCACGCGGCAGGCCACTATGGTTAGGGCTTTTGTGTATAAAGATGGCGCCCTGACACAAGGTCAGGGCGGTGTATTGAGGTGTTAGTGTATATGTGATTTGGGTGTACAAACTTTGGATGAGAGCTCTTGTGTTTCAGATCCGCCCGCTTGATCCTCCTCTCGCGCATTGCCTGCTCTTTCGCTTGCCCCCTTTGTTGTGAAAACACGTTTCTTGAGAGGAAGGGAGTATATGCTTCAGGCTCCTTTTGAGGCTTCACATGCAATTTAACATATAAAGAGGTAACAATCATTAGACTCTAGTGAGTGTGGGCCGCCGGAAAGACCTATGGGGTTTTGGCTTGTATTTTGTACATGGATTAGTGTGCGCAAATGCTATAACATTTAGGGCCTCCTCCTTGTAATGAGGTGGTCGGGTGATGCGCCCACCTTCTCACTCACATAGGGGTGGATTACCTACACGCAGATTAATTGGGTCAAGGATTTGGCTTTTTCTTGGGGTTAGAAGATTTGTAACTACTTCCATGCAAGTAGTTGCATGATTTCCTCCATGAAGGTAGTTGCAAAAACAATCTGAACTTCTGCGTGCGAGTAGCCATAAACTATCTCCGTGGAGATACCCATTGAGCCAGGCATCAACAAAAACTAGAGGATGCACAACCTCATCAACCAACGTCCTCTAACTTGGGTCTTTTTATAAAGCTATACCTACAGGAGTTCCATTATTAGGCTACACCTTCATAAGCTCTCATCATCGGAGGACTCTGGTTTAGGGTTGCGAATATATAACAAAAGAAAGATCATAGGTAAAGTTCCCGTGTGGTGGGCCCGTTGGCAGGGCATGGTCCCCTCTGTGCCATGCAACTCATTAGGACCCGGCCACCGAGAGACACATTTTGGGCTGTGCCCCTTTCGGCTACAGCCTACCGTTCCCCAAGGGGGTGGGCCCTCCAAAACAAATACGGGCACACGGATATTGTACCGGACCGGCTCCGATGGGGGACCACACCAGGGAATGCCCGGTCCACCGCAGCAGTCGGTACTCCTGCGCTACTTCTGCCCTTCTCACGTATGCGCCATTGGATGTTACCTTTGTAAGTATTTGGCCACACGTGCATGTCATGGCACTCGGCAGGTTGCGTAACTAGAACCATGCACCTCGACAAAAATATGTGCACTCTTACCAAACTGTGGATGGACTCGTGCAGCCTTCGTGCCGCATTCTGCCTATGCGCTCAAGTGCCACGTGTGCAGATCAACAATCACGAAGGGTCTTGACTTTGTAAGCAACCATCACGGGTGGCACCCATTCACAGGCTGCACACGCCCCGGAATCTTTCCCGAAATCCTTCATGTATGTCGTGGAATGGGCGGGCCTGCCCCTGCCGAACCGGCAGGACAGGGTGCCCGGCTGGGCCCGAGGCTGGCCCTGGCGCTTACCCTGCAGAGTCGGCAGAGGCCTGCCCATTCCATAGTACGTGAGTATGCACACGTGTGGGTAGCTCACACCATTCCAACCCCCAGTATGACGTAACCGTCCTGACAACAACGCCAAATAACTGTACGCCGTGGTCGGCAGTCGGCACCGCCCTTGTCACCGCTCCGGGTCTTTTTGGTTGTACGTTCCGAGCTTCGGTGGCGTTTTCTTCCATTTTAGAGGACGATTACGGGACGCAATACAGGGAGCCAAGACGTACTGTCGATTCCGCATGCCGAGCCGGCAGTGGCATGAGGGAACGCTGGGATCCCCCGCTCTCAACTCCAGGGAACGGGACACGCCCTGTCCACCCGTGTACGAGTTGGATTGGGGAGAGAATTGAGAGGAGAGAAAGGCAAGTGTGGAGCAGGGAGGGCTTCAGAGGGAGACCGAGGGCGGGGGCCACGCGGCGCCGGGTCGCGGAGCCACCCGGCGCCGGGGCGCTGCGTCGCAGGCAAGGCCCGCGGGGCTGCTGCGGGCAGGGTCCGTTGTCCGAAGGGTCAAGCGCGCGACCTTGGAGTGACCGTCGGACAAGCGCCGGGGTATATGAGCTTGTGCAGTGGGCCCAGAACCTTGGCTAGTCGACCTGGGCGTCTGAGAATTTGAAGAGTTCATGAGCTCCACAGCTCTTGCGTACCTAGAGGCCATAAATACGAGCGCAGCGCAGCTCTTCGAAGAATTGTGCATCTGTTTGTCTGTAGACCGAGTCTGGAATTGTTAGAAATCTCACTTGAGAGCTGTTGATGCCGTGCGCTGCATGGCATGGTGCAAGGGAGGAACACAGGGTGCTCTCGAAAGTCTCGAGCTTGAGCAGCAGAATTGCGAACCTTGGCTGTGGAAGGTTTGTAAGATCTGGTCCAGGAAGCGGAACAGTGGCGGTTGGTTCATGAAAGGTGCCGGATTTGTTATGCTTCAATGAAAGACCTTGCAAAAAGTTGTTCATCTTCATGATCTACAACTGTATCTGCCTTAGGCTCTTGTTCGTTGCCAAAGAAAGACGGAAATGGGGATATCGGTGGACTCTCCCCTCCCACCACCACCCTCGCTGCCACTGGAAGGACGCGAGGTCTACAATGGTGTCGAGGTGGCGAGGAGGAATGGTGTCCCTTGGGTCGTCCAAGGTGAGCTTAGAGCAAGGGACACTGTAGTTTCAACAGTTTCCAACGGTTATTTCGCACAAGAGCCTGGCAGGGTCACGGATCTGGGAAACGGTAGAGTGTCCGTTTTCAGGACGGTCGCAAAGCCTGTGGAGGGGGACGCAGACGAAGACGGCGACAGTGATGATGAGAGAGCGGAGTGGGTGATTCCAGAGGAGCCAGTTTACAGTGTGGATGGGCGGGATGTGGGTACCGCTGATGAGTGGATTCATAGGCATCCTGAGTTGGTCCGCCTAACAGGCCGCCACCCCTTCAACAGTGAGCCACCCTTGTCTCTCCTTATGCAGGTACAATTAACATCTTCCCGGGAGTTTAGTGAGGCCTGGGAGAGGGTGTTCTGGCAACGTCTGTACACAGTTTGAACAGTAATCCGGACGATTGCACATTCATAATAAATCTCAAGTGGCCCTGGAGGCCCAGGAACTTATGACGTTCACGAGGTCCCCACAGTGTACCTAGCCTAAATTCGCTCAGTTGGGTTTGCTAGACCTGTACAGTTAGATGAATAAGGATGCATTGAAGTTTGAACTATCTCAAAGGGACGTCCTCTGAGTGAACTGGTTATATGTACAGATGTTGTATGAATATTCAGCTCGCTAGTTCTAGTTAGTGAAATGGTACCTGGATCTGCACATTGCTGCCATGCGTATGAGCTAAAGTTGTTCAATTGTGACTAAGGCAGGCAGGATTCATCACGCCCACCTCTCTTCACTACGTGCGAAATCATGGATATGTACCGCGTGGTGTTTGGGAAGAATGGACGGTCGAGGTCACGGGGCTTGTTAAGAGACCCACCACCCTCAAAATGCAAGATCTTCTCGAATTGTTCCAGCCACGGGAGCTTCCAGTAACGCTTGTTTGTGCTGGAAACCGGCGCAAAGAGCAAAACATGGTGAAGCAGTCCATCGGATTCAACTGGGGCGCTGCTGCCTGCAGTACTTCCATCTGGCGGGGTGCCCGCCTTTGCGATGTCCTCCGCTACTGTGGGGTCTTGCCCAAGAAGAAGGGTGCGCTATTTGTGTGTATTGAGGGCTCTGAAATCCTTCCAGGTAATAAACAATTTCACTGAATCAAGAGAACTTGTAACAGTTCTCAAGATCAAGCGGTTTGGTTTTAGTGATGAAGCAGTCTACATCTCTTCAACGTGGTGTACACAGAAATCTCAATGAGGGCCAGCTGAGTGAACATTCCCTTGGGAGGAAAACGAGAGGGAAACTGCAGTTTACTGAAGTCGTGAACTGTATGTTAATTTGGGATCGACATTGGATTTGTGTTCAGGTGGTGGGGGCTCATGCTATGGTACAAGCATCACAATTGAAGTTGCAATGGATGAAGGACGTGATGTGTTGCTGGCGTACGAACAAAATGGGAAACTGTTGGAGCCTGATCATGGCTTTCCAGTGCGTGTTATCATCCCAGGCTATATTGGAGGGCGGATGGTGAAATGGCTGAGAAAAATCGTCGTTACTTCGCAGGAATCGGGCAACTACTACCACTTCCATGACAATCGTGTCTTGCCGTCTCATGTTGATGCTGAGATAGCGAAGGCGGAAGGTGCGTCTCTTCAGATGATGAGCAGTAATAGTTAAAGATATCCTGACTCCATCTATAAATGGTTAAATTCAAATCTTCTTACTCCAGATGACATCTCTTTTCCAAGTGCTACACGAGGTATCTCTGCGTACTACGTCGTCAATGCTGAATTTCTTCAATCTTCCCTGGGGTCATTGCTTTCAGGCAGTGCACGCCTTGCATAGACGTACATAGTCCTAGATTGAATTCAAGAGTGTGCGCACGCACGTTGTGTCTTTCGAGAGCTGATTCTCTGCTACTTTGTTTTCCTTCTATCGATTGGCAGGGTGGTGGTATCGACCTGACTATGTTATAAACGAGCTGAATATCAATTCCGCCATCACCACTCCTGCTCATGCTGAAGTACTTCCCATCAACTTTTCCACCGTCCAAGAGCCCTACCTCATAAAGGGCTATGCCTACTCAGGTAACTACTGTCTTTGGCTCGACCCTCTTGGCTCTAAATTATTTTCTGTAACTTCTTCTTCGTCCCTTTTACACCGTTGTATTATTAGAGCGCCATTTCAGATACGGAGATAACACTTTCGTATGTCTCCAGGGGGAGGGAGGAAAGTCACAAGGGTGGAGATATCGCTAGATGACGGTATGACCTGGAGACTCTGCAAGATCCAGCACCCAGAAAAGCCCACCAAGTATGGAAAATACTGGTGCTGGTGCTTCTGGGAGGTGACCGTAGATGTAATGGAGCTGCTGCAGACCAAAGAAATCGTAGTGCGCGCCTGGGACGCTTCCATGAACACTCAACCCGAGCACCTGACTTGGAATGTGATGGTAAGTACTTACGGTGACCATTCACTTCCTCATCAGCTGGCATATGCTTCTTTCAATAGACAGGGTGCACCGCACTATTGCGCTCATGGGCTGCATGGGATGCTGTACTACCAGTGCAATGAGTGATGTTTGACTATTTTACTCCATTGCTTTGTTCGATGGCATGATTGGTAGCATGACTGTGGGTGAGCAAATACTGTAAGCTGAAATTCGCCCTTCTGACTTGGCTCTTGCTATTTACTGGGATTCCCACTCGATGATGAGAAGCACTGGTAGCTCACGTGAATAAAGCAGATGTTTAAATTGCCATGGTGGGCGGCGGCTACATGCTGAGCCTGACCTAGGCCCGCGTGAATAAAGCTGTACATTTAACTGCCTGTTTCTTGAGGGGGACTGGAATCTGGATTTTGCAATTCATGGCCGAATTTGTGTGCTGGGGCCCACCGACCCATGCCTTTGGAGCTTGTATTTATGAAAGCATGGGACTGTGGAAGTTGGAGATTGGTCATCTTCCTCCACACTTCTGAGGGCATGCAACGGTGCTAGAATTCTCTTTTGTATTCATATGAGCGAGTTTACAACTCTTATCATGTACATATAACCCATATGCTGAACCTGTTTGTGATAGGCTGAGCACTGAAAATGGCAGACGTGCTTCCCACAACTCTTGGCGCATAGCAATGCTAGGTCCAGATTCTTCTCGAAAGCTTGAGGATTTGTTTCTGGATGATCTGTAATCTTCCATATTTTCGGCGCAATTGAAGCAGGCAATGAATGGGGGGTGGGTATCGCAGGGCATGATGAACAACTGCTGGTTCCGGGTGAAAGTGGGCCCCTGCAAGCCCATGGAAGGGGGCGTTGGCCTCACCTTCGAGCATCCCACTCGTCCGGGAAACAAAGGCGGTGGATGGATGGTGAAGCAGAGCGCGGAAGTAACTGCATCCAATGACGTGATAGCCAAGAGCCCGTCGTCACCCGCTCTACATGGCGCAGCGCGTCGGATATCTATGGCGGAGGTGCGAAAGCACTGCAAAGCGGCCTCGGCGTGGATCGTGGTGCACAACAAGGTCTACGACTGCACCAAGTTCTTGGTTGACCACCCCGGTGGAGCAGATAGTATTCTCATCAACGCAGGATCCGATGCCACAGAAGAGTTCGACGCCATCCACTCGTCCAAGGCAAAGGCGATGCTGGAAGAGTATTATATTGGCGACCTTGCAGTCCAGGGCAGCCTTTCTAACGACGTGACTCCAGGAAGCTGTGTCCCTGGAGTAGCTCCCGTAGCCCCCATCCAGGAGTCGGAATCTGTGAGACCAGTGGCACTGAGTCCCAAAGAAAAACGACCCTTCCGCCTCATTGAGAAAGAGGCCTTGAGTCACGATGTTCGCAGGTACGCCACTCAGTCAGATCGACTACATCAACTATATTACTACCATCCTATACATCTCGACTAAAGGAGTCACCTAGATTGTGCAGTAATCGAGTCTGTACACTTTGGATACTTCTAGAAAAGTGTCTCCATCAGGATTGATCTCTATCTGATCTGAGCATTTAAGTAGCAGCTATATAACATATAATCAAATGACATCGCATCATGGTCGTTAAATAGCTGTATCTAAATCTTCTTTTGATTGTAAAAGTTGTACATTAGTAATTAAAGGACCTGTTTGATCTGATTCATTGCAGGTTGAGATTTGCATTGCAAAGCGAGAATCATGTATTGGGACTTCCTGTTGGCAAGCATATATTCGTCAGCGCCACTATCAATGGTCAACTCTGCATGAGAGCTTACACACCCACCAGCAATGACGACGACGTGGGGTACTTTGAGCTTGTAATCAAGGTGTATTTCAAAGATTTGAATCCAAGGTTCCCAATGGGTGGTCTTTTCTCCCAGTACCTGGACTCTCTCGAAATTGGGGATACAATAGACGTCAAGGGTCCTGTTGGACATGTCCACTATCAAGGAAGAGGAAGTATTTCGATCAATGGAAAGCCCAAATTTGTGCGGAGAATCAGCATGCTTGCAGGTATAACAACTGCGTCCTAGCTCTTGTTTGAAAAGGTTGGGTGATGAAGTAGTTGAATAGGGTCTCAACTCTCGGTGTATCTTTTCATAATCTTCGAGGTGTCCACCTTCCAAACGGAAAGTCTACTTAGCTAGCAGGCCTTTGTGGTGCAGAGAAACCATAAGTTACGACTGTTTCGGTAGGAGCTTTCCTCTCTCTCTCTTCTGACTGTGCGTTCACTGACTAGTAACTTGTCTCTAGACAGTAGGAAACAGAATCTGATCTACCTGCTCGGGCCTGTAAGTTTGTAAGCTTGCCAGAGGCATGAATGAGGAACGAATTGGCTGAAGTTGTTACTGATGCAGGAGGTACTGGTATTACGCCCATATACCAAGTCATCCGCGCTGTACTAAATGATCCGGAAGATACCACTGAGGTATTCCTTATATACTCAAACCGCACAGAAGCTGACATCATGCTGCGAAATCAGCTGGATAGGTGGCAAGAGAATCACAAAAACTTCAAAGTTTGGTATACCCTTAGTGGCATCCCAGATCAGGCGGGGTGGAGTTACAGCCGTGGCCACATCAACGAGGAGATGGTGAAAGCGCATCTGCCCCATGGCTCTTCAGACACTGTGGCTGTAATGTGCGGACCGCCAGCCCTGATCGAGTCCGCATGTCTACCCAACTTGGAGAAACTGGACTACGACAAAGCTTGCTGTCTTCAGTTCTAACATGTACCATAACCCCTGTGGGTGATCCACGATCAGCTACACTCCTGCAGATCACTGCTACTGACCAGTTCGATCTAGACATACTTGTACACTGATTCATATTCGATTGGCAATCCATGACGTAGACAATCCTACCGAGCTCTGCCATTGCAATTCTACACGTAATTACTCGACAGATGTCAATTGTGATCAGTTCAAATTTGAGAACAGCTCCTGCTGCCATACATACATTGGAACCTCCCTACACTTTGCATTGTAGAATCTTATAATGCTCCTATAAATACGTACGTAAACTATTTGCTTAATCTAATTGTCTATTGATAATTGTATTGAACATTATGAATCTTTAAAGATGCCATGTTGAAGCGGGGTAACAAATCAGACGATTTCTAAGAAATCTCTTAAAAAGTATTGATCGCCCTCTAGTTACAATCGACTTTAGGGTTTTGGTGCTTCAACTTGCTTGCTTACAGTTCGATGCTTCCGATCCTCAAGAGGTCTAAGCCCTAATCAAACATGATCTTTGGTCTCAACGCATTCTTGCCTTGCACGCACAGCAGCCTCTGACCGATGGGAAGCTGCGACACCATCATGAGAGGTAAGCAAGCACCAACAACAAGCAGGAAATGAAAGCGAAAGAGCGGGAGAGAACATTGAAAGGTGGCCATAATGACGGTGAGAGACTTATTAGCCTAAGCAACCTCCATCTCCACCACAAAACGCGCTTACGGTTAGTATTACCTGTCGAGAGGTCGATCTGCGTTTAGAGGAAAGAACAAAGAATTGTGACAGGAGTCAGCCCTAGGCGTGGTGCTTATGAGCTGTTAGCGCAGACGCTCTCGGGCCAGTGTCGGAGGAATTGTTCTTGGCTCCATAGGTATGCTGAGGACATCTAAGCTGCAATTCTGTGTCGATATGGAGTCCATGGTACGCAGGCCAAAAGGATTGGCCGTGCGCACCAATGCTTACAGTGCACCGTTTCTGAAGTATTCGGAGAAGCTTGATGCCGAGGTACTTGTCTGCCTTCGGAGTATTTTGCCTGGAGGTGCTAGCTCTGTTAAGGAAAGTAACCGAGATTGATTATATGCATTACTTTGTAAACAGTGATATCTTCGAAGAAAAGGATAGAATGTGTTCCAGGCAATTTTCTTGTTTTAACCTTGTAGCACTGGAACCCGGGCTGGTTTGGCGGAGCCGAGTGAGAGAGGAGATGGGCAGGGTTGGAAGAGAGCGTATTAAGTGCAATTCCATTGCTGAAGGCACGTTCCAGTATGGGACTTACTTTGAAAACGAAGTCGATTCTGGCATTCCGAATTATCTCAACAAAGGTCTATTCAATAGCTTCAACTTCTCCGGAAATGCAATTCCGGGAAAGTTCCAGCTTTTGGCTGTTACCCTAGCTCGCCACACACACACACACACACACAGGGCTTGTCTTGTCTTGACAAGAAACGATTCCTCTATTCCATATTAGAACAAAAGTTTATAGACAATACAACCTTCAAAGAGGCACAGTCACATTTCCTCTTGATCGAGACTCAACATTGACTCCATGTCCATAGAGGCGATCGGGGTGGGTGGTGGTGTATATGATCAAATACAGGTTTTCCTCCCATGTTAGATTTGCCACAGAGATAGGCAGAATGGTTCATGGTTTTTCATGAACTGTTGTACTGCTTACTGAAATCACCCAGTCCCAAAAGGAAGGTGTCACTAGAGCCAAGTACTCAAGCAAGGGGACACATAGAGGTCTTTGGTTTGCAAAAGTTTTCATAGAATCAAAGTAGAGCTTAATCAAGTCAGCATGACAACAAGCACCTATTCCCAAAAGGAAGACCAAGTACTCGAGCAAGGACCCATATAGAAGCCCTTGGTTTTGCACAAGTATTCCTAGATTTAGAGTAGAGCTTAGTCAAGTCCATGTAAGTTCCTCATAGTGTCAACTCTCTTTGGGTTGCCATACTAAGCAGACCATCATACTGTTGAAGGAGTCTGAATGGAGACCTTGCTTGTAGCCATAGTGTAATCAGCTCCTTCATCAGCTCTTGCCTGCTCCTCTTCCAAATGAAACGAGTGACCAAGCATACTAACCATATAGGGCAGCAGCTTTAGATCAAGACCTCCAGGGTGAACCCTAATGAGTCACCCTAGTGAGTCATCCCGTTAATCCAATTTCCCGTTCCGTTTTAGACAAAAAATGCGAACAGACGGGATCAGTCAATTCTTGAATGCTGTCTATACAGTTTTTAGCAACAATCAAGGAAAGAGAGAGAGAGAGAGAAAATCATCAAGCCTCTCATTTTCAGGTTTCCTAATGCTGATAGAAGGGCTACAGTAGACCAGCCAAGAGAGCAATGCACATTGAGCGGATCATGTAGAAGGTGTACACATATACTCTATTATGCTGCTGCCTCAAGGCCTAGCACAAGATATCACGTATTAGTTTGCCGTCAAATGTCTTGTATGTTCAAGGATGGAGAAAGAGCCAGAGGGATCCGGCAGCCCTTGAGTGTTGTACAAAGAACATATCCACATTCAAGGAAAGAGAGAGAGAGAAAGAGAAAGAAAATGTACTCATAAGACGTTGTTTGCCGTAGCCTTGTGGCATTGACCCCGCGCCTAGTTTGAGCGGGACACAAAGGGACAGAAACTACCTTTGTCAGGGGCTGACTCCGGTAGTATGAGAGAGAAAAGAGAGCTTCGTTTTCGATAAGTAGAAGTAAGGCTTACAGTAAGGCGGCTTGTCCTGAAGGAAACAGTTTGATTTCCGTGGGAAAGAGGGACTGCTATTGGCATACATAAACAAGTGTTTACGATGGGGAGTGCGTGTGGTGAGATTTGGTGATCTGATCGTGCTTCTCCATGTGAATTCAGAACGAGAAAAGGGAAAGGCTAGTGAAGGCGAGTCGTGATGTCACGCTGAACAGCAAGAAAGTCATTTTCCAGATACACAGGCAGTGACCTGTTCTAAGACTCTGTTCAATATCACCTAATTGCTTAGCCACCAAAGAACTGAAAATCAGACCATTGCTCAGACTCTCAAACTGCTTATAAATGCCAATGGACACTAGTGAGGAAAGCAGGACAGTTCATGCTTTTGCTGCTGGTGATCCCCATACCAACTTCCTCGTCTCAACTGATACTTTGAAATTATGCTGACATACCCAACATAACTGTGGAACCAGGACATTATTACAGTCACTGTTCACTTGCTTGTCAGCAGCTGGTCACTTTCTGGATCCCACAAGTCTTCACACTCAGAAACTGCATATGCTTACCTCTTTCCAAATGAGGACATTTCTTCAATGGACGTTTCCTGACTTTTAGGATATGTCACCTGTTTATCCTAGTTTTGGAACTAGGACACTTGATACATGAGTGCTGCAATCACCTGTTTCTACTAATGACACTCCCCAAGGTCACAGTTTCAATTGGCTTCAATCACCCATCTTCTGCAGAAGGACTCAGAGAACTTCGGTGAAATTTCTTGCTGAAAGTTTCTTGTGTCAAATTCCCCTCTGATGTTCCTGTGCAGAAGTTTCAGCAGCTATCACTACTTATATCAAAGTTTTGAGTCCACTAGAGCAAGCAGTCAGAATGTTAAACCATCTCCAGAGCTTAGGACACTTGATCTGACATACAGTCATCATCCGCTGCATGGACTCAGGATAATACACGGGACAAACAAGGAAGCAGCTTTGGAGCAAGCGGAGACACTCTTAGAGGAAGTCAGGACCAAGTATGTTGGACGCATTGCTCTGGAAGTGCAAGCCCACGAGATTTGGAAGTATAGGAAAGCATTCTCTCCAGGGGTAGCTTTTCTGACTCCAACCTCTTCCCATTGATTAGCTTTGAGGGGAGATGCTCTGAGAGTAACAAAGACATATAGATCCGTTCAGGTGATTGGTTGACCAATTATACACCTTTTTCTGGGAATTCTTAAGACTTCCATGTGTAACTCAACGATTTATGAAGTTCAACTGTTTAACTCATTATTTATGGCGGGCACAGATGCAGGAGTTTGTTGAGGCAGCAACAGTAGTGGAATTCTGTAAGAGTGGGAAATTGTTGACACTGCAGCAGCTCAATGCAAGTCTTTCCCACTTGACGGACGCCTCTGATGTTCCATTCAGCATCAGCCTTCCTGACTATCTTCTTGGGGTATAACTCATGATTTGTCTCGATCATGTTACTGTCACGCTGTTGAACACAAAAAGTGTTGTATCAGAAGGAGTATGAATGGTTGTTGGATTGTCAGTCTGTCCTCTGCTCTCTTTTGGCTTGCATAGATTGCATGGCAAAAGACTAAAATAGCCATATCCATGACTGAGGTAATTTTGAATAGAGATGTAGTCAAAAGGAGGGCCAGAGAGGCAGATACAGGGAGGGAAGACCTGATGGTGGGGTTAGGTGGGAGACTTGACAGGGGAGCTCATGCGTTTGGCAGTCACAGCTGCGGCTGCTGGGCAGTGGCAATCAGCGACTGAAGTGTGTGACTTTGTGCGAGCTCTATACGAAGGCTTCAGCCAGCTACCCAACACTGTAGACAATGCACGCGAGTTGACGAAAAAGATGGACATCATGCTTCAGAGCTTGATCAAGATTGAGAACAGTAAGTCTTCTTTGAAATACGTAAATGCTTGAAAGGTGTGACGAAGAGAGAAGGAAAAGGATGTAGTGCACATACTTACCCATCTGCATAATACTTTGACAATGTCTATGTTTGCATGCCACAGCAAGTCCTGAGGTAATCTGTATTTGCAGTAAGAATATGGTGTCTGGCCCTGCAGTCTTGTTGCGCTTCTGAAGTATTCTTATTGTTAGTCAAGGATGCACTAATTTACAGGCAGTTGTTTTGACGCAACTGGTGGAAATGCGTGCAGCATGCTATGCGGTTCATGTGAGAGGCTTGGAGTACCCTGCGGACATGAGTGTCGATGCACTGGAACGCCAGCAAATTGATTCTGATCAATCTGCTCTGAATAGGGAGACCTAGGCTCTGACAGCAGACCCGTAAGCAGTGACGGTTCCTGGATGGATGTTCACCTCTAATGGGTTGCATTGAGATATGGAGATTGTAGGGGGAAGGGATGGACGATCAAACATTTGACTTGGTTTATGCATTGAGACGGTGATAGACAGAAAGATAACTGACGTAAATTGAAGGCCCTACACTCTAGTAGGCAGCTGCACAGAGGTAGGCTAAAGTTAGCAGCAAGGTGGAACAGCCAGAGAGTCTATGTTTCATGGTAAGACACTCATAAATAGCAAAATCGCTAGCAGAGAGTTAAGTTGCCAACAATGAACTGAGGGAAGGTAGACTCCAACACATCTTCATTGGCAATTGAGAGAGATGCAGCTAGGCATGGTTCTATGATAGAGGACAGAACAGAGGCCCCCCGGCATGTTGCACAGAGGCCCGGCATCTTTTCACTATATATGAATATAACATGTTGAACTCAGTCATCTCCAATTGAGCTGTTTCCAATAAGATAGTAGTTTTGTACCTAAGTACCCTTGAGCTTCATGGCAAAATCCAATCTTGAAGTAACCAAGACCATTCCGTCCAGTTCAATCAGTTCCTCCTCCGCTTTCCTGCTCTCTCAAGCTAGTCTAATCCTCGCACCCTCCGTGGGCACAAGGCTGAGGGCTACCCAGGTGCATCGCATCAGCAGAGGGTGAATCAGGTCCCGTAATTTATGTGGATATAGTCTCGCTTGGGTTTCATTGTTTCCTCTTATATGGTGGGACTTTGTATTCAGTGATCATCGAGATATTCTTTTCGATAAGCCTGTGGACAGTTGGTGTAACATTTATGGAGAGAGAGAGAGTGACTTGTAATTGATAATGAAGAAGATATTACAATAGTGAGCGTGTGCTCACTTTAAGACATATGAACAGTTGTGACTATTGATACAGCCAATAGGTCTAACTCACACAGATCACAACTCTTTGTCTAACAGTTGTGTCCCTTCAAGATTCATCATATGACTTGATGAATGTTAGAATTGACTTCCAACAGTTGGAAGCAAGGTCCAGTGACAGCATGGATGGATGCGTACACCAATCTAGCAATCCAATGATTGGTACAATTTTTGAGAGGCTCATCTTTATTGGTTCTCTTCTGTAGAAGAGAGACCATGCATCATGTTGAAGTCGACGGAGAAAATGTGGTCAAAGGACCTTACACCGTGTCAAGGCTCCGAATGGTGTGTTGCGTTGAGTCATGGCCCTTACTCTCACCTCCCCGATGTTTTGCCAAAGCAAGAAAGCCCATTGCATTTGAGGCTTGTTCTAAAGAGGGGGGGGACTATGCATCAGCGTCAAAAATCACTAAACCCTTCTTGAGCCTTCTCCAGGTGTCACCTCCTCTCCTTCGTTGAAAACTACTTCCCATGATAGGCATGCCTTTTTCTAGGTAACACCTACATTAGGTGACATGTGTTAGTATTTAGTAACTTATGAAAAACAAGCGGCCAGTCGCGTAATGGCTCCACCCTAATTGCAAAACCTAAATGCTAGTGCTGCATATAATGGAAGTCAATGGAATATAATAGAACTGAAGGAATAAATCTCAAGGTAACAAATTGATCACCCACAGAAAACATTACTATTTTATTTACTCGAGACCATAACCAAATTGGTCTTTGCAAATAATTTGCTAAGCAAAAAATGGCACGATTATCATCTTCCAAACCTCCACAAACAACACTATTGGACTTTTTTTTCTTCGATTGTAGGCGATTGTAAAGTTTGTACAAAATATTTCACCTTGGATAATATTTCATAATAGAACAAATAAGCAACCGAATCAAATAAACAGTCTCCGACAATATAATGATAATTGTGTACACGTTGCAAATTCTGAATAATATTAAGTTTATATCTATATCCATATTAATAGTAATAGTAAACTATATGCTTAGATCAATGAAGTTTGCAAAACTAAAAACTGAAGTCTGTAAAACTGAAAGAGAAAGGAATGTTAGCTGAAAAATTAACTGAGATGTCTGAATGACTGGCTGGCTGAAAATCTTACTGAAAACTGAAAACCAAAGTCTGTAAAACTGAAAACTTTGTATAACTGAAAACTGTAGTCTATAATAACTCATATCAATGGCAACTTCCACAATATTGTAGAAAATCCCTGTAACCTGAAAACCAAAAAACAGCATAAGTGTTAGAGATGAGAAGAAAATGTACTTGCAAATAAATGTATGATTTCCGCTACTTGTGGCATCGCCAAGCAGCTGAAGTGTTGGGTGGGTTGAACGGAAGATGGAGGGTCATCCTAGCACATGTTCTTTTCCAACATCAATGAGCTGCTGAGTGAGTAGGTCTTCCGGACTTCTTGTACTCTGGGTGCTCATTGATTTCCAAATTCGGAACACATAGACTTGATTGACAATTCAACGCCAACATTCACATGAAAATATGTTGATCTGTACATCCTATGGCTACAGGTCCCCTCGTTGTCAATGCTGATTTCGGAAATCGGACATTGTTTCTTGTTTATGTCATTGCATGATAATTGTTTCCCTGCCAAGTTCACATGGAGAAATGGTCCAGTAACAAGTCGTGGATCTTTGTAGGCAGAAGTATACGGAGACAGAGAAGGTACTGAAGAGAGACACATTTCTCAGTTCAAACACCGCTGGCAATGTATAACTCGTGAGGAATAAGCTTCTTCAAACCATTGGGGTACATATAAAATAAGTTAACATCTTGTTGTTCCTGCACACCATTCAGATCCTGGCACTTAAAAACAAACATCACATTGACATGCCAATAAAATGAAATACGGAAGGATGCAAAGCCATCCACCTTAACCATTACCACCGCTCCCTGTCGTCAAGTCCCTCCTCCTCTTCCCCACCCTTTGCCCTTTCCAGAGTATCGTCATAGTGTTGACCAAGGCGTCCATTTTGCTCGTTTTGCTGGAGTGGCAATATAGCCATAGTGCTCGCAAGGCCTCTGTTATGCTCTTTTTGCCGCAGTGCCGCCAGCCCTTGCCCTCGTCCTCCTAGGTGCGCTTTCTCTCTCACACCACTTTCTCTTGGCTAGCCAGCTTCCCCAAGTCGTCGTTTGTGGCACTTGGGCACTATCCTACAATCTAGAACCTCCGCGTGGCTATTGCATGGACTCCATGTGGGCCCCACATGCAATAGCCACTTTGAAGGACTTGCAATAGCCATGTGGGCCCCATGCAAATAACCAACGTAATTCAGACAACATGCTAGATGTCTCGGCCCCTTTGCTTCATTTTATTTTTTGAACGATTGGGATACATATGTGCATCATTATGTATAAGGTAAGTCCCCCACCCAAGGGTGTACCACGGTGTGAGGGAAGTGACCAAGGGCCTACCCCGAGGTCACGACACGAATACCAAGGTACTTGCCCGAGGGTGAGGAACTTACCCTATACATAACATAAAGACGTAAGGTTTCTTTCGCTGTGGACGGCTCAGATCGCTCAACATTCGACGGGTGAGATCTCTTTGGCATTGCAGTTCTTTCCATGGTCGATCATCATTTGTTTTTTTGTTTCACACAGGTTTCTGGACGAAGTTTTTGTTCCAGCTTATCGTTAGATGTTGATGTAGCAATGTGATTAGGTGCTAGCTTGCTTAGAGCTTTCTATTTTTGTTAAGCCGGCCATCTATTTTCCATGAAGGATAATACTAATGTGCACGAGTCCTTTGAGCGGACAAAAGCTCGGAAGCGGAAGTCAGTCGAGAAAGCCGAGGTGGATTGTTCTGATCCATTTTATCTCGGGATTTCACAATACATGTCAAAGATCCTACTACCCGAGCGATCAGTCTGTGCGCAACCAATCCGTGAGGTTCCTGATGTTCCAGACATTTCCGTAGATATTTCAAGTGCAGATGACAAGTTAACACTATTTTAACTACTTTTGGACTTTTGTTTGGTCCAGAAATAATATAAGATATATGAATAAATATAATCTATCATAGAAATAAAGAGATATATCTATAATTATTTGGCTATTTGTGCACTGTATAACCTCTATATAACAACAAATTATATAATCCTCCACACATTCTACGCAAAAATACAAGTATGTATTGTGGTCTTAGATAAACATCCACTGCCAAGTTGATGTTCATTAAAAGAAATAGGATGATGCAATGAATCAAACAATGATGATAGCTCTGATATCCAAAATGACATACACAAACAAACATAGAACAATGGCAGAACCAAATATGAAACAATGATGGCATGTGATGAAGATGACAACATGAAAAAACGAGTCTGTCGGGACCTGATTGATGATATGAAACATTCATATTTTATTTGAGATTGTATCGTTCAAGGCGATGGACCAATAGAAAAATGAACGTCAATTGTCCATCCATTCATGGACTTAATGCCATACAAGCCATACACTCTGAAGCCATAGAACCGTTACGGCTTATACTAACTCATTAATAATACTGAGCCTCCTCCCAAACAGCTCGCAGTCAAGGCATGTGTCCGAAGACGCCTCCGGTTACCACAACCACTTGCAACGGTCTCCGCACCAGAGGAAACAGAGATACTTTCAGAAGGTGAAACCGGCTGACATTGTCATCTGAAATGTTGCTGCCAACTCTATTTGATGCCCTTGAAGCCTCCCGGCACGCCCGCCATTCTTCTCAATCACGCAGCTCTTGTTCCTCTTTTACAATTCGTTCCTTGAATGTAACTGGGGACACGCGGTTGAAATGACAAATATTAGGCCTAAAATGGAAGTTTTGCATAATGAGGATTTGTTGATGTAAGAGTGCAAATGCAAATGCAAATGCAAAAGAATTGAAAAATCAAATTCTGAACAAACAACAGAACAGTGGGATCCATGTGCCTACCAAGGTAATCAGGTTTCTTTTGTTGTGGGATCCAAACACGAGGATCAAGATATCTTCCATGTCAGGCCCAGTAGGCAAGGTCTCGACCAATAGGCTTATGAGAACACTTCGTCCGGTTCTCGCTAATTTAATCAATGACTGTTGAAGCTCCAGCCATCTCCGATATATATGGCCACACTACCTTTGTCATATCATCCTGGTCACAGAAGCCGTTTGGTGATGGCTTGAATGAGAAAGGGAAGAATCCAGTATTTTATGGGTTTCACAGGCCCCTTGATAGCTCATCATCTACATGAAGTATTTGCCCCTGTGTAGCAAACGGTCTACCAGGGTACTTGGCAATAACACTGCGAATATCCTTCACGAGATATTTCGTCACGAGCCTGATATAACCGGTGGTATCCTTGCAATCCTCAGCTGATCACCATATGAAGCAAAACTTCTTCGTTATTTTCATGGGGATGAAGCTCTCCAACATCCTACAAAGAACACCTCTATCAGCACATGACCAAATGGCCACGTGAAAATGCTTCAATGCAAGGTACAGAAACTCCAAGACTCCACGCGAGGCACCACAAACGGTCTGTCAGGAACTTGAAGTGTAACATTCCTGAAACGAAATTTCTCCTTAAATAGTTCACCGCCGGTTGGGGGTGGCCGGTAGCAGAGGAGTCCGTTGACACTCAAAATTAACAACATATGTTTTCACTTTCCTGCTGTTGCATGTAAAGGATGAGAGACAAAGTTATCCTGAGCAAGTTAATCACACAATGACATTAGTGTTTCTGCCATGAAAATACCCATGACCCAGAATGATTGAGTGTATGGAAGATCAACACGATTGTGCAAAAAGTGGAAAAAAACTGTATGTGATGGGGGCTTGGAATGTTTTGAGATGAGGGTTAATATTGGAAAGAAGAGGAACGTCAAGAAAGTACCTTGTACGGAGGGAAATTGATGAGGGTATCGTGCTGCATCCCCGCCTGTTGAGAAAAGATGAAGCAAATTAGTGCAGAACCAAACGAACACAAAAGAGAAGAAAGAGGAGAAATGGTATCGAATAATACCGATGTCGCCTTATTGGAGAGTCTCGCTGGCGAACTTGGGATCCCAACGGACGTGTTTTGACGAGACCCCGGTATGTCCGAGGTATACATTTTCTTTCTCGAGTCTACTTTGTCTCTAAAGACATACTTCTCTCCAGTGGCACCGATTTGTAAAAGAGATGGAAATGGTTTGGGGGCTCTATTCCGCTTCCTCGATGCATAACATTGCGCCAACACTGCAGGGTCGGGAAGCCAATAAGTTGCAATTGTTTCGTCATTGTCCTTGTCCAAAGAATTGTGGAGAAGGGGAACGGAATGGAAATTGTCCCTTGAGCACTCCACATCCTGAATGGAATTCACACGTAATGAAGGGATTACCTCGGAACAGAATTCCAATGAAGACGTCGTTTGACAGGAAGGTCATAATCTGCAGATTTTCTAGCCTGGAGTAGAACAAGAACATCAGACCCAGTACTAAGGAAAACAAAAGGACAAGTAAGAATTCCGATATAAGTAATTTTACCTTACTCCTTCTGATTTGGGCTGTCCAACCCTCATGCTGGGGAGAGAAAGAGGGAAGAGATGCAACAGTATGCTACGGAGCCGCAACCTCAGCCGCATCCTCAATGGCTGACATTCTCGAGGTAGATTTCAGACCTAGACACTTAACAAGGAAGGTGAGGATTGTAGAGTAAGGTCCACGAAATCCTCTGCACATTTGTCATGTTGGCTTCCACTTTCGACATTCAATCCTAAACAATCATGCGACGGAACATCATTTTCAGGAATGGACTGAAGAAGAGGGTCGTGCAATTGAAGGGAAGCCAAGTGCCTAGATGATGCTTCACCGTCGATGACAGAAATCTCAACAGTAGTGTGAATATTGTCCCTCTGTCGATGAATTTCTAATATGGAGGTCCCGACGAGAAGTTGGCATCGGCAACATCTCCACGAACCTGCCCAAACGAACTTACATGGTCATTTTACAGACAAAGGATAACCTCCACTGCACAGTAGAGGATGTCAGATTTGAAAACCCCCCTGCGACGAGATTTCAAAAAGGCCTGTATCCCAGAGAATCGGGATTGTATAGGGTGGAGAAACGCAAGGATGAGACAAGGAGATAGCAAACAATTCCATGTCAATTCACATTGAAACGGAAAGCACAATAGAGAACAGTTCTTATAGAAATACAATACAACCTAGAGAAAAACCAACCAAAAATTGAGATTGCATCATAGACGTGGTTGATCAATGAAATCTTTATTTTGAAGCATCATATCGAAGATTTCAGTAATTAGAATCATCAATATAATCCAAGAGAGGCTTAATCTTGGGATCGGTGGAAACATTCTGATAAGGCTTAAGTCCTATCCTCTTTTCCCTGAGATAACTAGAACGGTGCGAGATTTCTTCATTTCAAGCAAATATTTCTGGAGAACCTTCTGGAGATAGAACACCATTTTAAGTAAATATGGACAAAAGGATGAAATCTGGACATCTGTTAAATAATTAATAAATACGGAAAAAACTATATTCAGTATTAACAATGCATTAAAGCTCACAATTTTGGATTTTCCCGGATTGGTCCGAAAAGTAGCATCGTCCTTTGCAAAATAAATGACAAACAAGACACCTATATTGAATTTGAGGAGAATCTGATCGCTCATGAGTATATTCACGGAGGGGAGATCTCCCGTGCACTCGATAGGTAGTTTCTCGCATCTTACGCGAAACGAATTTCTCGATTACTACATGTCAATGGTGAGAGAAGATGAGATGAGCTTTCCCGTGAAAACGTAACAAATGCATGTCAATATCATATAGGAAACAAAGTAAGAGCTTTAAAACCACAATGGGTCGTGACAAGTGTTGGGCGGGTATTGAGTAATCAGGGTATCAAAACCGGTTATCAAAATATTGATAACCGGAACTGGATTGTTTTTCAAAAAAAATGATATACATAACCGGTGGTTATGTAAATTATAAGATCCGGCTCCTATTGATAACTGGAGGTTAGAAGTTCCTAGATAACCGGATAGAGACCCAATATGAGATAAAATTTTGGGAACCGGTTATCAATACGGCAAACCTTTGTGGGCCACACCTCTTAAATTGGTCAACACGTATCCTCTCATAAAATCCAGATTGTACTCTCATCAGAACAGCCGGATTAGTACATGTTGTCATTATGAGCTGTCCATTAATGCAATGTAGTAGCATTGAAAAGCATTAGCATGGAAATCATGTTTGGCTTAATGAAATGCAAAAGGTGCTACCTTAAAAACTTATAGATTTTATTTTTGAAAATAAATTAGTACAAAATAAAACACTTGTAAATAAATAAATCCAATAACCGGATTACTCAATAACCGCCGGGTATTGACTATAGAATAACCAGAGCTATTGATAACCTGTAAGTTCAAAATTTCTTACACTATTGATAACCGACGGGTATGAAAATATTAAAATTTGTTTAATAACCTGAACCGGCGGGTATTAGATTTCCAAAATTTGTAATATCCGGAACCGACGGTTATAGTAAAAAACTGATAACCGCCCAACATTGGTCGTGACTCAAAATTATTGGTAGAAACATTGGAATAATGTTTTGAATTATTGAAACTTAAGGGATAGAAAAATCTTTGTCACATTGAGGACAAGAAATAACAAACGAAATGCATTGAACCAACAAATACAAGGTCAGATACCATGTCAAATACAATTTCAAGTACAATGTCAGCTTGCTACAGGTGCTTTGAGACCTCCCCCCACCAGGGGAGATCTCCCGTGCTCAATACGAGAAGCGTCGAGCCGTCAAATCAAAAGAAAATAAGATCTAGAAACATTCATATGAACTCGTCATCCAGAAATTAAAATTGTAAGGTAAGACAACAGTCACCCTCCGAATACCAAATAAGAATCCAGGAAATGCCGAACAGACGTCGAGACATAGAAGGGGAGACCTCCCGTGCTACAACTAAAAGCAATAGGCGCCACCGTTAAAATCAGAGTAGTGAACGACATTCGGCAAGGGAAGATATGAAGGTTTTGGACTAGACAAAATCCTCATCATCTTCACAAAATGAAAATATTTGCGAATCCTTACTATATTCAACAATGAACTCTAAGAAAAATATAATAATCATGATCGGAAATAGTCAAGTCACTGGAAATAGTCAAGTCACTGTAGCATGGGACATCTCCCGAGCACTATGTGTAAGGGAGAAAACCATCAACCACCATGGGAAATCGGCAGTCCGACATACGAAATGCGTGGAACCGTCAGACGGAAACAAATAAAAATGTACAACCATTCACATCCACTGGCCATTCAAACATTCAAAATTTTGGAGATAAGAACAAAAGCTATTTGTCCGCAGATAAAAAACAAATCCAATAAAATAATATTAAAAAAACAACATGACATACCACGGGAGATCTCTCATGTTACACCTGAAAATCAGTAACAACATCGCGAGGATACAGTTTACAAAGTCAGATTAAGAAGGGGCCACCGTTGAAATAGACATATAAAAGTACATTCCACTAGGGAAGAAAATACGATATTCGGACCCCGACATATCTTTATCAGATAACGAACCAAATTGGGACTCAACGAGCGCTATGGTAAATGAGAATATTAATCATGTCAGTCTGCAATAGTCAAGAATATGTAGCAACTGCAGATGCACATCCCACACACATTTTTTGTTTTTTTTTTTCGTTTTTTCGTTCCCTGGCAGATGCCTGGAGATGTGCCTAAAATACAATCAACCAGAACTAAACTTTCACTGAGATGCAGGCAGTCAGGGTTCAAATCGCTAGAGATATAGATGTTCAGAAATTGAAAGTTTCAAATGGTCAACATAGAGAATTCAAGGTCAATCTCCGATTGTCAAAGGAGCTCCCACAAAATCCTGGCAATCACCAGTAAGACCAACATTAACACATATTGTCGTCAAATTAGCAGGGGAGATCTCCCGTGCACCTCTCTACACTGTGCTTAATCAGACTCACTTTGATCGTTCGCAGCATATAGATTTGCTTTTGCTTTAACTGCTTCGGCCTTTCCAATACGTCTAGAGCTCCACTTGGAGGTGTTCTTCCAAGGTTGCATTGTCTACACCACACTGTTCGTATGTATCCACTTTGGTGGATCAGATTCATTGAACTCCCAAGCTTTGTCCCAGCAGTTTTTATACATGTCCATGTCCTCCGCTGCAGCACCTTTAGGTCTCCACCACTCCAGAAGGACTTGCCGATATCTCACATTTGAATGGTCACGAACAACATCAGAGATTGCCACACCCATCCAAACTGGATATATCTCTGTGTCTGGTGGTCGAACAAGTACAAAGTTTCCAATTTCAATATCTTTGAATGGGTTCATCGGCTCTTTAGGTCTTTGACTCTTTGGCCCACAATAGGGATCCAATTGGTTGCGATCTTCCTCCTCTGACTCCTCCTGACTCTCACATTCAACCCTAATCCCATCTTTGTCATGGTCATCTTTCCACAGAGTCGAAGGCCAAAACCCCTCCTCCAGCTTGTCCTTTGGCTCAGGCAATGGCTTACCAAGTTCAATAAGAACATCCTTCCAATACTCATCGTAGTTCTTCATGATGTTTTCGTAGTTCTTGTCGAGATCCATCCCAAGTCTCCAGAATTCGCGGTACTTCGAAAGGTTAATTACAATACTGGCATTTTTTTCCCTGGCGTCTGGCTTTATTCCCCAAATAGGCTGCAGTGGAACAGGTTCCGGGATCCCCTGGGGTAGTAGGGGAGACCTCCCGTCCTCATCAACCTTCCACATTTTGACTGCACCCTGCTTCGGAAGCCAGTCATCGTTGGTTGTTGATAATTTCTTATACTTCATTACAGGCCAACCGTCACAATCCACATAGAACTTGAATATGTGCATTTCAGATGTGCCGATTAGCGCATCGCTCCCATCAATAATATATCCATCCACAAACTTCTTGAAGTCTGCGACCTCCTGTATCAGTTGAGGGAAAATGACAGGTTTTGAGACTCCATTAAGAGGCGCATGAAATCCGAAAGGATATATGTGCTCTTATGTTTCAACTTCTACGACAAATAACTAAAGTATGCATCAATATCCTCGTGGGTGTGACCAACCATCAAGACTCCAAGCTGGATCTCTTCAAAAACACCTCTTGCCGTCAAGAGTAATAAAAAAGCAAGCATCCAACGATTTTTGTTCTCTCTTGAAGAATTGTCCATTTGCAGGTATAGTCGACGGGGTAATGGCTTGGCTCGAACAGGGCCTTGGGATACCCTAGGCTTTAGTACTTTCTCACATCGAGACTTTCCCCTCATTAGAGTTTCGAAAAAGGAGTTCTGCATTGGACGATCGAAAATTTCTCTTGAGTCTTGACACGTGGGCTTCTCAAGAACGCGAAGACAACGAGCCAACGAGCCAACGAACCAAGGAATTCGTTTCGTTTGAATTCGGCTAATTCCAGACTTCGACAATTCCTTCAAGCCCATTCGTTTGTTCGCCTGATCCAATTGTGAACAATATATAGAGTTGGTATTCTATTAGGGACGGGAGACCTCCCGTGGAGATTGAAATTGAGATCGAATATTCCAACATCTACATCCAAGAGATATGAAAATTTGATAGACACAAAATTTTGTTCTTAAATAGATGGACAAAATCGCTCCGAACGATCCATCAATGGACTATCGGTTATTATGCTGACGATTTGATATCGACTATTAGCACGCGTAGCAAAATGATTACGGGAGGTCTCCCGTGACATACGCTCCTTGAAAGTAGAAAAATATTTATAGAGGCAGAATCGGATTGGGTTGGAAAGTAGTATCCAACCTCATTGGACAGTCGGTTCAGCTCCTTCCAATTCATCTCCACCGGAAGCAACTTCAGAACATCTTGTCTTCCTTCTCCGATACCTCTCATTTTATGAGGCATGAGGTCATTGTTTCTGGAAATCAGCGATAACAAATTCGCCTCGGCCTGCAGGGTTTTTGCTCGGGGTTTCTTCATTCCTTTGTTTCCATGCATTGACGAGATGTATCCATCATTACTCTTCCTCTTGTATCCATGGTACGTCGACCTTCCGATCCCATGGATTGTCCACCACGCCTTCTCACAGACCTCAACTCCTTCCATTGTAAGGTAGGCATGACAACCACAACCTGGTAGTCGGTGTAGTCGTTGTGGGATGTCAAATCCTAACTCTCTCTTTGCATCAAAAGAAGATGCCGGATAGCTTTAGTTTTTTCCCAGCTGAAGTGTTGACAACAGTTTTGAGCACAACAGCTCACAGAGCTTACTGCTTGAATTGACTCCGAATTTAAGAGTCGGATCAATTTCTTCCCCCTAGAGTTCTCATCTCCCTTTCGAACTCGTTTCAAACATTTATACTGCGATTTCTTAACTCCTTCGAGGTGGTCATCGTCCGTGTCTGACTTGTGCTCTTCATAAAACTTTGTGAGCAACTCTGATAGTTTTCGGCCATCTCGAAGTTTTGTATGTGTAAGCCGCCATTTCGTACTTGTCATTAGCATATTGTCATATCCTGAGCTGACCCAGAGGTTTTCACCGAGAATAACTTTGTCAGGTAGACACGCCACAATCCAGCCCTCAGCAATGACGTCCATCTCGTCATTGAGAAGATTGCACATCTGATTACGCCAAGTATCTCTTCCTAATATATGATGTACGCCTTTCTGACACTCGGCACTCTTCTTTTTTGTTTTCTCTTGTGAAACTTTTGTTCCTATGCCTTCAACACCATCTGTATTGTCATTCTGTATTGTATCCTCCAAAACATTCGTGCTCACTCCAGCATCGGACAAGCACACCTCACCCTCCATTCGCACACGTTTCTCAACTTCACTAACTTTCCAGACAATCGGTGTCCCCAGGGCTTCTCCAAGAGTCTCCGCGTCTGGATGTGAATATGACAAGCTAATTGACTTCATTCCATGTATCACGGGTTTCAATATGACGCTCACTAAACTATTAGAGAGACGTCTGCCATGACAAAATCCCTCTCTAGACGTATTCAGACATGTACCCTCAACGACAATTCTGGGAACTGGAGAGCCGACAAGTTGGATTAAATTCACGGCTTCTCCGACAGAAAACTGTCCACAGGTGGTAACCATTTTCAACCACGGGAGATCTCCCTTGCTATGCCATTGAGTAAAAAATGGCAAGCAAAAGAAATAGAAAAGATGAATATATCAAATGCGGCAACATTCCGCAGGATGACGGGAGATCTCCCCTTATAGTCGCCTCACCCTTAAGTTAGAATCCACAAAAAAATTATGGATTGTGCAAGATAGAATCTATGCACACCATAGATGCAAATAACACTAAGGGATCACGAGAGGTCTCCCGTTCTGTGATCTCCTATGGGCAGAAAAAGATAAACAGAAAATAGAGTTCCAGACAAATTGGAAAGGATATGCTCAAGATGACGGGAGATCTCCCGTCACATTCAATGGTATAACTGGAGAAGACGAAGACAGATAAATGAGATTCAGAAAAGAGCGACAAAACAAAAGAGAAAGTCTAATGGAACAGCACATCTTTGCTGTGCCAGGCTAAAAAAGCAGATACTGCGTGAGTTCAGTGTGTAACTCTTCTAGAATATATTGATAGAGAATGACTAACAAACATGCAGAGATGAAACACCACTCTCCGTCCTTCCACCACCCTTCCACCACTCTTCAGTCAATCCAGCACCTGCACTCCACAATTCGGCAAGGCTTTGCCGAGACTGAATGAAATGAGAGGAAAGCTCTTGCCCTTATATAGACGCATTTGCATGCTGGGGCATGAGGCCAACCGCACCCATACATGAGGCTTGTACAGCAAGGGGAATCGTTTCATTAATTACTTGCCATAATGACTGTGACGGGGGGCCTCCCGTACCCGACAGTATGACTTCTGCATGGCCGCACGTGGATGGATATCATCTATATATGATGTACCTGCACGACGACATCAATGTCATCGGTACCGTCCAAGCAGATCCTAGATATAATCTGAGCTGTCGGATTCGATGGATGTCGCATGACCATGATGATGCTGTGCCGCGCCACGGGAGCTCTCCCCTTGCAGCATTCATGGAAGGTAAGATTCGTCGTAGCGTACCGCAGCGCCGCCGCCGCATTATGGCCGGCGGCGTCTCGTACTCTGACGTTCCAACACATGCGTAGCCTGCCTACTTGCCACGTGCTGGAATACTAACTATGGAAATGCCTTCACATGCATGCTCAAAAGCACCGTTTCACGGGAGCCCTCCCCTAATAAATATGATTGGCCACGTTTGCAGGCCCTACGCGCGCCGCCACTTGAATCTCGCGCATGGTTGGCGCGTGGCAGGCGCCGTTTCACGGGAGCCCTCCCCTAATAATTATGATTGGACAGGTTTGCGGGCAATGCGGCCGCCGCCATTTGAATCTCATGCATGGCGGGCGCGTGACAGGTGCCGTTTCACGGGAGCCCTCCCCTAATAATTGGCCCCTGTGGCAGCCGCCGCTTGTTTTTCGCACATGGCGGGCGCGTGGCAGTTCTTGGGACATGCACCGGGCATGCCTGCTGTCGCATACCCATGGCAAGGTATCACATGGGTCTACCTCCCTGGGTATAAAAGGGGAGGCTCCCTGGTTCATTCTCCCTCTCACACTTTCATGACGGCGAAGCCCTCCTGAAACTTAGAGCCACGAGTTTTGAGAGCTTGAGAGGGAGTGAAGGAGGGTCGGTGATCTGCATCTGATCTGCGTTCTGCATCTGTTGTCTGTTGCATCTAGCAGTATTCAGGATTTCGTTTGTTAGTTTCAGCTGTGTGGTGCGGTCGTCGTTCAGGAGGGTGATCAGGAGAGCTGCTGGCGAGCCCGTGCTGGTGTTGTGGTGTAATTTGATTGGTGCATTGCTGCTGCGATTATTCTTCAACCACCATGGCAGGATCAAGCTCACGGTATGTACTTTCGTATCTTCCCACAACTGATTGCATTAGGATTGCATCAGGTGACCCAAGCATTTTCTCAGGGGAGGTCTCCCATGCTAATCTGGCGACCTCTCCCGTGAATTTTCTCAAGGGAGGTCTCCCGTGCTACTCAGGGGACCTCTCCAGTTTGTTCTCTCAGGGGAGGTCTCCCGTGCTACTCAGGGGACCTCCCAGTTTGTTCTCTCAGGGGAGGTCTCCCGTGATAAAACCCATTGTCGTGGTAGGTTTATGTCACGGGAGACCTCCCGTGATATTTAAGACGTAGTATCCAAGAGCGTAATAGAGTGTATAATGTCGACCGGGAATGAGGTCATCCGTCAAAGAGTAAGTAACTTCCCTTTCATTGACCTATTATTTTAAGTTTGAAAAGGAGTCTGGAATCAGGCACTGCACACGCTGAGGGTCGGTCAGGATGTCAGCCAAAGCGTTGGCCAAGATGTCATTACCTAGAAGATGAGGAGCTGATGTCCGCTATCCAGAAATTAGTGGAGGAGGACGGCAAGGTATCCGAGCTAAGCCATTGCAGAGGAAGCAAAGTAAATGTTGTCGCCCCAGAGAACATACCAGCACATTCACTAGAATACACCCCTGCAGAGGACACGTATTCACCGACAGATTCACCAGTCTACACCCCTGCAGAGGACTCGTACATACCAGCAGATTCACCAGAATACACCCCTTTAGAGGACACGTATGTCCCAGCAGATTCACCAGTATACACCCCTTCAGAGGACACTTACATACCATCAGCTGTCCACCCAGTGTATATACCAGCAGCTTCACCAGAATACACCCCTTTAGAGGACTCATATGTACCTTTAGATTCACCAATATACACCCCTGCAGAGTACACTTACATACCAGTAGTTGTCCACCCAGTGTACATACTAGCAGATTCACCAGAATACACTCCAGGACTGTACACTCCACAAGAGCACGCCCTGGATGCACATGTGTATCCTCCCGGATCAAATTACCAGGGTGCACAGGCGTCGAACTCAATGGAAACCGACGAAATCTCCAAGATATTCCCTGATTGGGTTTCGAATAGCGACTCTTGGAATCCTGGATACTCTCCAGCAACACCTCGAAGGGATCCAAAGCAAGAGAAACTAAGAGAAGAGATCCGCAACGCATATCAGAAATGGCTAGATAGCCCAATGCATTGTGGTGTGACTATAGGGCAATTTCTTGATGTAGATTCTAGCAAACCGTAGATGGTAGGTGGGGTTGCGTCTTCATTACGGGACATTTCTAGGTGCAGCCAAATAGTTACATAGGGTCACACAAGTCTTTATATTACACACTGGCGATGTAATCTAAAATCTTGTGTGGCCTTCATGTAATTCTGGCCATGCACAAACCTGAAATGTGTTTGCTTGGTTAATGCATGAAATTATCACTAGAAGCATTCGTGTCATTTACCACTGGGGTAACGACTCATTTTGAGTCGTAAAAGTCAAAAAATTGGGACCGACTGGAAGTTACAACAGACTAGTTACAACAGACGTGGTAGTTGGGTTGGACATCCAATGATTGGAGTGGTAAAGGACGCAAACGCGCGAACAACTGCTCAGCGATTAATGCGATTAATGCTGAAGAACCACGTGGCGTAACCAGGCGGGCCGCCCGTGTGTCTGACCTTTTGGGCTGACTTTGACTTTTCCCTCCGGATGAGTGGACTGACTCACCCGGGGCGCGGTGACACGTGGACGCGGACGTGGATGCGGACGTGGATGCGGATGTGGCGGCGCCGCGACGAGCGGCAATGCTGCCGCGTGGCCATGGGCCCAAGACGCCACATCGTAGTCAGCCACTTCACTTGGAGTGTTGCATGTGACGTCGCAACAGCCACTGGCGAAATCAACTGCACAACTTCCGGCAGACGAATCCACGGGGACCACGTGGAGAGTGTGTGGGTCGACGCGTGGCGTCGTCCCCACGCAATGGCAGTGACGGGTACGACTGCTAGTGGAAAGACGCAGAGTGCTTGTGCCATCTCGGGACTGCTTTGGCCAACTCCGCTGCCACTGTGCTAGTTGGTTGCACTACAGTAGGAAAGCACGAAAAATGAGCACTCGTAGTGGTTTGTGTGATTTCCAACTGACCTGCATTCTAAGCTGAAAATATGGTTCTGGTGCATTCTACTGGTTTTAGTGGTTCACACATATGCAAGGGGAATTGAGAAGCAATGATACTGGGCGAGACTGAGAACACAGACCACGATGCATGCACAACATCACGCTAATGAACCAAATAGACGAGGCAACAGGGAGACCAAAGACCATCACACATACACATAGAAGGTGGACGGACACGACGACAAGTCAGGAAATGTGATATTACATTCAAATTAGAGACCGTCACGGCACACCTGCATATGAGCAAGACTAAATGCCAACATACATGGTTGCCGGACATCATTTAAACTGTCATGGCCCAAATGTTCAAAACTGGTAACGTGAGTATCATACACACTTCTATGAGTATCATTACACACCCAACAGGGACTACAAACATGAAATGTCACTTGATACTTTCACCTTTCCTCATACTCTTCTCTGGCCACAGAGTCACCGTGCCTTTCACGTGCGCTAGTGTGGTCTAGGGGGGGGGCATCGTCCACATTTGGGCAAGGCAATGTAACACTTGGAAGCATGATCTTGTGGACTTTCACCTTGTACCACCCGGATCGAATGTCCTTGCAGTGGAACTTGTCAACCCCGGCTATTCCCACCACTTCCGCCTTGGCGGCGGCTGTCTTTGACCGCTTGTCATGGGGGTTCAGGAGAAACACAGGATCTGATATCTGCAGACACCAACATCAGGGTCCACTCAGCAACAAACATAGCAATGACAGGGTGAAAGTCAAGCGCAGCTGGGCATGGAAACGATCTTGGTTGCCACAATACTGAATCAACAGCCAATTCACGGTATACCAACGTACCTTGAAGCGAAGCTCGTCGCTGAGGGTGGCAACTGAGGAAAGCTGCCCACGTGTCTTCAACTGCAGCAGCAAAAAGAGGTTTAGTCAGACGGATAAGAATAACATGAACTCTGGTGGTTGCAATGGTATAAACACACCTCCACGGAGCAAGCTAACAAACACCCTGCTCAGACCCTGCACACTACAACTTCCTGGCAAAAATAACCCTACTAAAAACCAGCCAGGCAAAGCAAGGAGCCATGAATGCATGCCTGGGGAACCACATCCTGCTGCGATGATGGTGCCGGGGACAGCCCACTCCTCTTGCTCACCTGCAATGAATACACATTGCAACGCTTCAGGAAGTGTATCCATAAAGGAAACCAACCAAGTAGGTTTGCGGAGAGGGGCTGGGAACTACCATACCTTGGGCGCTGCCTCCTCATGCCGGGGGGGGGAATCCGGAATGCTGCCGCGGAGCTGCGTGACACGTCTTTTGTGGTCGAGTACCATGGAAACCACGCTGCAATCGGCAATTGATATACACATACACCAATTTGTCAGCCCTTGCGAGATTCAACCTGTTGCGAATCTTGTTGTGAACAAATGAGTAACTGCTCCAATTGCGTTTGCAAGATGAGGCAGAACATACTTGGGCAAGAATATGCTTCACAATGGGAGCCAATGTTCTTGCTCCAATCAAATCCCACCATTCATGTACTGGCAACATATTGAGTTTTTTTGGATCCGGCATGTCCTCAAAAGGGTCGCGGCGATCTGAGAAGCATTGATACTCGGATATAGCTCTCTCTGTCATGTTCAGCGAAGCCAGTTGCATGAGCACTCGCACGAGGCCGGCCTTGGCATTAGCGTCATCTCGGAGCATGGTATTGTCAAGCAAGAATGGATTGAGCAAAGCCCCCGTATATTGCAAGTCCGTTCGAACCATCAAACGACGGTCGTAAAATGCATCCTCAGCACTGTCCACAAGTTCAGGTTCCAAGGAAAAGGGATGATGTCTCAAGGATTGGATGTGCTTCTCAAGATTTTGCATTAGTAACCATGCCTTGCCCATTACTGGTTGTTTTCCATCAAACTCCCGCAAGATGATTAACACCGGCTCTACCATATAAACAAAGTTTTCACATATCTTCCAGAATCATCGCTGCGAATGTTATTCCGAATTTTTCGACTTTTGCCCAATGACTTGGCTTTTCTGGAGTCCCGCAATATCCGTGTGTACGCATCCCATTGAAGATCGATGATGGTGTGCTCCAAACTGCTCTTCACCGTCACCAACCGATCCACCATCAAGAAGTTAGTGGCAAAACGAGTTTCGTCTGGATTCCGGAGGCTGTATTTGGGTTCGTGCCTCCTATATATTGCCAAAGGGATGTGGTGTGTGCAGATGAATGACACAACGGTCTTCGCTCGCTTGACAAGTTGTTCCCCCCACTGTTCTTTTCCCCAATCTTCCAAAAGGAGATCAAGGATATGAGCAGCACAACCTTGATAGTACATATGGGGATAACGTGCCAACAACATGTCTGCAGTGTTTCTCATGTTAACGGCATTATCTATGCATATTTGCATAATTCTATCACTTCCGACTTGTTCGATGAAGTCCGTCAATAGTTGGCATTGATAACGTCCATCTTTCTTCTCGCTGCTAGTGTCGACCGATCCCAAGAATTATTCCCCAGCTGGACATACGAGCATGACATTGAACAATGGTCTGTCTGTAACAGAATTCCAACCATCGGCACATATAGTGCTTCCATATTTTCTGATGCACTCGCCCGTCCTATCGTTGACCTTCTGGGTAAGTTTGGTCATGACGTCTTTTAGCAATCATGTGCGAAGATTGTGATAAGTCGGAGGCACGTACGTGGATCTGGACTCCGAGGTTGCTCTAACGGCAGAATCAAATGCCGGAAGCATTGCCACATTAAATGGTATGTTGGCCTCGAAAAAAAACCGCGCCCATTTTTTATCCAACTATCTTTTCGCAGATAAGTTAAGACCTTCCTGCATGGATTGTTGCCGTAATCATCTACTCCGTTGAAGTGTAGGGGTACAAAGAGGTGTTGAAGCAGATGTTGCTCCGGCACAACCCACTTGTCCAAGAATATCAGAAGCCTCACAAGAGTCGTCTTGGGTACTAATCGAGGCATCCTGACGGGAAGATGAAGTGTTGTGCTCAGAGGTCATGTCCAGATCCAGAGACATTGGAATATTGCCTCCATACTGGGCAAAGTGGCTTTTTACCCACATAGATGCTTTAGGGCATAAACCCACCCCAACGCTCTTCACACCTCTATAGCCGAGATGAACGATCAACCGATCTTTACGATAAGAAAGTTTTAATTCACATAGGTTGCACTCAACACTACCAGTGGCACTGACAGTATTCGGGATTGGTGTATACCAAAGGCTCTATTCCTCCTCATCTTCACCCAATATCCACTCCCCTGGGCCCTAGCGATGTAAACAACAAAAAACAGTCACCTATAAATGAACGTGTTGTGAATGTAGGGTGCAATGCGATAGCCCAACACTTCTACACCTGTTAGCAACCCAAGTGGGTCGATGTGGGTTGTAGTGTTGAGCTTATACACAATCTGCTGAAGTGGATTTGGTGGAAGCCACAACGGCAAGAGGTGCACACCCTCCTCTTGGGCTACACTCTCGTTCAATGGAAGAGAACATCCAAAGCAACCTCAAGTGTTTGCGCCAAAAAAAGTGAGGAGCTTGGTGACCCTGCTCCCTTATATATGATCCAAGAATGATGGAAGTGAAATGAAAGTGAAATGAAAGTGAAATGAATAAATGACGAACCAATAGGGCCCACCCGAAAAAGGCGGTACAACCATATTTGTTATAATTTTGAAATTAAGCGACCGCTAATACTGCGGTCGCTATTTTTAATTTTTATGAAAAACAAGCGACCGCCACTATTGCGGTCGCTTTTATTTCCTTTCATTTTGTGCAATATTGCAGTTACTTCTATTTTGTATATTTTTAAATTTAAGCGACCGCCCGTATGGCGGTCGCTTCCTTTGTTTATATATTTAAAATAAAACGACCGCCAATATGGTGGTCGCTTTTATTCTTAATATTCTTAAAAAAAATGCGACCGCCATGAGGGGGTCGCTTTTAATCTTTATATTTTCAAGTTTAAGCGACCTCTAGGCTGGCGGTCGCTTTTATTTTATATATTATTAAATTTAAGCGACCGCCAGTTTGACGGTTGTAAATATTGTTTTATTTTAAAATAAGCGACCACTGGTGTTGCGGTCGCTTTTATTTTCATATGTCGCTTGTTTTTCTATATATTTGCCACCGCCACCGTGTCGGCGACGTGGCTGCTTAAATGACAGTATTTTATCTGGTACTATTTTTACCAGAATATTCCCCAAACCTGACGTGACGGAGATCCCATCAGCGTCAGGTCTAACGTGACCTGACGCTGACGGACGGACGTGACGCTGATAACCAGGAATTTTAGTTTCACTGTAGCATCTTTTCCGAGAATATTCTCAAATTTTCGGGCATTTTGTCTTTTGCTCACGCGAGCTTGCGCACAGTGGCGTGAGCGAGCTCACGCGCTATCCAACCTCGGGGCTGCTATGGTATACAAAACATGCTATACTGGAGAGTTGGGGAGCGGACATTTGGCTTAGGGACTGAGACACTCCATTTCAAGCGGAGATATAACATTTCATTTACATCCACATAATATTCATATCTTGGCAAGATGAAGAATTATTTTGTATTGGGTCATCGAAGTGGATTAGTACCAACAAGTTCTGCCAAGTTGGACAATTTACTAGTATGAAGGGACTAAGGGTAACGGTAAATAAAAATGGTACATATCCAAACAAAGGTCGAATCATCCCTCCATGTTGCGAATTTGAGCAGTGCTCACGACACTTTACTGAAGCAGGCACTTACTGGTGGATATTATTCTAAAATTTATAGCTACACTCACGTTCTGAATGGCTTTGCAGTGTATACCTCCCCGGAACAGGTTGATGACTGCTTGGTGACTATAGATTTTATGTCTTCCTTTTGGACAGCAATATTGTTTGAATTAAAACAGAGGCGTCCGGAACAATGTTTATTTCTAAGCTTTTCAGGCAGGATCCAATGCTTAGATCTAGATTATTGGCCAGAGGATGCGGTCAATTTTGTGCCCCTTTTTTAGCAGAATGAGTCTACCACAAATATCCCATCATAAATTACGGGATCATCCATAGGTTTGATGTCTCTTGATTGGACTGACATTTCTTAATGGGGCACTTCACGGTGAGGTCAGGCACAAACTTTGAGAGGAATTTCGGAAGTGTTGAGCATAGAGGAAGATGCACGTGTGTATGCAAGCACCACACACACCCCGGACTACCTCGGACTTCCTGTAGGAGCATGGGCTCAAGTAAAAGGTGGTCCTAAGAAGGCTGGTGAAGGCATTGTGGTTGGGATAATTGATACAGGAGTCTACCCTTCGCATCCCAGCTTCTCATCCGAGGCCTCAAGCCCCGCTGCAGTGAACCGCTACCGAGGAACTTGCGACGTGACGAAGTATTTCCAAGCAGGATCCTGCAATAACAAGCTAGTGGGGGCACAACACTTTCTGGACGGTTTCAAGTCTATGTTTGGCGGTCAAAACGCTTCAGATCCGGATTGGTTTGATCCTTTGGATCGAAATGGACATGGAACGTGAGTACAAAACTAGTATGGACTTGATCTACGACCTCTATGAAAATGACGCAATTATCTATAAGTGGTATATAGCGAGCAACCTAGATTCGATTTCAACGGCTCACATGTTCACTAATATATGGAAACCTTAGCGCCCCTAAACTTGTCTCTAATATGATTTTTCTTCAAGAAACAGGTCCGCGGACCCTAGATATTTATTCGTAAAGTGAATGCTGCTATAAGACTTGTGGCTCGTTGCACTGCATCAGCTAGTGAAAATTCACATATTAGATACCTAAGAAACTTGGTAATTGATTTTCAAATTTGGAATGAGCCATACTAGCAGCGTAATGCTTATGATCGTTTGCAGCATTTGACAGCTGACCTAACCTAATTAGCTGTTACATTGCTGCACTCGCAAATTGTATTTCAGTTCATCAACAGCAAGAGGAAAGTATGGAGTGCCAGTCGTATATCACGGGGTCAACTATGGAACTGCTAGTGGCATGGCCCCTAGCGCTGGGTCAGTCTTTCTCACAGTGATTCTCTAAATTTGTACATCGATCTACATTATGTACAAGTGACCACTACTGTTCTGGACACTAGTGCTCGGTAATTCACACTTATATGTCGCTTGAGAGGCCTCCTGAAGACAACCTCTACTATATAGCCAACATAAATTACTGTTTGAGAGGCTGCGGCCTCAACTGACATAATGACAATCTGTTGGGGCAGCGTTGCAATGTACAAGGCTCTTGACAAGTCTGGAAGCGGGGTCAAATCCGATATAGTGGTAGCCGTTGACAAGGTTTGAAAACATCATATTAATAAATTATGTCCAGTGTTTTCTCATGTGCAAGTCATTCTCTTGGGGGCACTCCCACTGAAAGCCGCCTTCTGCCCTCCAGTCAACCTCGCCAATCCCCCAAATTTTGTTACTTTGCCCGAATGTGAATCTCTCATAGTTGATTTGTTGTAGTACTGGAAAAAGGTCTGCAACAACACATTCGAAAAAGAAAGTTCAGCAATTCAGTCGCACTTAGACTTCATACTCGACTCGTTGAGTACATGTCATTTAGGTTTAAGTGTGCTCGACTGAGACCTGTTTTTCAAATAAGTAAGGAATCTTGCATCAATCAGTTATGTGCAGAAGAAGAAAGCAAGCATACCGTTATCTCCTCTGGCTTATAAATGATAGAATCTGGGTAGTCGCCGACAAGAGTGGGAAGAAATGGTCGGTTGAGATGATTGTAATTCAAGACGAGCACAACTCCAGCCGCTTTGACGGTGCGGCCAGTTGTGAGCGTTGCATTGATTGTAGAGACATTAGCAGCTCCTTCGTCAATGCAAACAAGAATGCTGCCTGCAACAATAGATGGATCAAAAATAGCGGGGTCGGCGCAGTCGAAGTTGAAAGTGTCATTTTTTTTGTGTCTTAGGTGCGCGTCGGTGGATAACACCAACTTGTGCAGGTCGCTTCCCGGAGTTGGGGCTGCCATGAACATTCAACTCAGTGACTTCAGATGACAAATCAATGGAAGGTAATTGGAGATTAAGAGAAGTATGAATCTTTAAGCTAGATCTTTTCACCGATTTGTCTGCAATTGGTAGTTTCGTTCAGTGATGGGGCCGGTGCAACTTTTTTCAGTATGATTGTTCTTCAAAAGTTTCTTGAGAAATCTAAACTTACGAGCAAAGCCTTCGCCAGAAACGGTCTGTTTGCTCCCCAATACGATGTTATTGGAATATGTGTGATCAATATATGATGTTGCCACCGTCACAATCCAAGGACTCCACGAAAATAGTGAGCTTGTAGAGGGTCCATTGTTTCCCGCTGCCTGAGTCACAAAGATCCCAGACTTGACCGCTCTGAGGAGAGCAACTCCTAAGGCTTCGGTCAGATATGTACTATTGAAGGGTGGTCCATTAGGGCCCAGGGACACGCTTAGGATGTCCACTCCATCTTTAGCTGCCTGCAAATGTTACACCTCAAAAAATATCATATACATACTAAATGGAGTCCCGATGACATGATCATTTGCATTGTAAACATAACATTTTGGCCAGCTGCATATTATCTTGCAGCTGACGTTTGGAGTAATCCGAATCAAGATAATTACTTTTGATATCCGTCAAGGCTTCAGCACTCGCAGTATCCAGTGTAGAGCTAACTTGGACCGAATGTACATACACATGTACAGCATATTGATGACATATGTTCATGCAGGTAGAGCTAGGATTCCCGTTTGTGCTGTTATAGAATGAGCGAGATAGAACTTTAGATAAGACCATTCTAGAGCTATCGAGTATCACCGAGTATAGTGATGAGTTGGTACAAGCAGTTCAAAACATATGGGTTGCTGTCAGCTGACAATAAGGCGAAGCTTGCACATCTCACCTCTCGATTAATAGTCCTAAAAACAGATTGCATGATGGGAGGCTTAAACAGCGAGTAGATATTAATAATGACCCTAGACGTTACCTATTTCACCTAAACAGGATAATCATCCAGCTAGCAAACAAACCTGACATATGCTAGCTCATCCGTCGAAAACCATCGATGACTTCACATTAGCTAACAACAGCCCAAACTAGTGGGATGGGCATACTTCTCATCGAGAGGCCCTGATATTAATTCTGGCGCATTCGACCCCGCAGATTTCTTAAAGCCAAGTGTTTTGGCGCCGGGAGTGGATATCTGGGCAGGATGGACCCCTTCGGGCAACCCTTATGTAGTCGACACACTAGGTAATTAATCGAAATCCTGAAGAAATTGAGTGAAAAATTATAGGTTTTGCTCACCTAGTGCAACCTAAGTACACTGCCCACTCCCAATAGAGTAGCCAAAAGGTGAAGTGGCCCTGGGAGCTCTTTGATCTTTATCCATTAGAAACTAAATCCAAAGTCGATAGGGTCAGGTTTGTAACAAATGTTTTTTTTTTTTTTTTTCCCCGCCCCCCCTAAAGAATAGGGAGTGGACACCCTTGAAATTTTGTATCAAGAAACAGGGGGACAAGCTGTCCCAACATTACAAATGAGGAAAAAACAACCACAGTCGAGTGCCATAGAGGCTGATTAAGGATCGTAACCCAAGTCAAAAGAGGAAAAGAAGGAGAAGACGAACAGATCATAAAAGCGTCCAGGAAGGAGGCATACTTACAAAGGTATGATAGATCAGAAGGAAGGAGACTGCTTTTGAATCTCTAATGTTTGGACAAGTGTTGAACAAAAATAAAATAAAAAAATGTTGCAAGAAATAAATGAAGGGTCACAAAGGAAGAAAACTTGTAGGATGAAGATTATTCTTGTCGAAGCAAGCGTGACATTATTTTCCCCAAAGGGCTACTACTTTATGTTTGGAAGGTGGATACTTCCTAGTAACAGCAGGAACAACAGAGTTGCCCAACGTCCCTCTCCCAAGGACTCAAAAAGTCCCCAAGTATCCACACATTAAGTTATTGTTGGGTTGGTCATAATAGAAAAAACACATATAAAATTCACCTATGTCGTTTTAAACCCACGACCATTTGCGAAATGGCATATGAGGCATATCAAATTATTAATAAGCATGTTTGATTATTTAGTGCTAACTTGGTGCTTCGAACAATGGAGTGACAGGGGAATTATTTGCAATAATAAGCGGGACAAGCATGGCCACACCCCATGTAGCAGGAATTGCAGCTTTGGTGAAAGAGATACATCCAAAATGGAGCCCCGCAGGGATTGCTTCAGCCATTCTCACCACGACATCTCCAACCAACAAACAAGGAAATGCTAAGATCGCGATTCAGAAAATAATCTTTTCATAAGGCCGGGAACACCCTTCGATTTCGGGGCAGGATTTGTCAATGCAACAGCTGCCCTGGATCCTGGACTTGTTTTTGATGCAGGTAAGAAGGTCAAGCAAATAAAACAATCGAATAAACTTGTTATTACATTCAAATATCCAAAAACTTATATGATATATAACTTAAAACACAATGTCAGCTTTTCTAAGTACACTACCACATATTATAATGTAGTATAAAATTGTGCCTATACAACTCTCAACAAAAGTCGTCATGTGTTGGCATCAAATTCTCATACACGATGTTGTACATGAACTTTTGCAGGCCAACCTAGACGTGTAATGTTTTAGTTAACAAAATTGTGTTGGTTTATATTGGTGCAGGATTTGATGACTATGTCAAGTTTTTGTGCTCTATACCAAACGTATCAGCATCCCTGGTTGCTGCAGCAATGGGTGGCAAGTGTGGCTCACTCATTGGTGTACCCTCAGATCTTAACTCGCCTTCCATCACTATTGCAACCTTAAATGGTAGTCGCATCGTTCCAAGAACAGTGACCAATGTTGGTCAATACCAAGAAACATACACAGCGGTCGTAACAGAGCCAACTGGTGTATCTATCAGTGTCCATCCCCACTTTTTTGTCATTGCAAGAGGGGGTGCACTGCCATTACAAGTGACATTAACAGCGACAGTTGATGCCGTTTTTTCCAATCAGACAACTTTTGGATCTTTGGTTCTACATGGAAGTTTGGGTCACATAATTCAAATTCCAATTACTGTTTCTTTGAAGAATAAGTTACATTAATAATGATAAAGTGCAAACTATGAAGGGTTTTGTCAATTGTTATGACAAAAGTGAGGGGAGATTAAATGAGATATTGCAAACAATATAATATAATAAATGTGATTTGACTTCAACAATATTGATTGAATATAGATAATGATGGACATGAAAAATATGCCATCCTCTCCCGAAACATGCTTAGGTGACAACCTTTAAAGTTTATAGTCTTTCCCTAGAATTTTCCTTTCAAACGTTCCGAGCTACTCTGTCAAGTTAAATAAGCACAGTGTGAAACTAGCTAGAATAAAGCTAGTTATTTGTATTTAACACTTGGATTTAGGTCAAGTGTTAAATCAGGTGTCAAGTTTAGTTTGACACCTGACCCGTCTTATCTTCACGAGAGCGGCAGTCGCGCGGCTCATCTCTCTCGAGTTGAGCCTGCGTGACCGAGCTCCTGCATCGTTTAGGACTGAGTGTGCTTATGATGGGAGTGTAGGTTGTTGTGGGGTGGAGTCCCCATAGCTTGGGGTGCCCCTGGCTCGACTTCTGTTTTAAAGAGTGATGGTTTTGGTTGTCATGTTTTGTGTCAACAGTGTGTACTTAGCTTTTCTATCACTCGAGAGAGATGACTCTATCTAGTTTGCCAGTGCTAAGCTAGATATGATGTTTTTGTTTTTAAGCACTATTATAGTAGAGATGGTCGCCAGAGGCCAATGCTTTGCAGTTCGAATCCGGAGCGTTCTTCTTCAATGAGTGGTAGCTCGGCGTCCACAGCATGCTGCTCAAATAAAGAGTAGCCCATCCAGAATCACAGCATGTTGGAGAAGCTTGAGGAGTCGCGCCAGTGAAGCTACTTGCGAGGTGCGAGGTGCGTGTGGTGATCCGGTAACTGGCCCAGGCGTATGGAGAGGCTGCGGGGGCGTGGTGTCAGTGGCGCCGGGGGTCTTCTCGTTGAGGGCCTTCGCTGGGCTTTGTGTTGAGCAGGCCAGTGGGCTTGTTGGGGGAGAAGGATTATGTGGGCTGTGCATAAGGGGTACTAGCTGGGCAGCAGTGAAAGTACCGTAGTAGATGGTATAAATGTTAAGAGTTCCATTTGTCCCTACAAGAACGGGCCCATCGTGATAAGGCACAACGATGGGGGTTGGGTTTACAAGGAACTTAGAACTCCCTATAGCTGTCGCAGTGGTCAGATGAATCGTGCTAAGAGTGCGAAGCCAGACAACGGGCTTTCAACCTTCGAGACTCCTCACAGTGGCGTTGAGCTCACTCAAACTGAAGTCGGCGTGGAGAGCAAACCCACATGGAAATGGAGGTTGGTGATCTCCTGTGAAGGCACCAATTACTCAGGGTGGCGACTGTAGTCAAGGGCAAACGGTGTGACAGTGCAGTACTTGGTAGAGGATGCACTGGCCAAGGTGACCAGATGCACACGTGATCAGCTGCTTCTTTGCGCTGCAGGCCGCACAGATGCTGGTGTTCATGCCTGGGGTCAGGTGGCTCATTTTGTGACTCCATATTGCTTTGACCAGTTACAATTCTCGCATACATCCCTGAATGGCATTCTGCCCTATGACATTCGAGTACGAGGGGTGTCCACAATGAGGGCAATGGCCTTAAAACCTGCACGCTCTGCTCGGCGTACCAATTGTGCAACCACATTTCTGCCCTTGTATACGTAAAGCTGGAAGAAGCGGATGCCAGGACCTACTGATGCAACCTCTTCAACACTGCTGGTTGCCCATGATGACAGGGTCATGACTGTGCCAGCAGCAGATACTGCTCTTGCAGTGGCCAGCTCACCGTCAGGGTGAGCCATCCTCTGCACGGCAAGACTTGTCGAGCCTGGTTGCAAGGCTGACAGACCATCGGAAGATTCACCTAATGAGGCTGCTATTTCCGACCGAAGCAAGTTAGAGAAAGACATTGACGGATCAAGAGAAGACAACCCTGAGACAGGCTGCGAAGCTAAAGCTGGAGGAGAGGAGAAAGCTGCGGAATCGGAGACCAAAGGGGGTGTCCGTACCATTTGACTAATATTAGGGGAAGCAAAAGTAAAGGTGAAGACCGCAAGGAGAGTACGAGGCTGCAGGCCGTGTCAAGAGAGAAAGGGCGGACAATGCCGTGTAATCTTCCTGCGAGACAGAGAGGGTGCAATGACGAAAGACTTTCAGAAAAAGGAGACCAACTAGAATTTGATGCTGAATCTAAAAAAGAGATGGTGGCAACATCAGACTCAAGCCAGCCACTGAGATCAGCAGCGCGCTTGTTCCACAACACACATCGCATGTTACAATCAACAGCAAACGCAGGAACCGGCAGCTCATCGACATAGACAAACGCATCAGTGCCGAGGGCTTTCTCCCCCGTAACTGGAATGGGCCGGGGACCCGCAAGCTCCAGCACAAAGTCCAGTGCTTCCCGCTGGTAATCCTCCTCAGTGAGTTTATCGTTAGCCACCAAGGCCTCGAACAGACTGTGAGTGACCCCTCGCCTGTACATGGCGTCCATAAACATGTCTTTCCTCCCCCTCTCTTGGTGCGCAAGCCTGCAAGCAATCACGGAATGTTGACACCACTCTCTCTCACAGCAAGACACTACTGAGTGCCACAGTTCCCTCCCTCTCTCTCTCTCACTCTCGGTATGCAGAAGACTGGAGCAAGGTGTGAATTATAGGGCACGTGGCCAAGGAACCTAGGAAACCATATAGAACATAGGGAACCGGGAACCAGTTACCAGATAGTTTGGGTGTAACTTTAAATTTTTAAATTTGAAAACCTTAAAAAAAAAAAAAAAAAAAAAAAACAGGGCATTTTGATCTAATTTAAATGATTTAAAGCCAAATTGGTCATATCTTTGTCAAATGGACTCTGTTTGACCCAGTTTTTGGGGGGATAGCTGCAGAAAGGGGATATCTACCTATCTAGACCTGGTTTTTGTTTTTGGGACTCTGCTAGAAATCTATGGAATTTTTAGAGTGTGAGTGTGCCATGAAAGATCCACAATCCTGTTTCTAGAACCTGTTCTGGTCTACATGAGAGATAAATCTGGGGATGTATTCCTTGTATGGCTGGGGGAAATGAGGACGTAATTGAAGGGCAAGTCTCTTCTCTTAGCCTGTGCACACAAGGGGACAGGATTTATGTTTCCCAAGGAACTCAGACTGATTTGAGGGGAGAACAGTTGGACGAGTTGATTGCATACTGGGAGTCAGGCATTAGCAGTAGACAACAGACTGCTGTAATTGGCATTGAGGGCCTCAATATCGCCTTGGACAGTCAGAACTCTGTTGGAGCCAGCAGTTCTGCAGCTGTAGGTGAAATACCAAAGTGGGTGAAAGCTAGGCTTGGAACACAGCCAAAGACAGCCCCGGGGACCAAGGTGTTCAGCCACAAGGCCGTGGTGTACTGGAGCAGAGGAGCAGGAGCTACACAAGTTTGTGCAATCAGACATGGTTGCAGCCGGATACGCTCTGCACAGGGCAACCACGAGCGGGGGTTCATTAGCAATGACATGTTTGTTGTGCGTGAAGGAGATGCAGTCATTCGCAATGAGGACACCCGCAACCGTCTCAAAGCTTTCGAGTTGAGAGACTATCAGACCCTACCTTTGTTTTCCTTAGTGTTCAGTGAGCGGGAGATAGGGGAGTATTGCTTTGTCTCTACCTGGCAGAAAGAGGAGGAGGGTTGGTTAGAGCGAGCTACTGTAGCTTGGGACAAGGTTAGTGGCAGGTTTCTGGACATAGATATACCTCCTACACCTTACCATCATGCAGAGCGAGGCACTTTGAGAGAAGTCTGGCAGTTGATAGCATAGATCAGGATTAGATCTTGCTTGGTCGGGCTTCTATTCTTCCCCTCCATCTCTGTACTATTTTCATTACCTTGTACTTGTAGTTGCCAAAGCCTCTCTTGGTGGAGGCCAGTCAGTCCGGGGTTTTGGGCTGGGCTATTCTGCAGGATCAGCATTGCAGCTGGATTTTGGTGTGGGGGTGTTGATGTTTTGATTTCTTGTGTTTGGATCCCCCCCAACACCTGCATGCTTGACTGTGCGCCATGTTGGTTTTGTGTGGGCGCTTGCTTTCATAGGGATTAGGCCGGATTTGATCACCGGTCAATCCTAGAGTATGCTGTCGGTGGTGAGGCTGGAGTGATGACCAGCAAGACCACCAGTGTTTCTTCTATGGTGAGGCTGGGTTGATGACCAGCCAACCATAGGAGTTCTTGCGGTGGATGCAGGTGCAGGTGCCCTGAGCCATTGGGATATGACCCTTAAACTGCAACAGGTGCCCACCCGTGTCACTATTAGATTAGTACTAGAGCCTTATAGTGTCACGTGGAGGAGGTGCACATTGTGAGTGTCATTACGGAGTTACCCAAGGGTTTTGAGGGGAGTACGGCTACAGGCAGTAACAGTGAGAGTGGGTTCACAAGACGAGGTATTCGGTTCAGACCACCTTCACCGCCACCCTCAATTACTGTAGAGTCAGACACAGACTCGGAGGCTTCATCAACAGGTGTGCACTTTCATTCGCCATTGTTGTGGGACGACATGGAGGAGATGTATGGAGCTACCAAGGGGCCTCGTAGGTACTCTGGAGCTGTGGGCACAATCGAGTTGGATGACTTTATCCAGGAGTTCGACAGCTGGTGTGATTTGCAGCAGATGCGCAATCCACAGCTATTCACCCCATTCATGGCGTGGAAGGGACTGTTCCAGCATTTGGAAGGCCCGCCTATGGACGATTACCACGAGTTCAGGCGAGGACATGAAGCAGAGATTGAGGAGTGGAGGATGTATTGGTCACCTGACTACGTCTCCATTACTCGAGGCACGAAGCGACCAGTAGCTGCATCAGTACCAATAGCTCCCACTGCCAGCACTAGTAGTGGAGCAAGTAGTGCTGGTACTTCTGCAGGTGGTACCAGTTCAAAAGGTGCTACTATTCCTCCTGCCACGACTACAACACATGTGCCTAGATTCAACCCGGTGGTGGAGTTCTTCCAGGAGTTGCGGAGGAACTACCAAGGTGTACGGACAGAGAAGCTGCGAAGTTTGCAAGACTTCCAGCGCAAACCCAGTGAGAGCCTGCGAGAGGCGTACACTCGTATGAGGCGCTTGATAAGTGTGACCCAAGGGGTTACTGAAGCTCAGGCAATCCAGTTTTGGTATGGAATTCTGGACAAGGAGCTCAAGAGAAGGGTGCGAGATGCAACCCTGTTACAAGCAGCCCAACCCACATTAGCAGATGTGTTTCTGCTGGCTGAGCGGATTGAGCTCAACATGGTGGAGGAGCGAGTTGTTACAATTGGATTTGGCAAGGACATGCCTGCACGGGGCACAGCTATCAGCCCACAGGCACAAGGGACTGCCCAACAGCGTGGTCAGGGGGGCAAGGTTGCCCAGCCCAAGTTCCATGGAGCTTACAGGGGACCTCAGGTGCAGAGGCCCGTGGCATCTTTTGCAGGCCAACAGCAACCAGGGGTGATATGTTGGACATGTGGAGGACCCCATGTCAAGAGAGATTGCCCAGAGAGTGGCAAAAGGCCGGCACAAGCACAGCCTGCACAGTTGCAGTGTGGGCATTGTGGCAAGTATGGGCATGGAGATGCCCAGTGTTATGACTTGCATCCTGAGTTGCGCCCAGGCCAGTTCCAAGGGAACAATGGTGGCCGGGGGCGAGGTGGACCAGCCCAAAGAGGACGAGGTGGTCGGGCACGAGGTGCAGGCCAAGGGCAAGCTCCACATGGCCAAGGACGCGGAAGTCAGGGTGTTGACCAAGGCATGGCCAATCGGCTTCAGCAGCTAGAGCAGAGGCTCGCTGCCATGGCTATAGCTCAGGCGGTACCGGCTCCCAGGCGGGATGGTCCACCTCCTGCTCCTGAGGGAGGAGATATGGGAGGCATGGGATTCATGTGCGGAGCAGCACTACCACTAGAGCAGGTGGAGTCTGCTGCAGCCGTGACTCGAGGAGCAGCACGAGTTCCTGAGCCACGAGGTGCAGAGGTGGAATTGGATCCACAGCGTGGGGAGGCAAGCCGTCAGGCGAGGCTTCCTCAGTCATTCACATTGGCGGAGACTGTGTCGACGCCATCCATGGCACCTAGTTCTCGCCCGACTGTTACCGAGGCGGAGGTTACTATGCCATTGGGGAGAGCTACACGTGCAGCACTGACACCTGCTACCAAGGCTAGTGCAGCCGGTGTGTTATTGGGGCAGCCACCTCTGTGTGTCAAGCCCCACTGTTCTTGGCAACCATGATTGCGACGCCGGGGGTAAGGCCAGCTGCAGTGTTCAGACTAGCAGCAACACTCTGTGAGAGTGGGGAGGTCACTTCATCTTTTGCGGAGTTAGTGGAAGGTGTAGTGGCAGAGGGATCCTCGGATTTGAGGGTCAAGACTGCCACGGATGCGCCCTGGCAAGCTGCAGCTGCCAGGTTGACGGAGCTGCCAGCTAGGCCAGCCTTTGAGCGCGCCATGGTGACACCTGGAGTTGTCTTGTTAGACAACCAGAGTGGACCGGCAGGCAAGAAGTACCGGCCACTGCGGGTCTTGTTGGACTCGGGAGCTCAGCCACTGATGTTGGGCAGAGCTGCTATTGAAGGTTTGGGCCTCATGGAGGCGGATATGGAGCCTTGTCCTTTCCAGATACAGACATCTCTGGGAGGATCAGAGCAGGCTCGGGGCATGACACGGCATCAGTTGGCCATTAGACTGCAGCCGGATCATCCTATCGATGGCTCAGTAATGCGAGCCAAGGCCATTGTGACAGACGCGGTCTCTTACGATGTCCTCGTTGGTGGGGCAGTGTTATACCCCATGGGCTTCACCCTGGACTTTTGGGAGGAGTCAGCATCCTACAGGCCTGGATGGCAGTCAGGCGATGTGTAGTGTGAATGCAGGGGACAGAACATTACATATGTTTACCATTACGACCTACATCACTATGACGGAGTGCCCGTCATCCCAAACTGCAGAAAGGATGTATCCCTTCATGTAGGTAATTTCATGAGCACACTGAACTTATGCTTTGCCAGGAGAAAATGGCTAAGTCATGACGGTACACATTTTCATCCATGCGATGAACGTTTTCATCACTGGTTCTTGACCTAAAAGATCGCGGGTTGAGAAAAACGAAGAGGAAGATGACGGATGGCTCGTAGCGGCTGTTGCAAGCAGTGGTGTCGGCAGGGCAGCCTGTGTTAGGAGGTTGTACCTGCGCGGTGGGATCTTGCTTGGCTTAGGAAGCGGCATTAAGAGGCCTCTGCTTGGTATTCTGTGTAGAAAGAAGCGGTGCCGCCTCTCTCGTAGTGATGATCAATTCCAAGAGATAGAAGCATCTAAGGAAAGCGGCGCACCACCACTGCCGCCAGTGCCTTGAAGATGATAGTTATGGGCAGATGAGCAAGCAAGGAAAAGGCCAGCTGCTGAAAGCACAGGGAAGAGGGTCTGGGCACAATCAATGGGGGGGAGGTAAAGCATGTGGAGTTCTGGCTGCATGGTATCTCAGGTTCTCTGTCATTAAGCTTCTAGCTGCTTTGTGTCTCCTTGTTATAGGACCAGGCCAATTCGAGAGGAAGAATTGCATAGTGTAATCTGGTTGTCAGGCCACAGGATGGTCCAAGTGAAGAAGGGGAGCCATCATGGCGTCATAAGGTCTGGAATCAAGACAAAGAGAAAGGGTTGAAGTGGCTGCTGACGGGCGATGGCAAGGTGCCACCTTGACAGGCAGACCCGCCGCTTCACTAGTGGATAAAAACAGATAAGTCGATGAACAAAAGGTCTTTTTGGCTAGGACTTAGAAATTGCTTTGGTAGATTTAGGACTGCCATCTTGGCAGAAGAGAAAAGGTAGAGACATGTGACAAGAAAAAGTTTTGAAATGGGAATGGAGACTCTGAACTTCAGACCAGAACGTGGAAAGGATGGATGCACCTGATGTTGTGATGACAGTGAGAGAAATAAGTGAAGAGAGAGAGAAAGAGAGAGCCTGTTCGTCACTGAATTCAGAATGGTCACTGTTGTCTTCATTCTTGCATTTTGATTCAGTGTCATAAACCTGAACACCATGCTGCCGTGTGTAGTGATAACCTGGAACCAATGTAGATCTGGCTTGTTTGTTTGCAGAGATCAATGATAGTTAGCTGGAGTTGCAAAAAAACATGGAAAGGATAAGGTGATTTCACTATGGGATCAGGATCTGAACAACTGCGTTCCACAGTTGAAGGGAAAAGAGGGATGTTGGGGTATTTGGGTTGAAGTCTGACAAAAGAGATGAGAGCTGTTTGAGCGATGGGTCATTGAAAAAAGGGACAAGAGAGAGAGAGAGAGAGAGAGAGAGAGAGAGAGAGAGAGAGAGAGACTGATGGATGGGATGGCTGTGTCTTGAGAGACCGAGGATGACTTCAAGGCTGGCCGCACTGGATGCCTAGCAGCGTGTGCATTCACATTACATGACAGATCTGCTGCTGTGAAATAGTGGGGAACCTGGGGACATAAACCAGATAGTGAAACAGACAAAAAGGGAAAAGAAAGAGAGAGAGAGTGAAAAATGGGATTTGGGCAAGGAGAGAGCTGCAAATTCTAAGGGGCTGTTAGGGGGGGGGTTTGGCCAATTTGGGGAGATGAGATGAAGAAAACCTGAAGGAAACCAGTGCCCCTGCAGACCATGAAGATCTGAGCTGCATCCTCCTAAATCTGTGTCACCACTACAAAAAGGGGATTTCCGACCTGTCACTGCTCAAGTGGGCTTCACATAAAGGATCGTGTTTACCGCTGCCATTGGGCTGATTTGCATCACTGAATACATCGCACCAGCATAGCTGGTGCTGTACCTGCTGATAGGGGATGTTGTGTAAAAGGTAGAACCAGAGTGAACAACAAATTGACTCCCCATCCATGTCTTCCCTTCCGCTGCGGCGTGGATGAGGATTGCTTGAACTCTGATCACGGAGGAGCTGAGGGAAACCCACAGCCAAGTGACGACAGTTGGACAGATTAGAAAGAACGCTTCTTTCCTCTTGCTCCGCAATCAATGGAGGGGAGCACAATTAGAATTATACAGAAGGGGATTCACGCCCCTTCTTTTCACACTACAGATGGTTGCCGTGCAAAGCTCCCTGTGACATTCATTGGGGGTATAGTGGCTGCCCAACGGGGCAAGATGCCAACACTAGCCGCCTTTACAGCTGCAGTTAGTTGGCCTGGAGAGTTGCTGGAAAGGCAATGCCCATGCAGAGGATTGCACCACCCCAGCAATGACATGCATGGTATGGCGGAGTTGCCTGCCATGGTTGCTCACACTCCATTGTGGGGTACGAGCAAGGATTTGCAGCAGGTTGCTGATCGACGGGTGCAACAAGCTGGGTAGAGGCTTTTGTATACGTCAAGAGAGGAGGAGAGTGCGGGTATTGCAACCAGGACCACCTCAGTTGTCACCATGGATACCACACCTATTGTGTGGCAGTATCGGATGAAGGCATTTGCCTTCTGGACTTGTTTGGCGGGATCAGCACCGATTGGCTGCTGTGCTACAGGCAGGTGTGCGGGTAAAGGCGTTACCTGTATGTGGAGAGGATGATGAGACTGCACGACGCGTCTCACTGCCATGTTGCTCAGTTGGTACCCTGCTTTGTTGCCAGTGTCTGCAGTTCGTGGATACCAACAAGCCTTGCCAGTAGACATTTCGTTGCTGGGGGCGCCGGATTTTGGAGCAGGTTGGCTCCATTGATCTGGTAGTGGCAGGTTGGCCCTGCCAAGGGCATTCATCAGCCGGGCATGGCAATGGATTGCGAGACTCGAGGACGGGTTTGTTTTGGGAGATGGTGCGGATTTTGCGCCACTTGCAGCTTCACAAGATGTATCGCCAGCATACATCTTGGAGAATGTGCCACTAATGGGCGATTCTCGGGCCAGGGTGATGGCCAGTGTGCATCAAGTCCGGTCGTGGCTTGGGTCAGCAGTGCTGCTGGATGCAGCTGTAGTGGGATCACGGGCTCATCGTCCACGGCTATGGTGGACTAACTTGATGCCACCCGCACTGCTCAAGCGTGCATTTGATGGGGTGCAGCGGCCAGCACACCTCACCGTGGATGGCATTTTGGACACAGGAAGGCAGTCTCAACGTGTGAGACACGATGACCGTTCGCCTTTGGCAGTGGTCAACAGGTTGGGTCAACCACGAGCAACATTACCTACACTGCTCAGCTTCCCAGGATCCCATGCTTTTCGGGATGGTGGACCTGGCCTCCTGTGGGATGCTCAGTTGCAGCAGTTAGTGGAGCCTAATGCCGACGAGCGAGAGCGGGCTATGGGGTTTTCCACTGGGACCACGGCGGTGCCTTCTCTTTCTGAGGCATCACGGTGTCAGGTGTTGGGGCAAGCAATGGATCTCAATTGCTTGACCTGGATTATCAGCTTGGCTATGGCTGAGCAACGTAGAGTGCGGAGTGCACTCCCCTTCATGGTCTCTCTGCCTACCGAGACGGTACAGGCAGCGAGTGGGGGCGAGCCGGTGAGGACCACGGGGTGTAGACATCCATGGCACACGTGGGAGGTGCTCGAGGTTCAGAGGGAGTTGGCAGCCAAGGCAGCTGTGATGGATGAGGTTGGGGATTCTTCTCGGGTTGAGGAGGTTCTCAATGATGAGATGATGGGGCAGGATGAGGCCTTGTCATTGACTGAGCAGGAAGGGAGTACTGCTCAAGAGGTTGCAGCATAGCAACCACGGGACGCGTCCTCTACCTCTAAGCCCACTGGACTTAAGGTTGCAGTTACGGAGGACAATTGGGAGCCTGACATTGGACCCATTGTCACCGGAGGAGAGAGACGACGTATACGGCGGTTCCTGAGGGCTTACAGGAATTGCTTTGCCTTCAGTTTGAAGGACTTGGGAGCACTGAAGGGTCAAGAGATCTGTATTGAGTTGGCCACTGACACGCCAATCTTTCGGAGACCCTATAGATACAGTGACATGGAGAGGTCTTTGATTCAGATGAGGACTCAAGATCTCTGGGAGGCAGGTTTTGGTGGAGCTCTCTGGTGGAGAGTATGCTTCAGCCACAGTGATGCCAGCTAAGAAGGATGTCTATGGCAATTGGACGGAGAGACGTATGTGCGGTGATTACCGGCCTGTAAATCGTCAGACCAAGTCCGATAGGTATGCCATGCCAACACCAGAGGAGATCTTTGATGCCATTGGGCATTCCAAGGTCTTTAGCACGTTGGATTTACGATCCGGATATCACCAGTTGCCGATCAAGGAGGCGGATAAGCAAAAGACGGCATTCTGGGGGATCAATGAGCACGGGAAGGATTGCCTATACCAGTGGCGGTTCTTACCATTTGGGCTTAAAAACGCTCCCGCTGAGTTTCAAAGAGTCATGGACAGGATTCTAGCAGGGGTGGAGTTTGCTCGGTGCTACATAGATGACATCATCATCTTTAGTGCTACGGTGGAGGAGCATGAGAGACACCTTCAGGGGGTATTTGAGCGCTTAAGGACGCACGGATTGAAGTTACATCCGGGCAAGTGCAAGTTTTTCCACAACCAGATTGAGTATCTGGGTCACATGATATATCCTGGAGGATTGGGGGTACAGCAGACTAAGGTAGAGTCCATTGCACAGGTTCCACGCCCCACGGATGTGAGCCGAGTTCGAGCTTTCATGGGGTTAGCAAACTATTACAGACGGTTAAGGGATTCAGTGCCATTGCAAAGGCTCTAACCAAGCTGACCAAGGTGGACCAGGAGTGGCAGTGGGAAGATGAGCAAGAACAAGCTTTTCAAGAGCTCAAGGCGAGGTTGACCTCGGCGCCCATCTTGAGACGACCTATCAGGGGGCGTCCTTTTCAGCTGCATACAGATTGGAGCATGCTGGGGCTTGGAGCGGTGCTCACACAGGTGGATGATGAGGGAAGAGAGTTCGTAGTGGCTTATGCTAGTCGCTCGAACAATGCTGCAGAGTCTAAGTATAGCTCATATGAGGGAGAATGCTTAGCTGCAGTGTGGGCCGTGGCACACTTCAGGTGCTATCTATACGGCAATCTCTTCACCCTTGTCACGGATCACCAACCACTCAAGTGGTTGATGGAGTCAGACAAGCTTACGGGGAAGCTTGCACGGTGGGCACTCATCCTTCAAGAGTATGACTTTCAGGTGGTGCATCGACCGGGTTTGGTCAATCGCAATGCAGATGGGTTGAGTCGCAATCCATGCACGAGCCAACAGGATGACACTGGAGCTCGGTGGCATGGTGAGACGGACGAGGAGATGGTGCCCGGATGGCATGCATCTGCATTTCTGTGTATCTTGGCAGCGGAAGGCCAGGTTGGACCTGCAACAGGGATGACTGTAGATCAAGTGTCTGAGGACCCTGAGGCCAGCAATGAGCAAGGTGGTGCCAAAGATATACATGAGGATTCAGTTGTGTTGGATTACCTCCGCACTGGAGACACGGCAGCCACTGTGACTGCCAAGGAGAGGGATCGGATCCTACAACGAGCCAAGAGGTTCAAGTGGGAGGGGACACACCTGCTCCGAGTGTGGGAGGATGGTCGAGTGAGGATTGTGCCTCGCCCAACACAGCGGGCACGGTTAGTGCGCCATGCCCATGAGGAGTTGGGGCATTTTGGGGTGCGACGCACTCATAGTCTACTGCAGGGGCAGTATTGGTGGCGTGGTATGCACACAGAGGTGCAACAATTTGTGGCTAGGTGCATGGTGTGTGACAGGGTGCGTGCTTCATTCAACGCCCCTACTCCACAATTGCACCCTCTTCCGATCATGGGATTGGGCTACAGGTGGAGTCTTGACTTCGCAGGGCCGTTGCCACTGACCATGCGCCACAACAAGTACGTGTTGGTGATGGTGGAGCACTTCTCCAAGTGGATTGAATTGGTTCCATTGCCTGATAAGGCTAGTGAGGGAGCTGCGTATGCATTCTTGGATTGTGTGCTTAGCCGATTCGGTGCTCCAGCTGAGGTACTCACGGACCAAGGGAGAGAGTTCTTGGGGGGAGTTTCAGGCGTTGTGTGACAAGGCCTTGATAGACCACCGCACCACTTCTCGGGATCATCCTGAGGCCGATGGCTTGGCAGAGAGAGTTGTTCAGACAGTAAAGAGGGGTTTGCGCAAGTATGGCTTGCAGAAGGGACACCTAGGAGATTGGGACCTTCAGTTACCCTGGTTAGCCATGGGCTACAGGTTCAGCAAGCAAGCATCACTTGCCTCCTTCTCACCATACTTTCTTCTCTTTGGCCGAGAGCCGGATTTGCCTACATCCATTCGCAGAGAAGCTGCTACAGTTCTTAACCTTGACGATCCGGACGTGTGGGCACGTGCATGTGAGCAGCGTGCAGAGTTGTTCAAGAGAGTCATGCCCATGGCTTTCGAGAACCTTGCCATTGCACAACACCGTGATACGTTGAGGTATGCTACCATACGTGGTGGGGGCTATCGTCCTGGGGTTCGGAGATTCAACCCTGGTGACTATGTCTATCTGCAGCAGACTGCTCCTACGACCTTGGATGTGACTGCAGGATGTGTTATTTTGAGGGTTCGAGAGGTCTTGCCCTCAGGCGTCTTGGTCTTGGAGGGTCGGGATGGCATAACTTGGAAGGACCATGTGCGTAATTGTGCGCCATGTCACCTTCCGAATGTCGATGGCAGGATTGACCCAAACCTGGCAGTGGTATCTGCAGGTTTGAGGTGCATGTTGTGTGGGTCTGCTAAAGGAGTAGCCACCATGCTGGTGTGTGATCGATGCTCTAGAGGTTGGCATATGGGATGCTTGACTCCACCTCTTGAGATGGTTCCGGATGGGGATTGGTTATGTCCACATTGCATTGGATAGTGGGAGTGGATACAACCATGGAAGGCTAACAAGAAACGCAAGGCCCAGCTACTAGGAGACCTTGAACACACGAGGTCCTGGCTCAAGTTCACAGATTGCAAGACGGCGACTAACGATGGGGCTACTCTTGTACCCGGCCTCTTGGTCTATAGGGTTTGAGTGCAATAGGGACAGTGATAGAGGACTTAGTACGGCTGTGGCTATTACATCTTGTAGCTATCTGGAGTTAGAGGGACCTATCCACCAGCTAGGGGGGCGATTGTGGCAGACTACTTTATTGTGCATATATGTGTGGTGTGGTTTGGACAGCGATGTAGTTGTGTAGCGATACGTATGCGCACGACAGCTGTCAAGTTAAATAAGCACAGTGTGAAACTAGCTAGAATAAAGCTAGTTATTTGTATTTAACACTTGGATTTAGGTCAAGTGTTAAATCAGGTGTCAAGTTTAGTTTGACACCTGAACCGTCTTATCTTCACGAGAGCGGCAGTCGCGCGGCTCATCTCTCTCGAGTTGAGCCTGCGTGACCGAGCTCCTGCATCGTTTAGGACTGAGTGTGCTTATGATGGGAGTGTAGGTTGTTGTGGGGTGGAGTCCCCATAGCTTGGGGTGCCCCTGGCTCGACTTCTGTTTTAAAGAGTGATGGTTTTGGTTGTCATGTTTTGTGTCAACAGTGTGTACTTAGCTTTTCTATCATTGTGGCAGACTACTTTATTGTGCATATATGTGTGGTGTGGTTTGGACAGCGATGTAGTTGTGTAGCGATACGTATGCGCACGACAACTCTACGAGCTTCATCTTTTGGTATTTCACTCATTAGATTATCTCTAATCAGCATTACGTCTTTCATTTAGCGCCCCTTTCCCTAGCTGGCCCAGCTCCTACCTCTCCTTTGCGCCTTGGGAATTCTTCTTATTCCCCATCCAAACACAATTTGTAGAATGAATAGGGTTTGTGGTACAATTTAGCTTGTAAAGTATGTTTATATACTATCTTGATAAACTTATTTTCCTCAATACTACTCATAAACACTATTTGGGATATACTCCTTCAATATACAACTCAAGCACACTCCCCACTTAGGCTCATAAGACCTCACATCACATTCCCGCACTTCAAAATAGTGACCCTCACCGAATTTTGTCACACTCCTGCACTATCTATAGAGAATGACATTCTCCCGCACAACCACAAGATCCGCTGCCCCTAACAACAACTCCCAGGTCAAATGGACTGGGAGTCTCTTCTTGCTACAGTCTCGGCCCGCCCGTCCATCGTTGCGACCCAAGGTGCAACAGGTCTCACCCTCTCTTCCCCCCAACCTTTGCTGTTCCATCCGCTCAAGGCAGATCGCGCACACGAAAATGAAACAAATTTCATAGATAATGAAGAATGACAATTATGTCGCAGTTACTTGGCCATCTCTCACCCTCCTTGCACAGGCAGCGGGCAAAAATCGGCAGCCTTTTGGGAGCGAGTAACTGCACATTACAATTCACAAATTCCTCATGGTTGCACTGCAAGGCCTGCACGATCATTGGAGGTGAAATGGGGCCACATCAAGCACGATGTGAGCAAGTTCTCGGGTGTGTATCAGCGAGTTCTTACCGTGCGTGAGTCTGGCTCAGCTAGTGCAGATGATAATTTGTGAAGGGCTTTAGAGCTTTATCAAGTGAAGAATCTTGATAGACCAGATTTCATGTACACACAATACTGGATGGTGTTACGAGATGTCCCCGATTGAACGGAAGAAGGAGGGTCATCCTAGAACTTGTTCTTTTCCGACATCAATGAGCTGCTGAGTGAGTCTGTGTGGCCCGACTTTGCTGCACGTCGTCTACAAACTTAACCAAGATGAGGCTCGAAAGTCTGGCAAGGTCACTGGGTAAGTCAATTCCTCATCTGCAAATCATTTTGAAGGGGGACCAGATGACCAATCCCCTGCCTTATATTATTTGTTGAGAAGCTCTCAGGTTGCACCAGATTTGGCTGGTCATAGCCAAAGCCTTGAAGAATTGGGGGTGATGGAGCAAACTGTAAAAATTCGATTTTGGGATTTGTAATTCTTTGATGCAGCATCTTTTTGCCCCCCCCCCTTTTTGGGTGTATGGCACTGTAATTGAAACACATGGGACATTGTGGCAGAGACAGAGTTATGGTTTGTGTTCTTTTTCTCTGCCGTGAGCATGCACTCAATATCCTCCCCACTTGTATTAGTTGATAGACATAGATGCCGCATTGTCTTGTTCAGTGGAAAACATGTTAGGGGTGGATGCTTGTGGCTGCATGAATTTGGACAGTGAGGGATCAAACTATGATGATTCGGATTCTAATTTCATCCGGATCAGGAGGAAATAAGAGCTAATCCTACTTCTCCTATAGAGCCTAATCTATGGAAAATTTGCGTGGATATTGGCTGCCTAGCCATGAACTTGGTTTGTACTTCTTGCCAAAAATTTAGTTGAAATGGGATGCGCAGACATGTTTAGGGATGACATGTGGAGGGCAGCTAGGTCATGAGCTCAGCCCCATGAGCCTGGGAGCTGGGCTCACGTTTAGCACAGTAAGCGTGAGCCTAGGCTCACGCTTCATAAGCATGAGCCCAGGGTCTAGGATGTATTAGAAACGACACCTATTCCCACCAACCTATTCCCATGGCCAACACTACTTCAACTACACAGCGCAATAAGAGAATCCAAGAGCACTTTTGGGAAACGAACGACAGCACAATCCATGCCTATGCAATGATAGAATATCACTATGTATTATATGAGTTGCATAGAACCGGCACATGAGTAAGTGATTGAATGAAGACATGTACTGAGGCACCACTATGTTATTGCTTCATTGTTACTCAATTTCCGCGCATAATATGAAATGCAGATAAGCAGTATTTCTACTACTTAACCGGTCTCGGACTTGTCACGTTGCAGAAGAGTATGGACTTCATCAGGTGATAGTGTGGCCTGGTGAATGTACTGGTCTCTTTTGGGGTCACGACTTACAATACATCCTGCGCACAAAAATGTAGTACAGGTGCTTGCAAAGAACACACTTCCTCTTCTTTCCCAGGCTGCCGTCACGCATGCAAATGAAATTCGGGCAAGTGCAGTCCGGACAGGTGCCAATTGTAACCTGATACGCCTTATCTTGAAGAAGCGAACCGGAAGTGACCATTGTCTACACACGACCAAATCCAGGGGGGGGGGGCTTCCATGATAGATGTCACCCAAGCCTGCAACATCAACAACGCTACCGCGTGAACGTGGCGCGTGAGCGTGTGAGCGTACGCTCACACAACGATGACATGGCGTGAGCCTACGCTCATGCAGCTGACGTGACATGAGCCTGGTCGAGGTCATGCCACATCACCACAAAGAAGGTGGGCCTATAACCGTGGGGCCCCCAACTGTTGATTTCACCACATGAAGGTGAAACGGATGAAGGGTTTCGGGCTTTCCGCAGTTCAACCTTCTGTTAACAAGCTTTTTAAACGAAATGCGTTGTGTTAACACGAGGTTGTTTTCCTGGAACAAAAATCAACATCGTGTCAACACGAGGTTGATATGAAGTTCTCCGAATCAACCTCGTGTTGACACGATGTTGTTTTCTTAGAACTAAAATCAACCTTGTTTCGACACAAGGGGGATTTGGAGAACTTCAAGTGAACCTCGTGTTAACACAAGGTTGATTTGATCATCTGTCTATCTGAAGGTAGTTTCTTGTGTGTGAAACAAAATGACAAACCAATGCGACAAATGAATTGACCCACGCATAGCAAAGATGTTAGACAACATACATTGAGAGACACTGGACTTGAACAGTCATTCCATTACAAGTAGTAGTCAAGGAAAACACATATTTCTTCATGTCAAGTGCATGCTTTCTATGGGCTTGTATCCCGCTGTAGAAGTGTGTTGACTTCGTTGAAACTCATAGTGGCTTGGTGAATGAAGAAGTCGCGCTTTGGATCAAGGTTTTTGCACGGTATAAACTTCCTTCTCTTTCCCAAACTACTTGAAAGCATACCAACAAAATCAGGATAGGTACAATTGGGAAAATTGGAAACAGTGATGTCGTACGTCTTGTCCTGCAGCGCAAATGTGGATGAGATCATGGTGAAGACCCGACCATATCCTGGATTAGGCACTTCCATTGTTCCCGCAACACGAGCGTGAAGCATTCTCGCGGACTCGATTTTGCCGTTGTATTATGCGGTTGGAGGGAATCGTCGAACCAGCTTCCCATTCCGTCTGGTTGGCCACAAGTGAGCGTCAAGCGGAGGTACTCGTGAACTGTACTTGAAGCACCTTCACGTGCAATGGAATGTCTGGCTAGGGAGAAACCCGCCTCTTCCAGCATTGCGATCGCTTGGTGAGTGAGACCTGTGCCCATCTTCACAGGCCACACGGTTGGTGGAGTAGGCTTCCTCACCACGGAGGGCCTCACTGTCCCACGCACACATCTGCCGCAATCGTCAGCGCAGAACCAGAACTTGTGGTTCTTTGCCTCTCCTTGTTCGTAAGGGAGAAACAAACCAGTGAATGTAGGAGCTGCAGTGCGTTCTTTCCCTCCGGATATGTCGCGCACCTCACTTCGGTGAGTCTTGGCCCGCTCACCACGGCCCCTATGGACCGTGATGAGTCCCAAGACTCCCCACGACTCCCACCACGAGGTCTCCGCCCCCATGGTGAGTCCTATGCCACCCCCACTAAGTCCCGCTAAGCTACCACCACCCCTTGTGGAGCCACCCCCACCGCAACCCGGTGTGCGGGGCTCCACCTAGTGAGCGCCTCCGCTTCCCTGAGTGCCTTGGGCACTCAAGGGTGCTTCAGCCCCCCATACCTATCGCTGCCGCTGCCCCCACCACAAGGGCAGCCCCTCATGTGTCCTGACCCCCTGCCCTCAAGGCAAAGGGCCGCGACACACACCCCTACCAACAGGGAGTCGATGTCCTCATCGACTTGTCCATTTTGTAGAAACGAACATCCAAGTTGTGGCGTCCCACATCAAGGAGTTTGTTTCCGTACCATGGCGTCCCATGGCAAAGAACCAAACCCCACACTTGACTCTACTCTCCACTAGCTAGTTCGGCCGACTTCCTCCAAGTCCCGGCCAAGGGTGGAGCCTCTCCAGCTCCTCCCAGTGCACTCTTCTTGGCCTACTTCAAGGCCAAGGAACGATCCTCCCCGAGGATCGAATCGCCTTACTGCAACAACATTGCTTGCGACCGCTCATGATGCCGCTTTTGGCATCACCTTGAGCAAGGGTTCACCTGGAACCCTCTTTGACTAGGAAGATAACCTTGAACAAACCGTGCGCCCCAATCACTACAATTGGGTCCGCCTTGGAATGCTGGCCTGAGGTACGGGAACACGCCGAAGCCGCACTACGGCTTCGTCCCGAGGCTACACGATTATAGTACGTGAACGGAAGCACGTAGCTTCCGCGTTAACCCGCACTACAAAGCAACCCCCTCGGTAGCGCAGTTATAGTACGCGCACGCGCCAGGTGCGCACTAGCACGTGAACTCCCAAAGAAGGCGCAAGTTTCCTTGCCCCTTGGATGGGGGGTCACCCGATTTCGGCACTACGCAAACACACGATTAACCCAATTTACCTCTCCCACTTTTGTAAGCTAGCATGCATTCTACACACTAGCCAACCACACCATGCATCACCATTCCAAACAAAATAGGACGCACAGAATTTGGAACCCATTTCCTTTATAACAAATTTTTGTACAATACAAGTTTTTGCAATCGGATTCCTAAGCTAGCTAAGCCGGGCTAAGCATGCATTTCCTCCCCCACGCTCCAAGGTTGATGTCCCCATCAACGCTTCTTCCGCTTTTTAGGTCGCCCTTCGAAAGCTGCAACCGCCTCGGATGCGTTTCCCATTTCTGAGGCACGCACCCAAGATGCCTCCACAAGATGATAGCCCTTCCATTTGACGAGATACTCCGTTTCTCGGTTCTTGAACCTCCTCGACTTAAGTATTTCCACCTCGTACTCAGGTTCATTTTCATGATCCAACAGCATAGGTGGCGGACGCAACACTTGATGCCGATTCGGGCGCGCTTCATCTTTGAAGTAAGGCTTCAAAAGGGAGACATGGAATACTGGGTGCACCTTGCTGTTTGCCGGCAGCTCCAATTCATACACATCCTCATTCATAACCTTCCGAATGCGAAAAGGTCCCGCATACGGAGGTACAAACTTCGGACTCACTTCCGGAGGTAGTCGGAAATTCTTGATGTTCAACCAGACCTCCGTGCCTGCCTCAAACTTCACTTCCCTCCGCTTCCGATTCGCCTGCCTTTCATACCGTTTCCTAGCTTTGGCAATGTTGTACTTTGCGAGCTTCAACAAACGCTCGCGTTCTTCCAGTACCGCCGCTACTGCCGGTTCCTCAACGTCCTGGGCGGCCCAACTTGTCGGCACCAGAGGTGCTTTTCCATAGACCAATACGAAAGGGGAAACTCCCGTTGCGGAGTGTTCTGTGTTATTATAACAGAACTCTACCGCGTCTAAGTGTTCCACCCAGTCTGTTTGGTCTGCCGACACGTAATTCCGCAAGATCTGCTTCACTACGGAATTCACTCTTTCTGTTTGGCCGTCGGTCGTAGGTCGGAAGGCGGTGCTCATCTTCAGCCCAAATGATGGGCACCCCATCTTCTTCCAAAGTGCTCTCCAGAAATTACTCGTAAACTTTGGATCGCAGTCCGAGACAATATCCTTCGGGACTCCATGATGCTTTAAGACGTGGGCGAAGTAAAGTCGCCCTGTCTCCTGCGCCGTTGCCGTCTCCTTGGTGGGATGAAATGGCCCATTTTACTGAACCTATCCACCACCACCATGATTGCATCGAATCCTTTTGACAGCGGCATAGCAGTCATGAAATCCATCGAGACGCTTTCCCAAATCCCCGTCTGGAATCGGCAAGGGTTGTAACAGCCCCGCTTGCTTTTTGTACTCGCTCCGGTTTTGTTGGCATGTGGTGCATGTCTTGACATACTCCTCTGCCTCCTCCCTCAGTTTGGGCCAGAAATACTCTTTCTTCAAGAGTGCCGCAGTGCGCTTGGCTCCGCCGTGGCCCGCAAGCGGGCTATCATGGCATTCTCTCAAGAGGCTATCTCTGATCCCTCCCTTCGGCACGTAGAGACGCTTTTGCTTATACCGGCAGCACCCATTTTGCAAGTGGAACTGCGATTTAACCCCCATTCTCAAGTCCTGCATCACGGACTTTGCCAGCTCATCCTTCCGGCAAGCTTTCCGGATCTTCCTTTGGAGCGCCGTCTCGCCCTTGTACACCAACAAGAGCTGCTGCTTTCTACTTAAAGCATCGGCCACCACGTTGTCTCGTCCCGGTTTGTACTGGATATCCACGTCGAACACCGCCAAAGTATCTTGCCACCTAAGTTGTTTTGGGGACAACTTGGGCTGCGTGGCAAAATACTTCACCGTGACTGAATTGTCCGTGAACACCTTCACTGGGTTGGAACCAACATAGTGGTGCCAAAGCTCAAGACAGTGCACCACCGCCTTCATCTCTTTCTCGTGCGTCGGCCACCGTCGCTCCACTTCATTCAATTTCTTACTTTCGTAAGCCACTGGACGTCCATCTTGCATCAGTACACCCCCAATCGCGAAGTCCGACGCATCTGTATGTATCTCGAATGGACGATCGAACTCCGGGATTTTCAAGACTGGAGCTTCCGCCATCCGCTGCTTCAATTCAGCAAAAGCTTGGCCACAAAAGGTGTTCCATGCCCAGACTTTAGATTTACACAGAAGGTCGACAGCGGCCCTGCGATCTTGGCGAAATTTCTCACATACTTCTCGGTAATAGGAGGCGAGTCCTAGGAAGGATCGCACTCCCGGGACCGAAGTCGGAGGCTCCCAGTCCAAGATCGCCCTCACCTTTCTGTCATCCATTTTGATCCCATCCTGTGTAATCACATGCCCAAGAACTCCACTTTCGTGACCCCGAATTCGCACTTTGAAGCTTTGGCATACAGCTTCCCTTCTCGCAATTTTGGAACACCCTTTTGAGGTGCTCCAGGTGCTCCTCCTTTGTTTTCGAGTACACCAAGATGTCGTCGATGTACACGATCACAAAGTCATCCAACCACTCCTGAAAAAGGCTGTTCATCAGCGTGCTAAAGGTCGCCGGTGCATTGGTGAGCCCAAGGCATCACAAGAACTCATATGAACCATACCTTGTCCTGCACGCGGTCTTCTCCTCATCTCCTTCCGCCACCCGAATTTGATGATAGCCGGAGCGCAAGTCGATCCGGCTGAAATACTTCGCTCCCCAACCGATCGAAAGAGGTCGTCGATCCTTGGCAAAGGGTACCGGTTTTTATAGTCACCTTATTCAAAGCCCTGTAATCGACACACATCCGCAGCGTCCCATCCTTTTTGTCTGCGAATAGCACCGGGGCTCCGTAAGGTGACTTACTCGGCCGGATGTACCCCTTTGACATTAGATCCTTGAGCTGAGTCTTCAGCTCGACCAACTCTCTGTGGCTCAACCGTGTAGGGCGCCTTGGCAGGCGGTTCCGATCCCGGTATCACCTCAATCTTGTGGTCAACTCCTCTTCGCGGGTGGCAAGCCGCTTGGTAAATCCTCCGGCATCACATCTTGGTATTTCTCCAAAATCCCCTTGATCCAATCTGGGCTCGGCTCCCCATCGCCTTCTCCCTTCACTTCTCTAATGTAAAGCAAAAACTGGGGCTCGTGTGCCTCCTCCACGGCCCACTCCCTTGCTGACAGAAGGTTTATTCGCCCTCCCACGGGATTTGGGCGTTTTCGACACTCGTAAAGACCTCGCCACCATTCCCACATGGCAGCGTGACTACTCTCTTGCGGCCATCTATGACCGCTCCGGATTTGCTCAAAAAGGTCATCCCCAAAATGAGATCACTCCATCGATCTCGCAGATGGTGAAGTTCTCACGTCCCTCCCAACTCCCCAGTTGAAGAGGAACATCAAACGCCAACCTTGTCGCCAACTGTGGTTCTCCTTTGGCAGAACGCACCTCAATAGAGGCCCCACGTCACTTGTCGGGAGTCCCAGCTTTTGTGCCGTTGCCGGTGTCATGAAGGAGTGCGACGCTCCTGTGTCCACCAACAACGACACATTAGTTCCGGATATTATCCCATCCACGAACAATAACTGACTCCTTTTCGTAAGGCGCCAGTTTCCTGATACAACTCACAAGAAAATTTGCCTACCTTGCAAGTCCTGGCGACCACCGCTTCCACCAAGCGACTGATGGTATCTTCCGACAGCTCCGTGGTTCGCCCGAGTCATGTTCAATTGTCGGGGCTTCGTGCACTTCTTGGCCATGTGCCCGGGCTCCCCGCAATTGAAAACACACTCCATCAAAGGTCGCCTTCTGTCCGCCATAGCCGCTCCACCCGCTTTTCCTTTCGAAGCACCGGGTGCCGCCTTGACGTGTGAAGGCCCTCCCTTCGATTTCCACGTGCCATTGTCGCCGCGTGGCCTATCCCACTTCTTTTCCGGTCGGAAGGAGTCACCTTCCCGCCGGGTCTTCTTGTGGTTCAGCTCCGTACGGCCTTGTCTCTCACCCCTAGGGACATCCGAGAAACATTCAGCCCTCTCAATTGCCTCGTTCAAAGTCTTAGGTGGCTTCTCCTCCAACTTCCGCCTGGCCCATGGGCCAGTCCCGCCACAAAGTTGAAGACCATTTCTGGTTCTGCCATGTCCGCGACTTCGAGCAACAGCACATTGAAAGCCTGGACATACCCCCGAATGTCATCTGTTTGCTTCAAATTCCTCATCTTGTCCGGGCAAGCCAGGACGCGTTGAGGGCACAAACTGTCTCTTCATCAATTCCTTGAACCCACTCCAGTTCAAGGTTTCCGGGCTTGGACCTCGGTCGTGAAGGCGTTTCTGCCACCATTGTTGAGCATAGCCCCTCAAATAGGTGGGAGCCACTTCCACCCGATCCTCGTCACTCAACTTGGCCGCCCGAAAGTACTGCTCTAGCTCCAAGAGCCAGGTGTTGAGTGCCTTCCGATTTTGGACGCCCTCGAAGGTCGGGTTCCTTAGGCTTCACCTTAAACTTTGCCTTAGTGGAAGTGGCATTAGCCGCCTTCAACACGTCTTTCAACGTCCCGCCAAACTGCGCCAACAACCCTTCCCAAAAGGCTGCCGGCATGGGAGGCATCTCTTGGTTTGTCGGAGCTCTCAAGGATTCCTCGGGCTCCGACTCCTCGGATTCCTCCCGCTCTTGGCGGCCTCGTTTTGGAAACATGCATCGCTTCCTCAAACGGCCGCCTCGGTGACACGTCGCCCCCATCGGGCTCACCGGGATCATCATCTTTTGGGCCGTTCCGCTTTCGCTTCGGCTTGCCCGACCCCATGATGAGGCCAATCCCAAGGACGATCGCGTACTGAACTCTAAGCTCTGATACCAAGTGTCGCGCACCTCACTTCGGTAAGCTCCCCTTCAAGTCATAGTTACTCGCTTTGATGCGCGCGCCTGACTCCCAACCTGGCCGCCGGGCCAACTTGGAGCTCTCGGCTATGCTCACCGGGACATAACGGTCCCCCTTCGCTTTCCAAAGAACCCTCCACCTATTTGGAACTAGGGGATTCCCTTGGTAGTTGGCAGTCCGGAACAGCTCCCCACTCTTTGGTCGCTTTCCGGCTCGCTCGCTTACTCACTAGTTTTTGGTCACCAACGGGCTTGCACCGTTCTCGGGGTTCTACTCCCTATATATACTTCTGTAGCTGTCCGCGGGGTTCACAACCACCATTGCCATTTTATGGCGAACCACCACGAAACCCTCGACTCCCGGTGATGAGTCGCGGTGAGTCTTGGCCCACTCACCACGGCCCCTATGGACCGTGATGAGTCCCAAGACTCCCCACGACTCCCACCACGAGGTCTCCGCCCCCATGGTGAGTCCTATGCCAAAAGAAACAAAACCGATATTAGGATGGGACCCTGAAAGATATATCCGAAGCACCCGAAGGAAGGTGAATGCAAACCGCTTATCGTTGTCATGGCCGATCCCCACTGTCGGTAACGGAAGTGCCAAAATGCAAACCAGTCTTCCAGTGCCCTCATGTTGTCCTCCGATGCCGCTCCACATGAGTACCACCATACACGAATTGTCTGGAACAATGTATTCGCTTCCCCCATAGTTTTGGCGTCTTTGTACTGTTTGTACAGTTGACGATGCATACTCTGCATATCTGGCTTGATGTCTGCCTTTGTGTGTTTGTCCAGGGATTGTGTCCAATGGAAAAGACACGTACATTCTCTTCCAGGCATTGACACTTTTGGATCTCCCGTCCCGAACACAATGCGGACAGCGTTGAAGTTAGCTTGAGCACTGTCGGCCATGAAACCAAAAAAATTGGGAGATGGGAGACCATTGGAACACGAATGAGAGCTTCTCACATGAGCTGCTGTGAATTTGTGTCCTCTGACTGCATGTCACACACTGCAATTGTCATGACACGCTGGTACACAGGGTCGTAAACATGACATGCCATTGTGGTCCAGTCTTTAACCCTCTTGACGTGATCGAACATAAGGAAGTAGTTGCCAAGATCGCCACCCTTCTGCATACGTTTAACTAGGCTGAGTCCGCTGTCCTCACCTTTTGTGGACATTTTGAACAGGATTACTTTCCTAGCTCCTTGTCCCGGAAAAACGTTGTCTTGGATGTAGTCGTACATGCTCATTTTCTTCAAATCCATAATATTGTCCATATAACCTCGGCTCCCAGAGCCCATTCTTAAAGCGTTCACCTGATTCCTAATGTTTGGAGAAGTCAAAGTTGAGAAATGGTCCATAACAATGTCCAAAGCTGGTCCCTCCAGTTTTCCTCCAACCGAATCCGATGCACACAGAATACGGCTTTCTAGAAAGGACTTGCTCACCCCCATGGCAATTGCAGATGTGGTTTAAGTTGGATTGGTATCCAACTCTTGCCTTATCAGACGCGAGATTGTCTCAACGCTCTCCCTGTAATCCCCCTTGGACACAGGGTGGTTGTGAAAACCGAAATGGACACAGGCTCTAGTCAGGGTTTTGAATCGATGCACCACAGAGTACATTCTGGGCGCCACACAATGCAAGGCAGCAAGGTGGTACCCTACAGAACTTGCACACAAAAGTGTTATAGTATGGTGGTGTCACCCCAGGCTTGAATGGATTCTCAGTGACACCATCCCATTCGCTTTGGTTTTGCACACCTGACAGTGCGAAGTGTCTGCATTTCATGTTCTCGCATTTCAGGTGCCCATTATAGACCGTTCGCCTGAATATGAGGTTGTCATGGTTGTGAATATTGGAGGTTTTTGTGCGGCACCAAGGGTGCCCATCGTGCTTTTTGTCCATTCCTTCCATGAGACTGGAAATGCCCCCCACGCGACCAGGAGGAGGTAGCTCGAAAATAGTATTACTATCAAAAGATACCGGCAAGAATGCCACCTGAACATTTGAAAGTGCTCCCAGTCAATCCCCCTCAACTCACTCTTGAATCCGGCCATCCCACCCATGGCTTTCAGTTTAGGAATGACACCGGTGATCTCCTCCACATCTGCTTCTTGATATGGACATGGCTGATCCACGGGTGGTATTTCACAGGCGTCATTGGAGAATGAGTCCGAAAGCTCAACTACAGTGTTAAACGGTACTTGACTCCTTCTTGACAACCACGGGTGTTTTTTTCTGGGCCACTGATGCTGCCGTGCCAGGAGTAAGGAACGATCCTGCATACTGTCTCCGAGGAGCACTGAGCACCCTGTATCTGCCTGGAGGCACTCTCCATTGTGTGGTTGTTGCAGTATGCGAAGGTTTCTGGAACGCTTCATTGAGCAGTTTTCCATTGGCATCGTACACTTCCCTCTCAAGGAATAGAGTTCCATTTTCCAACCGAAACTGCGTTGCGAGCACGTGTTCATGCACCACCGCAAAACCGTCATCTTCCACCTCGTAAGAAAATGGCACAGGGTGGTCCTCACTGAAGAAGTCCGCGTCAAGGGAGCCTATGGCCTGGGAGGCCATCTGTCAATGTTGCTTCAAAACGAACAGTTCACAATCCAATGTTGCTTCTGATTGCAGGTTGTACTAGAGCGGAGTTTTTTGGCTGTATAGAAGACGTCCTTACACACAATTGCAGGTGTCGCTCCCGCATGCAGGTCTCCTAACGCGGTTCGGCACATCAAAGAAATGTGTCCCCATGTGAACCAAGTGGATGGTCACAGAGTGCCCAAATGCGGAGTGAATAATGTCAGCCCTAATTAAAGAATCCAACTGTTTTTTCACAGGTGCCCCACCAGTGCATTGGACAACGAATTCCGCAAGATTGACTGACAGAGCCGTCATTTGGCTGTCATGTCAAAGAGTCCAGATGAGGTGCCCATTTCCATTCAATGTTAACGGCACCTGCACCGCTGTACAACTGTACATACTGCACATTCCTCTGAAACATCCCAAAAGCTATTACCCAATAATAAACTTTTTCGGATGAGAGGTGGACCCAAACGAATTTCGGTGGATGAGAAACAAATGATTTCCGGAGATATTCATAACGGTTAGATGGACACGTGTTCGCCATGCGTGTGGAATGAGCATGTGGCGCACGGGCAGTTGCAGGGTTGAGTGGACCAAAAACGGCAGATCTTGCTCCATGAAAGTCCATGACCAAAAACAAAAAGTTGAGGATACTATCCCAAAATATTTGTTTAGTGATAGATAATGGTATACTGAACATATTTAGTAAAGAGTCCTACCCCAAATATTAAAGATATAATTCATTAAACATTTTAGTCTATTATTTAGAGAAAATATGAAAAACAAAAAATTAGAGTTTACAAAAACATTTCAATATGACACCTAGCCATTGAAGATTATAGGTTTTTATACTTCTAGAAAAACAGTTACACCCAAAATCCAAAAAACAAGATGAGCTATGGACTTTTCAAAAAATGCCTATTTTTTTGACATATGAGTCAAATGACAAATAATTTTGCCACTTCAAATCCATACCTATGATGTGGACCAAAATGACCACCTTATTTCCAAATTTCAATGGAATTCACAAATGGCACATAGGAGAACTTGAATCCATTGTAATTTCATTCATTGCGGTAACAGTCCACAATGATTGTGTTCAAAAGTCCATAGCGGAGTCATTTCTTATCAGATTCATGATTGGAGAGTTGCTATGGGTGCGTATTGAAGCTAGGAATCCAATGACATATATATTTGATGGTTTTAATGAGTTAATTCAGTTTCAATTGATGACACCATCAATTGCAGTCATCTAAAATTGTGCTGGTAACGTCCAGTTTGGTCGAGTCAACCTTGCATTCACCGGCACAGGTTGTTCCAAGCGATCATCTTGGCGTGGAAGGCCTTGCGGTGAACCTCCCGTAGCCCCCTTTTTTCCTACTTCTCTTTATTCTCCTTGCAACCCTGGATTCTGCAGACACGGTGACCCCATCCCGAGGGAGAAGAAAGCGTCGAAGAACACTTTATTTCACATCAAACAAGCAAAGGGCACGCGCTAAGGAGAGGATGAGGAAGGTGAGACGGGAACTTAGAATGGGAGAAGAAACCTCCGTCGAAGATGAGGACGAAGGGCAAAACCCGATTCTGCAACCACAGTTTGGAGAGGAAGGTCTTGAAGTGATCCCGGAGGCGACCGAAGAGCAACCTCCAGTAGAAGGGGGGGGAAGATGAGGAAGTCAGCTGGGCTCGGGAGGAAGCGCTGCAAGTGGAGAACCAGGTCTTGAGAGAGCAAGGAGGAGAGATGGACGTGGAAATGCTGTCGTCTACCGCTTTTTCGCACCACCGGGACCTCATTGGAAACATGCTGCCTCCAGACCTCATGGAAAAGATGAATGCCTCAGGAGCATCATCAAGTGTAAAGAAGAAACCGGAGGTGGCTATCAACCTTTTTTTTTTTTTTTTTTTTTTTTTTTGGGTCTGTTCCATGCTAAACACAGAGGTCGACATCAACCTTGCGTCAACGACCTCCAAAGTGGATGTTTTGGGCATGAAACGAGTGCAGATGCTGCACTCGAATCAACCTTGCGTTGACGCGAGGTTGATTCGTGTGCCTTTTTTGTTCATTCCCACCTCCCGTATCCGCTTGGCAGCCATGGAAAAGATGAATGCTCCCGATGCATCATCAAGTGCCAACAAGAAACCATAGGTTGCAATCTCCTTTTCCATTTGGTTTTTTTGTTTGTTGAACACCAATCTGAGAGCTCGACATCAACCTTGCGTCAACGCAAGGTTGATGTCGACCTCCAAAGTGTATGTTTATGAAGGTGAAACGAAGCAGATGCAGCACTCGAATCAACCTTGTGTTTACGCGAGGCTGATTTTGATGCCTCTTCTGTTCACTCCCAGCATCCGAAGTCCCGTGCAGTGTGCTACGCTGAGTTGGGTGTTTCCTAGAACAGATGTAGGCTGTCATTGTCAGCTGCTAGCAGCAAGGCAAGGATGAATGCTTGATTTGTGCAGAGGCAGGATAGCTGAAGGAATAGAGATAGAGTGTGGGTGACGCGGGGTGCTGGGCAATGGGCAAGATGTCTTTGTATAAACGTGAGTGACCTTCCTATCATCCTGGGTTTCATTTTTAGTGCATGTTTCTTTGTGAAGTATCTGACGACTTCGCCAATACACACCAACCTTTTTGCTTTGGTTTGTTTAGGACATGGGATAGAAGTTACCATAAACAACACTGGCATTGGTTTTTCATATATGGTATTAGATAATCTCTTTAATTGTTTCCGCCTTGGCAGGTTGCTCAATGACCTTCCCTGGACGCCTTGAGTATAGCGCGAGTGAGTGTCTCACAATGCAATATTGGTTGGTGCATCTTATGCAAGAACTTGGAAAACAAACAAATGTCCTTGCTGTAGTAATTCTTAAAGCCATGCAAGCCGTTTTTGATGGGTTGCAGATTGATGGAATACATGAGTAGTTAGAAGATTCTGGGGAACACTTTTCAAAGTGTTATAGTTAGACAAAATAATTCACATGAGAACATGCGACTATTTAATGTATTTTTAGATCGCAACAAAATGATAATGATAAATAGATTGGTAAATAGAGATGGTATGCAATCTCTTGGTTTTGCTCAGCTTTTTGCAGTTATGTCTTGCTGCCTTGTTCTCTTTGTATTATATATTATATTTCATTGTTGTAATAGACATGTACATGACTGCTATCATAGTCATAATAATGACTACATCTATTTTCACTCTCCAATAGTACTACACCACGTGGCAGAAATACAAATATGTAAAAAAAATAGCAATACACCCCAAAACCCATCATGATACATGTCAATCTGCTGATGGACCACGTGTAAAAACTGAAACGCCACGTGTTGCAACCGGATTAGCACACCCGTAGTCATAGTTCGCAGTCATGGAGAGCTAAACACTCTGCCACGTGTCATTTCCTGCATCGAGCAAGTGCCACTCTTGCACAGCCGCTGACATGGACTACACTGTCCGTTCAGTCATTCAGTAAAGCCAGCGTGTATGACTACCCCCAGCTGCTCTGGCGCCACGTGACAGCCAGCCTGGAGAGTCATATCTGCCATGTCACAACTGACTAGGTCTTTACGTCTGCAGAGTCAGGAAGTCGTAAATGGCTTCCATGACTGCATTTGCAGTCATAACACAGAGACGTAAAAGCCGCAATTTGTTGTAGTGTTTGACTGCATGAGAAGAAGAGCCCCCGAGTCAGAAAGGAATTTGTTGCTGAATGAGAAAGCCCACTGCTAGTAATGAGAATCCGATTTGTTCCAAGTGGGGGTTGAATTGGAAGGCAACAACACATCAGGGACAGGAAAACCGTCAGGAATGTCCAGCACCACAAGGTCAGTCGCGTATGCCTGCTGAACTCCATTCACCCAATCTGGCCTTTTTGTGACCTACAGCAAAAAAACAAGAGACAGTGTCACAAGCCCAATCCAAATCCAACACGAAATCAATCCCGTTGACAAGCCAGAATGAGTTGCCAAAACAAAATTATTCATACCACAGTTAAGACATATGTGCTTACCTGAGTGAGGAACGAAACAAGCATGTCCCATGATTTCGAGGGTACCCCTTTGAATGTGGACTTCCTGGATTCCATCATTGCCAGAAAAACTTTCATTCACCACCTTACGATGGAATTGGCCCAAAACCCTGGATGGATGTTCTCTCGCCTCGAAAGGCTGCTCCCTCGACTTTGTTGTTCTCCTATCCCTCCTAGTTGGAGAAGGTTGTCTTTCAACGACCTCTGACGGGCCCTGTTCCTGCGGGCTGCACTCTTCCCTTCCCTTCGGATCCCCGGCAATCTTCCCCTTCCGTTTTGGAGTAGCAGATCTCTCAGGCTCTTTTGCAGCCAGAGCAGCAATGATTATGTCCTCAATGTCTTTGTCAGCCAGCTGGGCAAGTGCCGCGACGTTGTCATTAAGGTTTCTCAAACAACTTCATCGAATGGTGTGTCCCTGTTTTGGCAGATCGAGGTACTACCCACAGTCTCTGAAGTGCGCCCTGCTCCAGTCTCTGGCAATACCAGCCGTGTACATTGTCTTGTCATTGGAGGGGTCAGCCCATGAGTAGATGAAGTCTGGGTCATCGCTAAGGTACTTTCCCGGTATGAGGACATGATACATGTACCTAAATCACACACACCCAAAATCCAGACAGTCATTCGATCTGAACAGGACACAGATCACACATCACGAAAAGGGTATTGGAATGCAGGTCAGTAACACTGAGAAACTAACTTTTGCCAGCCCGAATCAACCTTGCGTTGACGAAATGTTGATTCGAGCTGAAATGGAAAATACCAAATGTGGAGAACTGTACTTTCAACGAGCACTTACGAGAGGGAAAGCCCATTATCCTAAACCATCGCATGCACAACATGGAATCCCCAATCAACCTTGCGTTGACGCAAAGTAGAATTGGCGGATACACATATGATAATGTTGCATTGAAGAGACAGTGATTGACAAGCGGAATTCAACATTGCGTCAACACAAGGTTGTTTTCATTAACAGAGGAAATGGAAAACAGTGCTTGAAAACAAGCATCCGAAGATCTGCTGGTATGGAGATTCAACCTTGCGTTGACGCAAGGTTGAATTCCTCTACTGAAACACCTGTCCATGGTATTTGATAACCTTAACTTTCCTACAATTGTATGGAAATCGGGGTATTTTCTGCGGGACATTTCTAGCAATCCATACCGTCAAACAACGTTGCGTCAACGCAAGGCTGTTTGTTGGTACAGTGTAAGCTCTAAACAGCATTTCAAACAGACTCCAAACAGACAGCCCAAGAATCATGGCAGCATTAGAACTGGAAACGACAGCAAACAACAGCCCAAGAACACATGAAAACCTACATAGCCTGGCCCTTCATCAACCTTGCGTTGACGCAAGGTTGATTTGCCTGTCAGTTTTTGCCCTTTCACATGCAAAAAACGACATCATTGGATACCCCAGGTACAGGAAAGTGAAACCAAAACAACGGGATACTAGCTTGCGTTACCGCAATGTTGCTCGGCTGCACGTCCAGAGCCCTCAGAGCTCCCTCAAAACCTTCAAATTCGCAATTCTACATGGAAAAGACGACACATGAATACAGAAACATACACATCTAGTACCAGATTTGTTTCTTGGAGGTCACACCTGTACAACACTCGTTTCATTGCTTGCTCGCTGTTGTACTGGTTTTTGAATTCGTAGGACCTGGAGATTCCTTTGTCTCTCTCAAACTCCCTGAAGAAGCAGTATTTCCAGACAGCGAGCTTCCATCTCCTATATAAGCCTCCAGTGTGATCCGGGGGCAAGCCATCTGGATTTTGTAGTCTGCCATTGACTCCCCAAATGCAGCCACCGCTCGTTTTTCCAACAGCAGCAAGAAAGATCATCAGAATTTGGGAGAGAGTACGAATGTGCACAATCATTGGAAAATGGTTTTGTGGAAACCTTACCTGGCTCCAGAAGGTTGCTTTGTGTAGCCACTGGTCAAATGTGTGGTCGCTAACAACTTTTATTGCTTGTGTCTTCGAGTTCCTCTCATGAGTTGGGAACATGTTGGTGTCTCTCACAAGTGGATCCGAATTCCAGATCTCCAGCCACCTGATTTTGGTTGCATTGTCCACCATTGAAATGGAAAGGTGATACAGTTTCTCTTGGGTCATTTTTGGCTTGGAGCCATACTTGTCATAATGTGCTTTCACCTGCTCCAGAAATTCCGTGCCAAGACTTGGATCTGCTATGCGGATTTGTTTGTCAAATGCACTCATGAGGTTCATCCTTTGATTGTTCATCTCGAATCTCATAATGTCCTCAAGCCCAGTTGCAGACCTCTGCTCTTCTGTGTGGGAAGCATAGTACTTTGCTTTCGCCTTCAAACCAATTTCTGCTATTTCTTGCTGCATACATTACAGGGAAAAAGAATCAAACACTGGCGTTTCTTGATAAAATTTACACTAACAACAAACAAACAGATGTCAACAAGCTTACCATGTACATGTAGTCAAGAAAAGCCTCCCTTGTCAGGCTGTACCATGTGCTTGTCTTCTTTTCAGCACACCTCTTCATCTGCTGAGGACTGAGCACGTTCGTGAATGACTCCAGTGGCATCAACCCTATCTTCTGGATACGGAATAGTGTGTGGCAGAGATTGGTCGTCACATGGGAGGTTTCATTGGACCTGGAAAAACCTTCAACTCATAAGATGATTTCAAATTGTGGAAACGCAGACTGGAACGGGAATAATGTTGGTAACTTACTTGTTTATGTCGTGCATGGCAGATGAAGTAGAAAATAATAACGATTGCTCTAGGCATCCATTCCCTTATTCTCATAACTTGGGGTGGATGCCAAGGTTGGTGTTGGTTGGCATTGTGTGGTGGCTGTGAGTGCTTTGCTGCAGCTTCACTCCCCTTCCGCTGCCAAAAACATCCCACACACAAGGTGCATCAGCTGTGTAGTCCTACTGAACACAAGTCACAGAGCACAAACCATCCCACAACCACAACTATGGATTGGCTGACCTCAAACCCACTCCCCTGCAGCGCAAAGTGCCAAAAACTGAAAAGGAGAGGGACAGAATGTCCTCATAACATGTAAGCCCATTCATTGGTGAAGAAACAGAATGTGGGCGGGTTCACATCAGTACCGCATGAAACTTACCAGGAAACAGAACATCCATTCGGGTTTTGCACATATCCAGTGGACATCTATTCACACAATCAGCAAATGGCTGTATGGCGGAGCCCAGCAACGGAGCCCCAAAAGGCCTAAAGACTCTCAATGTTGGTAAACACAGGTGCAGACACAATTCAATTGAAAGGATATTGCAGACCTAGCCTCGTTGGAGTTATCAACGCATATAGCAAATGCGTACTCCAACGCAGGTGCAATGACGTGACAAAGCAACATTTCCTTGACCTAAAAACTAGTCCCTCTGCACACAGTGGTAGACCTAAAGGTTTTTCCACGATGTCCTCCCCCATGACACAAATTGAAAACATGTTCAGGGATGTTTTCTGCCTAACTTCATTTTCTGCCCAATCAGATCTCCTCTACGCTGATGATGTTGCCCTTTTGGCACAATCCCCGGTCTTTCTGCAACGCCATATCAAAATTTTGGAACAGTTCTGCAAAGACTATGGGATGCAAGTCAATCTTAGCAAGACCAAGATCATGGTCTTCAATGGCCAGGCTGGTCATAGATTCATCTTCAACCAGCAGGAAATTGAGATTGTCAAATCATACCGGTACCTAGGTCTGGTTATCCACTCCCCCAAGTTTCACTTTGCAGCCACTGCCTTGGACAGATTGACTAAAGGTAAGGCGGCCTCCGTCCGCCTTCACGCCAAATGCAAGCAAATACATCTGCGGCATCCCCCGACCAAAAAGTGGTTGTTTGACACCGTCGTCAGCCCTGCTACCATCAATGGTTGTGAGTTTTGGGCACCTGGTGTCCCTATCTCCTGGTGGGAAAAGAATTTGGAACCATTACAGTCATCTTTTCTCCAAGCAATGCTTGGCGCCAGAAGCACAACTCCATCTCAGATCCTAGGTGCAGCGTTCGCATGTGTACCATTGCAATCCGAGGCACAGTTCAGGCTTACAATCTTTCTCCATAGATTGCAGGCCCTTCCACCCAAAGGGCTAGTGGCAAGGGCCCTCACAACATCTATGAGGCTCAAAGCTGCAGGTTTCGGGAACTCCTGGTATGCTCGAGTGGACAGTTTATTGAAACGTAACGGACTTTCTACTGCTTTCTATTACCAATGAACCCACATGAGGTGGACATCACATCCAGACATGACCGCAACAGACTCATTCGGAGAGAGCTTATGGAATTACATGTCAAGAGAACTTGGATGCTACCCAATCTCACAACAAAGCTCCACTTCTATCGAGAGACATTCTTGGTGCTCCGCGATGATAGAATCTTCAGACCAAATTACCTTTCAGCACCCTTACCTCCTTCCCTCTTGAGGGCATTGGGGCGGTTCAGGGTGGGTTCCCACAACCTACGGATAGAGACTGGCAGATGGGAAAACCTGCAACGGGAGGACCGCCTATGTCCAGCTTGCATAGGGCGCAGCAAGGAAATTGAAACTGAAGAACACTTCTTCTTCTACTACTTGCCCTGTATACTACGACATCCGTTTGAACAACTTTGTGGATATGTGCATCCCAGTTTCAGTTTCAGGAGAACTCAACGCCCAGAAAACAAGAACACAAGTAGGGGTAGAACTCACCTCATGCGCAGCGGTTTTGTGCCGTTTGCGCACCTTTTGGAGAGACTCTGCAGATGGAGGTGCAATTTCCTCCGAACTGTCCTCCACCTCATCGTCGTCGCCCATGCTATACTCGCTTGTGTCAAAATCCAAACTCGAAGACCGCCCACCGCTCTGCCTTCCCTCTCGCACCGACGCCATCTGTACCGGATTCAGTCGAGCCAGGCGGGGGCTCCTTCGCACCGCGGGGCTGGAATGTGCAGAAGTGGGAGGAGGTGATGCTGCCTCGGCGGTCGAGCGCTTCTTACTAGGCGTGGACATAGACCATGACAAAGATGAAGACGAGCGAGGACATAGACCATGACCAAGACAAAGACGAGCGAGGAAGACCAAGACATGCAAAGGAGGAAAGAAGGACAAGGAGGGGAGTGTGATCACACACCCCCCTGATCTGTAGTGAAGATCCGGCCGTTGTTGATTTCAAATATGAACACGTGTCGTGCATCCGACACTATGGCCTTTTCGACTTTGAGACGTTAAACCCTAAACCACTAAACCACTTACAATCCTCCAGACAACTAGATGTAGTGATTCACACAACTGACATGGATCCGTTAACTTTTTTTCGTTCAAAATTAGGCGAAGGAAACACACTGCAATGATGCCGTGTATGGCTCCGCTTTACATGCATTCTTGGAGAAAATGCGCATGATGTGTGAGAAGTGAACACAGTGCTCTGCCAAATGATTCAGCAAAAACAAACTCAACTGTAGTGGTTCTCCCATCGCAGAGAAGGGTCCATTCGACACCACATCGCACCATGCCAGGTTGAGGTCCTCACACACACACCTACACACCGAGAATTTGCGAACCCACATCAGCTGGGAGAACATGGAAATTACCCCGTGGATCACATGCAAGCATGAATGAGAAATGGGTTTATGTTACATGGGAGATTTTGGTGTACCTGCGCGACATGCAACTCTGTCTACATACTCCATAAGTCGTTGTCCCAAGACCCAAGTGGACAGGGGAGGCCGGTGAGTCTGTACCACAAATGGTAATCATACAGCAGAGGGTACTGCTGCCCAACGTGCAAAAGCCGCCGGCTGCAGGATGCTAGGCATGCGAACTCGGGCACAGCACGCCTCCTCTGCACCCCACTCCGTCCCAACCAGTGCAAAACAACCGTGCATGCATTGACTGCCCTCTGGCTTTCTCTCCAGGCATTTGGGGGTCTGCGATCTGCTACACGTAAGTGTCTTTGAATGCGACGATCAAAGGAACTTGCAGTTGCCGTCTCAAGGGCAGCATTGCAAGAATCAGAATTAAGTAAGAAAGATGGTGGAAGAAGCTGCAAACAGCAAAGAGTGAAGTGGCAGGGCGATGCTCCATTTTTAACATGCTCCCCTTCCCGCCATGGTGATAGAGCCACACAAATGGACTCCCTTCCCGCCACGGTGCAATTTCACGGCAACAACCATTGCCCAAGATCACAAACGTCGTCAACTCGTGAAAATTGAAATTCCACGTACGTCCTCCGATTCCTCACACACACACGAACTGTAGAGACAGGTCGTTTTCCAGGATGTCGTTGTTTGAGTCGATTTTGGTCATTTCTCTCAGTGTCTTGTTGAAAAGATTCTAGTTATGATGGGAAGCATCGTGATGGCTTTTAAATGGTTTGCTGTTGAGTGTAACTTTTCATCATGTTGTGGAATCTACCGTTGGTATAAAATGTCAACTGTCTTCTCTGCCAAAGGATGTGCGGCTGAACCTTTCAAATTGAGATTGCAGGAGGAGGGAATTGACGGTAGTGAAATGGGAGTGGCAGAGCCAAATTGAGGAATCTCTGCAAAGGAGAATCCGGCCCCCTGCAACGGCGTGCACAAACAGCATTGAAGAGGCTCCCCAACAAAAATGAGTTCCCCTCGCCCATGCGGAGGACTTCCAATTAATCACCCCTGTAGACAGAACACCCGAGATGACAGGTTGTGGAAAGAGAAGTGGCACGTGCCCGAGCCCTTGCTTTCAAGGATGCCATGCCCATGTGAACGTTGTTTGGGCACTACAAGTAGATCTGAGGACGGTGTGCGCACACATCTCCTTCACCACAAAAGACATGAAGCATTTCGGGTGTGGATTGGAGATGGACCTGCAGACGAAGACGATGAGGAGTGGGCACAATTGGACAATGCACACCCCCGAGGGAGCCATACAGACAGGCCAGACGAGGACTATGTCATGGGCGCAGGACATGAACCAGGCATGGACGGAGGGGTGGAGATTACTCGAATGTTGCAGGAAGCATTCCACATCATGGACGATGCTGAAGAGGGGGACGGCGCTGCGACAACTGGGGATGGTGATGACGCAGGAAATGAAGGCATTCACGTAGGGGAAGGCGTGGAAGGAGGTGGAGATGGAGAATTGAATTCTGCACACATGACACTAGAAGAAGCATGTGTGCCACTGTACGAGGGATGCAAATCCACAAAGCTTGCTGCCACCATGCTGTTGATGAACCTGTGCACAACCCACGGTGTCTCAGACCATTTTGTGGACGAGTTGTTCTCTTTGCTTCGGCTGAACTTGCTTCCACAACCAAATGAAATGCCAAAAAGCTGTCACATGGCCAACCAATTGATTGGGAAGCTCGGCCTCAACTACGTGAAAATACATGCATGTCCAAAAGGACATGTACTTTTCAGAAGAGAGTACAAGGATGCTATGGAGTGCCCCAAATGCGGTGTAGCCCGATACCATGATGTGGGCAGGTTACAACAGCCAGCCAAGGTGTTGAGGCACTTTCCCCTTATCCCCCGTCTATTACGAATGTACAAATGCAAGACCATTAGTGAGCTCATGACTTGGCATTCCAGGAATGCCTCAAACGATGGTTTGGTAAGGCATGTCCCAGATTCCCTTGCATGGAAGCATATAGATGCAACTTGGCCCGATTTTGCCGAGGACCCACGCAATGTGCGATTGGCTGTATCTACGGATGGAGTAAACCCATACGGATCAAAGAGTTGCACATGGTCCACATGGCCCGTGCAGTTGGTGGCATACAACCTGCCACCATGGTTGACAACAAAGAAATTCTTTGTCATGTTGTCTCTCTTGATTCCAGGCAAGGAGTCCATGACAAATGCAAACATAGATGTGTATTTGCAAACATTGATTGAAGAGCTACAGGAACTATGGATTGGAGTTGAAGCTTATGACATTTTGAAACCAGTAGGGCAACAGAGTTTCACCCTTCGTGCCATACTCATGTGGTCAATCCACGATTTCCCCGCATATGGCCTTGTTGCAGGTTGCAAGACGAAGGGCTACAAAGGGTGCCCCATTTGTGGGCCCTATGTGGATTCACGGCACTCAAAGCCACTAGGGAAGACAATATACATGGGGCATCGACGTTACCTTGCAAGAAACCACCCCTACCGACGAGCAGGAAGGCACTTCAATGGATGTGTTGAAAAGAGAATGGCACCAAATGCTGTGACACCGGAGGAGACATTGCAATTTGCAAAGGAGAAAGAGACGTTCATGGAGATTGGAGGGAGAGACGGAAGTAGTGCGGATCCAGCCATGGAGCACGGGGTGAAGCGCCGGACAATCCTTTGGGATTTGCCATACTGGAAGGTGCATGAATCCCCCCCCCCCCCCATTCACTCACTTTCTTTCACATTGTGCTTCCTGGAATTACCTTTACTGTTAGGAGTCCTTCCACCAACTCCTAAGTCAATGTAACTACTATGCAGTAGATGTTGAAGTCGTACACCTCACTGTGGAGAGGATCGTGGAGTTGTTGAAAGCAGAATGTAGTAACATGGACAACTTCTGCCACATATTCTACTTTTTTTGCCCATAGAACTTGGTCTCATGGGAGGACATTTGGCATTTCAGAACCTCTTGCAGCGGTACCTCCTGGACCCCATGCATTGTGAGAAGAACTTCTGCGAGAACATTATGAAGACTATCTTTGGGGAGAAGGATACGATAAACGTACGAAAGGACATGGAGATTGAAGGGATACGGTCACATCTGTGGCTAAGGCCTGATCCAAATAGACCAGGCAAAGTGCTTATGCCAGCAGCATCATACGTCCTGACCAAATCAGAGCAAGAGGATTTTTTGAAGACATTGGGAGCCATGAAAGTGCCAACCGGATTCTCGGGTGCTTTCCAAAAGCATGCCATAAACAAGAAATGGTCGGGGATGAAGTCACATGATCTACACGTGATGATGCAACAGATTTTGCCAGTGTGCATTCGGGGTACGATGGCGCCAGGTCCTCGAACAACCATAATGCGTGTAAGTCGAGTGTTTAGGAAGATTTGTGCGAAGGTGTGGGATCCGAGGGACATTATATCGTTGCATGAGGATGTGGCTATGACCCTATGTTTGCTGGAGAAAGAATTCCCTCCATCATTCTTTGACGTCATGACGCACTTGCTAGTGCATCTTGTAGAGGAGTTGCATGTGTGTGGGCCCGTAGCCAGCCGGTGGATGTACCCCATGGAGAGGTACATGAAGGATCTGAAGGGGTATGTACGCAACATGGCACGGCCAGAGGGGAGTATGGCGGAGGGCTACATCCGCGACGAAGCCCTGGGCTTCATGACAGAGTATATGTCTTCATTTGATGCAATACAACGATGGGTGTGGGACGAGAACGAGGAAGAAGGAGTTGTAGGCGAGGTCCTAGAAGGTGGTGGAACAAAGCGTGTCATGAGGCGGGCCTTCGGGATGTGGCACATGATTATGTGCTGAACAACACAACAACCATGACACCATGGAGACAGTGGGTGCCAACTTACATCCCTCCTGTGCTATTCTTAATGGTCTTTGTATGCTGGAATTACATATATATTGTCACAAGTCATTCCGGCCACTATGGGAGTGGGATCGTGTACTAACAGGGTGCTTCAGACGACTACAGAGGGTGTTTCATAGATCTTGGTTGTTGCTTGCAAGTGATTATGAAGTAGGCTGCATCACTACAGTGTGCTTGAAAGGACACACACTCTGCATGTGGCATGCATGTACAGCACGGTGTTGGTCAGGGGGACTGAGTTGCAGCTTCTATTTGATTTCTGCCAGAAAGTACGCAGCGGAGAAGGTCCGCTTGAAAACGGAACGGAGTGCATTTGCAAAAGCATGGCGGAGGGGCGGTCGTAGGCGCAGATCCCCGGTGGAGTACCCCACAACAATGGAGGAGCTGTAGCCCTTTACAGTGTGGGTCAGATCTGCCATTGCAGTGTACGCATCAAAGAATGAGGACCCAGATGAGGGCATGGTGAGTCTGTCATTCCCCCCAGGGCTGATTGCCACTTCGTACCGGTCAATGAAAGCATATGGCAATCACTATAGAGTGGACGATGCCAACACCAGCCTCCTGGTGACTTATGACAGCGGAGTGGCATCATTTTTTGAACAAGAGAGTAGGAGCTGTGCACGAGATCAGAATCCAATTTCATGCCATGTGCAATATGTAGGAGTGATCAAAGAGATCCTTAAACTAGACTATGGTCTTGTGAAGCCAATTCTATTCCGTTGTTCTTGGGTAAAAGCCAATATGGTAGGAGAGAATGCCACCATGAAACGGGATGAATATGGGTTCCTCCTTGCTGATTTCAGAAAAATGCTACCACAAGATGAAGAGCCATTCATCTTCCCATCGCAAGTTGAGCAAGTTTTCTTTTCAGATGACACCCATGCGCCGGGATGGAAGGTGGTTCTTCACAAGGACCCCCGGGCCAAACGAGTCGTGGCCGACATCCATGATCAGGACCTAGGGGAGAATGCCGACCACGAGGGTCTGAGGGAACCACAAATCTACCAGATACGGCCGAACCAGTCTCTTTGGAAGGAGCAGTTACCTTTAATGAGGAAGACATTCCAGGGTTGGTAATTACCGCAAGGCAAATTGCAGATGTGGGTAGTGAAGGGGAAGATTATTTGGATATAGATAGTGAGCCCAGCTGAATCTCAGTGTCCATTAAGCCAGCAGCTCATAGACGAGAGCTATGCTAAGGACTCTTACTGTCCTTAGAACCCATTTTGTACAGTCCTGCAAGCGCGCAAGGGCGAGACAGTTAATAGTATCGATAATGTCCCGGTATGTGGTCCGTACTGTCTTGTGAACAAACCTTTTTTTGTTCTGCCAATATTGTTTTTGACATGTGAGGAGAGGATCGTCTTCATGTACGGGAAGTAGACGTGAATGTGTGCATGCATTTTCTGGCCCAGCTGCATGCTTTCCAGGAACAAAGACCAGTGGAATGGGGGGTGTCTCCAAAGGAGCAGGACCGAACGACACCTTTTTGTGCTTCCCTTGCTTTCCTTCTCACCGTTGTTGCATTCTCCCACCTGCCCAACAGCAGCACTCTCGAAGCAATAACATGACATATGTTGCAATATGGTCTTCTTCACCAGTGAATGAGCTTTTTTGCTACATGTACTGCCACGTCCACATTAATGTTGATCCCTGCAAGCACTTGGCAAGACACCCCAGAGCCGCAAATCCAGCAACCACCACAAACACATCTAACTGATTGTAGTGACACGGGAATAGCTCACTTGTAGAGGAATTGAACCTCCAGCCAAATGAATGGCTCTGCCCCTTGTAGCACAAGTGCGATGCAAAAACAAGGTGAGTACAAAATGAAGAAGCACTTACGAGGTCCCCATCCCTCGGATGGACTCCCACTTGTGCTCTGGAACTGTGCAGGCCTGACTAGCACCAAATTGCATGAATCCTAAGCCTGAATGTCAAATGCAGGTTTATGTCGCGATGCAGCACGCCATCATCTAACCTGTAGTTTCCAGTTTCACTGGTGTCACAATTGCCTTCAAGTCAACATCAAAATTAAGTCCACCTATGCGCAAATCGCAGAATGTCACATGATACCATCTGCCGCCGCTGGTTTGGCATGATATGATTGTAGTTCACAACCTTAATGAACGCTTTCAGCCTTGACCTCTTTGCGATCTTCTTCTGCGACTGCTTCTTCATAATTTATGAAAGGGAAAAGCAGCTACACATCAAATTCTTGCAAGTACAGGGGGGTACTCAGGCCTCCTTGGGAGAAAGAGTGCCATAAACACAGACACATCCTTAAATGTAAAAATTGGAGAAGCGAACGTCTGGTGGCAATAACTGCCTAAACCAGAATTATACTCCATTCCAGCGCACATGTAAAGGGTCGGATGATAACTCGGAATCCCAGTTGGAGATAATGAGACGAATACATGACTATCTTGCGAGTTTCAACTTTCTTGGAGGTAGTTTCCAGTTTCTCTGGTGTCACAACTGCCTTCAAGCTGGGTTTAGAGGAATTAAGTCCCACTCGCAAATGCAGAATGTCTCCCTCATCTGCGTGGGCAAAATGGGGTTTGGCATGATATGATTGTAGTTCAGAACCAAAGGGCATATTCTTTAGCCTTGACGTCTTTGCGATCTTCTTCTGTGACGCCTTCTGCATAACTTGTGAAATGGAAAAGCAGCTACACATCAAATTATTGCGATGCCACTCAATGGCACTATGAACGTTTCGAGCATGCTGTCAGAAAACTAGACGGGCAAAAACCCAATTCAGCAGCCTCACCTTGTGTGGATACTTGGGAATTAATGCCAGAAGAGCATGCCCGTATGCGCGCTCCATCGTGCCTCCATCCAGCACATTCTGTAAATGATGAATGACCAAGACCCCGATGTCACACCGTTCTGAGAAGCCACTACGCGCGCTCACAGTATACGAAGGCCTTGCCGTGTCAGGATTTCCATTCCCATGTCCCGCCATGTCCGACGCAGCACTTGCATCCTTGTCTCTGCCAGGTGGAGGCAACACGTATTAAAATATCTATTCCCCCAAGGCCACATTTTGTTTACCTCTTTTTGTGAAAGCCACGTCAGCAAATGCGCTGCCGAGTCATGGATGCAATGAATGCGCAGTGGTTCATGGAGTCGTTGAGTCGACTACATATTCACTTTAATGAATAAATATCTTTATTCCATTAATCGAATTAGGAAAGAAAATTTGTAGTCGCATGTGCAGTAATTACAACCACTTGTAATTTTGGCTTTTTCAAATTTTAAGTATTTACGTAATTACATTCTCCACTAGGAACCTCCTCAAGTGGCGGTGTCAAGCATCCCATGTGCCACCCCCTTGAGCATTTGTCACACACCAACATGGTCGCGGCATCACCAGCATGCCCACATAGCATGCAACGCAACCCTGCAGGTACCACTGCAAGGTTGGGATCTATCCTCCCATCCACATGTGGAAGGTGACATGGCGCACAATTGCGCACATGGTCCTTCCATACCATGCCATCTCGTCCCTCCAGAATCAACATTCCTGAGGCAACACCTCCCGGACCCTTAGAATCACACGACCTGCTGTGACATCCAAGATCGTAGGCGCTGTCTGCTGCAGATACACATAGTCCCCAGGATGGATACGCCGAACACTTGGCCGATATCCCCCTCCACGTATAGTGGCATACCTCAATGTATCTCGGTGTTCGGCAACAACAAGGTTCTCAAAAGCCATAGGCATGACTCTCTTGAACAACTCTGCCTGTTGGGCACATGCTTGTGTCCACACATCCGGATCATCAAGGTTGAGGACTACTGCAGTCTCTCTGCGAATAGATGCAGGCAAATCTGGCTCTCGGCCGAAGAGAAGAAAGTAAGGTGAGAAGGAGGAAAGTGAAGCTTGTTTGCTGAACCTATAGTCCATAGCTAGCCAAGGCAGCTGAAGGTCCCAATCTCCTAGGTGTCCCTTCTGCAAACCGTACTTGCGCAAACCTCTCTTGACTGTCTGAACAACTCTCTCTGCCAAGCCATTAGCCTCGGGATGATCCTGAGAAGTAGTGCGGTGATCTATCAAGGCTTGCTCATACAAAGCCTGAAACTCCCCCAAGAACTCTCTCCCCTGGTCCGTGAGTACCTCGGCTGGAGCACCAAATTGGCTAAGCACTCGATCTAAGAATGCATACGCAGCCCCCTCACTTGCCTTGTCAGGCAATGCCACCAGTTCAATCCATTTGGAGAAATGTTCCACCATCATCAACACACACTTGTTATGGCGAATCGTTAGTGGCAATGGGCCTGCGAAGTCAAGACTCCAACGATAGCCCAAACCCATAATGGGTAAATGATGCAATTGTGGAGTAGGTGCATTGAAAGAAGCCCGCACTCTATCATACACCATGCACCTTGCCACTAACTGTTGCACATCCGTGTGCATGCCTCGCCACCAATACTGTCCTTGCAGCAAACTATGAGTGCGCCGTACCCCAGAATGTCCCAACTCCTCATGGGCATGGCGTACCAATCGCGCTCGCTGTGTTGGATGAGGCACAATCCTCACTCGACCATCCTCCCATACTCAGAGCAGGTGAGTCCCCTCCCACTTGAACCTCTTGGGTCGTTATAGGATCCGATCTCTCTCCTTAGCAGTCACACTGGCTACTGTCTCTCCAGCACGAAGGTAGGCCAACACTACCGCATCTTTATGTACTTCCTTAGCACCACCAAGCTTCTCACTGATCTCCAGATCGTCATGCACACTATCTCTATGACCAATCACATGGGATGGACCAACTTGAGCTCCCATTGCTAGAATGCATAAAAAGGCAGATGCGTGCCATCCTGGCACCATCTCCTCGTCTATCTCACCATGCCAACGAGCTCCTGTATCATCAAGCTCACTTGTGCATGGATTGCGACTCAATCCATCCGCATCCCGGTTGACTATTCCGGCTCGATGCACCACCTGGAAGTCGTATTCTTGAAGCATAAGTGCCCACCGTGCAAGCTTCCCTATAAGCTTGTCTGACTCCATCAACCACTTCAATGGTTGGTGATCCGTGACAAGGGTGAAGAGATTGCCATAGATGTAGCATCTAAAATGTGCCACTGCCCATACTACAGCTAGACACTCCACTTCATAGGAACTATACTTCGCCTCGGCATCATTGTTCGAGCGGCTAGCATATGCCACTACGAACTCTCTTCCCTCATCATCCACCTATGTGAACACTGCTCCAATCCCCAGCATACTCCAATCTGTATGTAGCTGGAAAGACCGCCCCCGATTAGGCTGCCTCAAAATAGGCACAGAAGTCAATCGAGCCTTAAGTTCCTCAAAGGCTTCCCCCTGCTCCTCCTCCCACTGCCACTCCTGATCCACCTTGGTCAACTTGGTAAGAGCCTTTGCAATGCTGCTAAATCCCTTGACAAACCATCGATAGTAGTGTGCCAATCCCATGAAAGCACGAACTCTGCTAACATCGATGGGGCGTGAAATACATGTAATGGCCTCCACCTTCGTCTTTTGAACACCCAATCCTCCAGGGTATATTATGTGGCCTAGATACTCAATCTAGTTGTGGAAGAACTTGCACTTCCCAGGGTGCAATTTCAACCCATGCGCTCTCAAGCGCTCAAACACCATCTGAATGTGTCTCTCGTGCTCCTCAATCGTAGTACTAAAGATGATGATGTCATCAATGTAGCACCGGCGAAGTCTAGCCCCGCAAGAATCCTATCCATGACCCTCTGAAACTCTGCAGGAGCATTCTTCAACCCAAACGGTAGGAACCGCCATTGGTACAAGCAATCTTTCCCATGTTGGTCAATCCCCCAGAATGTCGTCTTTTGCTTGTCAGCCTCTTTGATTGGCAACCGGTGGTAACCGGATCGCAAGTCAAATGTGCTAAACACCTTTGCATGCCCAATGGCATCAAAGATCTCCTCTGGAGTTGGCATGGCATATCTATTGGACTTAGTCTGACGGTTCACAGGACGATAGTCCCACACATCCTCCTTTCTGTCCAATTGCCATAGATATCCTTCTTAGCTGGCATCACCGTTGCCAAGGCACACTCCCTGCCTGACAACTCCACCAATCCAACTTCGAACAACTCCATAGTCCGTGACTGGATCAAAGACCTCTCCATATCACTATACCTGTAGGGCCTTCGAAAAATTGGCGTGTCACTTACCAAATCAATACGAATCTCTTGGCCCTTCAAACTCCCCAAATCCTTCAAACCGAAGGCAAAGCAATTTCTATATGCCCTTAGAAATCGTTGGATCCTCCGCCTCTCTCCTCCGGTGACTGTAGGTCCAACATCTGGTTCCCAGTTGTCCTCAGTGACTACAACCTTGGGTACACGAGGCTTGGAGGTAGCAGACGCATCCTTTGGTTGCTAGATAGCAACCTCTTGGGTCTTGTCCGCCCACCCTGACTGTGGCATAGCCTCCACTTGCTCCGCCATAGCCACCTTGAGAACATCCTCTGGGGAAGAAACATCGTTAACCTCTTCAAAACCCTTAGCCACCTTGGCCTCCAACTGATCCTCAGTGTATGGCTCTCCCCACTCCTCATACTGCTGCTTGAGAGATCCAATAACTCTCTCTTTGCGCATCTCATCCTTCATCTTCCATGGGTGTTTGCACCCCATGATCCTGTGCTTGCCCCCACTCACTGCCTCCACCGTCTCGGTTGGCAGAGAGGGTGCAATATCCAATGGGAGTGCGGAAGTAGCCACCAATGCTTGCAATCTCCGTTGCTCAGCCATACACAAGCCAATGACCCATGTCAAGCAATTGAGATCCATTGCCTGACCCAACACTTGGCGTCGTGATGCCTATGACAGAGTGCCCATGGCAAATCCCATTGTCCGCTCTCGCTCATCCGCATTGGGCTCCACCAATTGCTGTAGCATACTGTCCCAAATCAACCCAGGACCATTGTCTCGAAAAGCATGAGACGAGGGAAAGCTCATGAGCGTAGGCAAGGCTGCACGTGGCTGCCCCACTCGATTGACCACCGCCAAAGGTGGACGATCATCATGTCGCACTCTCTGTGGTTGCCTCCCTTGGTCCAAAATGCCCTCAACCGTGAGGTTGGGTGGCTGTTGAATGGAATCATAGGCTCGCTTGAGCAACTCTGGTGGTGCAAGATTGGTCCACCACAACCTAGGCCCATGTGCCCGTGAACCCACTGCAGCTGCATCCAACAATACAGCTGGTCCAATCCATGACCGGATCTGATGTACACTGACCATAACCCTGGCCCGAGAATCCCCCATGAGAGGAACATTCTCTAGGATGTAAGCTGGAGGTTGCACTTACCTCACCTGCAAGTCACGCAACACTCGCAACATCTCACAAAACAGATGCGATCGTGCATCTTGCAAACCATTACCATGACCTGCGGGTGAATATCCTTGGCAAGGCCACCCTTCTATCACCAAGTCAATGGGATCATGCCGATCCAAATCCTCCGCCCCCAGCATGGTAATGTCTGCTGGCAAGGTCTTTTGGTACCCTTGAATTGTTGAGAGGCAACAACTCAGGATACTGATGTGTGAGCAAGGCAATATGGCGCATGGAAACACGCCGAGCAATCTCATCCTTCTCCACATACAAGTACTTGCGTACTTTGATTCCTGCTTGCAACACTCATGCAAGCCCAGTGCTCATGCCTCCAAACAGGTCTAGCAAACAAATGCCTGAGTCAGGTTGTTGCCAGATAATAGGCACTGTGTCCAATGGAGCTAATTGAGGAGGTCCAGGTGATGTAACTGAACTCCCCTCACCTACCGATGGAAAGGCCTCCTGCCATGCTTGCTGCACACACTGGCTTGCCACTCGCTGCAAATCTCCAACTGTATTCCACAATGAGCTGTGCACATGAACATGAGGAAACAACTCAGCCTTGTATGCCAATTGCTTGTCCTCATCAGGTGGTGGCCTATCATCTGCATGGCTATTTTCTTCCAAGAGCTCACCATCCCAAGCCACCACCCCTAAGAATGCAGCCAATGTGGGCATCATGTTCCTATGATCGACCACTATATTCCCAATAAACCGCACTGGGAGCAGTGCAGGTCGACCATCCCCTGACTGCCATTCCGGCCTGTAGGATGTCGTTTCCTCCCAAAAGTCCAAAGTAAAGCCCCTGGGGTACAACACAGCCCTACCAACAAGCACATCATAGGACATCGCGTCTGTAACAATGGCTTTAGCTCTCATGACTGAGCCGTCCGTAGGATGATCTGGCTGCAATCGAATGAAGAGCTCATGGCATGTAATCCCTCACGTCTTCTCTGAACCACCCAAAGATGTTTGAATTTGGAAAGGGCAAGGCTCCAAATCCGCCTCTGTGAGGTCCAAGCCTACAATTGCTGCTCTCCCCAACATCAATGGCTGTGCTCCCGAGTCCAACAAAACCCGCAGTGGCCTATACCTCCTCCCGGTTGGGCCACCCAATTAAAACACTCCATCCTGATTGTCCTCCAGGAATACCCCAGGAGTCACCATGCTGCGCTCAATGACTGGACTAGCTGGCAACTCCTGCAACCTTGCAGCTGCCGCTTGCCATGGCGTTGCTGTGGCTGACTTCACCCTCGAATCCAAAGCATCTATAGACTGCACCTTATCTACTATCTCCGCAGATAGTGCTGATGCATCACCACTCTCACATAGTCTAGCTGCTAGTCTGAACACAGCAGCTGGTCGAATCCCCGACATTGCAATGGTCATTGCACAAAACAATGGAGCTTGGCAAATCGCCGTAGCCACCCCCAACAATGTACTGACTGCACCTTGCTTTGCAGTACCACCCACTAGCATTTCCCGAGCCACACCAACTCTCCTCAATGGTATTCGTGGCTCTACCTCTGACACGACGACTCGCTTCCCCCCTTTGTGGATCAAAATCCACATCCGCTCCTCTTGGCTCAGGAGCACGCGTTGCTGCTCGAGTGACAGCAGCAGCAGAGTCCAATACATGCAATGGCCCTGCAAGTGCGGCTCCACACATGAAGCCCATACCAATCTGGTCTTCCCTAGGCATAGGAGGTTGTGCAGGTGGGGCTTGAACCTCGAGCCTTGGAGCTGGCGCAACATGAGTAGTGGCCATGGCAGCAAGATATTGCTTTAGCTGGGCAAGTCTATCCACCATGCCTTGGTCATGACCTTGACCCTGACCCTGTGCTCCACTACAACAAATTGCGGCTTTTACGTCTCTGTGTTATGACTGCAAATGCAGTCATGGAAGCCATTTACGACTTCCTGACTCTGCAGACGTAAAGACCTAGTCAGTTGTGACATGGCAGATATGACTCGCCAGGCTGGCTGTCACGTGGCGCCAGAGCAGCTGTGGGGGTAGTCATACACGCTGGCATTACTGAATGACTGAACGGGTCCATGTCAGCCGTTGTGTAATAGAGACACGTGCTCTCTACAGAACACGCCACGTGTCAGACTGCGACGCCATCCGACTGCAGAGGAGGGAATCAGACGTCAGCATGTGTCGCATCGTGATTTTGACACGTGGTTCATCATGTCAATTGACACGTGTCGCTGTTGGGGGTTGTAGATTTACTTTATTGTTATTATAATTACTAAAATAATTATTATAATTATTTGTTATTATAATTATTATTACTGACCAACATGGGACAGTGGTACATTATTAAATAACGAATTTTTGAAATTATATTCTTAGATAAAATATTTATTCGCTCAGATACCAAAACACACCCTTACGGGGAAGGAGAGTTTGCCTTAGTGCCTGTACTGAATTGCATCTGCTACTGTTACCTGTTTATGGATACTTTTTTATTGTCACTTTGGCAGTATCATATCAAAGTCACTCCAAACTATCTACCATCTACCCATGACCATCTACCCATGCAGGTTTCTTGTAAATATCCTTCCACAGGGAATCATCGGTAATCTGGAGCTTGAAATCCGGCTTTCTTGGATGATCTGGACCCACACTCTATCCCTGCTTCTTCAGCTATCCATGCCTCTGCATAGATCATGCATATATCCTTGCATTGCTGTTAGCAGCTGACAATGACAGCCTACATTTGTTCCAGCAAACACCCAACTCAACTTACCACACTAGTTCCTATTCTCAATTGCATCTGTTACTCTCTGTAATCCAACAGGCATTTACCTTTTTGCCTCGGTTGTCCCACCATTGACTGGGGTCAGAAAAGTATTCATTCCACAGCTTCCCCTCATCTCCGTTAACTGTTTTTCGATACTTTCCTATTGTCACATTGGCAATATCATGTCAAAGTCACTCCAAACTAGATTCACTCAACCAGCTAACTTGGAGACATTGAAATTTAGGGCCGGTTCTGATAAGAGGGAAAAACAGGGTGAAATGTGTTGAAGAAGGTGCCTTTATTAGCAGTGCTTGATTTTATCAATTGTGCTGCTGCTGCTGCGGCTTCCAATTGACCATCTACCCATGCAGGTTTCTTGTATCTATCCTTCCACAGGGAATCATAGATAATCTGGAGCTTGAAATCTGGCCCTCTTCCACACTCTATCCCTGCTCCTTCAGCTATCTATGCCTCTGCACAAAATCATGCATACAACAATCATTCCAGCAAACACCCCCAACCCTACTTATCAATGAGCAACGAGCTAACTTACATAATTCAATATGCATCTCAAGGCCGAGTCTGATGAGAGGGCAAAACAGGCTGAAATAGGTCGAAGAAGAACCCATAGAGGATTTGACCGACCATCAACCCAAAAGGACCTCTTGTGTGTGCTGCTTGTGTCTTGTAGTCAGGTAATGTCGGATTGGTCTGTGAGAACCAGCACGGTGCAGATGAGCAGGCAGAGATTGAAACACGGCCTGCTAAGACCAAGCTGACTCTCCCAAGAACCTTGAAACATCAGGAAGAATACCAAATCATGGTACTAACAGGAGCCAACAGCCCACATTTGCAGGATGGACAAACTTCTTCACATCGTACATTAAGGAAAAGCCACACCTTGCCATTGCGGTTGTCGCACCATCGTGAAGGATCTTTAAAAATCTCATGCCAACTCTGCTCCGTGCTGCAAATGAAGGGCCGAGTCTGATGAGAGGGCAAAACAGGCTGAAATAGGTCGAAGAAGAAGGTGCCCTCACCACATTGTCCTCGACCTTGTGTCATGGCCCATGGAGGATTTGACTGACCATGAACCCAAGAGGACCTCTTCAGTGTGCTGCTTGTTTCTGTAGTCAGGTAATGTCGGATTGGTCAGTGAGAACCACCACGGTGCAGCTGAGTGGGCAGAGATTGAAACACGGCCTGCTAAGACCAAGCTAACTCTCCCAAGAACCTTGTAAACATCAGGAAGAATACCAAATCATGGTACTAACAGGAGCCAACAACCCACATTTGCAGGATGGACAAACTTCTTCACATCGTACATTAAGAAAAAGCCACACCTTGCGATTGCGGTTGTCCCACCATCGTGAAGGATCTTTTAGAAACTCATGCCAGCTCTGCTCCGTGCTGTAAAATCAGGGCCGAGCGGGTAGAGATTGAAACACGGCCTGCTAAGACGAAGCTGACTCTCCCAAGAACGGCGGGCTCCCAGCCGAAACCTCCTCGCACACATACCGTAGCGTTTCTAGGGTTGCTTGCTCCAAATGCGAAGGTTGATCCAACGGCGGGCCTCCCATGCATGTTTGCCCTCTCTCCCGCCCGCTCGCTCTAAGTCCCAACCCTCTCTCTCTCTCCCTCCCGCTCGCTCTAAGTCTGTTCACGCTACCGTGATGGGCAACTTTTTAAGTTTTTTAACCTTTTTGTAAACCCTAAAAGCCCCTCTTTGATTTTTTTTCTTTTTTTTCTTTTCTTAAAGGAAACCACAGGTCCTTGAGGAGGGGGGGAAATTCACCCGCCTTCATTTATGGGCCATAAGACGTACAGGACGATCAACGCCTAGACATACTGTCACGAACAATCCCACACACGGGATAAGGCAGCGGGTTTGAACCCCAAACCACCAGGGCGACACACTGTGCACTTACCAGCCGATGTGTTTTTTTTTTTTTTAAAATTGCATTTTGTTTAAAAAAAAATTGATTCTAGTGGTCAGAGTCTCCGTTTTTTCAAAATATAAATACTCATATATTATATATATAACCAGAAAAGCATGTGTTGACATGTGCAGTCATGTAGTGATTCATCCATGTGATGATCTGGCAGAATGCATTAGAATGAGAGTCATGAAGTCATATGTCTTTCTAGCAATATACACACGTCATTCTAGTGTAGCCATGATCGTGACTGGTAGTCATATTTGCCATGCCAATATTCGTGGTCAAACATGTTTGACCTGTGTTCCGCAGAGTCCGGAGCCATGCAGTCGCATATACGCCTTCCCCAAACCTGCATTATGACTTCAAAAGCATTTTACGACTACAAATGGCATTTCTGCCACAAATCTGTCATGACTGCGCACCCATGGGAGTCGTAAAAGCCACAATCTGTTGTAGTGCTCCTTGGTCTTGGTTACGACCTCCACCCCGACCTCTGCCTCCTCTACCTCTCGAGACTACATTGCCTTGTCCTCGGCCACCATTGTTCCCTTGGAACTGGCCTGGCCATAGCTCAGGATGCAAGCCATAACAATGGGCCTCCTCATGCCCATACTTTCCACAATGCCCACACTGTAGTTGTGTAGGTTGTGCCTGTGCCGACCTTTTGCCTCTCTCCGGGCAATCCTTCTTGACATGGGGTCCTCCACAATCCCAACAAGTCACACCCGACTGTTGTTGGCCTGAGAATGATGGAAGAGACCTCTGCATCTGAGATCCTCTCTGTCCTTCCCTCGGCTTTACCTGAGCCTCCTTGTTGCCTTGAACACATTGAGATAGTGGTTGTTGTTGGCTAGGAGCCCCACTTCGTTGTGTCTCCTTGCCAAACCCCCCATGACCACTCGCTCCTCCACCATATTGAGCTCTATCCGCTCTGCCAACAAAAACACAATTACTAAGGTGGGTTGGTCCACTTGTAGGAGAGTTGCATCCCGCACCCTTCTCCTCAGCTCCTTGTCCAGGATCCCATACCAGAACTGGACTGCATGAGCTTCTGTAACCCCTTGGGTTACGTTTATCAAGCGCCTCATGCGGCTGTAAGCCTCCCTCAAACTCTCAGTAGACCTTCGTTAGAACTCTTGCAAGTTTCGCAACTTCTCTGTCCTTATCCCTTGGTAGTTTCTCCTCAACTCTTCGAAGAACTCCATAACTAGGTTAAAGGCAGGCACGGGTGCTGGTGCTGCAGCAGGATCTTGAGTGGATTTCCCAGCTCCTGTACCACTTGTCCCACTACTAGTGCTTGTAGTTGGAGATGTTTGTGTAACTACTGGTGTCACCGTTGCCCTTGTGCCTCTAGTGATGGAGACATAGTTAGGTGACCAATACTCTCGCCACTCCTCAATCTCCACCGCGTGTCCCTGCCTAAATTCATGGTAATCATCCATGGGCGGCCCTTCAAGCTGCTGGAATAGTCCCTTCCACGCCATAAAGGGCGTAAACAGTTGTGGATTGTGCATTTGCTGCAAATCACACCAACTGTCAAATTCTTGTATGAAGTCATCAAGCTTGATGGTGCCCACAGCTCCAGAGTACCTACGTGGCCCCTTGATAGCTCCATACATCTCTTCCATCGTGTCCCACAACAATGGCACGGAAATGATTTGCACCCTCGGCGAGAATCCTCCTGACTCTGAGTCTGAACCTTCCTCAGAAGACACTGAAGGTGAAGGTGGCCTAAACCGCACACCTCGTCTTGTATACCCACTAGTATCGCTGGTGCTCGTACCGGCATTCTCCTCAGCAACTGGTGATACCTCCGTGATGAAAACTCACAACCATACTTGTTGTAAACCTGTCTCTAATCCCCCTTTCCACAAGGTAACCGGGTAGAGAACCTGTTGCAGCTTATGGCTTAGACTACTAGGTTCATAACATAAACCTGCACTTGCACTTGCATCCACCGCAAGCACTCCTATGGTCTGCTGGTCATCAACCCAGCCTCACCATAAGAGAACAATGATGGTATGGCTGGTCATCACCCCAGCCTCACCATCGACAGCACGCTCTAGGATTGACCAGTGATCAAATCCGGACCAACCTCCTATGAAAACAAGCACCCACACAAAACTAACATGATGCACAGTCAAGCATGCATGTGTGGAGGGGATCCAAGCACAAGGAAATCAAAACAGTAACTCCCCCACACCAAAAACACTCCACAATGTCACTTCTGCAAGACACCCTAGCCCAAACCCGGACTGACTCTTGCCTCCACCTACGGAAAGGTTTTGGCCTACAGAGAGGGTGGAAGACTACAAGGAAGAGAGACTAAGGCAATTCCTATCACAACATGCTTTCATCCCACTACCCAATCTCCACAATCTCTTGCTTAAGCAATAGACAAGACCTTTCAAGGATCTCTCAAATAACTCTCTAAGATCCCTCAATATGTCTCTCAAACAATCTCACTAAGACTCCTAAAGCTTGGACAATGGTACTCCAAACAGTACACCAAGGCCCCAAGAGCCGGCCAAATCTCGGCCCTCAAGGATCCCAAATAGTCCTTCAACAAGTCGCCAAAGACTCCTCAAGCTCGCCAAATATCGGCCTCCAAGGACCCCAAACAGCCCTCCAAACAGCCTTCCAAAGGTTCCAAAAACTTGCCAAATATTGGCCTTCAAAGACCCCAAATGGTCCTCCACATAGCCTTCCAAGGCTCCAAAAACTTGCCAAAACTTGGCCTTCAAAGACCGCAAATAGGCCTCCAAATAGTCATCCAAATACCTCTTCAAAGTGCCTTACAAAAGCTCCTCAAATGACCCAAAGATCCCCCAAACAATCCTCTAAAAGGCCTTTGAAAATCCTCCGAAAACCCTATATTGTCTTTATATGTCAGTATGTTCCCAGCCTATAGTGACCGTTCCTACACCTTGGTGACCGTTCCCAGACTACGGTGACGGTTCCCAGACTACAGTGACTGTTCCCACACTTTGGTGACTGTTCCCATGCACCTAGGGTTTCATGTGCATCTCATGCTAGGGTTTGTGCATTCCAAGCTAGGGTTTGGGCTTCCTTGAGCTTCATGCTTGCTCTCCTCAAGCATCCATGACTTCTATGAGATACCAAGGCAAACTACCTTGATCTTCTTCACCTCAAGCCACAACCAAGCTTGATTCCATCTCACCTAGCAATGCATTTGCCACACAACAAGCTTCACTTCTCTTTGGAGCTCAAGAATCAAGCTTTTTACCTCATTTGACAAGCAACCAAGTCTTGCACTCATTCATGTGTCTCCTTTGGCCATCCACACACATGCTCCATTCTTTGGCTTCTATGTGTTGCTTCTCCAAGCATCTATACATCTCCCTCTCATGCAAAGAGGAAGATTCAAGTCCCTTCACTTGCTAGCTCAAGAGTCGTGCTCTCCTCAAGCTTAAGGTTGAAACCCCAACTCAAACATGTGCTCTACAAATGTTTTTCCTTCACCTAAGTGGAAACCAGCCCTTTTCCTTTCTTCTTGCTCTCCAAGGCTTGAAAATAGAAGCCTCAATGGGCTGAACACATGCTCCACATAAGCATCACCTCATACACAAAAGAATGACTTGTTCTCTTCACCTTCTAGCTCTCCTCAAGCTTGAAGTTGGAAGCTGCACTTGGAAAGCATGCTCCACACATGCGCCACTTGCTTGGTCAACCACTTGCTTCACCAAGAGCAATCTAAGAACTCATAGACTAGCAAAAGCACTCCCTTCTAGCGCCTTAGCTTGCTTGTTTGTCAACCAAATGAAACCCCACTTGGCTTCATTTCACCATGGATAAAACAACCACTTCTTAGCTTCTCTTGAGCTACTCAATGCTCCTCAAGCTATCCTTGTTGTACTCCTTCTATGGTGTTTTTAACCCAACTCTCTCACCTCCATAGCTCTAGGTATTGAGAGGGAGTGTGGTGATGGCTTTGTAGGGTGGATTCCCTTAGCAAGGGTGCCCACTTTTAGTTAACTAAGACATTTTAGATATTTATATTTATATTTTGTGTGTTGGGACTTCATTTGGTCTCACATGCCAAGTGAGGTGTCGAGCCTCATTTAGGACACGGGGATAGGTTTTCCCCTTGTGAGGATGGAGGAGGCTCATCTTCTTGTAGTTATAACGAAAGTGAACATAATGGAAACCCTCCACTCATGAATCCACTCAATCACATAAACTAAGTCATGACTAAAACCATGACAACCCAGTGTGGAGTGATGGTGGAAAGGTGAAGGAATTATTGTAGCAGGACATCAAGAAGAACACATACTAATCAAGCTAAACTATGCAAACGATAGTTTGTAGTTTGATAGTAAGATTAGATTGGGTATAACAGCTACATGCATAACAAGCATGGCCCTTCTTACCTTGAGCAAGACTTGTAACGTTACAGGCCGAAGAAAAGAGAGAAAGCCAAACTCGTAAGGAGCTAGCTATAGCTATGCTACAGAAGCTTGTGCTATCATTTATATGCATGGAAGATGCCATACTACGTGCAGCTAAGTTCCACCTGTCTAGTTGATGATGCATTTTCCGCCAGTGCTTCCCGCTCTGCAGTCAATGTCGATGCGTTTGTATTTACCCGTAGTGAATACTACCTAAAAAAAGTGCCTCGCCCTTTTTTTCTAGTCCAAAAATGAGGTAGAAGCCTTCTGACCTTGTTTGGTTTCAAAGAGTCCAATTGGTAAGAACACATTGAGCGCCATCACAAAGAAAGTGAGCAATCATATTGCTTGATTGGAAAGACGATTACGAGTAAAAGCGGTCGTGGAGTTGGATTACAAAAATGGAGGAGGCCTTAGTATCTGTCGAGTACGGTATGCAAATTACTAGTCACCGAGATGCGAAGTCTTATGCCAAATATAATCAGATTGATAAGGTAGTGATTGATCGAGCAATTCAGCGCATAATTTTGGTGAACTAATTGATGGCCGACCATTGACATACAAGGAGGCTCTACTAATTATGGAAAAAAAGAAAAGCCGAGCTCTTGTGCATGAAGAGATCCGTGTTACCGAGTGTATTCTCGCAAAAGAAGTGTCCAAAGAGCTTACTGTCGTTCAATCTAAGACTCTCGGAGACCATACTGATCGTTTCTTATCAGATTCAGCTGAATTCTGACAAAGCAAAACTGGAAAGAATATCTTGCTGGATATCATGAGGCAAGATGAGGTGTCTAAGCGGCCTGCGCGCCAACCCACCCACCAATCAAATCATTAGCCACCTCTAAATTGAAAAGCAAATGTGATCAAGGGGTGTGACCCCTTGCTGCCATAAATTAGTGGTACATGACATAGCCATTCACCAAAATGGTATTGTCAACAGAATGGAAGTACAGCTTGTATCACCACTTGTGGTCACAGATCTGTACACTATAATATCCACGTAATTGGTCTTGAACATACACTCCCCTCATATGTTCTTGGTAGTGTTTCACCACAGGGAAGACGGGCACAAGGCGTCTTGCCTTATTATGCCTTATTATGCCTTAATATAACAATTAGGATCAATATGGCTGCCAGCAGTGGACAACAAGTTGATACACTTCTTGTCAACCCATGCCACTGCCACTATCTGATCTGAAATATGCATGGGGCAATTGCAGCCTCCCCTTCTCAAGTCAAATCCACCCTTTCCTAAGTACATTTCCATCTTCTTGCATCTATACATCCTCTTAAGCCTAGGTATGCCTCAAGACCTTAAACCTTTCATGGTACATGACCTTTTCCTGGGACACTACTCATGGTACACTACTCTTGGTACAAATTGGACATGTTTCGACATTAACATAGTTATTGCGAAAAAAGATGCAACCATCCTCACATGAGTGTATAATGTCGTACCAAGTCCTAGTCCGCAAATCATTTTTTTCCCTTTGTAAGTGAACAAGGTAAGAATTAGGTTTTAAGTAAATTTGGACTAAAACATGAGATCTGGACTTTTTATAAACAGTATTAAATGATTATCAAATGATACAATAATAAAACAATCATATTATAAATCAATTTAAACCATTAAAATTTGATTTTTGGGATTTTGTTTTATAGAATAGCATTAATGTACTTTGCACATTAAATGATAATTATAGTACGATGGGTCCCCCCTTGCATTTGGAAGTTATATATGGTACTAAAGCATGTCGCTGTTGGCATATAATAAAAATATAATAACAAATGACAAATTATTTGCACATTGATATATTCAGATCCAAATCGCATGTAAAATACTTTAGGAAAGCATATTAACAGTATTAAACATGATGTCTGAAAAAACAAGAGAGTTGAGAAGATAACAAAATTTACTTGTCATCAAAGGAAATGAGATCTTCCATGCGGTACATGCATGTCTCTATGCGGAGTTTTGAAATTGAAACAGATCAATCTAATATTATTTTGCTTCATACAGAGCACCGAACTTATCATCCAATTTTCTTATAACCAAGTCTACGTGACATATGGCCATTAACGAAAGGAGATCTCCTTTGCACTTTATACATCTCTCCAAGTGAAATGCATGAAACCATCATATTGTAGTAATCGACGCAATTGTTACGTACAAATAACCATGTGCATCACATTTTATAATACAATCACCACTAAGATTATCATTCACAAATCATGTCGTCATAACAAAGGGAGATCTCTCGTGCACTTCATGCATTTTTCGAACTAAAATGTCTGAAACCAACGTATTATATTAATCGACACAACTTTTACGTACATAGTGGTCATTATATCAAGGGAGATCTCCCGTCCACCTATCTACATTGTGCTTCATCACGCTCACTTTGCTCGTTCACAGCAATTATATAGAGATTTGCTTTCGTTTTCTCTGCCTCCATCTTCCCAATATTTGCAGCTGGACCTAGAGGTATTCTTACGGGGTCGCATTATGCACACAACGTTATTTGTATGTATCCAGGTTGCTGGATTGGACTAGTTGAACTCCCAAGCTTTGTCCCAACAATTTTTATACCTCTCCACATCATCGGGTGCACCACCTTTGATAGGTCTCCACCACTCCACGTGGATGTGGCAATACCTAGCACTGGATTTGTCATGAACAACCTCTGAAATTGCCACACTCATCCAAACTGGATACGTCTCCGTGTCTGCTGGCCAAACAAGTACGGAATTTCTAGACTCAATGTCATTGAATGGGTTCATTGGCTCTTTAGGCTTCTGACTCTTTGGTCCACAATATGGATCGAGTTGATTAACATCGTCCTCTTCGTCTGCCTCTTCTTCACTGTTGTTTTCAACCCTAATTCCATGTCTATCATGATTATCATTCCATCCAGTCGACGGACAAAACCCTTCCTCAAGCTTGTCATTTGGATCTGACAATGGTTTGTCAAGCTCCACTAGAACACTTCATGATGGTACCATAGTTCTTGTCCAGCTCCATTCCGCGACTCAAAAAATCGCGGTACGTTCTGATACCATTCACAATCTGGACATTTTCCTAAGGATGAGACTTAGGTTCTTGAGACATAGGTAATTCACACTCCTCTCCTTACATCGCAAATGGGCACGGGAATCCCCCGTCCTCCACTGACTTAGAAGGTTTAGCAGGTTTAGCACTAAAGGATCAGAATACTTTTGAGACTAGACATGACGTCTATGGAGAGAACGACGTGCAAATTACCACTTCAGATGCAGTGGCACTAGCGAAAATGCCGTTGCTGGAGAAATTTGAAAGTTAACCAGTCAAACCAAAAGGTTTATTTACTATCAATTTCCACTATATGCATGTCGATAAAATCTGATTTCTTTCGTTGTCAATGTTGATCCTCATATTACATGTTTTCACATCAACGTCTGTAGGAGCGAGAAACAATTCATCGAGGTATTTTTTTTAACTCATTCTTTCACTACTCTGTTTCTCACAATTTATTACACGTCTCTAATTATATATCGTACTCTTGTTCGAGAGAGGACACGTAAGACCAAGCCCTCCCCAAAGAAACAACGAGGAAGTGGCAGTAAATGAGCTGGTATGAGGACGGGAGATCTCCCTTGGGGTCCAAGCTTCGTTTTCTCTCTAGTCTACTTTCCTGCAATAATGCGAGTCAAGCAAATGTGTCGGCAAGTGAGACTACATCGACAAGTGAGACAAATGAGAGTGAAGCTTTCTCGGATGACTCAGAATTGGGAGCAGATCAAAGTGTTTGGTTTGTCGACGGTGGAGCTTCAGAGCATATGACAAATGGACAAGACTGGTTCAAGAATCTGAAGGCCATTCCACAGGGACAATGGGCAATTCATGTTGAAGACAATCGACGACTTTGGGTTGCAGGCATTGGTAGGATATAGACATCCACTGCAAGATTGATAGAAAGGACCAATGGAGTGATCAAGAATGCCTTGTATGTCTTAAGCAGAACTTGTTTTCAATTGGACAGGCTGCAGATAATCTAATATCTCTACTACCACTGGCACACCCACTACAAAAAAAGGGGGGTTTAGGGACGTCGCGGCGTCGCTGATGGGGGATTTTTGGGGGTCATAAAGCCCCAAAATCCGACGCACGGGCCTCGTAACCTCACCGTCGGGGCGTCACTCTCGAAACGTCGCTATTTTGCGACGTCTGGGGGTCGCTAATAGGCAGGAGTGGTGCTGCCCCCTTTGCGACGCGTCGTCGTCGTTGTCACCAATGCCGTCGCAGAGAAATTGTGAACCCCGGGCGTCGTCGCTGTTTTTTTGAGGGAAAAAAAAAACCAAAATATTATTTTTGGGTAGAAAAATCTCAGATTTCGGATTGTTGTGCGACCCCGGAACGTCTTGGAGTGAACATTGGTCAATATTAAGTCTTTTATATTAATACATAGTCATTGTACTTAAAGCGATTTGAACTCGCGACCTCTGTCTTAAAGCATCACTAAGTCTAAACCTCTCGGCTGCTACCAACACGGCGGAAGTTGGTAGTTCCACCTAATGGTTGATTCAGAGGTTCTAGCTGCACAGATTGCCACCCTTAGCCCAGGTGATGGCAAAGTCAGAGAGAAGTTGTTGTCGCCTCCTCTCGAAGCATATGGGAAGAGCTGCACAGAGGACGTTCCAAAGATATACCAGTTGAATGGCAGCACCGTCGGGCCGTCCTTCACCACTAAACCCATCGCCAGAGTACGAGCACGTTGCTTTAGTTCCTGTTTTGAATTTCTCCTGTTCACTGTCCGACACAGATCACTGCCCGCCTCTCTGTGATGCGTTGGTGATGATCTCCTTTTTAGCTTTTTGCTGCTTCTTCTCTGCCTCAGATCTCTCGCAGGCCTGGACCTTTGCTGTTTTGTTCCTTGAGGTGCTGGGCCCCTCGCACTGTTTCTGGGTGTGCTCTAACTGCCTTATGGCTTATGAGGATTTCTTTTTCCCTCTAACTGCCTTATGTAAAAAACAATTACTATACCCAGGTCCAATGCTGGCATATGAGGTGATATGTTCCACCCCACGAAATATACATGTGTGGTGTGTGGTGGCCGACACAAAGACTGATTCACTCAAATATCCTGCTGGAAATGATTACAATACCTTGGCAATTAGAAACCATGGTAGGACGGTACATAAAAAGAGCCCATAAGAACCTCAAAGTTGAGGTCTTTGTAATCTCAGGGACACTTTAGTTGCTGGTCAAACTCAAACATTGTTCCAGCCAAGGACTCCAAGGATGATCAACTTTACCTCTGGGCACCATAAATGTGGTTAATGCTTCTGGCCGGGAAGGCTTGGAGGAATGACTTTCAACCCTTCCACCCAAGCAGTCATTACTCAATGCTATGGATCACAAGCTCATTTGCCAGTGGGTAAGTTGCTATTTCAAAAGGACCCACCTGCCATCCTTCTCTTCTTCTCCAAGGAGAGTCTGGGTCTCCCCTGCTTCCACCTACTTTGGTGGATTCAAAGGTCTACATCATCCTGCAGTAGAATGCAGTCCCTTGGAGCCCCTTGCCTATAGTGTCACGAGACAGTAGGAGCTGCTGCAGTGCCACACTCGCATGCAGCAGTCGTTCATCTCGATCTGTTGCTGCTTGGGTCAGTTTGCACCATAACTATCACATTTGCACTTCCATAAGTGGAGGTTCTCTGTCGCAAACGTGACAATAAAACCCCCACGACAGGTCGCTAGAGGTTGGTATACCATCATCCTCCCCCCTGGCCCGTCTTCTGATTACTGGCGAATGTGTCTCTTACTCGATATAATCGCCATCTTCTCTCAACGAGCATCAGTCGACAGCGGACTGCCACACTGAGAGTTTGTTGCCCTGGACAAAACCTGGGATCCATAGAGCTGTTGATATAGACCTCGAATTCGCGCAACCAAGATAATGTTGACAAATACCCCCACAAAACATACCCCAGCCATTATGATGAAGGTGTCTCTAAAGCAGTGTGCACCCAAACATTTTGGATCCTCTTCTTGCAATGCATTCATCACTCGGAACCCTTGGAAATCCACGTCCTTTGCAGACTCACGATCATAGAGAGGGCCAGCGATGATGCCTGAGAAAAAGAGGGACCCCAGTGGCATGGCCAGGTTGAATGTGTTGAAGAGCAAGCCTAAGTGTTTCAGTCCAAAGAGCTCAGACGATGTTGCCACCATTATGCTCCATTGCATTCCAAAGCAAACTCCCAAAGATAGGGAGGCCACATAAAGAGACCCTGGTATGGCTGTTGCAAACAGAATGTGAACCACCACCAACCCCGCTTGCGCCCATGCCATCCAGATGGGTCTTGGAGTTGCCGCTAACCTGCAAGTCATTGACTGATGATTGCATCCTGTGCTTTTCTGTCTGGTGTTGGATCACCTTTCACATCTAGTGCTGTTATCTACGTCCTAGTATGCATGTACAAACTAGGAAGAGAGGAATTGAAATAAGGAAGAGGAAGGGACATGTGAAAGGGTGCTCCAAACTTCAAGTAATAGAACTTTGTATCAAGCAACATGAACCTGATGTAATGATCTGATATAGCACCAGCTCCAAGTCGCCCGAAGGAGTTCCCGATGCTGGTAAGAGACACAAAGATCGCGGCGTCCGTGTACCCTTGTGCCTGCCCAATCTGACCAAGATTGTTGATGGCCATGATCCCTGTACCAACCCCACAAAAGAAGGAGAAAAAGAGAAGCCAGAAATCTGCTCTCAGCATTGCCTCCATGAGTGTGACATCCTGCGGTTGATCTGCAAATCCCTCCCTTCTATCTAAATCTACTAATGTTGCAAGGCCGTTTTGCAGCTCGGGTTTTGGAGTTTCTGATACTGTTGGCTGGTTCCCCTGAAACTTGTTGTTGCTGTTGTTGTGGCATATTCTATTCTCCCTCAGTGCTTGTTGAGGTGGAGAACCATCCATCTCTTCTGTGCAGATCAAAAGAGGATCTCTTTCGTAGTTCGAGACAGAGGGAGCACCCTGCTCAGCGGCGTTTCCTTGGCCTTTTGACACCCCACTTTCTGAGCAGAGTAGAGGGATGCCTAGAGGAGCTGCCAAAAAGAGAAGCATCCCCCCTGCAAAGACCTGAGTGGCTAGACTGTTGAGGACACCGAGACCGACAAGAAGAGTTGCCGCCAGCAGGTAGAGTGTAAATGCTATAAGGTTGGCATGAATCCAAACAAAACTAGATTTCAACCTGATGTCCTCCACGAGGCCGGTAGGCGGAATTGGCCTAACGAAAGAGACTGCAAATAAGCATACGATGAGTGGACCAGTTGCTAACAAAAGCAGAAACGAAGCGGGATCATTGGAAAACAGGGCATTGTGGAGCAATGTGAATATAGCACTGCTAAGGCCATAGTTGCACTTCAGAATGCCCGCCACTGTGCCTCGACGATGTGGGAAGTTGCGCAAGCATGTGACCAAGCTCGCTGTGTCCAGCCATCTGGAGCTGTTCGCTCCCACTGCCAGTAGTGCACACATCTGTTGCATCACAGTTAATCACAGTGACAGTTACAAAAATGGCAGACCATCTCCTTGCAGCATAGGGGCAGATCATCATGGTGAAGAATGAAAATTTCAGAAGGCGACTAGATTACGCTCGAACAATTCTACTAGGGATTGTATTTGCAGAGAGATATGTACTGATGGTTTCATTTGAGGGAAAAAGGCACTCAACTATCAGAAGGACTTTACAGCAGGACAGAAGAAAAGATTATCTTGGGACTCTCAACTCGTACAACACCACAAGACTGAAAGGCAATTTGAGTCAATTCAGCACATGTATACATGTCCAAGTAAAGTATTCTCTATCACATCCTCCCTTCTGTTACAAAAAGGTCAAATTTACTCCCATACCTGCCAGTAGGCCAGAGGAACGATTCTATGGCTCAGCACCAGCCACAACCCAAAGTAGCCTACAAAACTTTGAAGAACGCCAATTGCTAAGAGTCCCCACACGGGCATGATGTTCGCTGCGATCCCTGCTAAAAGACCTATGTTGTCACCGAGATCCTTGGCAAATCCTATCGTATTGAGCTGCGCTTGATTGAAGCCCAGAAAGTCCTTAAGGGTAGGTGAATACAGTCCAAACGCGTAGCCATTGCCTGCCGTGGTTTCCACCCAGGTCGATGCCACCACTCCCACCCATCTGCCAATCTGTAAGGCATTCTTCATATCTTCTCTAGCTATTCCGCTGCGTTTCTTTCACTGTCTTTCCAACAGCCTCCAAACTCAGAAAGAGTGCACCATTCTCGAGTTCAAACTACGAGATTGGTACACATGTATGTGATTTCGCTCTTCATACGAGACTCGATAAGCATGCCAGTGTCATTCGCTTCCCTCAGAGCCAGATCGGGGCAGGGAGCTTCGTTTCAACGGAACGTGCCTAACAACTAAGTAATAATTGTGCGTTAAAACGCCTTAGCAGACAGATTCCTCAGACAAGCAGGCTTGAATTATTCACAACACTCCTCCGATTACTTCGTTCGTCAGTTTCTGGAAAGTAACCCGCAGGAACTGGAACAATCCTCTAGTGAAGGAAAGCTTACACTAGAAGATGTTAGAGTATCACGCTAGATTACTTGGGTAGAACAGATCTACTTGAATGCTACGTCCTCTTCACACTTCTCAGTCCTCTCGCTGCTACCACTGACAGCGTAGTATGTGTGCACTGCAGTAGAGTTTGCATGGAGTACGCATCAGTGACATTTCATCGATGGACTCTCTCATGACACGTACAAGAAAATTACGCTGACTTTGATGGACGTCATCTCACTGATCTCTACAAGCTCGCATCTGTCAAGCTCTGGACAGGACTTTGTCGTATCCGTGAATCCTTGATTCTAACCACAAGAAATTCTTTGCCAATTTCTATCGTCAAAACCTATGGGGTTTTTCTCTTTGTATTTTCAGGGAGCTTACCTGGCGGAATGTCACGTCAACATGGGGGGGATCTTACTCGTAAGGTCCCGTGGTATATTCCGCACACCGTCTTTTCTTTACACTGTCATCTTTTAGGTAAGGTGTTGCAGAATTCAGAGCTTACATTGAGGTTCAATGTTTTTATTAGCTCCTCCCTCAAGAGGAGACCACGCATTAGTGCCAAAATGGGGGAAGATCGTGATATGCCTTCACCGGAAAATACCCAAACTTCACATATATATACCTTCACTAGTTAACATTGCTATTGATATTAATGAGCATCAAATATTGATTTGTATTTATTTTTGTTTTTGTGAAATATATTCTTAACCAGTAACAGCCATTGGGAAATGGCTGAAGACCAGTGAAAGCTTCTTCCCTTTCTTCCATGCTCTCATGTTAGCAAAACCGTGGCCTTCGTTGGCCTTCGTCGTCCTTCGTCGTCCTGCCCCTGGGAGCAGAGATGAGTGCCATATGTATAGTTTGTGTGGGGAGCCTGGCCTTTGGACTTCTTAAAGGAGGAAAGGGCGGAACGCTTGGCAGGAAGACTTGAGCGACGGTGCGAGGCCAGCAACTTGTGCATAGTAAGTAGCTTCCTTGTTGATCCTCCTGTGGTTGTTGATATGGTCAGCCTTTGTGCTGCTGTTTACCTTCTCTACACTTGCAATGGGTTGGGAGAGGTCCGATGCCGCTGCGAAGTTTGACCTCCGTTCTAAGTTATATCTGAAACCCTCCAAATTAGGGCGGCCTCCGTTGACCTTACTCAGGAATATAGACAATATGGCTTGGATTCCCTCTATGTGTGGGGTGGTTCAACTGTTGGGCTACACAACAAGCTGAAGACCCGCAAGACCTAGGTTTCTATTTTGTCCAAGTTATTGTTGTGTGTGTTGATCTATACTGTCTTTTCGGGGAGTCCCTGCAAATCTTCTACTTTGGCGGATGACAGGGTGTGTAATATCAATTCCAGCAATCGTGTCAAGGTGTGTCTGTATATATGTTTGTATGTTTGTATCTGTATCGGAGGATATATATGTTGTTCAATACCACTTACTAGTCGAAATGGAAACCGATCACTTGCAGCAGACCAAATTATTTCACATTTTCGAGGAGGATCTCAGAAATCAGGTATGAAGTCTCAACCCTATTTTTTGTCTTTTCCATCTTTGTTATGTGTGTAATGCTCTCTCTGGGCCTTCCGTGGGCGTAAGAAATTTCTTGAATGGCAGAAGCCTTCAGCTTTTAGGACTAGAAGTGCCTGGCAGCCTACCTACACAAGGCGCGTCTTCTTGGAATGACATTTCTTGCTCTACTTTGTGCCATTTTTTTCTTTCTTCTCTCTCCTTTCTCTCGTGCTTTGTTAGTATCCCTTGCGTATTGTTGCACTGTTGGTAAAAACACTTGGAGATTAATTCTACATCAATGTACATAATTCATTCAGCATCGGAAAGTTGCATAACAGTGGGAAATGGGGAGTCAACATGAGGTGGTAGGTCTTGGGTACCTCATTTTACCATAACTGCTTGATATCCAACGATGAGCGGTATGTTTGGAACTAGCCAGATGTCCAATGGAGCTTGCAGAAAGTTAATTATACAATATTTCAGGGATGTAACCTTGAATTTGAGAGATCAATTATCCAAGGAAGTCATTCATGCAGATGTTACACCCAAGTTGCGGCAAGAGGTGATAATATAGGCAGAACAGGGGCAGCCTCCACAAATGGAAAGCAGTGGGGCGCTCTTTGCCATGAGCACCTCATTTTGTGTGGGCTCTCTAAATTATGGATAGACACCCCCTCTCTGAATTGCATGTGGTTTGTTATGGTTGGACCAGCCATCACCATTATCTGTTTTGCTGCCACCATTGCAGAGAGAGCATTGGACTGTTGACAGAATTATTATTGGGAAGACCCTGGTATTTCAGTCTTTCAGTATCTCAATATTTTAGTATCTCAGTATTTCAACCTTTTTTTTAGCAAGTCCCTCAGTATTTCAGCCAGATTTTCAGCAATTATTTTAATATTTCAGCTAGTTATTCTCAATATTTTAGTTAGTATTTCAACAGGTATTTCAATAATTTAACAATTTAATATTATTTTTACATTATCATACATGATTACTTAATTCATACATCAATAAAGTTCTGCCAGGCCCTGAGTCTGTTCCCGTCTTTATAAATGAATAAATAAATAAATGATCCTCTTATGCAGAACATGTTTAAAATATATATGAAAATAGAACATGCAAAACATGCTCTTATGCAGAACATGCTTAAAATATAAATTACAATCAAGGGTTTTAATTTTTTTCCCTTCAAATAATCTGTATTAAAGTTCAATCCAGCCCCCTGTTTACCAAGTAGTGAATACGTAATTTTAAGGAAATTTTCTACTTGGAGTTTTAGGAGTTTTAGGGTGGAGCCATTACGCGACTAGCCGCTTGTTTATTTATTTTAATTTATTTTAATTTATTTTGGAAAGGGGATGAAACCCCAGTCTTTTATTTATAACGGGGAGAAAATAAACCCCTGTGGGGCCATAAGGCACCCTTAACGGTGAGGGAATGGAGAGAGAACCATCCGAGAGGATGAATGATAAATCCTACGATTGAGAGCTATACGAGGAAAAGTCACGAGCGATAGCAGAAGCTCGCGAGATGCGAACTCTTGAGTGAGGACTAGGATTAGAATCAAAGCCAACAAGCTCAGACTAAGACCTACCATGGCGATTAAGAGAGGATCAATCAGGAACCGAGCGAAAAGCATAGCAGGGCTGCCAGGATAGGCAGGGAGCCTCAAAAAGCAGTGAGAAATGGAGGAGAACATAGGAGGCAGGGAAAAAGGCATAGCAGGGGAACCAGAGAGGAGGCCACCAGAATCGTGCGAGGCGACAGAGCAGAGGAAGGACGAAACAACAATAGCTATAGCAGCTACCTATTTTTCGAAGCTAAGCCGAGCCGAGCCTTTGCCCTTGAGGTGTTTCGAGTTGATTTCCCTATCAAACTCCGGTGAGTCATGGAAACGTAATAATTGCCCCCTGCCAGGAGACTGGTGGCTCCTGGCCCAGATGATGCTTGACGACGTAGAGCAGCTGCATAAGATGTTGTCCTTCCCCCAGGAGCATTTGAATTTGCTGCAGAGCTGATATTCAGCCTCTGGATCCCTGCAGATGTCTGTAATCATTTTTGCCCATGCCTTCCTACCCTCAATTTGCACTTCATGAAGATTGTAGACAAAACGTATATTATAAACAAGAGGTCCTTAGAATGTTATAAAAAAGGGAGACAAGATGTCACAGGAGTACAAATGAGGAAAAATAACCTCCATTGGGTGCCATAGAGGCTGAACCAAGAAGACACCGCTTCGTAACCCAAGAGAGCAATGAAGAGCAGGTGAAGGGCATAATGTGCAGTCATACACCAAGGTGGGGGAAACAGCAAAGAAGCAGAAATGGAACATAAGAGTAGAACCAGAACCAGAAGATTAGCATAAGGAGTAAAACCAGCACGAGTCGTGTCTAACAAGGAAACAGAGATAAGGATAAAAGCAGAAACACTACTTTGCACCGATTATCTATATGTTATGTGATACAAGAATGTGAAAACTATAACACTTGTACACTAAAACTACAAGCCACACTGAAAATCATAGCCTGCTAATCAAATATGTCAAAGATCCTGTACACTTCATTACTCCATTAGCTAAGTAAGATCTTCATCATGTGATGATCAATCGGATCCTCCAGAAAATGCAGGCTTCGTGACATCTTTGGTAGATGGAGAATGCACGTCTTCCTGATGACTAGGAGGAATGCTAGATCGTGAGCTTGCTCACGTGAGCACACCAAGGCTCACGCCACGTCACGTTTTTTAAAAACGCATTGTACCTATTTCCGCGGACTGTGCCTATTTCTACGGATCGAATCTCCAGATTCCACCCATCCAGGACTCTATCTTTATCATCCATCACTCATGTATCATCCAGCGGAAGTATATCATCCATCGCTCATCTATCATCCATCGCACCACTCCCTAGTGCGAAAGATAATGGAGAGAAATATAAGTGGACGTCGTGCAATGGCTGCAGATATTCTATCCTAGGAGAACTTGCTCGCCCGTAGAACTTCGGCGCTCACTCACTCAGGGAAGACGGCCAACATATGTGTAAATACGGACTACCTTTCGCTTCACATCCCTCATAGGAAGTCCGTATCTACACAGATGCATGCCATGTTTTGGCACCGATGCCAGTTGTCGAAGACACCGTCCGGTCCTTGCCAAACTCCACGCAAGGGAGCAGAAAGGCTTCACAAGGAACAAGATACTCTGACATGTTGCGAGTTGCGACAGTAGCAATACAATGCTTCGCCTATACCAGGAGGACTCGTTTCTTATGAACCAAGGGTATGTTGTGGTGTGCGTCAACGCACACCACTTCCAATTGTAGAAACCAGATGCCATGAAAACTAGACATAGGGTTTAGGATTGGAAGGGAAAGATCACCAATTGGCATTGCCAGGAACGGATAAGAGACGGGGCTCTAGATGGCGTGCGCCAACGCACATCACTTCTTCCTTGGCTTCATTGCTGATATGCATCTGCAACCACTGCTAGGTGTCGAAGACCAGCGTCCGTTCCTTGCCAAACGCACACGCACAGAAGCAAAAAGGCTTCACGAGGCAACAAGATGCTCTGACATGTTGGTCACATGTGCTAGAGGAAGGGATGGTGGAGCTGCTGGGCATAGAGGAGGAGGAAGGTGCCCTGACTGCATGGGGTCCAGAAAACTTAAGAAACATGCGAGGTTATCATTGAGATATGATATGTGAATTTATGAATGTGTGTAAATGGAGGCATGTGTGTATACAAGGAAACACATTCTGAAATTCACACATTCATATCTATTTGGGCTTGGTGCCACAACGTGTCCAGTCCTAGAAAAAGGTTTGGGGTTACTACATCCCCAGTCAAAATCAGAGAAAAATGATTATTTATTTATTTATTATTCAAAATCCTTCTTTTCTGATTTTGAAGTCATGGGGTCTTCTTTCATCATGGGGTCTTCTTTCTTCATACTGTAAATGCCTATTCCCACGGTTATAGGTCCCTCGGGAATATTCACCCTTTCTTCTTTCACCCGTCCTCTGACATCTGCTGACGTGGTGGACGCTCACGCTTACATGGCGTGAGCTTGGGCTCATGCCACGTCACAGTGCTTGAGCCTGGGCTCACTGCTCACGCCCGTGGCGTCGCTGGATGACTAGTAGCATCTGCTGGACCCGTGAATCTCAAATGAATATATTGCAGTTGGTCAAATTGTGAAACTGGTGGCCAACGTGGGACGAGGAGGCACCCGAAACAATTGTCAATAATTTCGACTTATCTAACTCATTCAGCTCAATTTCATTTGCTCGCTTAGGCTACTTAGACACCTCATGTTGCCTCATGATATGTAGCAAGATATTCTTTCCAGTTTTTAGATTGAACGACGGTAAGCTCTTTGGACACTTCTTTTGCGAGAATATTACACTCGGTAGCACAGATCTCTTCATGCACAAGAGCTCGGCATTTCTCTTGTTCCATTAGTAGAGCCTCGTCGTATGTCAATGGTCGGCCATCAATTAGTTCACCGGAAATTATGCGATGGATTGCTCGATCGATCGCTACTTTATCAGTTTGATTGTATTTGGCGTAAGACTTCGCATCTCAATGACCAGTAATTTGCATACCGTACTCGATAGATACCAAGGCCTCCTCCATTCTTGTAATTCCAACTCCATGACCGCTTTTATTCGTAGTCGTCTTTCCAGTCAAGCCAATATGATTGCTCATTTTTTTCGTGATATGGTGCTCAATGTGTTGGACTCTTTGAAATCCAAGCAGGGTCAAAAGGGTTCCATCTCATTTTTGGACTGAAAAAAAGAGTGAGGCCCCTTTTCACCATCACTCCACACTGGGTGGTGACTCATGATGAGTTGGTAAGATTTGATGACGTCTTGGCAGTCTACATCCTTCCGCTAGTTCTCCACGCCACATAGTTTGACATCATTTGACGTCCGTCAATCTTCCAGTTTTTGGAAGGCAATGGATTCTACCTATGCAAAAAAAGCCTATATATATGTAAGATGGTATGAAGCCAAAAAGATAAAGAAAATAGACTGGAAGGTTAAATATTCGAGCAATCTAGCGTTTAATATCATTAGATACCTTAAGAAAGGACCACATCCATTCGACAAGAGCGTGAAATCACTATCGTCTACATTCCGCAATTCAAATCCGCCTATGATAAAGAAGTTACGAGTGCACATGTACACAAAACGATTGTTAAGGCTGGAAGGAGTATCCTTCATTGCTTCTTTGGAAGTAAGCATAAGAGTTTCTTCATCTCGTGACAGAACGTCACTCTTTTTTATACTGCGTCCAAGTCCTGCGCTGCAAGATCGTAACACTGCTTCGTCTACAACCAACTTAAAACGATGAAAGCATATGAAAGGATATTGAAGGGCATGGTTGGCTGGATACTGGTCTCAACAATGCGTTGTTCTTGCCTAGTGCGATAAAGGCGTCTGATTGCCCTTACAAGATCTTATATACTGCAAATCGAAAGATCTAGAATTGGTAGACCAAATTGAAACATAAATTGTCAAAGCTAAACATGAAAGGTGCAAAGTTTGGAGCCCATAATGGACGCAAGAAAAGGCACTTGGAAGAAAATTTCACGAACACCAACATTTGACAAGGAAGTTGATCCAAAGGCCACATCTGATCAGCACTCTCTAGCACAGCCAGCTAAAGGGATCAAACGGAATAACAAATCTAAGACTACCTTGGGCAATGTAAGTCCAATGCCCTCTTGAATTGAGTTTTGCTTGGATGTTGCATGGAAAAAGTACTAAAGTACTGATTGCTGGTTTGCTTGACAGGTGCCAAGAGCTCATAGAGGATGGAGAAGAGAAAAGAGATAAGGGACGCTCTACTAGGCAAAAGAAGCCTAGAATCATTTTTGAGTGATTTGTAGATATCTTCTCGTGAATTGTGCAGTCCATAATGTTGCATCTACTTCAAGCTGGTCATTTGCATTGGAATGTCCCAGTTTGGTTGGGGGTTCTTAGTTTTTGCGATCCGAGATGAAAGGGATGTGTACCAAGTTCAACGGGAATTGAGAGTAGATTGAGAAAAAAATCCAGTGATACTAGTCTTGGCCATCATATATAGGCTCAGTGCTCTGTGTTGTCCACATATAGAATAACCATCATCTCGTCAATGCAAATATTATGTTCAAGCTGGTTGTATTCAACATAGAAAGCCTTCTGTGTGTCTATCAACCACCTTGTCTTCGTCAATTTATCATACCCATGATGTCCATTATCTATAACTACAGTGGCATTGTCAACAAGGTGGAGGCATCGCAAGATTGCCTCCCACATGTTCCGACTCATAATTCTGACTATTGTATCACATTTGAAGAACTAAAGGTTGGTCTTCCAATGTAGCCTAGTGTTAGGCAACTTCTTAATTCCCATGAGGATATGGACAGTCAACCATGCTCTCACTTCTTTCACAGTCAATGGATATCAGTATATCTTCATGCCCTTCCGCTTACTTTTGGAGTTCATTTGTACAACATACAAGTTAGTTTGTATGTAGATTTTTCGCATGAGAGAAACCAGCCGAAACATGTTGAAGAAATCCACAGGCAGTGCGTCATCACCCAATGGTGTTCTCCCAGTTGCCCCTCCGGTCCACCTTACCTTTTGCAGAGTTTGATCATTACTATTTCACATGTCAGGGGAGTGCTAGATCATGAGCTTGGAGGCGTGAGCCTGTGAGCCCAGGAGCCCGTGAGCCTAAGATAGGCTCACGCCACGTCAGCATGGAATCCGGAACTTGCAGGGCCTATTCCCGCAGGAGACGCCTATTTCCGCGGATACATTAACCGTTTTCAGTTATTCCAGATCACATCTGTTACATCCATTCCATCTATTGTTTCATCCATTTAGATGTGGTTTAGGTACCAAGTCCTTGCATGCCACGAAATGGATGAATGTAGTTGTGTTTGAATGGAACATCATCCGACATGTTAGAGACGAAATAGTGGATGTGGATGCATAGTCCTCTGCATAGATGAATGTGGCCACGTCGTGAATGTACGTACGTATGCAATCCCTCCACATGTACGCACCCAATAATGCATATGCAATCATAGAGGGTTCAAGAATCCGATACAGGGAGGGAGGTGGTCAGACAGGGAGGGATGGACGATGGCGGTGTCTGTATAGGTTGATTTTTTTAAGAGGAACGGATAGAGTGAGCAGGAAGGGTGTGGTGTTGTGGAGCTTGTGTGCAGTTGCCCATCCCCAGCAGGCAAGGGTGGGAAAAAAAAATGTCTGTGGGATATGCAGAGAAAACGTGCTCCGCAAATGCCCTGACAACAGTATGCGGCATCGCACACTGTTTTCTGGGCATCCGCGAGGGAACGGGAAAAAAAAAAAAAAAAAAAAACTTGTGTGGGATGGGCATCTGCAGAGAAAACATGCTCCGCAGATGCCCTGAAACAGTGTGCGGCACCGCACACTGTTTCAGGGCGCGAGAGAGAACGAAAAAATGAAAAAACCAAAAAAAAAACCTTGTGTGGGATGGGCATCTGCAGAGAAAACATGCTCCGCAAATGCCCTGAAACAGTGTGCGGTGCCGCACACTGTTTTCCGGGCATCTGCCAGGGAACGGATTATAAATAAATAATAAATAAAAATCTTGTGTGGGATGGGCATTTGCAGAGAAAACATGCTCCACAGATGCCCTGAAACAGTGTGCGGTGCCGCACACTGTTTTCCGGGCATATGCCAAGGAACGAAAAAACGAAAAAAAAAAACAAAAAAACGTGTGTGGGATGTGCATCTGCAAAAAAAATGTGCACCACAGATGCCCTGAAAATAGTGTGCGGCACCGCACACTGTTTTCAGGGCATATGCGTAGGAACGAAAAATATTAAAAACCGTGTGTGGGATGGGCAGCTGCAAAAAAAACGTGCACCGCAGATGCCCTGAAACTAGTGTGCGGTACCACACACTACTTTCAGGGTATCTACGTGGGAACCTGCCAAAAGTGCATTCGCTAGGCCCACGGGTTCACGGGATGGGCACAGATGCCGGAGTGTTGTAACTAAAGATGGACAGGCGATGTTGCAGGGGGAATGCTTGCGCGTGAGCCTGTGATCCTGTGAGCCTGGCTAGGCTCACGCCACGTACGTGTGCAGGCCCTAATTCCGTGCCCCCCCCCCCCCCCCCCCCCCCCCCTATTACCGCGGATCGGTTGTCGCCTATGTCCTTATTTTTTTATCCCTCTTCATCGCCCCACATGAATATTCTTTCCGGCCGAGAACAATGGTAGGTTTGTGGATGGTTTAGGATTGAGGACATGATTTTGGAATGAGGAGATCGTCCGCTAGAGAATTGAATATTAACAGCAAACCCTTTTTTCGCAAAATAGTTCATTCATTCCAACCCACAAACATTTTTCAATGCCGGAATCTGAAGACCTACCCCAGGCAATCCCTAACTGTACTTACGGGAACGCGCGAAGAACTTGAAAAACAGTTTGGGGATGGAAGCAAAACCAAAACACATTATATTAAGTCTCGGTACTTGAACCTCAAGAACTATTGGAGGTTTCAGAGGAAACACTTCCAGAGTCTGCAGCAATATCATCTATGAACACAGCAGCCCATCCGCGACGTTTTTTTTTTTCCGCGACCCCCATGGAGAGACGAATACATTGTTTGTTGGGACAACACCCGTGCGCAAGCTTCCGCGTAAACTAGCAAGCGGTAAGCTCTAGGGGGACTCGAGGACATGTAGTATCCTTGGAAACCGAAAGGTGTCTGCTGATTCGATGACTGGTGCCGAACTCTGGAAAGCAAGAAGAGGAATGGTGGTAATGTTACCATCCAGAAATAGACAATGTAAGCAACCATCTGTCGAACGGGAATGACACAAGGAAATGCAACATATTTTGCACAACAAGAGCCGAACTTACTCACACTCAAAATCGGAGTCCACATCGAGATCCTCGTCAGGTGCTTCGGGCTCCTCCAGAAGTCCTTCCGTGGATGGGGCACAAGTAGTGCCCGACTCAAGCTGATGAAGCTCGCTTGAGAAGAGCTCCGTATCAGCCTCCATGCCGTATCAACATCCGGCGCTTTTGCACGCATGAAAAGATGCTCCTACAAATCCAAGACGAACGAGAAATTAAAACAGGGCTTCCCTAAGCTCACTGCCCATATTTCAAATACAGTGTTTAGGGCCCCACCTGTGCCAATAGACAAGTCAACCACTCGTCCACCGTGATGGCTGCATGTCTCCACCAAAGTCTGCATGAAAGCTGGGGATTTCTCCCGGGCACCTCTCCAAGGGACACCAGTCGACCTTTTCGTAGTTCGACCCGAGTCCACGTAATTGAAGATTACATCATCCTCCACAGGCTCGCAGGTGGGGTCAATGTGAGCTGCAAGGTCCCTCAACTGGAACTCAGCAATATCAGGAGGAAGAGTATCCTTCCGCACCCTCACCAAGCACAAAGCTTCGAACACCCAAGTCTGTCAAAAAACCCGAAGAGAGCATGAGGCAAAAGACATAACCTACTTTTGACATTTACTGAAGAACCACGAAATTTTAATTCAAAGGAACCAACTCACTTTCTGCCCCGGGAACTCGCCCTTCGTAAGAGGCAGAGTGTTGATGCATGTCCAAGTTTTGATGACACGAAACCTGGAAGCTTTCATGTAGCTGAAAAGAGTTCTCCGTGCCGACATGTCCTTTCACTACAACAGATTGCGGCTTTTATGACTCCCATGGGTGCGCAGTCATGACAGATTTGTGGCAGAAATGTCATTTGCAGTCGTAAAATGCTTTTGAAGTCATAATGCAGGTCTGGAGAAGGCGTATATGCGACTGCATGGCTTCGGACTCTGCACAACACAGGTCAACCATGTTTGACCACGAATATTGGCATGGCAGATATGACTACCAGTCACGGTCATGGCTATACTGGAATGACGTGTGCATATTGCAAGACAGACATATGACTTCATGACTCTCACTCTAATGCATTATGCCAGATCATCACATGGATGAATCACTACATGACTACACGTGTCGACACATGCTTTTCTGGTTATATATATAATATATGAGTATTTATATCTTAAAAAAACGGAGACTCTTACCAACTAGAATGAATTAAAAAAAACCCAAAAAAAACAAAGATTAAAAAAAAATCACATCGGCTGGTAAGTGCACAGTGTGTCGCCCTTGTGGTTTGGGGTTCAAACCCGCTGCCCTTATCCCGTGTGTGGGATTGTTCGAGACGGTATGTCTTGACGTTGATCGTCCTGTAGGTCTTATGGCCCATAAATGAAGGCGGGTGAATTTTCCCCCTCCTCAAGGGCTTGTGGTTTCCTTTAAGAAAAAGAAAAAGAAAAAGAAAATCAAAAAGGGGCTTTTAGGGTTTACAAAAAGGTTAAAAAACTTAAAAAGTTGCCCATCACGGTAGCGTGAACAGACTTAGAGCGAGCGGGAGGGAGGGAGGGAGAGAGAGAGGGTTGGGACTTAGAGCGAGCGAGCGGGAGAGAGGGCAAACATGCATGGGAGGCCCGTAGTTGGATCAACCTTCGCATCTGAAGCAAGCAACCCTAGAAACGCTAGGGTATGTGTGCAAGGAGGTTTCGGCTGGGAGCCCGCCGTTCTTGGGAGAGTCAGCTTCGTCTTAGCAGGCCGTGTTTCAATCTCTACCCGCTCGGCCCTGATTTTACAGCACGGAGCATAGCTGGCATGAGTTCTAAAAGATCCTTCACGATGGTGGGACAACCGCAATCGCAAGGTGTGGCTTTTTCTTAATGTACGATGTGAAGAAGTTTGTCCATCCTGCAAATGTGGGTTGGCTCTCCTGTTAGTACCATGATTTGGTATTCTTCCTAATGTTTACAAGGTTCTTGGGAGAGTTAGCTTGGTCTTAGTAGGCCGTGTTTCAATCTCTGCCCACTCAGCTGCACCGTGGTGGTTCTCACTGACCAATCCGACATTACCTAACTACAGACACAAGCAGCACACACTAGAGGTCATCTTGGGTTCATGTTCAGTCAAATCCTCCATGGGTCATGACACAAGGTCGAGGACAATGTGGTGAGGGCACCTTCTTCTTCGACCTATTTCAGCCTATTTTGCCCTCTCATCAGACTCGGCCCTGAATTTGAATCATGGAGCAGAGCTGGCATGAGTTTTTTTAAGATCCTTCACGAGGGTGCGACCGCAATCGCAAGGTGTGGTTTTTTTTTAATGTACGATGTGCAGAATTTTGTCCATCCTGCAAATGTGGGTTGTTGGCTCATGTTAGTACCATGATTTGATATTCTTCCTGATGTTTACAAGGTTCTTGGGAGAGTCAGCTTGGTCTTAGCAGACCGTGTTTCAATGTCTGCCTGCTCAGCTGCACCGTGGTGCAGGTTCTCACTGACCAATCCGACATTACCTGACTACAGACACAAGCATCACACACAAGGTCAAATCCTCCATGGGTCATGACACAAGGTCAAGGACAGTGTGGTGAGGGCACCTTCTTCTTCGACCTATTTCAGCATGTTTTGCCCTCTCATCAGACGCCCTGAGATGCATATTGAATTTTGTAAGTTAGCTCATTGCTCGTTGATAAGTAGGGTTGGGGGTGTTTGCTGGAACAATTCTAGGCTGTCATTGTCAGCTGCTAGCAGGAAGGCAAGGATGTATGCATAGATAGCTGAAGGATTTTGTGCAGAGGCATAGATAGCTGAAGGAGCAGGGATAGAGTGTGGGCCCAAATTTGTCCAAGAGGGCCGGATTTCAAGCTCCATTATTTCAGTGTCATCCATTCAGCCAGGGATTTCCTGGTGACATTGCCAAGGCTTTACTCGCAACACAATGCTTGTAAAGCTTCCTTAGCTTGAATGCTGATTATGCTTGAATTATTAGGTTTGTAAAGCCAGTTTTGAAATTTTGATGGTAATCAGCTCTCTTGAAAATCTGTAGGTTGCAAGCCATTTACAGCGGGCCGTGGGTGGACTGGAAGACAGCCATTGAAAGTCTTGGTGCAAGTTAATACCAGTGGAGAGCAGAATAAGCTTCATATTCCCTTTTGGTGCTAGTTATCTTCATGTATGGTACTGTTGAACACCAACAATCTTTTGGTGAGATTCTGTCTTGGTGCACATGTCTGATAAGAAAGATGGTAATGTTTGTTCTGAAACCTGAAGGCGTGAAATGATTCAACACAACAAGAGCATTACGCGTGTCAAAGTACAAGCTGTAAGAAAGCAAGAGATACATAGTTATACAGTCAAACAGACAACTATCAGTTTATGTGGAATCTCTTGCCAATGGCAGGATGGGTTGGGAATAGCCAAGTCAGGAGGTGAATGCCTGTCAAATTACCACATGTCCTTTTGAACACTGCCCCTGCCCTGGTGGACATGTACGCCAATTGTGGGTGCATTGAGGAAGCAAAGGGAGTGTTCAACACTGTGGCTGAACGAGATGTGGTGTCGGGGAGTGCGATGCTTGCTGGGTATGCACAGCTGGGGTGCGGGATGGAGGCTCCAACCTTTGAGAAAATGATGGGGGAAGGGGTGAAGGCCGCCGACATAACGTTTGTGTGCGTTTGCAGTGCGTCTGCAGCCCTGGAAAAGGGCAAAGAGATCCCTGGTGACATCATCAAATCTGCAATTGTACTAGATGTCATCCTGAACATGGCTCTGGTGGCCATGTATGCTAAATGTGGGAGCATTGATGATGCCAAGGGAGTGTTCAACACTATGGCTGAACTAGATGTGGTGTCGTGGAATGCGATGCTTGAAGGGTGTGCAGAGCAGGAGCGCGGGATTGGGCTTTGGACACCTGAAAGCAAATGATGGAGAAAAGGATGAAGGTACCTTCTTCAACATATTTCACCCTGTTTTCCCTGCTAGTGTTTGCTTTGACAATTCTAGGCTGTCATTGTCAGCTGCTAGCAGCAAGGCGAGGATGTATGCATGATTTGTGCAGAGGCATGGATAGCTGAAGGAGCAGGGATTTCGTGTGGGTCCAGATTCATCCAAGAAGGCCAGATTTCAAGCACAAGATTACCTGTGATTCCCTGTGGATCAATAGCTACAAGAAACCTGCATGGGTAGATGGTCAACTGGGAGCAGCGGCACAAGTGATAAAATCAGGCACTGCTAATGAAGGCATCTTCTTCAACACATTTCACCCTGTTTTTCCCTCTTATCAGAATTGGCCCTAAATTTACATGTTCAATTCTGCAAGTTAGCTGGTTGAGTGAATCTAGTTTGGAATGACTTTGACATGATACTGCCAATGTGACAACAGGAAAGTGTCAAAAAATAGGTAACAGAGATGAGGAGAAGCTGTGGAATGAATACTTATCTGAGCCCAGTCACTGATGGGTCAACCGGGGCAGAAAGGTGAATGCCTGCTACATTTCAGAGAGTAGCAGACGCAATTCAGCATAGGAACTAGTGTGCTACGCTGAGTTGGGTGTTTCCTAGAACAAATGTAGGCTGTCATTGTCAGCTGCTAGCAGCAAGGCAAGGTTGAATGCTTGATTTGTGCAGAGGCATGGATAGCTGAAGGAATAGAGATAGAGTGTGGGTGACGCAGGGTGCTGGGCAATGGGCAAGATGTCTTTGTATAAACGTGAGTGACCTTCCTATCATCTTGGGTTTCATTTTTAGTGCATGTTTCTTTGTGAAGTATCTGACGACTTCGCCAATACACACCAACCTTTTTGCTTTGGTTTGTTTAGGACATGGGATAGAAGTTACCATAAACAACACTGGCATTGGTTTTTCATATATGGTATTAGATAATTCTCTTAATTGTTTCCGCCTTGGCAGGTTGCTCAGTGACCTTCCCTGGACGCCTTGGTATAGCGAGTGAGTGTCTCACAATGCAATATTGGTTGGTGCATCTTATGCAAGAACTTGGAAAACAAACAAATGTCCTTGCTGTAGTAATTCTTAAAGCCATGCAAGCCGTTTTTTATGGGTTGCAGATTGATGGAATACATGAGTAGTTAGAAGATTCTGGGTGAACACTTTTATAGTTAGACAAAATAATTCACATGAGAACATGCGACTATTTAATGTATTTTTAGATCGAAACAAAAATGATAATGATAAATAGATTGGTAAATAGAGATGGTATGCAATCTCTTGGTTTTGCTCAGCTTGTTGCAGTTATGTCTTGCTGCCTTGTTCTCTTTGTATTATATATTATATTTCATTGTTGTAATAGACATGTACATGACTGCTATCATAGTCATAATAATGACTACATCTATTTTCACTCTCCAATAGTACTACACCACGTGGCAGAAATACAAATATGTAAAAAAAATAGCAATACACCCCAAAACCCATCATGACACATGTCAATCTGCTAATGGACCACGTGTAAAAACTGAAACGCGCCACGTGTTGCAACCGGATTAGCACACCCGTAGTCATAGTTCGCAGTCATGGAGAGCTAAAACACTCTGCCACGTGTCATTTCCTGCATCGAGCAAGTGCCACTCTTGCACAGCCGCTGACATGGACTACACTGTCCGTTCAGTCATTCAGTAAAGCCAGCGTGTATGACTACCCCCACAGCTGCTCTGGCGCCACGTGACAGCCAGCCTGGAGAGTCATATCTGCCATGTCACAACTAACTAGGTCTTTACGTCTGCAGAGTCAGGAAGTCGTAAATGGCTTCCATGACTGCATTTGCAGTCATAACACAGAGACGTAAAAGCCGTAATTTGTTGTAGTGTTTGACTGCATGAGAAGAAGAGCCCCCGAGTCAGAAAGGAATTTGTTGCTGAATGAGAAAGCCCACTGCTAGTAACGAGAATCCGATTTGTTCCAAGTGGGGGTTGAATTGGAAGGCAACACATCAGGGACAGGAAAACCGTCAGGAATGTCCATCACCACAAGGTCAGTCGCGTATGCCTGCTGAACTCCATTCACCCAATCTGGCCTTTTTGTGACCTACAGCAAAAAACAAGAGACAGTGTCACAAGCCCAATCCAAATCCAACACGAAATCAATCCCGTTGACAAGCCAGAATGAGTTGCCAAAACAAAATTATTCATACCACAGTTAAGACATATGTGCTTACCTGAGTGAGGAACGAAACAAGCATGTCCCATGATTTCGAGGGTACCCCTTTGAATGTGGACTTCCTGGATTCCATCATTGCCAGAAAACTTTCATTCACCACCTTACGATGGAACTGGCCCAAAACCCTGGATGGATGTTCTCTCGCCTCGAAAGGCTGCTCCCTCGACTTTGTTGTTCTCCTATCCCTCCTAGTTGGAGAAGGTTGTCTTTCAACGACCTCTGACGGGCCCTGTTCCTGCGGAGCTGTATTCTTCCTCTTCCCCTTCGGATCCCCGACAATCTTCCCCTTCCGTTTTGGAGTAGCAGATCTCTCAGGCTCTTTTGCAGCCAGAGCAGCAATGATTATGTCCTGAATGTCTTTGTCAGCCAGCTGGGCAAGTGCCGCGACGTTGTCGTTAAGGTTTCTCAAAACAACTTCATCGAATGGTGTGTCCTGTTTTGGCAGATCGAGGTACTACCCACAGTCTCTGAAGTGCGCCCTGCTCCAGTCTCTGGCAATACCAGCCGTGTACATTGTCTTGTCATTGGAGGGGTCAGCCCATGAGTAGATGAAGTCTGGGTCATCGCTAAGGTACTTTCCCGGTATGAGGACATGATACATGTACCTAAATCACACACACCCAAAATCCAGATAGTCATTCGATCTGAACAGGACACAGATCACACATCACAAAAAAGGGTATTGGAATGCAGGTCAGTAACACTGAGAAACTAACTTTTGCCAGCCCGAATCATCCTTGCGTTGACGAAATGTTGATTCGAGCTGAAATGGAAAATACCAAATGTGGAGAACTGTACTTTCAACGAGCACTTATGAGAGGGAAAGCCCATTATCCTAAACCATCGCATGCACAACATGGAATCCCCAATCAACCTTGCGTTGACGCAAAGTAGATTGGCGGATACACATATGATAATGTTGCATTGAAAGAGACAGTGATTGACAAGCGGAATTCAACATTGCGTAAACACAAGGTTGTTTTCATTAACAGAGGAAATGGAAAACAGTGCTTGAAAACAAGCATCCAAAGATCTGCTGGTATGGAGATTCAACCTTGCGTTGACGCAAGGTTGAATTCCTCTACTGAAACACCTGTCCATGGTATTTGATAACCTTAACTTTCCTACAATTGTATGGAAATCGGGGTATTTCTGCGGGACATTTCTAGCAATCCATACCGTCAAACAACGTTGCGTCAACGCAAGGCTGTTTGTTGGTACAGTGTAAGCTCTAAACAGCATTTCAAACAGACTCCAAACAGACAGCCCAAGAATCATGGCAGCATTAGAACTGGAAACGACAGCAAACAACAGCCCAAGAACACATGAAAACCTACATAGCCTGGCCCTTCATCAACCTTGCATTGACGCAAGGTTGATTTGCCTGTCAGTTTTTGCCCTTTCACATGCAAAAAACGACATCATTGGATACCCCAGGTACAGGAAAGTGAAACCAAAACAACGGGATACTAGCTTGCGTTACCGCAATGTTGCTCGGCTGCACATCCAGAGCCCTCAGAGCTCCCTCAAAACCTTCAAATTCGCAATTCTACATGGAAAAGACGACACATGAATACAGAAACATACACATCTAGTACCAGATTTGTTTCTTGGGCTGCGCCGTTGCCGTCTCCTTGGTGGGGATGAAATGGCCCATTTTACTGAACCTATCCACCACCACCATGATTGCATCGAATCCTTTTGACAGCGGCATAGCAGTCATGAAATCCATCGAGACGCTTTCCCAAGTCCCCTCTGGAATCGGCAAGGGTTGTAACAGCCCCGCTTGCTTTTTGTACTCGCTCCGGTTTTGTTGGCATGTGGTGCATGTCTTGACATACTCCTCTACCTCCTCCCTCAGTTTGGGCCAGAAATACTCTTTCTTCAAGAGTGCCGCAGTGCGCTTGGCTCCGCCGTGGCCCGCAAGCGGGCTATCATGGCATTCTCTCAAGAGGCTATCTCTGATCCCTCCCTTCGGCACGTAGAGACGCTTTTGCTTATACCGGAGCAACCCATTTTGCAAGTGGAACTGCGATTTAACCCCCACTCTCAAGTCCTGCATCACGGACTTTGCCAGCTCATCCTTCCGGCAAGCCTTCCGGATCTTCCTTTGGAGCGCCGTCTCGCCCTTGTACACCAACAAGAGCTGCTGCTTTCTACTTAAAGCATCGGCCACCACGTTGTCTCGTCCCCGTTTGTACTGGATATCCACGTCGAACACCGTCAAAGTATCTTGCCACCTAAGTTGTTTTAGGGACAACTTGGGCTGCGTGGCAAAATACTTCACCGCGACATTGTCCGTGAACACCTTCACTGGGTTGGAACCAACATAGTGGCGCCAGAGCTCAAGACAGTGCACCACCGCCTTCATCTCTTTCTCGTGCGTCGGCCACTGTCGCTCCACTTCATTCAGTTTCTTACTTTCGTAAGCCACTGGACGTCAATCTTGCATCAGTACACCCCCAATCGCGAAGTCCGACGCATCTGTATGTATCTCGAACGGACGATCGAACTCCGGGATTTTCAAGACTGGAGCTTCCGCCATCCGCTGCTTCAATTCAGCAAAAGCTTGGCCACAAAAGGTGTTCCATGCCCAGACTTTAGATTTACACAGAAGGTCCGACAGCGGCCCCGCGATCTTGGCGAAATTTCTCACATACTTCCGGTAATAGGAGGCGAGTCCTAGGAAGGAACGCACTCCTGGGACCGAAGTCGGAGGCTCCCAGTCCAAGATCGCCCTCACCTTTCTGTCATCCATTTTGATCCCATCCTGTGTAATGACATGCCCCAAGAACTCCACTTTCGTGACCCCGAATTCGCACTTTGAAGCTTTGGCATACAGCTTCCCTTCTCGCAACTTTTGGAACACCCTTTTGAGGTGCTCCAGGTGTTCCTCCTTTGTTTTCGAGTACACCAAGATGTCGTTGATGTACACGATCACAAAGTCATCCAACCACTCCTGAAAAAGGTTGTTCATCAGCGTGCTAAAGGTCGCCGGTGCATTAGTGAGCCCAAAAGGCATCACCAAGAACTCATATGAACCATACCTTGTCCTGCACGCGGTCTTCTCCTCATCTCCTTCCGCCACCCGAATTTGATGATAGCCGGAGCGTAAGTCGATCCGGCTGAAATACTTCGCTCCTGCCAACCGATCGAAGAGGTCGTCGATCCTTGGCAAAGGGTACCGGTTTTTGATAGTCACCTTATTCAGAGCCCTGTAATCGACACACATCCGCAGCGTCCCATCCTTCTTGTCTGCGAATAGCACCGGGGCTCCGTAAGGTGACTTACTCGGCCGGATGTACCCCTTTGACATTAGATCCTTGAGCTGAGTCTTCAGCTCGACCAACTCCCTGTGGCTCAACCGGTAGGGTGCCTTGGCAGGCGGTTCCGATCCCGGTATCACCTCAATCTTGTGGTCAACTCCTCTTCGCGGTGGCAGGCCGCTTGGTAAATCCTCCGGCATCACATCCTGGTATTTCTCCAAGATCCCCTTGATCCAATCTGGGCTCGGCTCCCCATCGCCTTCTCCCTTCATTTCTCTAATGTAAAGCAAAAACTGGGGTTCGTGTGCCTCCTCCACGGCCCACTCCCTCGCTGACAGAAGGTTTATTCGCCCTCCCACGGATTTGGGCGTTTCCGACACTCGTAAGACCTCGCCTCCATTCCCACATGGCAGCGTGACTACTCTCTTGCGGCCATCTATGACCGCTCCGGACTAAATCTATGAGGTCTAAAAAAGGTCATCCCAAAAATGAGATCTACTCCATCGATCTCGCAGATGGTGAAGTTCTCACGTCCCTCCCAACTCCCCAGTTGAAGAGGAATATCAAACGCCAACCTTGTCGCCAACTGTGGTTCTCCTTTGGCACAACGCACCTCAATAGAGGCCCCCACGTCACTTGTCGGGAGTCCCAGCTTTTGTGCCGTTGCCGGTGTCATGAAGGAGTGCGACGCTCCTGTGTCCACCAACAACGACACATTAGTTCCGGATATTATCCCATCCACGAACAATAACTGACTCCCTTTTCATAAGGCACCAGTTTCCTGATACAACTCACAAGAAAATTTGCCTACCTTGCAAGTCCTGGCGACCACCGCTTCCACCAAGCGACTGATGGTATCTTCCGACAGCTCCGTGGTCGCCCGAGTCATGTTCAATTGTCGGGGCTTCGTGCACTTCTTGGCCATGTGCCCGGGCTCCCCGCAATTGAAACACACTCCATCAAAGGTCGCCTTCTGTCCGCCATAAGCCGCTCCACCCGCTTTTCCTTTCGAAGCACCGGGTGCCGCCTTGATGTGTGAAGGCCCTCCCTTCAATTTCCACGTGCCATTGTCGCCGCGTCGCCTATCCCACTTCTTTTCCGGTCGGAAGGAGTCACCTTCCCGCCAGGTCTTCTTGTGGTTCAGCTCCGTACGGCCTTGTCTCTCACCCCTAGGGACATCCGAGAAACATTCAGCCCTCTCAATTGCCTCGTTCAAAGTCTTGGGTGGCTTCTCCTCCAACTTCCGCCTGGCCCATGGGGCCAGTCCCGCCACAAAGTTGAAGACCATTTCTGGTTCTGCCATGTCCGCGACTTCGAGCAACAGCACATTGAAGGCCTGGACATACCCCCGAATGTCATCTGTTTGCTTCAAATTCCTCATCTTGTCCCGGGCAAGCCAGGACGCGTTGAGGGGCACAAACTGTCTCTTCATCAATTCCTTGAACCCACTCCAGTTCAAGGTTTCCGGGCTTGGGCCTCGGTCGTGAAGGCGTTTCTGCCACCATTGTTGAGCATAGCCCCTCAAATAGGTGGGAGCCACTTCCACCCGATCCTCGTCACTCAACTTGGCCGCCCGAAAGTACTGCTCTAGCTCCAAGAGCCAGGTGTTGAGTGCCTTCCGATTTCGGACGCCCTCGAAGGTGCCGGGTTCCTTAGGCTTCACCTTAAACTTTGCCTTAGCGAAAGTGGCATTAGCCGCCTTCAACACGTCTTTCAACGTCCCGCCAAACTGCGCCAACAACCCTTCCCAAAAGGCTGCCGGCATGGGAGGCATCTCTTGGTTTGTCGGAGTTCTCAAGGATTCCTCGGGCTCCGACTCCTCGGATTCCTCCCGCTCTTGGGCGGCCTCGTTTTCGGAAACATGCATCGCTTCCTCAAACGGCCGCCTCGGTGACACGCCGCCCCCATCGGGCTCACCGAGATCATCATCTTTTCGGTACACTATTTCGTTGGCGGTGGCTCTGCGTCAAAGTTGAGAAATGGTCCATAACAATGTCCAAAGCTGGTCCCTCCAGTTTTCCTCCAACTGAATCCGATGCACACAGAATACGGTTTTCTAGAAAGGACTTGCTCACCCCCATGGCAATTGCAGATGTGGTTCCAGTTGGATTGGTATCCAACTCTTGCCTTATCAGACGCGAGATTGTCTCAACGCTCTCCCTGTAATCCCCCTTGGACACAGGGTGGTTGTGAAAACCGAAATGGACACAGGCTCTAGTCAGGGTTTTGAATCGATGCACCACAGAGTACATTCTGGGCGCCACACAATGCAAGGCAACAAGGTGGTACCCTACAGAACTTGCACACAAAAGTGTTATAGTATGGTGGTGTCACCCCAGGCTTGAATGGATTCTCAGTGACACCATCCCATTCGCTTTGGTTTTGCACACCTGACAGTGCGAAGTCTCTGCATTTCATGTTCTCGCATTTCAGGTGCCCATTACAGACCGTTCGCCTGAATATGAGGTTGTCATGGTTGTGAATATTGGAGGTTTTTGTGCGGCACCAAGGGTGCCCATCGTGCTTTTTGTCCATTCCTTCCATGAGACTGGAAATGCCCCCCACGCGACCAGGAGGAGGTAGCTCGAAAATAGTATTACTATCAAAAGATACCGGCAAGAATGCCACCCTCTGAACATTGAAAGTGCTCCAGTCAATCCCCCTCAACTCACTCTTGAATCCGGCCATCCCACCCATGGCTTTCAGTTTAGGAATGACACTGGTGATCTCCTCCACATCTGCTTCCTGATCTGGACATGGCTGATCCACGGGTGGTATTTCACAGGCGTCATTGGAGAATGAGTCCGAAAGCTCAACTACAGTGTTAACGGTACTTGACTCCTTCTTGACAACCACGGGTGTTTTCTCCTGGGCCACTGATGCTGCCGTGCCAGGAGTAAGGAACGATCCTGCATACTGTCTCCGAGGAGCACTGAGCACCCTGTATCTGCCTAGAGGCACTCTCCATTGTGTGGTTGTTGCAGTATGCGAAGGTTTCTGGAACGCGTACTTGAGCAGTTTTCCATTGGCATCGTACACTTCCCTCTCAAGGAATAGAGTTCCATTTTCCAACCGAAACTGCATTGCGAGCACGTGTTCATGCACCACCGCAAAACCGTCATCTTCCACCTCGTAAGAAAATGGCACAGGGTGGTCCTCACTGAAGAAGTCCGCGTCAAGGGAGCCTATGGCGTGGGAGGCCATCTGTCAATGTTGCTTCAAAACGAACAGTTCACAATCCAATGTTGCTTCTGATTGCAGGTTGTACTAGAGCGGAGTTTTTTGGCTGTATAGAAGACGTCCTTACACACAATTGCAGGTGTCGCTCCCGCATGCAGGTCTCCTAACGCGGTTCGGCACATCAAAGAAATGTGTCCCCATGTGAACCAAGTGGATGGTCACAGAGTGCCCAAATGCGGAGTGAATAATGTCAGCCCTAATTAACTTTTTTCCTACTTCTCCTTATTCTCCTTGCAACCCTGGATTCTGCAGACACGGTGACCCCATCCCGAGGGAGAAGAAAGCGTCGAAGAACACTTTATTTCACATCAAACAAGCAAAGGGCACGCGCTAAGGAGAGGATGAGGAAGGTGAGACGGGAACTTAGAATGGGAGAAGAAACCTCCGTCGAAGATGAGGACGAAGGGCAAAACCCGATTCTGCAACCACAGTTTGGAGAGGAAGGTCTTGAAGTGATCCCGGAGGCGACCGAAGAGCAACCTCCAGTAGAAGGGGGGGGAGGATGAGGAAGTCAGCTGGGCTCGGGAGGAAGCACTGCAAGTGGAGAACCAGGTCTTGAGAGAGCAAGGAGGAGAGATGGACGTGGAAATGCTGTCGTCTGCCGTTTTTTTGCACCACCGGGACCTCATTGGAAGCATGCTGCCTCCAGACCTCATGGAAAAGATGAATGCCTCAGGAGCATCATCAAGTGTAAAGAAGAAACCGGAGGTGGCTATCAACCTTTTTTTTTTTTTTTTTTTTTTTTGTCTGTTCCATGCTAAACACAGAGGTCGACATCAACCTTGCGTCAACGACCTCCAAAGTGGATGTTTTGGGCATGAAACGAGTGCAGATGCTGCACTCGAATCAACCTTGCGTTGACGCGAGGTTGATTCGTGTGCCTTTTTTGTTCATTCCCACCTCCCGTATCCGCTTGGCAGCCATGGAAAAGATGAATGCTCCCGATGCATCATCAAGTGCCAACAAGAAACCATAGGTTGCAATCTCCTTTTCCATTTGGTTTTTTTGTTTGTTGAACACCAATCTGAGAGCTCGACATCAACCTTGCGTTAACGCAAGGTTGATGTCGACCTCCAAAGTGTATGTTTATGAAGGTGAAACGAAGCAGATGTAGCACTCGAATCAACCTTGTGTTTACGCGAGGCTGATTTTGATGCCTCTTCTGTTCACTCCCAGCATCCGAAGTCCCGTGCCATGAACCGCAAAGTAGGGAAAGTTGATTATTTGAAGCCCCCAAAAGAACCTTGCGTCAACGCAAAGCATTTAGTGGGTTCAATGGACTGTTCCGGTATGCATTTCAGACTAAGCTACATCCCCATCAATCAACCTTGCGTCAACGCAAGGTTGATCCATGGGAGCTCAATCTGTCACTCACAGGGATATTCATTCTCTGCAGAGGAAAAATAAATAAAAATCCGTGGGGGGCACTGGAAGCATTCGTGTCTTTTCCGAATCGACTGCATGTCCAAAACCACTGAGGGAACAACTTTGAGATGTTTGTTACTACTGCACAGTCATAACGGATAAATTCGCATTTCTAATGGCGGATAGAAGTTGCATCAACGACTCCGCAGTCGGCGCAATATTCGCGGCGATTTAATTCAATTACGTAAATTGTTTTTTCTTAAAACAACAATTACAAGTGGTTTTAAGCACTAGAGAACGACTCTTAACAACTAGGCATTCATTGCACACCCTATTTAAAAATGGAATTTTTATAAGTGCTCCACATGGCTCATGACGTGGAATATTTTAATGTATTTTAGGGCTTGTGTGGCTCGTAGAGATTGTTCTAATTGTCGGATGTAAAATGATCTAAGGGTGGAAGAGTAACTTTGTCCTTTGCCTGAATTTGTCTAAGTGTTGGGAGAGGGATGGAGGCTTGAGAGAGAGACGAGCAAGTGATGTTCGCCCCCTAGACCCACATCATTTGCTCATAGGTCTCCAAAACCCGCAATCCCCGCCCATGTTGTGCATGTCCTGCGATCATCACGTTCCACCACACCACATTTCACTCAGCCATATTGTTGAACACTCCTTGTCCACAAGGGAATGCTCCCACGTTTGGCATACATGTCGACGAGGTATTGTTACATCTGGTACAATTCCAGCTTTGACGATGTCACGATGGACCTCTTTGCCCTTTACCAAGTCTCCAGGGCTGCCAGGTTTGCATATGCATTGCAAACACAAATGAACGTGACCCAGTCAGGCTGCACCCCTTCTCGCAACATTTGCTCATATGTCTCCAATGCCCTCATCCCGCACACATGCTGGCCATACCTTGCAAGATTCAGCGTGTTCCTTGAGACAACATCTCGTTCAGCCATGTTATCAAACTCTCCCTTCGCAACTTCATAGGTCTCCAAAGCCTCCATCCCACGTCCCTGCTGTGCATACCCTGCAAGCATCGCACTCCACGACACTACATCTCGGCAAAACAGGCTGAAATAGCTCGAAGAAGACGCTGCCCTCACCACATTGTCCTCTACCTTGTGTCATGACCCATTGCGGATTAGACTGACCATGAACCCAAGAAGACCTCTTGTGCGTGCTGCTTGTATCGGTAGTTAGGTAATGTGGGATTGGTTTGTAAGAACCACCACGGTGTAGCTGAGCGGGCAGAGATTAAAATATGGGCTGCTAAGACCAAGCTGATTCCCCCAAGAACCTTGTGATCATCAGGAAGAATACCAAATCATGGTACAAAGGGGAGCCAAGAGCCCATATTTGCACATAATGCGCCCTTGACGCCATAAACGCTTGCAACAACAGGACATGGGCCTCGATTTGGTCTTCGTCCTTCTCGCGCACATTACGTTTGTTTGTGTTTGTAGTGCATGTACGAGCCTGTTGGAGAAGGGCAAAGAGGTCCATGGTTGCATCATCAAAGATGGAATTGTGGTAGATGTCATTCTGAACATGAATACCCTTCTGGATAGGGAGTGTTCAACAATATGGCTAAGCAAAATGTGGTGTCGTGGAAAGTGATGATCGCAAGACATGCACAACAGGGGCGGGGATTGCAGGTTTTGGAGACCTATGAGCAGAGGGAGGGGGTGAAGTCCGACCACATTACGTTCAGAGAGTTCAAATGCCTCTCCACCATGACCTTGCTTAGCTAACCATGCCTTGCTGATGTTGTTGTCTTGCACTTGAGTTGTTTTTGGACACTGGCTGGAACATCCACAAGGCGGCTCTGCTCGAGAGAGAAATCAGCTTGAATGTAGGGGCAGATTTTGAGATCACAATCACCACTCAGAACGCTGTTTTTTGCACCGGCATGGCTGTCAGCATGCATATCAGCCCAAACTCATTACTCCATGAGCCTTCCACTGTCGGAGTGCATGTGCCCATTCAAGCCAGATCTTCGAAACGCAGGGATGGAACGGGGTTTTGAAACCAGCATTGCCCAACTGGATACCCAATTCAGCTCCACATCTTGGTCCATTAATCTGCTGCACATTGTGAAGTTTTCTGCCCGTCACCGCAAATTGAAGAAGGAGTATTCTTAAAACACGGGTACTCATAATCTGAAAATGGCTCCAGCTTATGTTGCTTGAGTGCGAATATGAGTGTGGTTGGCTTGGCAGCTTTACATCTGGTCCATCCCACTCGATATGATGAGCAGGTTCAGCCTGACTTCTCTTACACAAAAGACGCTGCCAAGATGGGGTTTGCTGCCCTACTGTCGTTGTTCTGGGCTACAACATACAATTAATCTGGCCCATGGCGAGGGGCCTTGCCTTCCACCAATCATCTGTAAGTCCTGTGAAACTGTTTTTGTGGCAGTTTGTAAGTAGTGGGTAGCGATGGTGGGCTATTGTAGGATTTGATGAACTCAATGCCGTGTATTGACAACAACCCCTCATCTCTTATGCAAGCATTCAACAAGCCAAGTTGACTGCAGAGCATATCCAGCCCCCCACGTTTCTAGTTGCCTAATGTTCTTCATCTCCTGGGCAGAGCATTTTCCAGGGTCTCCATCTGTGATGACACACTATCTTCTCATGTGGTTCAGCTTCTGGTCTTGCTCTTGTTTGCACCACCCCAATGAAGGGCAGTTCCCACCTGCTTGATTCTCTCCATATGGTTGTCTTGGTTGGGTTTCCTACAACCGCCTTTCCTTTTCAGACTGCCAGTTATCAGCCTCGTTCTCCAATGCTTCACTTTCTTCCCAAGTGAAGTGCTCTCCTCTTTTATGCTTCAACGTCCCTGCAAGTGTCTTTTCCTTCATCTCCCGTGGTGCTTTCGAATGAATGAGCACTGATTTGCATATGTTGGCAACACTTACAGTGTCCCTTTCCTTGCATGCCACTGCAGGCCCGCCATTGACTTTCTTGGCAGGGAAGTCTCCTCCTTCTCCCTCATTTTCTGGCTTTGTTGGTGCCCCACTCACCATGCTATCAGGGCTGCATTTATTTCGTGGTGTTGCGCCAGCCAAGGGCGATCTTTCACTGGTCCGATTGTTGGCAGCAGCTGATTGGAGTCTTCTTGGCAGAGTCTCCCACGAGCTCCCATCAGTTTCAGGCATCAGGTTTTCTACCCTGCCCTTCCACTTTTCATAAGCGAGGTGCCTGTCTTCCTCCCTTTCACTCTTCAGCCTTTCAGGTAGATTTTTCTTCATGCTATTGCTGCTCCCATACTTCCAGTCCTTGTTTAATTTTCTTCAGCCATCACCCTTAGATTTGACAAGGTATTGTTGCCCTTCCTTGTGTCTTTCCTCACTTCCAGCCGCTGGTTTTATCCCAGATTCACCTCTCATCCTTGCCTGGGGTTTTGCTTGCCAAACAGCCCTTGTGTGGGGAACTTCAACGAAAGGCAACATCTCATTCTCAGCTCGTGTCTTCGTATCTCTTTGCAGCAGTCCAGCCTCGGGTGCCTCACTTTCTAATTGCTGGGTTGCATTTTTCGACCGCCAACCTTTGACAGGAAAGTGTGCTCCATCTTCCTCATCTTCTACCGGTTCCCTTGATGCTTCACCTCGTATGTCTTCCTCCTCATTTTTTAGCAGCAGCTCCCATGCCTGAATTGCTACTTTTCCTCGTAGTTGATCTTGTGCTTTCCTTTTTCTCCTTAGCTTAATCAACTGTTTTGTCTTGGCAGCTCCCTTGCCATGAGTGCCTTGTCTCACTGCATCTCCCTTGGCTGCCCACCATCCGTGGAGTCTTTCTTGCACTATTCTGACCCTCGTTGGCATGCACTTTGCTGTGATGCCCCACATGTATTTGCTACTCCCTTTAATCATCAACATAGTGCTCCAGAGCCAGTTCCTCATTATTGACCAGTTGACCTTCTCAGCCCTTGGACCCCATTTCCCTTCTCCCATGTTGCCTCGTCTTTCTACTTCATCATTTGCTTTACTTGCACGACGTTGCTTCTTCCCTACAGCTCATCATGTGTTGTGGCTCTTTCCCATGTTGCACTCACTCCTATCACACGTTGTACAGTTGATAAGACTGAGATGAATTGATGCAGGATAGGGGGAGGGCTTGCTGGTGTATGTTGTCCGATAGGCCCCACGCACAGAGTCAAAGCTGGAAGTCAGCCTTGCAAGGACCCAAGTGAGAGAAGTCTGGTGGGGGTAGCATCTTGGGGGATGGCAGTTAGAGCAATGTGTGTCTAGGACAATATATGTCATAGCAGCGGGTGATGTGCTGCCAATTTTGAGGATAGAGACAGCCTGTAAGCTGTAAATTTGTATCAGTGGTTTCTTCTGACACATATTGTTCCCAGTTTGCCACAACCAGTTTTGTTTGCATTTGTAGTGCATATGCGAGCCTATTGGGGAAGGGCAAAGAGGTCCATGGTTGCATCGTCAAAGCTGGAATTGTGGCAGATGTCATTCTGAACAATACCCTTGTGGACAAGGAGTGTTCAACAATACGGCTGAGCGAAGGATAGAGTGTAATGACTGCTAATGAAGGCACCTTCTTCAGTTTCACCTTGTTTTCCCCTCTTATCATAATCGCCCCTAATTATTCATGTCTAAATTCTGCAAGTTAGCTGGTTGAGTGAAGCTTTGATAGTTTGTAGTGACTTTGACATGATTATGCTAATGTGACAACAGGAAAGTATCAGAAACAGGTAACACATACGAGGAGAAGTTGTGGAATGAATACTTTTCTGATCCCAGTCAATGGTGGGACAATCGAGGCAAGAAGGTGAATGTTTGTTGGATTATAGAGAGTAGCAGATGCAATTGAGCGTAGGAACTAGTGTGATAAGTTGAGTTGGGTGCTTCCTAGAATAAGTCTAGGCTGTCATCGTCAACTGCTAGCAACAAGGCAAGGTTGTATGCATGATTCGTGCGAGGCATGGATAGCTGAAGGAGCAAGGATAGAGTGTGGGAGCAGATTCACCCAAGAGGGCCGGACTTCAAGCTCCAGATTAACTATGAAGCTACAAGAAACCTGCATGGGTAGATGGTCAACTGGCAGCAACGGCACAATTGATAAAATCAGACAACAATAATGAAGGCATCTTCTTCAGCATATTTCACCGTGTTTTTCCATCTTATCAGAATCGGCCCAAAATTTCCATGTTGAATTCTGCAAGTTAGCTGGTTGAGTGAATCTAGTTTGGAGTGACTTTGACATGATACTGCTATGTGACAACAGGAAAGTATCAAAAAACAAGTAACAGACATGAGGAGAAGCTGTGGAATGAATACTTTTCTGCCCCCAGTCAATGATGGGACAACCGAGGCAAAAAGGTGAATGCCTGCTATATTTCAGAGAGTAGCAGACGCAATTAAGCATAGGAACTAGTGTGATAAGCTGAGTTGGGTGTTCCTAGAACAAATGTAGGTTGTCATTGTCAGCTACTAGCAGCAAGGCAAGGATGAATGCATGATTTGTGCAGGGGGCATGGATAGCTGAAGGAGCAGGGATAGAGTGTGGTCCAGATTCATCCTAGAGGGCCAAATTTCAAGTACAAGATTACCTATGATTCCCTGTGGATCAATAACTACAAGAAACCCCCATGGGTAGATGGTCTATTCCGTGGAACTCACTGAAGTCTTGCATTATGAGGATTAGAACTGTTTGGCAGCTTACTTGCACGAGGCCTTGACCCTTAGGCAATCCCCAGAGCAGCAGTAACTTTTGGGCTGCTTTTTTACTTGTCCCATAAGCTCTTTGAGCTTTCCGCAGATGTAATAAAGTACCATTTTGTTTCATTTTCATTTCATTTTGTTTCATGGCATGTCTTTCATCGTTTGTGCATTTCTAATGCATGATTAGTTCTCTTGTATGGCATTACTAGTCGACTCACTACAAACACCAAAACTCCAAAGCATGAATCACTATGAATGATTGTTCAAGTAATTTCGAGCACTTCATGTAAAGTAGTAAAGCAGTGGTTGCGCCAACTTCCGCGTCGCCAATTGCCACTGGGCATGTAGCACTGCAAGTTATGTGGTCTACTACCACGTGGCGCCCCGGGCCCGTGGCCACGTGGCCGTAGTGCTGCTCGTCGTGGTGCCGCCACGTCGGCGTCCACATCGTCATACACGTCCGCGTCCACGTCCGCGTCCATGTGTCACCGCGCTTCGGTGAGTCGGTCCACTCATCCGGAGGGAAAAGTCAAAGTCAGCCCAAAAGGTCAGACACACGGGCGGCCCGCTTGGTTACGCCACGTGGTTCTTCAGCATTAATCGCATTAATCGCTGAACAGTTGTTCACGCGTCTGCGTCCTTTACCACTCCAATCATTAGATGTCCAACCCAACTACCACGTCTGTTGTAACTAGTCGTTTGTAACTTCCAGTCGATCCCAGTTTTTTGACTTTTACGACTCAAAATGAGTCATTACCCCAGTGGTAAATGACACGAATGCTTCTAGTGGGGAGATGCGGCAGTGGCAGAAGGTGATGGTGAGGAAGCATCATTTGAAGGACATTATGAAGACAAGGCTGAGGAGGTTATGGGTGGCATAAAGTGAACTCCTCGAAGGTGATTCTGTCGATGGAGGTTCTCAGCGGAAACCTGGTTATCCCACTATGCAGGATGATCTCCATGCCCGTGGTTCGACCCGCATTGAGGAACAACATCACGAAGTTGAAGAACGATTTTGTTCACGGCTATATCAAGGGATCTGCAGTATTCTATGTATCCACTGTGAACACGAAAAGAGATGAGTGTCTTGTAACAGAGGACATAGAGCAAAGTTGGGATGCATGCTGGCGGGATGTAAACAGGAAGTTCGAGTTCAAGCTGTCCAAAAAGGCCTCCACAAAAGCGTTTATGGGAAAGATGTTTTTTGTCTGGGATGGGAACCATAGACTGCTTGCCTAGATGGATTACATTTCAAGCTTGCACTCGGACGAGATCAAATGGCACTGGAGCGTGGTTTCCATGGTACTCGACCACAAATGACGTGTCACGCAGCTCTTGATAGCCATGCACGACATAAACAAGTAAGTTACCAACATTATTCCCGTTCCGGTCTGCGTTTCCACAATTTGAAATCATCTTATGAGTTGAAGGTTTTTCCAGGTCCAATGAAACCTCCCATGTGACGACCAATCTCTGCCACACACTATTCCGTATCCAGAAGATAGGGCTGATGCCACTGGAGTCATTCACGAACGTGCTCAGTCCTCAGCAGATGAAGAGGTGTACTGAAAAGAAGACAAGCACATGGTACAGCCTGACAAGGGAGGCTTTTCTTGACTACATGTACATGGTAAGCTTGTTGACATCTGTTTGTTTGTTGCTAGTGTAAATTTTATCAAGAAACGCCAGTGTTTGATTCTTTTTCCCTGTAATGTATGCAGCAAGAAATAGCAGAAACTGGTTTGAAGGCGAAAGCAAAGTACTATGCTTCCCACACAGAAGAGCAAAGGTCTGCAACTGGGCTTGAGGACATTATGAGATTCGAGATGAACAATCAAAGGATGAACCTCATGAGTGCATTTGACAAACAAATCCGCATAGCAGATCTTACCTGGCTCCAGAAGGTTGCTTTGTGTAGCCACTGGTCAAATGTGTGGTCGCTAACAACTTTTATTGCTTGTGAAGATGGGGACGAGGCTGAAGATAAGCACCGCCTTCCGACCTACGACCGACGGCCAAACAGAAAGAGTGAATTCCGTAGTGAAGCAGATCTTGCGGAATTACGTGTCGGCAGACCAAACAGACTGGGTGGAACACTTAGACGCGGCAGAGTTCTGTTATAATAACACAGAACACTCCGCAACAGGAGTTTCCCCTTTCGTATTGGTCTATGGAAAAGCACCTCTGGTGCCGACAAGTTGGGCCGCCTAGGACGTTGAGGAACCGGCAGTAGCGGCGGTACTGGAAGAACGCGAGCATTTGTTGAAGCTCGCAAAGTACAACATTGCCAAAGCTAGGAAATGGTATGAAAGGCAGGCGAATCGGAAGCGGAGGGAAGTGAAGTTTGAGGCAGGCACGGAGGTCTGGTTGAACATCAAGAATTTCCGACTACCTCCGGAAGTGAGTCCGAAGTTTGTACCTCCGTATGCGGGACCTTTTCGCATTCGGAAGGTAATGAATGAGGATGTGTATGAATTGGAGCTGCCGGCAAACAGCAAGGTGCCATGTCTCCTTTTTGAAGCCTTACTTCAAAGATGAAGCGCGCCCGAATCGGCATCAAGTGTTGCGTCCGCCACCTATGCTGTTGGATCATGAAAATGAACTTGAGTACGAGGTGGAGGCAATACTTAAGTCGAGGAGGTTCAAGAACCGAGAAACGGAGTATCTCGTCAAATGGAAGGGCTATCATCTTGTGGAGGCATCTTGGGTGCGTGCCTCAGAAATGGGAAACGCATCCGAGGCGGTTGCAGCTTTCAAATGGCGACCTAAAAAGCGGAAGAAGCGTTGATAGGGACATCAACCTTGGAGCGTGGGGGAGGAAATTCATGCTTAGCCCGGCTTAGCTAGCTTAGGAATCCGATTGCAAAAACTTGTATTGTACAAAAATTTGTTATAAAGGAAATGGGTTCCAAATTCTGTGCGTCCTATTTTGTTTGGAATGGTGATGCATGGTGTGGTTGGCTAGTGTGTAGAATGCATGCTAGCTTACAAAAGTGGGAGAGGTAAATTGGGTTAATCGTGTGTTTGCGTAGTGCCGAAATCGGGTGACCCCCATCCAAGGGGCAAGGAAACTTGCGCCTTCTTTGGGAGTTCACGTGCTAGTGCGCACCTGGCGCATGCGCGTACTATAACTGCGCTACCGAGGGGGTTGCCTTGTAGTGCGGGTTAACGCGGAAGCTACGTGCTTCCGTTCACGTACTATAATCGTGTAGCCTCGGGACGAAGCCGTAGTGCGGCTTCGGCGTGTTCCCGTACCTCAGGCCAGCATTCCAAGGCGGACCCAATTGTAGTGATTGGGGCGCACGGTTTGTTCAAGGTTATCTTCCTAGTCAAAGAGGGTTCCAGGTGAACCCTTGCTCAAGGTGATGCCAAAAGCGGAATCATGAGCGGTCGCAAGCAATGTTGTTGCAGTAAGGCGATTCGATCCTCGGGGAGGATCGTTCCTTGGCCTTGAAGTAGGCCAAGAAGAGTGCACTGGGAGGAGCTGGAGAGGCTCCACCCTTGGCCGGGACTTGGAGGAAGTCGGCCGAACTAGCTAGTGGAGAGTAGAGTCAAGTGTGGGGTTTGGTTCTTTGCCATGGGACGCCATGGTACGGAAACAAACTCCTTGATGTGGGACGCCACAACTTGGATGTTCGTTTCTACAAAATGGACAAGTCGATGAGGACATCGACTCCCTGTTGGTAGGGGTGTGTGTCGCGGCCCTTTGCCTTGAGGGCAGGGGTCGGGACACATGAGGGGCTGCCCCTGTGGTGGGGGCAGCGGCAGCGATAGGTATGGGGGGTTGAAGCACCCTTGAGTGCCCAAGGCACTCAGGGAAGCGGAGGCGCTCACTAGGTGGAGCCCCGCACACCGGGTTGCGGTGGGGGTGGCTCCACAAGGGGTGGTGGTAGCTTAGCGGGACTTAGTGGGGGTGGCATAGGACTCACCATGGGGGCGGAGACCTCGTGGTGGGAGTCGTGGGGAGTCTTGGGACTCATCACGGTCCATAGGGGCCGTGGTGAGCGGGCCAAGACTCACCGCGACTCATCACCGGGAGTCGAGGGTTTTCGTGGTGGTTCGCCATAAAATGGCATGGCTGGTTGTGAAACCCCCGCGGACAGCTACAGAAGTATATATAGGGAGTAGTAACCCCGAGAACGGTGCAAGACCGTTGGTGACCAAAAACTAGTGAGTAAGCGAGCGAGCCGGAAAGCGACCAAAGAGTGGGGAGCTGTTCCGGACTGCCATCTACCAAAGGGAATTCTCCTAGTCCCAAATAGGTGGAGGGTTTAGTGGGAAGCGAAGGGGGACCATTATGTCCCGGTGAGCAGCCGAAGCTCCAAGTTGGCCCGGGCGGCTAGGTTGGGAGTCAGGCGCGCGCATCAAAGCGAGTAACTATGACTTGAAGGGGAGCTTACCGAAGTGAGGTGCGCGACATATCCGGAGCGAAAGAACGCACTGCAGCTCATACATTCACTGGTTTGTTTCTCCCTTACGAACAAGGAGAGGCAAAGAACCACAAGTTCTGGTTCTGCGCTGACGATTGCGGGAGATGTGTGCGTGGGACAGTGAGGCCCTCCGTGGTGAGGAAGCCTACTCCACCAACCGTGTGGCCTGTGAAGATGGGCACAGGTCTCACTCACCAAGCGATCGCAATGCTGGAAGAGGCGGGTTTCTCCCTAGCCAGACATTCCATTGCACGTGAAGGTGCTTCAAGTACAGTTCACGAGTACCTCCGCTTGACGCTCACTTGTGGCCAACCAGACGGAATGGGAAGCTGGTTCGACGATTCCCTCCAACCGCATAATACTACGGCAAAATCGAGTCCGCGAGAATGCTTCACGCTCGTGTTGCGGGAACAATGGAAGTGCCTAATCCAGGATATGGTCGGGTCTTCACCATGATCTCATCCACATTTGCGCTGCAGGACAAGACGTACGACATCACTGTTTCCAATTTTCCCAATTGTACCTATCCTGATTTTGTTGGTATGCTTTCAAGTAGTTTGGGAAAGAGAAGGAAGTTCATACCGTGCAAACATCTTTACTTCGTCTTCTTGAGAAGGATGGTTTGTGATCCAAAGCGCGACTTCTTCATTCACCAAGCCACTATGAGTTTCAACGAAGTCAACACACTTCTACAGCGGGATACAAGCCCATAGAAAGCATGCACTTGACATGAAGAAATATGTGTTTTCCTTGACTACTACTTGTAATGGAATGACTGTTCAAGTCCAGTGTCTCTCAATGTATGTTGTCTAACATCTTTGCTATGCGTGGGTCAATTCATTTGTCGCATTGGTTTGTCATTTTGTTACACAAGAAACTACCTTCAGATAGACAGATGATCAAATCAACCTTGTGTTAACACGAGGTTCACTTGAAGTTCTCCAAATCCCCCTTGTGTCGAAACAAGGTTGATTTTAGTTCTAAGAAAACAACATCGTGTCAACACGAGGTTGATTCGGAGAACTTCATATCAACCTCGTGTTGACACGATGTTGATTTTTGTTCCAGGAAAACAACCTCGTGTTAACACAACGTTTGTTAACAGAAGGTTGAACTGCGGGAAAGCCCGAAACCCTTCATCCGTTTCACCTTCATGTGGTGAAATCAACAGTTGGGGGCCCCACGGTTATAGGCCCACCTTCTTTGTGGTGATGTGGCATGACCTCGACCAGGCTCATGTCACGTCAGCTGCATGAGCGTAGGCTCACGCCATGTCATCGTTGTGTGAGCGTACGCTCACACGCTCACGCGCCACGTTCACGCGGTAGCGTTGTTGATGTTGCAGGCTTGGGTGACATCTATCATGGAAGCCCCCCCCCCTGGATTTGGTCGTGTGTAGACAATGGTCACTTCCGGTTCGCTTCTTCAAGATAAGGCGTATCAGGTTACAATTGGCACCTGTCCGGACTGCACTTGCCCGAATTTCATTTGCATGCGTGACGGCAGCCTGGGAAAGAAGAGGAAGTGTGTTCTTTGCAAGCACCTGTACTACATTTTTGTGCGCAGGATGTATTGTAAGTCGTGACCCCAAAAGAGACCAGTACATTCACCAGGCCACACTATCACCTGATGAAGTCCATACTCTTCTGCAACGTGACAAGTCCGAGACCGGTTAAGTAGTAGAAATACTGCTTATCTGCATTTCATATTATGCGCGGAAATTGAGTAACAATGAAGCAATAACATAGTGGTGCCTCAGTACATGTCTTCATTCAATCACTTACTCATGTGCCGGTTCTATGCAACTCATATAATACATAGTGATATTCTATCATTGCATAGGCATGGATTGTGCTGTCGTTCGTTTCCCAAAAGTGCTCTTGGATTCTCTTATTGCGCTGTGTAGTTGAAGGTAGTGTTGGGAATAGGTGCCGTTTCTAATACATCCTAGACCCTGGGCTCATGCTTATGAAGCGTGAGCCTAGGCTCACGCTTACTGTGCTAAACGTGAGCCCAGCTCCCAGGCTCATGGGGCTGAGCTCATGACCTAGCTGCCCTCCACATGTCATCCCTAAACATGTCTGCGCATCCCATTTCAACTAAATTTTTGGCAAGAAGTACAAACCAAGTTCATGGCTAGGCAGCCAATATCCACGCAAATTTTCCATAGATTAGGCTCTATAGGAGAAGTAGGATTAGCTCTTATTTCCTCCTGATCCGGATGAAATTAGAATCCGAATCATCATAGTTTGATCCCTCACTGTCCAAATTCATGCAGCCACAAGCATCCACCCCTAACATGTTTTCCACTGAACAAGACAATGCGGCATCTATGTCTATCAACTAATACAAGTGGGGAGGATATTGAGTGCATGCTCACGGCAGAGAAAAAGAACACAAACCATAACTCTGTCTCTGCCACAATGTCCCATGTGTTTCAATTACAGTGCCATACACCCAAAAAGGGGGGGGGGCAAAAAGATGCTGCATCAAAGAATTACAAATCCCAAAATCGAATTTTTACAGTTTGCTCCATCACCCCCAATTCTTCAAGGCTTTGGCTATGACCAGCCAAATCTGGTGCAACCTGAGAGCTTCTCAACAAATAATATAAGGCAGGGGATTGGTCATCTGGTCCCCCTTCAAAATGATTTGCAGATGAGGAATTGACTTACCCAGTGACCTTGCCAGACTTTCGAGCCTCATCTTGGTTAAGTTTGTAGACGACGTGCAGCAAAGTCGGGCCACACAGACTCACTCAGCAGCTCATTGATGTCGGAAAAGAACAAGTTCTAGGATGACCCTCCTTCTTCCGTTCAATCGGGGACATCTCGTAACACCATCCAGTATTGTGTGTACATGAAATCTGGTCTATCAAGATTCTTCACTTGATAAAGCTCTAAAGCCCTTCACAAATTATCATCTGCACTAGCTGAGCCAGACTCACGCACGGTAAGAACTCGCTGATACACACCCGAGAACTTGCTCACATCGTGCTTGATGTGGCCCCATTTCACCTCCAATGATCGTGCAGGCCTTGCAGTGCAACCATGAGGAATTTGTGAATTGTAATGTGCAGTTACTCGCTCCCAAAAGGCTGCCGATTTTTGCCCGCTGCCTGTGCAAGGAGGGTGAGAGATGGCCAAGTAACTGCGACATAATTGTCATTCTTCATTATCTATGAAATTTGTTTCATTTTCGTGTGCGCGATCTGCCTTGAGCGGATGGAACAGCAAAGGTTGGGGGTGGAAGAGAGGGTGAGACCTGTTGCACCTTGGGTCGCAACGATGGACGGGCGGGCCGAGACGGTAGCAAGAAGAGACTCCCAGTCCATTTGACCTGGGAGTTGTTGTTAGGGGCAGCGGATCTTGTGGTTGTGCGGGAGAATGTCATTCTCTATAGATAGTGCAGGAGTGTGACAAAATTCGGTGAGGGTCACTATTTTGAAGTGCGGGAATGTGATGTGAGGTCTTATGAGCCTAAGTGGGGAGTGTGCTTGAGTTGTATATTGAAGGAGTATATCCCAAATAGTGTTTATGAGTAGTATTGAGGAAAATAAGTTTATCAAGATAGTATATAAACATACTTTACAAGCTAAATTGTACCACAAACCCTATTCATTCTACAAATTGTGTTTGGATGGGGAATAAGAAGAATTCCCAAGGCGCAAAGGAGAGGTAGGAGCTGGGCCAGCTAGGGAAAGGGGCGCTAAATGAAAGACGTAATGCTGATTAGAGATAATCTAATGAGTGAAATACCAAAAGATGAAGCTCGTAGAGTTGTCGTGCGCATACGTATCGCTACACAACTACATCGTTGTCCAAACCACACCACACATATATGCACAATAAAGTAGTCTGCCACAATGATAGAAAAGCTAAGTACACACTGTTGACACAAAACATGACAACCAAAACCATCACTCTTTAAAACAGAAGTCGAGCCAGGGGCACCCCAAGCTATGGGGACTCCACCCCACAACAACCTACACTCCCATCATAAGCACACTCAGTCCTAAACGATGCAGGAGCTCGGTCACGCAGGCTCAACTTGAGAGAGATGAGCCGCGCGACTGCCGCTCTCGTGAAGATAAGACGGGTCAGGTGTCAAACTAAACTTGACACCTGATTTAACACTTGACCTAAATCCAAGTGTTAAATACAAATAACTAGCTTTATTCTAGCTAGTTTCACACTGTGCTTATTTAACTTGACAGCTGTCGTGCGCATACGTATTGCTACACAACTACATCGCTGTCCAAACCACACCACACATATATGCACAATAAAGTAGTCTGCCACAATCGCCCCCCTAGCTGGTGGATAGGTCCCTCTAACTCCAGATAGCTACAAGATGTAATAGCCACAGCCATACTAAGTCCTCTATCACTGTCCCTATTGCACTCAAACCCTATAGACCAAGAGGCCGGGTACAAGAGTAGCCCCATCGTTAGTCGCCGTCTTGCAATCTGTGAACTTGAGCCAGGACCTCGTGTGTTCAAGGTCTCCTAGTAGCTGGGCCTTGCGTTTCTTGTTAGCCTTCCATGGTTGTATCCACTCCCACTATCCAATGCAATGTGGACATAACCAATCCCCATCCGGAACCATCTCAAGAGGTGGAGTCAAGCATCCCATATGCCAACCTCTAGAGCATCGATCACACACCAGCATGGTGGCTACTCCTTTAGCAGACCCACACAACATGCACCTCAAACCTGCAGATACCACTGCCAGGTTTGGGTCAATCCTGCCATCGACATTCGGAAGGTGACATGGCGCACAATTACGCACATGGTCCTTCCAAGTTATGCCATCCCGACCCTCCAAGACCAAGACGCCTGAGGGCAAGATCTCTCGAACCCTCAGAATAACACATCCTGCAGTCACATCCAGGGTCGTAGGAGCAGTCTGCTGCAGATAGACATAGTCACCAGGGTTGAATCTCCGAACCCCAGGACGATAGCCCCCACCACGTATGGTAGCATACCTCAACGTATCACGGTGTTGTGCAATGGCAAGGTTCTCGAAAGCCATGGGCATGACTCTCTTGAACAACTCTGCACGCTGCTCACATGCACGTGCCAACACGTCCGGATCGTCAAGGTTAAGAACTGTAGTAGCTTCTCTGCGAATGGATGTAGGCAAATCCGGCTCTCGGCCAAAGAGAAGAAAGTATGGCGAGAAGGAGGCAAGTGATGCTTGCTTGCTGAACCTGTAGCCCATGGCTAACCAGGGTAACTGAAGGTCCCAATCTCCTAGGTGTCCCTTCTGCAAGCCATACTTGCGCAAACCCCTCTTTACTGTCTGAACAACTCTCTCTGCCAAGCCATTGGCCTCAGGATGATCCCGAGAAGTGGTGCGGTGGTCTATCAAGGCCTTGTCACACAACGCCTGAAACTCCCCCCAAGAACTCTCTCCCTTGGTCCGTGAGTACCTCAGCTGGAGCACCGAATCGGCTAAGCACACAATCCAAGAATGCATACGCAGCTCCCTCACTAGCCTTATCAGGCAATGGAACCAATTCAATCCACTTGGAGAAGTGCTCCACCATCACCAACACGTACTTGTTGTGGCACATGGTCAGTGACAACGGCCCTGCGAAGTCAAGACTCCACCTGTAGCCCAATCCCATGATCGGAAGAGGGTGCAATTGTGGAGTAGGGGCGTTGAATGAAGCACGCACCCTGTCACACACCATGCACCTAGCCACAAATTGTTGCACCTCTGTGTGCATACCACGCCACCAATACTGCCCCTGCAGTAGACTATGAGTGCGTCGCACCCCAAAATGCCCCAACTCCTCATGGGCATGGCGCACTAACCGTGCCCGCTGTGTTGGGCGAGGCACAATCCTCACTTGACCATCCTCCCACACTCGGAGCAGGTGTGTCCCCTCCCACTTGAACCTCTTGGCTCGTTGTAGGATCCGATCCCTCTTCTTGGCAGTCACAGTGGCTGCCGTGTCTCCAGTGCGGAGGTAATCCAACACAACTGAATCCTCATGTATATCTTTAGCACCACCTTGCTCATTGCTGGCCTCAGGGTCCTCAGACACTTGATCTATAGTCATCCCTGTTGCAGGTCCAACCTGGCCTTTCGCTGCCAAGATACACAGAGATGCATGCCATCCGGGCACCATCTCCTTGTCCGTCTCACCATGCCACCGAGCTCCAGTGTCATCCTGTTGGTTCGTGCATGGATTGCGACTCAACCCATCTGCATTGCGATTGACCAAACCCGGTCGATGCACCACCTGAAAGTCATACTCTTGAAGGATGAGTGCCCACCGTGCAAGCTTCCCCGTAAGCTTGTCTGACTCCATCAACCACTTGAGTGGTTGGTGATCCGTGACAAGGGTGAAGAGATTGCCATATAGATAGCACCTGAAGTGTGCCACGGCCCACATTGCAGCTAAGCATTCTCCCTCATATGAGCTATACTTAGACTCTGCAGCATTGTTCGAGCGACTAGCATAAGCCACTACGAACTCTCTTCCCTCATCATCCACCTGTGTGAGCACCGCTCCAAGCCCCAGCATACTCCAATCTGTATGCAGCTGAAAAGGACGCCCCCTTATAGGTCGTCTCAAGATGGGCGCCGAGGTCAACCTCGCCTTGAGCTCTTGAAAAGCTTGTTCTTGCTCATCTTCCCACTGCCACTCCTGGTCCACCTTGGTCAGCTTGGTTAGAGCCTTTGCAATGGCACTGAATCCCTTAACAAACCGTCTGTAATAGTTTGCTAACCCCATGAAAGCTCGAACTCGGCTCACATCCGTGGGGCGTGGAACCTGTGCAATGGACTCTACCTTAGTCTGCTGTACCCCCAATCCTCCAGGATATATCATGTGACCCAGATACTCAATCTGGTTGTGGAAAAACTTGCAGTTGCCCGGATGTAACTTCAATCCGTGCGTCCTAAAGCGCTCAAATACCCCCTGAAGGTGTCTCTCATGCTCCTCCACCGTAGCACTAAAGATGATGATGTCATCTATGTAGCACCGAGCAAACTCCACCCCTGCTAGAATCCTGTCCATGACTCTTTGAAACTCAGCGGGAGCGTTTTTAAGCCCAAATGGTAAGAACCGCCACTGATATAGGCAATCCTTCCCGTGCTCATTGATCCCCCAGAATGCCGTCTTTTGCTTATCCGCCTCCTTGATCGGCAACTGGTGATATCCGGATCGTAAATCCAACGTGCTAAAGACCTTGGAATGCCCAATGGCATCGAAGATCTCCTCTGGTGTTGGCATGACATACCTATCGGACTTGGTCTGACGATTTACAGGCCGGTAATCACCGCACATACGTCTCTCCGTCCAATTGCTATAGACATCCTTCTTAGCTGGCATCACTGTGGCTGAAGCATACTCTCCACCAGAGAGCTCCACCAAACCTGCACTGCTATGTGTGTTTGAATACTGTGGTTTGCTGAGGTATTCGTTGCTTCATGCTCTTATTGGCTTTGAGGGTCCTAAGCCAGTGAGTCGCTTGAACAGAGTTGGGGTTGGATAGAGAGTCGCTTGGATAGAAATTAGGGGTATGACTGGAGTTCTGGCCGGAATGGGTGGGTACTTCTTACTGGTAAGTTGGTTGTTTGCTGACTAATATGCCTAAGTTGTTTTGCTGTGGTCTGCCAGGTGAAAACTTCAACACATGATAGAATGACAACAATTTCTCCACTTGTATGTAGTTTGCTACATTTTGATAGAGAGTCATGAGTATCAATATGTGTTTATTTCAGAATTCGCATGATGGGCAGGATTTAACACTTGTTAGTTTGTTAGCTGCACTGAAGCTACCAAGGGAGCAATATAGTGGGTCCAAATCCCACCCATGTATTTCATATATAGGTGTGGTTAAAAAGGAGAAAGAGTTCAGTTGCTGGAAAACAGTAAACATGTGCATGGCCTTCAAGTGAGTACCCCCTCTCCTTCCTTTGACCAAGTGCTCGCTCTTGTAATGGGCTCCAATTTTGGTCATCTCGGGCTTATTGGAACAAGGGGGACGTGGGGATCAACTTTTGGGGTACAACAGTCCCAACCAATGCCATCCCGAAATGCAAAATCCAGAAAATCCAGTTTCTTAAAATCTGTTTTTGGAAAATCCCCAAAATTGGGCCCCCCTTCCAATTTTTGCAGGACTTATCCAATTGGCCCCAAAGTTGGGCAGGGCCTGCCAGGGGTAGATGGCTCCATATTGTCCGGTCAAAATGTCCAGATTCACGTTCATCCAGAAATTATGTACACGGTTTTTTCTGGGCGGGGGTTGAGGGGTTAAAGAGTAGAGAAACAGGCAATCCTCCTCAGCCTTGTGCGCCGCCCTTGGTACCTCATGACCCAAATCGCCCTTCCTTCTCCCCTACAATTGCTTCTGCACTAATCTAGATATTATCTCTCAAGCAAGAGAACCATTTTTCTTTGATACTCGATCCCATGAATTGCATGCTCCCCTCTCAAGAATCTCCCGCTCATGTCCTGACATTGGCTGCACTGTGATCAACAAGAGCGTTCCTCACCTCTGCCCTCGAGAAGCATATAATTAGAACGCATGCTTCTTCCCTCGAGCCTTTCACCTACAAACAGTGAACATTCGTCCAGAATCCATCATACCTCAAACTGCCTGTCTAACTGAGAACCCCCTGAAGGATATCCCAAATCCCCATCCAAAGATTCCTTCTCTCTATGCTGTTATTCTGTCTCCCTCGGGAATAAGATTCCTGGGTTGGCGGGGATTATATCCCCGGGCTTTGTCGAATACACACCTCTCCAGGATTTGGGAATCGCGTCTGAATCTTTACCCAGGATATGTAGTCCAATGCAAACAGTAGGCTTTCAAGCACTTGGGCAGTTGAGTTTGAAGGAAGAAGAACACCTGGGTTTTAATACTAAGTGGTGGACGGCTCTAGAGATTTTTGGTGGACAATTTCCACTCCTCCGGAAGCGAGTAGTACAGATTGGGGCATGGTAGAGGAGCAGGTGGCTGTGTGCGTGCGTTCGCTAGATGGGCAAGAGCTGCAAGTGACACTGCCTGCACAGCATACCGTTGGCGATATCAAGCTGCAATTGCAGCATTTGGGCTGGCCCGTAACTTTAGTCAGCTCTGGCACTTCTACCGCTCCTCACCAGTTTCATCTGTTTCTAAAAGTGAGTTTTACTTTGCTTCATCTGGTAGACGCATTGAGACCGCTTAACAAGTTGCTTGATTGTAGTGAAGCTCGCCAATTACTGGAGAAAATGGGTCCAAGAAGAATGTGGGTTACAATTTTTTCCTCCAGCTCGCAGTCCAATCAATACCGATGCCTGTGATAAGGGCTGCATGCTGGAGGAGAGATGTAAATACTCATTTGGGTATAGATGACATGGGTACAATACGTACAAAGCCAGTTTTATCATTGTTTGCTGTATTGCTTCTTGCTGGCTTCCATTGTTCAGGTGTTTAATGTCCCAAGTTGAATAGGATCCTTATTTCGCCAGCAAGCCCAACAGAGAGGCGAATTATGTGCAGTGTGAGAGGTTGAAAAACCCTCAGTGGATGGATGCTTGTGATGATTGTAATAGGGGGCATGTTTAGCTCTCTTTCAGACTTTGTTTTTGTTTGCACTCGAATTATGTTCTTAATTCCCAATCTGTTTGATACAGGGAGTCAAACTTGATGCCACCACCCCAATTAAATCACTCTCGCTGCATGAAGGAGAGTTCTTGGTTCTTATACCATTCACCAAGAAAAAAGCTGGCAAGTCGCAACTTTTCACCCCACCTTTGGCCCATGAAAATAACAGAGGGCCTCAAAAACGTGACTTGCTCATCAATTCAATGGTCCAGCATGGACTGACTTCCGTGAAGGGACAAGAAGCAGTTGGACTAAATCATGAGGTATCAGATATGCCACCCTCACAAAATCCTTTCAATGATCCGGAGAACACTGATGGTGGTGGCCGAGCCACTATGAAGCCCAGTGATGGGCTTTCTGCAAATCCAGAGGTGCCTGGGATAGACCATAAAGGTCGCCCAATTAAGAGTGCCTCTGAAGTGCTGTGGCATGCCCTTGCTGCAGACCTGGCCACTTTCCATTCCCCCGCACTGGATACTCCAGTGACAGAGATAGAGATGCTGAGCAGTGCCACATCGCAGCCTCCTTCAATGGGAGACACCCTTGTAACTGCAGAGAGCACACTGAGTGATCAAGGAAAAGGACAAAGTAGAGCCAGTAATGTATCCACAAAACTGACTGCCGAAGAAGCTGGGGGAAAGAGTGTGGAAGTTACAGAGCCGAGAGAAAACAGTGTGAGTGAGGAAGGACATTTCACAGAGCCAGCTGTTACTTTCCCGCCAGACAGTAGTTATGATGATGAAGGCATATCCAGGCCCGGAAAGGCCAGAAAGAGAGGCATTGCCAATTCCAAGGATGAAAGATGGGAGCAACAAGGGACCTTGCTTCCCCAGGTACTGGAAAGGCTGAGGCAGGTTTTCACAGTTCTCAATACGATCCATGGGTTTCTCCAAAGGCAGCACATGCAGGCTACCTGGCTAAATGTGAAGCAATCACTGCAGGAGCTTTGCTGTCAGGAAGGGGAAGAGGCAATCTCTGTACACGACATTGAGAATCTCGCCACTCTTTGCCCAAAGGTGAGTGAGATTTTCATGTAGAATGATTTTTCTCTGTGAACTTATTTCTGCTTGGTTCTGCTTTCAAAATTAGCATTTGTTTTCCAGTATCAAAGCAATCAGAAATTCCCTCCAGTTGGTGCCAGTTCAACTCTGAGCTGGTTTTCTCACTTTTGTAAAGAAGATCTTTTTCTGTCTGGTTTGGCTCCAAGTGCTCATTGATAGGATAACCTAAAATCTCCTGCAGGGACACTTTTCGTAACCTCTGGGGCAAAGCTGATGGTGTGGGCGTTATGTAAAGGAAGCTACGGGTAGAGTCCTACAATGCATCAAGAAAATAAGGCCCATTTTTAATGTTCCATGTGTTAATAAGCCTCCTTGCTCATAAATGTACCCAATGTCTCTGCTACATGGGGTGCAGCTTTTAGGATAAGTACATGTTCTTTGTGCTTTGTTTCAAACTAGCTCTGTTTGCCAGTTTGACAAATTGTTTGGTATTGATACCATGAAAAAAAGTTGGTGGTGTTGAGTAATATGTCCGAAGAAGGAGAGGAGGCTTCATTCAACATAGATCTATTCGACCCTTCTAAGATCAACGAACCAGCTTCTGGGAATGTGGGTTTGCCTGTTCACCAGCTGCAGGAGATTGGACCTTCAGATTTCCTGCCTAGCTCGGGTAATCTCTGGCCTTCCTATTGTGTTCATGAAGAATGTCAATGCATTCTAGTGGAAACCGGATATGTTTTATTTTTATCCTCATCTTGTCCCAAGTTGTCGTGTTTTTGTCTGAAACCGAAGCGCTCTATACGTTAGCAGCTGGAAAACGAGCCTCTGATAAATCAATGCGCAACGCAATTGAGAGGCGGCTGAAGGAATTTCAGGCGGTACTTCACCTGGTGTTCCAACAACTGCAGGTCTGACTTGTTCCTTTTCTCCTTTGCCACCTTTCAACTTTCTTCTTCACTCATTCTATTCCTCTTGTTAATGGTTTCATCATTCTATGATATGTGGAGCCTTGTTTCTCACGCCCTTAGCTGAGGTTCAATTAGCATGAAAGGCGGTCAGATAGTCAGTAATACTCGGTATGCATGATGTGGAGTGTTTTCTTGTGAGATGCTTGCAATTGTGTCAGTAATCAGTTCCATTTCCTAAATGTGAACATGCTGCAGTCGCTTCCTCACCAGAAGCTGGATTTGTACAACATGAGCATAGACGAAGTGCTGACTGCGGCAAAGGACATAGGACTGGAGGCTGTGGGAGTGTTCCCAAAGCCTGGCCTACCTTCAGCTCTGCCAAGGCCACCCCGGCATCATAAGAAACTGGCTCGCTGCATGGTGAGTGTTGTGTGTGTCTAGTTGTTGTATGTTACTGGAGGGAAAAATCATCATGAACTCTTTTCCTAGTTTAAATTTTCCAACTTTTGATGTATGAACTTCACAGATGCTGCTGTGCACCTCGATGGGATGCTACAGAGTGGTTTATCTTTTGAACTGGAGGCTTCTCTGCAAAATGTCTTTTTTCTGTTGATGGATAAAACCATGTTTTCTAAAGCAGGAATCCTGTTATTCTTTTGCATTGAAGCAAAGGTCCAACTTTTCTGCAAAGGAGATTGCAGGGATTTGAAGGCAACTGACAGCAACTCTATTTCCTTGCTGCATGGGGTGGCAAGGGTAGGATGTATCACCTATGGACGCCCCGGAGATGTTAAACCACCTAAAGGAAGGTCTGGGATCACTTGGGCAGGTGTTGCATCATCTGTGCCAAACAACCCTTGTACTGTCTAGATTCACGACCCATTCTCAATTGATAGCTACTACCTGTATAAACTGGATCATGCTTGACTCGAGTAAAACCAACTCGATCAACACTCTTGAAGTGGCTTCAGAGCAGAGGGGTCAGACGTTTAGGGCTTGGGCAAACATGTCCAACAAAGCGTTGATAACTGGTTGCCAATTGCAAACCCAGTTGGACGAGTATTGACTGGGATTTTACACATACCTCTTGTACATTTTGGGGATCTGCAGGACTGTGCCATTGTGTTCCTGTGAAACTTGGTAATAAAACCTATACACCATTGTTTGAGTAGGGGTTATCTATCTGAATGTTCTTTATCTCTATCCGAGCAACTTCCCTCAGCTAATGATAATGTTCATTTTCATCATTGTAGGCACTTTAATGCGATTAGTCCCCTACTGGAATCCTATTCTTACTTTTCTCATTCATCACGTGAGCGTTTCTGCAGACAGAACTGCAGGGTCTAGATCTTCTCAGAACTTGGCCTACTCTGCATTGTACCTTGCAGATAGTGCACTTTGAGTACTTAAAAAAGAGGGAGGCGTCTTTCGGGCAGCTGGACTCAGGCTTGTCAACTTCCACACAGGCTGCACTTAAGCGCTTGGGTATTTCAAGCATGTACTCTCACCAGGTTAGTAGGAAGCAATCCTTTCCCTATGCAATTTGTTGTCATCCAAACTGTTGTCTATGTGATTGAAGCCAATTTTCCTGTGGACAAGCAGCTGCAAGTGCTCCTCTTGCATCTTATTGTAGCTGGTATGAAGACTAGGGATTTTGACTTAGGGAAAAGACACAATGGTTGTCCAAAGTTATATTTGTAGGGCTGTCATATTACTCAATTTGGGGCCCTTACCAGTGGCAGACATCAATCCATAAAGGTCAAGGGGGTGTATGAACAGTGCTGGGTTCCGCTCCGTCACCAAGCTAAAGGGTATCCTCTTACGTTTTTTCTGTTCATCCTATACTAAAGAACTTCTAATAATGAGTGAAATGCAGGCCAAAGCAATTAATGCAGTTATGAAGGGGCAGAATGTTGCGGTGGCGACATCCACTGCTAGTGGAAAATCATTGTGTTACAATGTGCCTGTCTTGGAGGAGCTGACCCACAATCTAAATGCATGTGCACTTTACTTGTTTCCAACCAAGGTACATCACTTCTATGGTTCTTCAGCTAGTTCTCAACTTCTTACATGTCTTGCAGTCTTGCATGCGCACATTCACTGATGTTTAAACTAGAAGCTTCTGTGCATGTGGACTTGCTAAGTCCAACAAGTTGCAAACTATTTTTCTGAAATCACTGAGGCAAAGTCATCTAACCAATGGTGCAAGGGAGCACCCTCAGGGCCTCGCAGTTGAACCTGCATATTGCAGCATGTATGTGGCAAATAAAAAATCCTCTGATGTGTGGTCCATGAGAAGCAATTTCTGAGGAGCATTTTGTCCTGCTGTGCCTTGTCTCTGAAGGTAACTGCCTAACTGGGTGCCTGGCTGTTTTAGGAGACTGGTTGCTGTCAGTCAGCAATAGTTACAGACAGGGTTGTGAATTTTGTCACAGGCTTTAGCACAAGACCAACTGCGGGTGCTGCAGGAGCTGATGGGGAAGACCGGAACACAAGTGGGCATGGGTGTGTATGATGGCGACACTCCCCAACATCTGCGCCTCCAGTTTCGGGAGTCTGCCCGGCTGGTACAACTTTTACCTGAAGGCATCATGCCTGTGAGCATGATTGTTTATCTTGTATTGCTGATGTATCATCCATTCCGTGGAGGTGAATTCCAGTGTTGAGGGTTTTTGTCTTTATTTTCTTGTTTTTTGGAAGGATTTATTGTGAGTGTCTGAACACATGTTGGTTATGCATGTGCAGCTGATCACAAATCCAGACATGCTTCATGTCTCCATCATGCCATCTCATCGTCAATTTGAGCGGTTTTTCTCGCACCTTAGGTGTTCAAACTTGACCTGTCCTCATTTCTCCAAGATGTGGTGCCAGATATTACTTATATTGTTACTGACATGATGAAGTGAATCTAACAGTGGACGGCAAAAGCCTTTAGATGAACCTAAAGTAAAAGGAAGCAACCACAGCTTGTCCCTCCTTACATGTTTAGGGGAGTGCTTCTTTGGATCTGATTCAAATCAAGTACCCAGGTCTTTTCTTTATAACCTGGTTGTCCCTCGGTATGCATAATACAGCCCACAATGATCACTAGACCCTTTTGAGAGAGTATGCATTTGGAGATATAGGCCAAATGATGTTTTCATATTTGTTGCATAGTGTAATAAATAAAGTGGATTTTATAGGTTTGTGGTGGTGGATGAGGCGCATGCATATCGGGGCGTATTTGGCTGTCACACTGCTCTTATACTACGCCGCTTAAGAAGGCTCTGCGAACACTGTATGCTTTCTCTAAATCCACTAAACCAGGCCGGGTCCTTATTGCATCTCTGAAATAAAATAAACATCTGTTTAGATATAGTTGAGGTGTCATCTTGATTTCGACCAAGATGAGGTGCAGATATAATTGTGTGGGTCTCACCGGATTTGAAGCCCATGTTTTCTACCCTGACAATGCCACGCAGGTAGTTCCAAGTACCATACATCTGGAGCTACTTTATGAGAGTGTTTGTCCATAGAGAGGTTATCCGCAGGATGTCTGATTATTGGTTTTAGGTAGTACGGTTAAGAAACTAGTGACCAGTCCATTCAAGTGGATTGAGCAAACAGAAAAGTTCTGGCTTTATGAGACATCAATCGTTGGCTGCAGTGTATGGGAGCAAACCTTCATTTATTGCATGCAGTGCTACAGTGGCCAATCCCCGTGAGCATGCCATGGTATTCTTTCTGCTTTTGTCTGTTTCTCTTTATAAAGCACCATTTCATTTCATTTCTGTTTCTCTTTGCTGGCCCTCTCTCCCAAGCTTCTTTGATCAAAGTTGAACCGTATTTTTCTGGTTGTGGTGGCTGTTTGTTGGTGACCCTACTTTTCTGTCTGTTTTGCCTTTTCCCACGTCCCATAAGCTTCTTGAACTTCCTGCGGACAGTATAAAGTTCCTTTGTTCTTTCGATCCCTAACACCGGCTAAACCTTTCGACCGGATCATGTTGCTTTTACTGAGGCCACGGAAACCTGACAAAATGGATTGTGCACAGTGCATGTCCCACAACACAGTTGGACGTTCAGCATCTGCATGAATGCATCTAGTAAATAGTGCCACCACTTTGACTTTTCAGTTTATACAGAAGACAAAAATGAGGTTTGTGTTTACGGTAGAAACAGAACTAAAGCTGGCGCTAGGACGAGATTTGAACAGGCCTTACACCAACCTGTTTTATGATTGACCAGGAACTCCTAGGCCTAAGGGAATTGCAGGTGGTGGAAGAAGATGGCAGCCCGTGTGGAGAAAAATGCTTTGTATTTTGGAACCCTCCCATTGTCTTTAAGCCGGTAGGCCTCAAAATCTAGTATGTGTGTTTAAAGTTCCAGGTTCCGTAGTCCGAGTTCAGCAGTCATGTTCTTACTGGTTAGTTTGCAGTTTCTACTGCTTATTGTAGTAAGGCTATGCACACTCTTGCATTGGTTCTCAGTTGGGCACGGTGGAATGTGGATGGTATAGTTGGATCTATTTCTCTGCCCTTAATGTTGGAAGTCCTTAGCTCAAAGGTATGATAGTGGGTTTCACAAGAAGTGTCATTCTGAAATGTATGGCTATTTTTTTCCTTGGTTTGCAGGGTGTGAATGCATTGTTATACTATAACCCTTGCATGCTGTTTTGGTGCTGTGTTATTGCAGCCGCAATCAGCAAGGAGAAAGAACAAATATGCCAAGCCATCAGCCAAGTTGGACCATGTACCGGATCCTCAAGTCCAAATGAAACGTGCCAGGTATATATGTATAAATTACTATAGCCAATGTCATAAAAGGGGAAGATTCCAGAACAGTAACTCATTTCCTTTTGTCTCCTTGTGGGAATTTGCAGTGGGGATTGAAAACTGGCAGGTCACTTGCCATGACACATAATTGGATCTCTTCTTGATAACCTTCAAAGCCTTTCTGTGTTTTGTCAATGCCATTGGTGAATGTTGGTGGAGAGCAATGTAAGTCCAGCTCAATCTGTGCAGACTTCAGAAGAGCCATAAGCCCATCAAGGGAGTTGTACAAGGTACTGTGGTTTCCCGGTGGATTGAATCCACTGTGAGCACTGATTTATTTTGTAAGCCATTTGAAAGTACCAGACTATACAACACATTCTGCTTCTAAAGTAATTGGCAACTATGGATGCCTTGAAAACCATTTAACCAGGATGTAAGCTGTATGATCTGCATGTCCTATAGTGTTAGTTAAACAAGGTTTCGTGCTCTCCTTTTGCTTCTAAAGTAATTGGCAACTATGGATGCCTTGAAAACCATTTAATCAGGATGTAAGCTGTATGATCTGCATGTCCTATAGTGTTAGTTAAACAAGGTTTTGTCCTCTCCTTTTTCACTTCTGTTTTCCATAAGATGTCATTTTGTGAGGATACATGCAGCCCAATAGTGGAGGTGGCATCACTGCTGGCTGAGATGGTGCAACATGGGCTTCGGTGCATTGCCTTCTGCAATACTCGGAAACTGTGTGAACTGGTCCACAACTACACGTATGGTTCCCAGTCTCTGTCTAAATTCTTTCAGTCACAGCAAGTACTTCACTTTACTGCCGTACTGCTGTACCTTATTGTGAGGAAATGTAGTAGCATGCAGAGCAGCAGGCTGAATGTGGGCATGGACATGTGGCAAGAGAGAGTCATAGATGGATTATTATTGGATAGGGATGCATGGTTACTACATGATGAGGTTTCAATACAGGTCAGTAAATTACTAGTTCTGTGGTAATCAACACGTCGATTCACTGATTTGTTACATTCATAACATTGATTTTTGACAACAGACGTGAAATTTTGAAAGAGACTGCTCCTGCTCTGCTTGACACAGTACGTGCATACCGAGCAGGCTATACCGCACACGTTGGTCTCTCTTCCCCGCTCCTCTGTCTTGCGATCCCTCGCTATGTCTCTGGCCTTTCACAACTGCATAACTGGCAGTGAAATCACAGCATGTGACATCTGTTGGATGGTAGAGGAATATAGGAGAATGCTGGAGAGGAACCACATGTGTTCGTGTATGCCCTTCTAACAGATCGGATTCCATATAATGGGCACAGTATTCTATCTTGGGCTGATGTCCATGTACCCCGATGGACTCAAACCCTATAATTTTCTCCAAGAGGGCCAGTTTGTGCAGACTATGCATCATTGCCATGTGCAGGAAGAGGTCAATTTCCACAGCTAGCTCTCCTGTGTTCTTAAGAGATGTAAATTGTTGCCATCAAAATTTACCCAACTAGGAGTTGTGCATTGTCACTGGCAGTTATATGGGTGTTGGATGCATGGGACCCCCCTGTCCCTACATGCCATTACTGCACGCTGTAGTTGCTAAGTGATGGTTACTCTCGTACAGACAGCAATATGTGAAGTTTCTTCTGTTTCTGTTGGGAGTGGGCTGCAGTAACGGAATAGGGGCTGTTGTCACTCACATGGAAACAATGTGCTATGCAAGGGACCAGGATCGAAGGAGCATTGAAAGCGATTTGTTTGGAGGGAGGCTGCGAGGAGTAGCTGCCACTAATGCATTGGAGCTGGGCGTGGATGTGGGCAGTCTGGATGCCACATTGCACCTGGGCTTCCCTGGTTCCGTAACCAGGTAAGGCTTATCCAACGTTGCTGCACCATCTTCTAAAACTTTCCTCTGCCTACTTCTGTCATATGAAGATACACTCGAAGATTCTTAAGCCTCTACGTGATCGTATCTTAAGCATGGTTCTTTAGAGAGGCGATGGGCTCTGAAAATCTTGTGTTATTCGAGCAATGGCATCTAACAGATAAAAGTAACAGCTTGTGGCAGCAGTCAGGGAGAGCAGGCAGGAGGGGAAAGGCATCGATCTCCATTTATGTGGCTTTTGGTGGCCCACTTGATCAGCATTTTATGAAAGAACCCCAGAGGTTGTTCAATCGGTCTATTGAGCATGCCCAAGTGGATGCCTGTAATCAACAAGTATGTCCTTTTCCTATTTTAGGTGTACCATTCACTCTTAACAGCTGCGCTTCAGCACTATTCCGGGTCCACCCAACAGGTCAACAAGTATGCCTGTAATTTGCTGATGATGGCATCTAGTTAGGGAATTTGGAATGGCAATTGTTCCAAAGTCATACATCTCTGTTGTACAGGTGGTGGAGCAACATCTGGCATGTGCTGCAGTTGAGCATCCTTTGCATGTCACACATGATGAGTGCTATTTTGGATCAGGACTGCAATCAGCCATATCTGAGCTGGTGAAGCAGGGGCAAGTTGGGCGGCACCCTTGCAATGGTCCACAGGATAAGTCGTGGCACTATATTGGCCATGAGGTATGCAGCTTGCAAGTTATCATGGGTTGCATGTACTGTTGTAATTGCATGTGCTCTCTGTATGCTTGCACTAGATTAATCCTAAACTCTAGTATATTATGTGCTGATGGTATTGGGTGTGATTTGACGACTGATCAACTCGAGCTAATAAACACCACTGAGGGCTCTGTTTCGTTTTTAGTTTCATCAGGAAAATAGTTGACCTTTCATTGTGTATTTGTTGGTGGTTTCCAGAAATCACCATCACAGGCAGTGAGTATAAGGGCTATAGATCCTGAAAAGTATACCGTGATAAATCAAGCAACCAATGAAGTGATTGAGGAAGTAGAGGGGAACAAGGCCTTCTTTGAGGTACTGCCAACCTCCCGTTTGTGTCTACAGAGGTTCATGGTCTGTGTGTGTTTATTATACCCTTTCACCTCGTCTGAGTGCTATTTTTATCTGTAGTGTGTTTATGAAGCTAATTTACTATGGTCTGTGCATGGAACAACATTCCTTCTATCAAAACTGTGGTATTCTAAAAATCCCACATTCCACAGGGCCAGCCACCTATGTACTGGACAGACAACAAGTCACTAGTCTGTAGGACTGAATAATCTGAAGATGTAATGCAACAATTGTTGTGCAGGTATATGAGGGTGCAGTTTACATGCATCAGGGTAAGACATATCTGGTGCGGACTCTGGATCTGGCAGCGAAGGTGGCTTTATGTCAAGAAGCAGATCTCAAATACTATACCAAGACCCGGGACTTCACTGATGTCCACGTGACGGGTGGTGAACTGGTATACCCAGGCTGTTTCTGCATTCCCCATGCTTACATTGGAATGGAGGTCAGGCTGCAATAGCACTTGATGAATATGTGATGTATGAAACTGTTCTTATGGAGTTGCTGTGGCTGCAGGCCTATCCGGCAAAGGTACCAGAGATGAAGTATCCAACCACAACGGCGCAGGCCAGCATGTGCAAAGTGACGACACGGTGGATTGGATTCCGCCGTATCTGGCAGGGAACCAATGAGACATTTGATTCTGTTGATCTCTTCCTGCCTGATGTGTCATATGAATCTCAGGTTCTTCCTATGCTGCCAAATTACCCCTCCACCAAGGTGAACTGAGCAACCTATATGAGAATCAGTTGCTCTAGATTATTCGAACTTTCGAACTACAGCTTGTCACAACCCTGCGAAGCCTGGATTTTCCTGGAGTGGCAAGCAATCTATGCTTATGGAATCGTATGCATGATTCTATTTGTAGTCATGGAAACATGCGTCTATAATACTCCTTTCAACCAGCTTAAGGGTCGTTGAGGGTGAGACCTGTCTTTACTATAAAGGTCACAAGTAATGTGTAACCGATATACTTGCAGGCCGCCTGGATTCGATTACCACACCATGTACGGGGGGGCCTGGAGGCACAATCACTTTCAGTTCGGGAAGGCATCCATGCCGCATCACATGCGCTTCTCAACGTCATGCCACTGTAAAATATGTGCACCTTTCGTCAAGTTTTGTCAATTCCATTCCTCGTTCCACCACCCCCTTTCACTCCATCCCTGAAACTGCTCTTTTGTTTCCTCAGTTAGTAGTATGAATGAGGTCATTGTGTGTTTCTGGTGAATTGCATGTAACAGGTATATAATGTGCAACCCATCAGACCTGGGCACCGAATGCGCACATCCACAGGACACCCGTTATTACCCTGAAAGACTGCTGGTTTTTGATAGGCATCCAGGGGGCATCGGCATTGCTGCTCAGGTGGGATGTCGTCATGTACACTTGTATATGAATTTATGATTTTCTATGTTGCTATGGAACAATCATGGGGGACATCAACTTAAATCTAGCTGTATCCAAAGTCATCTAGCAGGTGGTTGTCTTCACCTTCAATGTGCAGCACTGGACAACCGTGCTGGTATGACAGCAAAGCGTATCACGTGGGTACGAACTTAAAAGACGTGAAATTGTTAAGTGTTACTAAATTCTTCAGAATCTGTGATCTACATTGAGTTTCTGGAGTTGTGGTATTACAGGCTCGACCAATGTTTGCGGAGCTACTGCAAGCTGCATTAGAGCTCGTGGTAGCGTGTGATTGCACTACTGATACTGGATGCCCCTGTTGTGTTCAGGTAGGGGTCATTTTAACAAGCTTTTCATTTGCAATATCCAGGTATTACTGTATTAGTGATCAGTTCGCTTGTATGCACTACTTGATTGTGAGTGTTGACGCTGTGGTGAGTTTTGCAGTATTTGGCGTGCAGTGAATACAATGAAGTCATTCACAAGCATGCTGCTGTTCTCATCTTGCAGGTTGGTTCCTTTCTTCTGTTTTACCACATTTGTCTCCCCATGTTTTCTGAGATTCGAAGATATTTGGTGCGAGAATTGATTTGAGACTGTCTGAAGAAAGAATATGTCATCCCCACCGTGGCCTCATAAGCAGATACTGACTTCAATGTTTCCAGTTACTCTTTTAGGAGCACATGTTTTCCATGGCTGGAAAGTTGCAGGTTCTCCATATATTTATGTTTGTCACCTGGCCCACTGCCACCACTCTATGCCTTCGATAGACAGAATTGGCAATCTCTTTAGTCTGAACCTCTTGCTGTTTGAGAACAATTGAACTAGCAGCATTGTTTTAGATGGCTTGTGACATGTTCTGCAGGGAATAATTGATGCTGAGAACGCCTACCGAGAAGGAAGCCAGGAAGCGCCTGGGGAACACAATGAGTTGCTTAAGGCATAGGCATTCTTAGCAGGAGCAGGTCTCATGACCATTGTACATGGGCTTTCCACACCTTGTGATCAGAAAGTGTTCCATTCTTGGTCCCACTGAGGTCTAAGTTTTTATCAAAATCTGTGAATGGAGTTGAGACACAGCCATTGTTGTTTGTGTGTGTGTTGTTGTTTAGACAAAACCCTTCCAGCTGATTGAGTGGGAATAAGTGTCTTTTGTATGAAATCAGCTTGATAAATCCTTTAGTTATCACATGACATAATCTTCAAAAATTGAAGATCCCTTAGGGCCTGGCCGTTAACTGAGGGGGCTACAAACTGGGGGTGTTTCACTTTGGGAGCAATTGGGAGCAAACATCAGTTGAAAGGAGGCTCATCCAAATTTCCACCGTCGAGCAAACATGCAACAAGATGCCTCTTAGGTTTGGTTCATTGGGCACCTGGATTTCCTTTCTCCCCAGGATTGACAGAGATAAGGAAGATGCACTCTATATGACATGACGACATTGGGGAGCCTTCAGGACCTCACACTACATTCATATCTTGAAATGAAAAAAAGAGAAACTAAGCAGGAAACACCATAGGGAAAGGTTACAGTCACTACTGAATTTCGACTAGGTGACACTTCCAGAACCCTTAATTGGTGTCGATTCGATACACTGAGCAAGGCTTCATCAGAACATAAACAAAGAATCAAGCTGCCAAACTGAAAGTGAAAAGACAGGCACAGGACACAGATGGTTCTTGTAGGGAGGCGCTGTTCCAGCACATCTCTGGTTGTCTAGAGTCACGTAGCTGCAGCGGCTCACCATGGCACATATGCTAAGGAGGTCTGTTACATCTCTGCATGACACCTCTCAAGCTTTGCGAGATTGCCGACACTGATAGATATAGAAATCCCATTGCCATTCAATCAATACATCTACCATTTCAGGGTTTTACCTGGAGAGAGCAGCGAATATGGGATCGATCCTTTAAGACGCATACCAACAATCCAAACACATGTTATGCTTTCTCAGCGGCGATGTCTTCCATATACATTGCACAGCAAAAGGATCAATCCTATCTATTTTTTACAGTGATCAGTCTTCTTCATTAATCAGGTGGCACAGAATCATTACTACAAGATCAGACCTTTGAACCTGAGCGGAAAATCCCAAAGGCAGTGATAGCACCCACGAAAGCTGCGAGGCCCAAGGCCACTGTTGGCAAAGGAGTCGTGAGGCCAGCACTCTGCACAACCGATGAATTAAGATCAACTTGCTGATAAAATTTCTACCAAGAATTTAACAGGAACCACCAACACTGTAACGACTTGTTGACTACTCCCTGAAAATCATGACCAATCTCAGAGTCATGTACACTCAAACTTTAGAGACCTTAGAGTGTCACTACAAAGGCTGGGAGCTAAGAATACATTCACTGACAAGGGTCGATGCAAACAATACTCTTTGGAAACATCAGTGCAAATCCTTGGCAATATCCCCCATGAGTTGGACACAATCAACAGACAGTACCACTGTCTGTTCACTAGATTATTGATGGTATGAGACAGTTTGAGAAAATCTAAGCAGCGGGCCATTATAGCATTAGCAATAGTCTGAAATATATAGGTGCATCGATGCACAGACAACACTGCAGTTTGTTCGCTCTTTGAAGTTTGATTGTTCCTTGGACAGTTTGAATGGGACAGTATCAGGTTATGATAACAGTTTCAGTGACCTTCTAATATATAGAGGTGCTCCATTGATATTATTAGTCCATCGTTCATTTGTTCAACCCTATTTGCAAGAGTCACGTGCTCCTCTTCCGCTGGAGGAAGACAAGAAAGTTATAGGGGCAGTTGGACAGGATAAATTCCTGCCATCTCATGAGACAAAATGCAATTCTGGTTGGCTAGAAAAGCATCCCCCGTATACCTTGGCCGACAGACTACGTGCGCTATCATTCTGGAGGGATTGGAGGGACTTTCTCTCATCTACCCCCTCTACAGAAACAGATCCAACAGAGAGAGAGAGGGACAAAGAAACTACCTCTAAAACTCCCTTGCCAGTGCCAATTTCGACACCGATTGCTGTTACAAAGGCCAGCATGGCACCACGCCCCAGCCATATGTCCAAACTGTTGCTTGCGCCTCCATCACCTGCTCCCTGGCACCGCACACCTGCTGTTTGAACCCTCTCCTTCTGCTTCCTTAATGTCGTGGGAACTCTCAGTGCTGCAATCAGAAAATAACAGGGTTAACATCCAATTCATTTTCTCTTTCTCTCTCTCTCTCTCCATAAATGAAGAGAGAAAGTTGAAAGAGCAGTGGACGAGCCCTCTATAAAGAGTGCTGCAATTTGGAAACCAACAGAGAATTGTGGGCGAGGTACTACCAGCTCCGTAAAGATATCAATCAGCTTGTTAGGTCTCAGAAGAAATTATACTGGGACAAGTTATACAGTGAAATAAACTCAAACCACCATGGTGGTAATGACAAGAAATTCTGGTTGGCCCTTCAACGTTTGTACAAGCCAAAAACCGGTCAGCAAGTACAAGCACTGAAGACTACTAAAGGTGCAGTGGTGACTTCATCGGTTGACATTGTCAAAACCTTTGAAACTCACTACAGTATCCTTGGCAGAACTTCTAGGTCTAACAGTGAGGGGTCTTCTGCTGAAAGGAGGGACACAGTTGGAAAAACTGTTCCTATGATTCAAACAGCCCTGATGAACTGGAGTATATTTCAATGGCTTATAATGCTCCCATTAGTTCTTCTGAGATTGTGGAAGCAATTGAACATTTAAATGGATATAAAGCTGGTGGACCTGATGGTATTGTCAACGAGCTTATCAAGCACGGTGGCGATCCCATGATAGAGGCCCTAGTTCTCCTCTTTAACCTTATCTGGAAGACTGAAATGATCCCCTTTCGCTGGCGACAGGGGGTCATTGTCAATCTATACAAGAAGGGTGACAGAGAAACTACCGTGGCATCACGCTCCTCAATGCTGTTGGCAAGACATTCTGCAGAGTTATAAGTACTCGTCTCGAGGTTGATCTGGAGTCTAGAGGTTGTTTCCACGAAGGCCAAGCTGGCTTTCGGCGAAACAGAGGCTGTGTGGATCTTCACTCTAAGCCAGATTATCCAGGGAAGGAAAAAAGAAGGGAAACCCACTTATGTTTCTTTCCTGGATGTCAAAAAGGCTTATGACACAGTGTGGAGAGATGGCCTATGGTTCCGCCTCTGGTCTTGTGGGATCAAGGGAAAGATGTGGAGAGTTGTCCACAACTTGTATGCTCACACCAAAAGCTGTGTCACTGTAACGGACAGAAGTCCAACTTATTTGACATAGACCAAGGTGTAGCTCAAGGATGTACTCTCTCCCCTCTGCTCTTCAATGTTTTCATCAATCAACTCCTCGAGGATGTGGAAAGTGAGGGATTTGGGTTAAGGGTGGGTGATACCACCATACCAGCCCTTATGTTTGCGGATGACTTCGCAGGCATAGGGGAGACTCCAACCAATTTCCAGGAGTTGATTGATTGCGCGAAGAGATACTTTGATCTTTGGGGGCTAGAGGCTAATGTCAGCAAATGTGCAGTGGTAGCATTCAACGACAGAGGAGAGGGAGGAAGTGATCTTAAGTGGCAGTGGGGTAGCCAAGAGATCCCGGTCCTCCCTTCCTACACTTACCTGGGCGTTGAGTTTTCCTCCAATTGTAATTGGGATGCACATATCCGGAAAGTTGTTCAAACTGGCAAGGGCAAAGCTCTGGGGCTCACTAAATTTTTCCACTGCAGAGGGGTCAACTCTGAGGTTAAGAAAACCATGCTTTGTCGCGTTATTAGACCTGCCTTGGAGTACGGATCTGCTATATGGGTTGATAACTCCAACCAGGCTAAGTCTCTAGAATCCATTCAAGTGGGGGTGCTTAAGGAGTGTATGTCAGCATGCTCCAAAACAGCCAATGTGGCGTTCGGGGTGAGTTTGGCATTCCGTCCTTAAGCTCCCGACGAGATGAATTCAAGGTCAGATGGTGGGGTCAGCTGCAACATATGCCCAACACCAGATATCCTAAGTTAATCGACTCTATATCTTGGAAACAGGACCGCCCTGTCAAACAGGCTAAGTCCTGGCAGAAGAGAGTAGAAGAGATTCTCAAGGACCTGGACCTGGATCCGCAAGTCTTGACCCTGCTGGATAAATCTGACTTAGAGGCTGTAGTGTCCTCAGCCATGTCTGTTGCCATGAGATTGTCTGATGAAAATGAAGTTAGGCAGAAAACTTCCCTGAACTTGTTTCCAGTCAGTGACATGGGGGAGGACATCTTGGATGACCTCAAGGGTCTACCCACTCTCGGCACTAGACTGAAATTTAAACTCAGGGCAGGAAGCCTACCTTTGAACAGCAAACAGAAGCAGAGAGGAAAGGGAGAGTGCAATTGCCCGCTGTGGGCAATCTGAAGACAGTATTCACTTTCTGATACACTGTCCGGGGTTCTCTCACCAAAGAGACGCTCTCTTCAATTCTATCAAGGGAATTGTGCCTGTACCCCTGTTTAACAACTTTGAAAGTCTCGAGGCTGAGCCAAAAGCCCAGGCCCTCCTGAGGCCTAGTTTTTGGGCAAATCACATACAGCAGATTGATGCTTGTGTGAAGGGATTTCTAGAGGATATCTGGAAAACCCGGATTAATTCTATATATGATGGTAAGTCACACTACCAACGTCAGCCCCTGACAGAGGTAGGTTCTGTCCCTTTTGTTCCCGCTCAAACTGGGCGCGGGGTCAATGGCCACAAGGCTACGGCAAACAACGTCTTATGAGTACAATCTCTCTCCATAAAGCATAATATAAAGCATCATTTCATTTCATTTCATTAGCCAGCCTCTGTTTTTCGTGACTTCAATTTCTTACATGATTTGATTCATCACCAGCTTGTCTTTGTGACCTGTGGTATGGACACCCTGGCTGAAGTCCACCTACCTGAAGCTGCTCCCAAACAGCATGTTTGTACCATGGATTTGAGTATCATAAGACACCCAAAGCTGAGAGACCTCTTTAGCTTAGGAATGAACCATATCCCACAAGGTCCTTAGAGGCCAAGCCACAACAATTGGTTCTTTTCTCTCTCTCTCATTTCTTCCCCTCTCTCCAAAACTGGAAGTAGCCAATACAGTCACAAGACAAAAAATCAGGACCAAATCTCTCTGTCTCCCTCACCCAGACAAAAGGATGAGATTGAAACACACAAATCACAAGACAAATCATGGAACAGTTTCCAGTACTATGCATAGTGCAGTAGACACAGGACAAGAATTGATAGAGAGATAGAAGAGGATTGTATAATTCCAGAAGTTTCATATAGAGAGTGAGAGATATAGGCCCTGAGGTGCTCTCTAGACTGTGTTAACCACAGTTTTTGACCCATCAAACCCACAATTTTGTAGAGACAAAGGGGAAAACTGGAAGGTCTGGAGGTGGGAGGGTGGGCACAGCTGTTGCAGTGGCTTACAATTGTGGATTTTCAGTTTATCCAAATGTTTCATTGGACATTCACCAGTGCACCCAGCAATTTTGACAATAGACCCCATGATTCGGATCCAAGAAGGGCCATAGTTGGAGACAGAGGGAAAGAGGTGCAAACAGAGTTCTCCCTCGTAAGTGCGATGCATTGCAAAGACACAGATGCCCCTCGATCCCACATAATTCATCTCTCCCATTCAACGAGATTTTCAGACTGCAAGACTCATAACTCTTTCGGAAACACACTTGTGAGCTGGTGCAGCTGAGCAGAGGAGAACCCCGGGTGAGAGAACGTACCAAACTCAGCACTACCATACATTTGACATGAAGAACTGGATGCCAAACAAGCATTCCCATGCTGCCGCGTTGTTGAGAATGCAGGTAATCGAAACTTCCCGCCTTCCACAACACTCAGGGTCTTGTGCGCTACGGCTTCTGCAGACATTGAGTGGCCACGAGTTCCAGAGAAAAACATATGGATGGTCACAAACCAATTCTATTTCATTTCCAGGACGACAAGGTTGATAAAGGTCATACATTGGTGAGACTAGTGAGCAAAACATCAAAGACAAATGGGCACGCTCTCAGTAGAGCCAGCAAAATGCACTCAAACAATGTCCGCTCGCTGAACATACACTGTAGAGAATGTCATGGACCATGATTCCCTGCAGCCGATAGAATCTGCGGGACATGCAAAGAAATGTGTGAGACGAAAATAGGAAGAGAGGGTACCGGGTATCCAGCAACGCCCACAAGCAGCTGAGACCGCAAGCACCGCCATTCCTCCCTTATGCCTCGCTATCGCACCCACACACACAACACTACGCACATCGTATGCCTCTCCGTATCTGCCATGAGATTACAACTAGATACTAATCTTAAACTATTTTTATCGAAGCCTTTCACTAATTAATCCGATTTCGTTTCTTAGCTAGGTGCTAGACTCTTAGGGCCCCAGAGTGTAAGAGAGATGTAGTATCAGAGAGCACTTGCGGCCTTAGAAGGAGTAGTACTTACCCATTTCAGGATGATGATGGAAGAGTGGCCGTAATGACTAGGGGAGAGGGAAAAGCAAATGGAGCCTGATCGATAAAGAGGTGTCCAGAACGCTAATGTTGATGAAGTCTTATTCCATTCCTGAGACTTCCTTTCTAGTTAAAGCAGTCCTATCATGACATGAAAATCAATGAGCATTCACCAGAGCATCTTCTTTATTTTGCAGAGAGAATTCTGATTTCAGTCTGTGGCTTTGTGGGTATAGAAGTCTCTCTGGTTTGAAACTTACGTGTTCCTGTATCTCTCTCCACTGAAGCAAGCCATGCATATTTCCATCTAGTAGTGGGTAGGCAATTTTTAGAGCGCACCTGAAACTTGCAGAGCTGAAGAGGCAGCACCACATGAAGCACGAACTCAATGCACAGTCGCAAGTAAGAGAGTCTCCCACAATACTGCTAATAAGGGTAAATAAGGAGGAGATAGAATTCCCAGTGCTCAAGGGTAGAGGAGTTTGGATTCACAGCACACAAGGAAAAACATATGTAGACTATACACTGGCATTCGTGATCAGGTCCGTCAGAGAAGGCCTCACATCGAGCATTCCACGTGGTACATCCCTTCTCCCCAAACTCTCATGTATCAGAGCTCTACATAGTGTTGCATGATCTTCGTTTCAGCGAATCCCACTCTTATTTCGTTGCAGAACTTCTTTAAGCATTTAAAGAGCTGGGGTGGTCCTTCAGATGAGCAAGCAAACTTGGCCCAAGAAAGAATACTCTGTAACATCGACAAAGAGAGAGGAGTAAGGAAATATATTGTGTTCATGGCCATGGGTAGTCTACCGGAGAACATATTAGACAACCCCATTTGAAGGTTGCTTGGAGACAGAGTGCTAATTTATGCTTCTAATTGTCCACATGTAACTGTACAATGTGTGAGTATGAGTCACGTTTTCTTGAGGTCGTTGATGGCATGACACTCCCCTTACCCCCCATCCCCGCTCTCTTCACATAATGTACTGTAAAGCGCTACTCGAGACCCGAAAGCCGTCCTGGTCCTGACTGTTCCATGGCACACTCCTCTCGTATCCTGCTTTCATTGAGCTTCCCGTGGACGTTCCAAAGTATGCTTCTTTGTTTCTTTCTTTCACACTGATGGAAAGTGGAGCTGCAAAACTTATATACACCAAAATTATGGAAGCCCAGAAGAAATGCTGCCAGGACCTGCCGTCCGGATTCAAACCAGCAACCGAAGGATCCCTGACACACTACAGTACCAACTGATCGGCCTACCTGCTCTGTTAAGCATTACGCGTATCATCTTCTTAGAAAATGCAGTGAGGAGGACAACCGCATCAAGTTGCCTCCAGTAGAGCTCTTTGTTACATATTTGGTTTCTTGGTTACAAAGGCTGCAATGTCTATTCTTTCAACCTGTTTTTTGAGACAATAGATAGCCATTCCTGACGAGGAACAATCGATACACAGTGATACGAGCTCAATGGTCAGTGTGACAGGCTGAATGACGTGACCCAAACTCGTCCAAGGCATCAAATGGTATATCAATTGGCAATATCATATGAAATACAGTGGAACCTCATTATCTGACTCAGACTGGGCGCCAATACATCTTCTATTTCATTGCGCAAGTTGAGGCACACCCCAGTTTCTAGGCATAGAGTCACCTTCCACACTTTGCAATCAAAACTTGGGCCTTTGTTTCTTTTACGCTTCACAACAGTGAACAGTAGTTGTTAGTATGTACAACGCAAGTACTGGACTTGGAATATTTGCAGTACATGTACGTGTGCCTGTTTCTCGGATCTAGACTGCGGCTATACTGGCTCCGAGATGGATTGGAAAAGCCCCTGTCGTCTCAACGGTTCGAGGTCTTGTGTCTAGTATGCGACCCTTGGGTTGAGAATTCATGCCTTGGTTTTTGGTTTCGAAGTTACCGATCTCGACAACTCGAGCTATAGAATGACTTGCCTCACATCCTGGATCTAACCCAAACCCACTTCTGACTTGGCCATGGAAACCAGTTGAAATCCGGTGTCTAGATTCTTCCATGCCCTCTGTCCACCTCTCTGACGAGACTTAAGTATATCACCATGATCTACGAAAGATATAAGTTAATATGTTTAAACAGACTGGACACAAGCAATTGATACATGTACATGTTGGCCAGCACTGAAGTCGCCCCTCTTCCTCTATAAGCTTTGGGGCACCTGGTCAGCCACATGAAACTGGGGCGCATACTTGCTGTTGGAAGGATTCTTCCAATCGGTTTCCGGAGGATCGTTGAGGAAGGCCGAGTTGCTCCTTGTCCACCTGTCAAGAAAATATGAAACAGGCTTACCACCTTAGCTACTGCAGACGCCTGTGTTCAGGGCTCTCAAGGCTACTGGCCACTATGTTGATCACTTGTCTCTTTCTGCCAGCAAAGGCAATTGCAATTGCAAGGCTCTCAAGTTATAGAAGTCTCCTTCGTGTCATGGGGAAATCAGAAATCATGGAGGATGTCAGAAAGCTCATACCAGTCCCGGCTACTGGCAGTGGGCTGCTTCCATTCCTCGAGCAGTTGGACAGCCTTCTCTGTCGGACTGGTTGGCAACTCCGTTCTAGGTCCAGTCTGCGGCCAAAAAATTGGATCTCACATCAGTACATCGCATGTGAATTGGATCTTGACGTTCGCATGCAACATTAAATTGGACACAGAGGAACATTCATGAGAGTAACAAGTACTTAGATGATAAGATCGTCAAACTACGATGTTTGGATCATTCGCATGCAGCAATTCATATATTTCTCGAGATTGCTGGAAGCGTACACAGCTCTGGAGAACTTAAAGAAAGAGAAGGAAGACGATACTTCTGAAGTGTATGTAGCAAAACAAGCTGAAAGTCTTCAAGGCTGTGATAAATTGTTTTGAAGTTTTGTACAGATTTCTTGAAGTTGTAAGTTACATAAAACAGATTCAATCATGAAGCCAGTGTGTGAAAAAGGAATAGGAAAATCCTTGTTGGACATGGTCTCAGTTTTGTCCTTGACATGGACCGAGAAACTTTGGAGCTCCTACATTTCATTTCAATGAACAATTTTATTTCGTCTCTCTCTTCACCGTCTCCAGGGAGACCGGAGAATGAAGTAGAGAAGAGTGAAATTGTTTTCTGCTAAGCAGCTGTTAACTTTCAAGTCGTTCCAGATCTTAATTGCAAACTTCAAGTGCTGGAAGTCATCATCTCTATCTCGGGTTTCACTTCTTCAATCTCCTCATCTAGTGCTAAGCTCTTTGAACTTTCACTTGATGTGTTTCCCTCTCTATGACTCTGGACAGCTTGTGGAGGTGCATGATCTCATCTTGACAGGAAATCAACCCAAGCTTGAAGCAAAAGACATCGAAATTATAAAAGAGGGAAAAGGGGTCTGCACCTCATCAGCCTGGCCGACAACTTTCTGAGCAGCCGCCTCCCTTAAATGTTCCTCCATCGCCCGTTGTTTGGATCGCCAGAATGCCTCTATCTCCTCCTTGGTCAACGATGTTTTACTCCGCATTAGCGCTGCATATGCACAAGGAGGCGACTATAATACAGTTGGGGAATACGGACAGGCACTCATGCCACACAAACACACACACACACACTCACTCACTCTCTCTCTCTCTCTCTCTCTCTCGGCCTCCCGGGAACTTAACAAATCTAGGACAAATCTATCCCTCCCTCTCGCTAGAAGCTTACGTGAGAGAGTGAAAATGCACATACATGTATACAAGTATCATCGTCAAATCTGTACCTTAATAGGGTTGTGAATGAGTAGATATCAATCAATACGAAGTGGACTCAGCTGATCGTTACCTGGGCCGTTGCATGCTTGCAGTTGTAACCGAGTATGAGGACGGGAGGCACTAAAGGGGCATAATAGGCTTATCTAGGAAAGAGACTGTGAAATGAATCGTTCTCTCTCAAATACTTTCCAGATCAATTGGTAATGTATCTAGCGGGTATCTAGATTATTCAAAACGTTCCTGCCAAACATCAAAGAAAGCGCAGTTTCAGCACGTAGTTCTTACCCTTCTGAGTATCCACAGGATGGGTGTCCCAACCGGCCATCAGCGAGCCCATTTTGCTATGAAAGTTGCAGCCCAAAGGTCAAGGCAAAAACCATGCAGACTGGACACAGACACAAGTATCTGGGAGAGAATGCTCTGTGTATCTCAAGAGAAACATGGATAGAATGCTATTTAAGAGGACCCACTGTACGTAGTCTTGTCGCATCGTTTTGGTCCTGGGAATCTGGATTAACTGCTGGCACATGATTGGATTGGCTAGCCACTCCCAAGAACAGTTCGGGATAAAATTGAAGTTGAATGAAATCGAGACGGTGGGACAGTGGACTCAGCGGCCAATAACCACGGAGAAACGTGGCCCTTACTATGCCGACGAGGCGGCGTCCAGACAGAATACTAATATATGCGCTGTTGATGATGATGCGAGCTGAAGAGAGACTGCTCACTACACCAGGTGCAAATTAATGAAATACATGGGATTATATAAAGAGGGTTGTACTGAAAGTCTGAAACGACGAACTGCTGGACAGCTACGAAACGATGCCAGACTGCCGACAATAGAAAACAGGGGAGCTTATCCGATCCGCGTCAGCAGGGCCTCGCTCCACCCAGATTCTCTGTCTCTGCCTAAAGCTGTGTTCCAGGAACTGTAGCCTGGTGACATATGGAATTATATGGTAACCATTGATAAAGGCTTGGGGTAGTTCTGGCCTTTATAAGGAGCGCTTATTGCACCTCCATCGCAAAAGGGTCTGGACTGGACAAATGGATGTGTCTCTTCTGGGATTCCATCCTAGTATACATCCCCTTTCCTCAGTCGGGAATGTGCGCTTGTCCTGTTAGCGGATCATGGGATTGGGTCAATGTGGTTATTTGCTGATGAGAGTTATCTACATACGTACAATTGAAAGCTCCACATCACACTTCATGTATTCAGAAACTGTGATCAGGAACTGTGAGGTAGGCTGACCAGATCTTGTCTTTCTTATGTGAATATTCGATAGTGCATACATGTCCAGCATCCAGCGGTCATGTAGAACCACGAGAAGCCAAACCACCGTGATAGTGCACAATCAAGGAAGTACTCCCGACATGGAGTTGCGTCAGAGTGATGGGCTGCGAGTGGGCCAACGGCTATCCCAAAAGCTGGCAGCCATGCAAGGGGGCACCTGCCCTGCAAGGCTCCTCGTCCCAAGCTCACGCTCCCCGTCCGCCATGCCTCCGGGCCCCACTCCGTTTACATATATAGCATACAGACTTTGACCGATCGATCCACAGGACTGCTGTGCAGCGAGATTATGGGCACAGCTGCAGCTTCTCCGTTGTGGCCTTGCAAGGAGGCCATGCCGGGCTTGCAATCCCACGAGACTGCGAAGAAGAGAGCCAAGGTGTCGCCGTCTTCGTGTTGTAAAGTTGGCCTATGCATCCCTTAAGGACGTTTTCATCCATTCAGTATGAATATCTCAACATATTTCGTCCATTCAAAGTTCATTGCAAAGCTGGAGAGTGACTTGCATAGTGCAGTAAGTGCCCCAGAGGACTCTGGGGTGTGTGAGAGAGAGAAAAGACTCCGGCCGAAGCCGGCCTAATTGAGAGCCACTTAGCCTTGCAGCTACTGCCCTCTGTGGGGGTGGGCCCTGTGATTCTGGGGTCAAATCCTGCTACCTTGACGAGTTTGGTATGTTATGGACTAGGTAGCATTCGAGAGGAGCCCATGCTCCCGGATATAGCAGGGAGCCCAAACCTACCGAGCCGCGTTATGGCTCCCTCCTATATCCGGTAGCACGGGCTCCTCTGGAGCGCCACCGCACATAACCGGTTTTCAGGGCAGCGAGCCAGTCAATTTACCTTGTACATACCTACCACCACGGGATATAGCAGGGAGCCAGGACCTACCGAGCCGCATTATGGCTCCCTACTATATCCGGTAGCAGGTGCTCCTCTCGAGCGCTACCGGAGAGACGGTAACCGGTTTAAAGGGCAGCGAGCCAGTCAGTTTACCCTTGTACAATTTTACTACATCTTGTTGCTTACCTTAGTACCGTATTTATCAGTGCCGTATTAGTTCAGATGAGACAAAACGTCATTCATAGAAGCATGGCCTATCTTGGTCATTCATAGAAGCATGGCTTATAACCTTCCCAACTTCCCCTTTCTTTTCACACCACAGTTCCCTCTTGTTCCACCCAAACTGGGTGTGGGGTCTATGGCCACAATTACAACAAATATCTTATGGGCACATTCTTTGACATTCCATTGATAGATTTGAGGAGAGCGTCTCTCCGGTGAGAGAGCCAAAAGAGAGAGCCAAAGGCCCAGGCCCTTTTGGGGCCTAGTTATTGGCCAAACCTACACACACAACAAGTTGATGCTTAAGGAAAGGGATTTCAAGAGGATATCTGAAAACCCGGATCAATTGTTTATTCGAAGGTAAGTCTTACTACCGGCGTCAACCCCTGACAATGGTAGGTTCTGTCCCTTTGTGTTCCGCTCAAACTGGGCGCGGGGTCAATGGCCACAAGGCTATTGCAAACAACGTCTTATGAGTACATTCTCTCTCTCTCTCTCTCTCTCATGGCCTTGGGCTACAACAAACATCATCTTGAATACTGCATTCTTTCATTGCCTTCAGCAGGTGCAATCTTCACATGCTAGAGAGCTACTAAATCACAAAGAAGAGAACCCACCTCACAAAAAGTACGGTATTTGTGAAACTTGCCTTTAAAGTCACATTGTCATAAGCACTATATGCATTTCAACATGTATATTGTCTGCCAAGGGAAAAAACTGCACATTCTTTGGTCAATTTTGGAGTAATCAGTATTTGCAAAATTGGCTACATCCTCATGTTCAGTATTGGCCAGAATGTCACAAAACTGTTGATCGCAGAGAAATTCCGATGCCCAGAAAGGATTCGTGCACACCTCTGCAATCTTCTTTGTAAACCTCCATGACATCTATGAACATATAGCCATTATGTTGTTATACTATTGTCATCCTGAAAGGAAAATTTTAGTTGAAGTCTTAACTCTTTTATACCACTTAACCATAGCTCTTGCGGATTGATCATCTTTTCATCCACCTACGCACTGCTACTGGTGGTAGATCCATAAAGACCCAAAAGCCTATTCTAGAAACCTGTTTGGGAAATTTCAAATTGGCCCAAACTCGGTCTTTCCACCCCTCTGCCTAAGCAACTTCTAAAGTAAGCAAAGAGATGCATGAACATGTCACATAACGTTGCAGCTGTTTCACAAAAATGGGTTATTAATGTTGCACTAGGATAGGGAGCCGAGAAACAGAGGAAGAGTGGATAACACTTATAGGCCCGACAACGGTAGAGTGTCCCTAGGCAATATTGTAGCCTGCACTAGTAAAAAAATTCCTCGCTGGTGAACATATCACTACATAGATTTGTTAGGTCATACCACATCCATTTCAATCCATCTTCAGGTGGTAATGAATGAGTAAACAACGAATGTGTTATACATTGTGAAGGGCGTAATGGTGCTATCTACCTTTAGTGCAGTTAGTCCAGTTGTCATGAAGAACCTCCTGGTAGAGCAATGTTGAAGAGCCCCAAGCTCCTGCATTTTACAAAATACAGTGCAAAACTACATGTCTTAATTATTACTTGATATCCAAAAGCATCAGCTAAAACCTGATCAAGAAGCAAGATCAAACCCCAAAAATCAATGTTACCTGATTATCCATAGCTCTTACTCACTCAACGAGATGGCCGGAGTGTTTCATATCCAGCCCCAAAAGACATGTCAGTCCATAGCTAGAAGCAGTTTTGAGGTAAAACCACGATTAATATTATTATTACTATTATTGGTTAACAGGGGGATTGAATCCTTGATTATTTATTATAAATTACTTGTAGTGGAAATATAAAGCACTGTGAGTAGAAAACCTCCCATATTCTCAATTAATTAAATGTGAAGATTATGAGGATATTTTGGCACTGGGTGGTGAAAACCACATCAATTAGGGTTGTCCAGCTAGCTCTTATAGTAGCACAATTTGACTTAGAAATAAAGCACATGGACGTTCAAACGCCATCTCAATGTGAATATCTATATGGATATATCAAACGACTTAATTAAAAATCAAACATAGACTTGGTCTGTAAATACATAGATCCGTATATGGATTGAAGCAAGTACCCAAAGCATGCTATCAACAGATTGACATTTATCTAGTGATTGCAATGAGCAAGTTGACTCTCAACTACATCTAATATTAAAATCCATGATCAGTGTTGTTCAACCATCTGATTGAGAGTTCAAGGAGTGTCATACACTATATACATATAATAATTCAAGAATGTTTGCCAATACCCTACATTGCTGTCAGATTCGACACAAATTAATTATATTTTGGGTTGTTGAAATTTTTGAATTAACTCAAGTGATATGTCTAAAAATCCAGAAATATTACATATAACTCAGCTTGTCCAAGAGTAAGAAAATTTCTACTTGAACTGCTTGATCGTCGCAGAGGGCGCATGTAGCCTCTAAAGATGCAGAGCTCATATCGCAAGCTTGTATCGCAGGTGGCGAAAATTTTCAATCCTAAATCCTGGAGTATAAAATATGAGGTGCCGAATAGACTGAGCCTCTATAATTATTTCGGCACTGTGCTCATGTCGAATCCGACAGCAACGTACGGTAGCTTGGCAAATAAACTGCAGCAGAGAAGTTAACAATAAAAAATTCATTTGGTTCCCTGAGAACATCATAATGTATGGAGATCAGTATAAGTGTGTTATGTCTAGAATATAAAGCCAATTGGGGAAAAAGAACCTCGAGATGAGGAGGATGTATTTGTTGGAGGCATTTATGAAGCATGGAGGATCGCACTAGCTGCATGATAATCATGGCAAATGTAGTAGAGTTTTTTTTATTGTAGATGAGGCTTTCCCCCTGAAGTTATTTGGTGGGGTACGAGAGATGAGACAAGTTTTTTCTCCCTTGCCGATGTGGCCGAGCTTTATATACAGCCCTTACTCATGGTAAATGGATATGCAAATCTACCATTCCTTTTGGAATGGGCTTACTAGAAATGAAAATCGTCCAATTAAACTAACATTGGATACCAACACGTTGCATATTTGATGAGTCTAACTGATTTCCATTACGATGTTTCCAAACATCACATACCGTAGTGGAAGGGCAGATTCACAAATTAAATTTAAAAAAAAGTGCCCAAGCAAATCTGTGATTTTTTTAAAATATTTATGCCTAAAAGGCTGGAAAAATAACATGAAAGTGCCTAATTCAATAAATATTCTCTAAACTCTGTATAATTTTTATTGAATGCAAAAAAACAAACAAAAAAAATCTCCATAAATATTCAAAAAATCAATGATGAACATTGCAGCATGTTCGGGACTCATTGGAAGGTCATATGGAGGTTGTATGGACCTAGGGAATTGAATTCTTGATCACCGTTCAAGTTAGGTATATCTGAGTCTTCGATGTGCACTGAAAACTATTAAGCAAGAGTAGGTATATACACATTACATTGTGTGGTGAGTGTGTTTGGGCCAAGGTTTAGCTTGCGGGCTAAAAGCTGCGCCTAACTCGGCTTGCCCCACGCGGAGGTCCTCCACTGTTAGCCATCTCCACATCTACGTCCATACTATGTAATGTGCTCTCTCACGCCATCTCCATTACAAAAGAGAGAGTATTGTTGCGAAGGATACTAAGGTTTGTCTTGGGAAAGAAGAGGGAGGGGATGAAAGGAGAGAGTTCCTTAAGATGAATGGTGACTAAACATGAGAAATCATGGATGACGTATGCCTAATGTATATAAATTCTTTTTGAAAGTGCCTAAAGAGAATATTCCAGATTTAATAATTATTAGGCACTCAAGTGCCTAATCTGCCCTTCCACCACGGTATTTTCATTTTTCATGTTCAATTTGTTGCCAACATAAATAAATATGTCTAGGATCAAAATTGACTGTCAAGATCATCATTTCAAAGTGAAGTGCAATTACTCAATAATATCCATTTTAGTTTCCAGTTAATTGTTTAGTTTATTTAAAGAAAATATCTTTAAGTTTTTTATATTTATATCATTGAAATCTATTGGAAAACTTATTACGGCACTTAAGTTAGCACATGAATGATGGCATCTAAAAGCAGTCGTGTAACATAAGGAAATAAAATATTTAGCATGATATGATATTTAGGAACACCGAGCATATTCTTCATTTGGAATCTAGCATTTATTCATCATTATCTCGTGTCACTACTAAGTGGAAATGATATCAATCTTGAAAAAATTCTAACACCAACCCCTCGCAATTGCCAATACGTATTAAAAAAATCTCAAGTTAAATTTTTTACATATCATTGTGAGTGCAGTTTTTAAATAAATTTTGCTACGTGTCAAAGGGACTACCAGACCTACCACCATAAATACAATAGTACTTGAAAATATAAATGCATATTATGATTGTTACAAAACCACGAAAAAAAAGAAAATCACTTCATATTCACATATTACTACAGTTAGAAAATACCCGAGATCAGACCTACCACCACAAATACAAGAGTACTTGGAAATATAAACGCATACTAAGAAACCGCAAAAAATGGGTTAATTTTATGTGCACACATTACTATGGTTAGAAAATGCATCAGATCCAAATGATATCGTACCAAAAATAAGACAGGACGAATTCATACACAAAACGTTAGCATATTTGAATGCAATCATAATACATAATCTGATTTTATTTAAATAAAAGTAACTATTGACAACGATATTCCAAGTACTATCATTGACTAGGAAATGAAGAGACATTGCAAAAATTTAAATTTATCATTGTACTAGTAGACCGCCCAATTTAAATTATAACACATTTTAGGACGACTTTACGCATAAATTGTTGAATGCGTGTAATGTTGCGTGCAACTACAAAACCAATGAAGATTTTTTTTAAAAAAAAAGTATAAATATGGTTTATGTATGGTCCTGGTAGATGAAATACATTTTGATGATGAAATTGGACTACTACATATAAAACGAACTAATAGATGGTTGAAGTACAACATTAATTCACGGATTTTAGTGTTGGATAGATGCAACCATGATTTAAAATTCATTCGTGCTTTAACAAATAAACAAAGCTAACGAGAGTTCAAACAAACAAATCACATAAAATCCAATGCGAATTGATGCAAAACGACCAGCCATTAAATAAAGCAGCCATGCCCTAGCCCACCATCAAAAGTTAAAAAAACTTCGAAGTGCCTTAGACACACATAGTATAATGCAGAGCCTAGCGAACTAACTACATCATTCACAGTTCAAGGAACTGTGTCATACCCCAACATATACATACAAGAAGAATGTTTGCCGATAGCTCGGCAAAGAAATTGCACACTCTCTTCATCCTACATCGTTAAGGACAAGGCTCCAGTTTTGATATGAACATTCTTAAACATCAAAAAATCATCTAGTCGAAGTGGATGAGTGAAATTCAGGCAGTGATTTTTAGGAGCAAAACATCGAGACTTGTCTCTAGGCTATTCGCTGGGATTCTTGAACGTTACAAAATGATGTGTGTAATTGAGGTTTGCTTATCCCCATGAACACAATGCTACTTCTGTGGGATATGAATCACGATATCTAAAATAAAGATTTGATATATCCTAAGTCGATGGAAGAAGCTGAAGTGAGCCAAATATATGACACGATTGAGGGTACGCAGGGACAAAAAACACTAAGAAATCCCTTAGAAGAACATGTAATTATGAAGTGATGTTCAGAATTGAACTGGTTGATGCAAGTGTGCGGGTTGTGCAAATGAGGGACCGTCTTCCTGCTGCAAATGGAATGGCTTTCCGGGCAGATGAGACACTCGTGGCTGTTTTTAACAGAAAAAGTTTGGCTTATGGAGAATGCCAATAATTACTGGTATGCGTCTATAGTAGAGAAAGAACATGATAATCATCTGCGGTTTGGTTTATATTTCAACTGTCATGAAATGCAACGTCATCGATCGTTCGATTGTCCCAGGGGAGTGAAGCGCGTAGCTGCAGCTATAATTGTATAGGTCGAAATTGAGGAAAAGATGGATATTGATGCACCTGGAACAACTACAAGCAAAGATAAACAATTGATAAGTTACATATCTTGCTCTTGAGACAAGTTGGAACATCCAAATGCGTTTTACAGCAGGTTTTCATTATAGCAGCAAAGATGATTATCATCAAATGGATGATTGAAGATGTCACTCTAAATGGTGATTTCAATGTAATATCATGAGCAATATTGACATTTCCACAACATTTTTGAGGAAATACGAAAACGAACTTGCAAAAGACATCACGATGGTGGACAAATCAAAACATCACATTTGATCGCGCAAACCGCTTGACTTGATAACAAAGTCGCAAAAAAAGTTTAAACTGGTAATATTGCATGGTAGTGCTTTGTTGAAGGCAGCAAGTGGGTGTCGACGCAAACAATCAACATCGGTTACATGGTTATATTATGAACTTTTAGAAGAATTTAAAAGGTTTTAGAAGATGGGTATGAAGTTCTTTTTGGCATTGCTTGGCTATGTATGCCATTGCACGTGATATACTTAAGATATCTAACAGAAAGCCGAGACTATCAACCCCAAAGATGCTAAAAGTATCATCTATAAAATAGCTAAACTTCGTTGGATTCAGTCTTTCATGTAGTATTAGTCAAGAAGAATGTTATATAAATGCATCACGGGATCGTTTGGATCATTTGGTGCCCCATTTGTTCCGAGTTACGGCAAGAGAGGTTTTGTAGCAGTGCTTCAACACCATTAAAGGTCCTGAGAGACCTTTCGAAAGGTTCCAGGCCCCGATTTATTCAAGTCGACCTTGCTACATGAACCTACCGTAGGTAGATGAGATGACATTCATGTTGGGTGAGAGGCGTTTCATCAAAATGACGGACATCACATCACCTAATCACCCTCAGGAATATGAGTGCCCACTGCACTGCAGGACTTGATCAATTAAGGTTTGAAGGTCTTGCAAACATTGTAAGTGTTACAATAGAGCTGGGAGACAGGTGCCCTGACCTTGCATTTCTGCACAAGAAGGAGGTAGGTGTACTCCTGACATTTCTTTGAGCTTAAAGCCATTTTTGGCATACATTGAGAAGGGCGACTTTCCAGATCAAGGTAGGATTCTCCAGAGTGGGATCAATTCACATATTTTCACTGGATAAGATATCCATCTTGGGGTGCTTCATAGGGATTCTAATTTCGGAGCCTTCAATGAAGAGTCGATAGATTAAAATGTAGGTGAAACACATTTCGTTATCGACTATGATAATGGACACACCTTAGGTTTTCGAGGCGATAACACTATAAGGTATGCTGATGTTGTCTGATATGGTGGAGATTCTATAACTATGATTGTTCGCACAACTACTAGGGCCGCCAAGCAATCGTTGAGACCCTGATGATGAATTTCACAAACAAAATATAAAGTTATCCATTCTCGTGTGTCCCGTGACAACATCTTGGATGTGTAATTACCGGACTACTAGTCTAAAAGGTTAGATATGGACAAGATTATTTTTCCTCGTTTTTTAATGAGCCCCGTGCATACCAGGCTGATTCCTATGGTCAACAAACACATGTGCGGTATGATAATTGTGGAGGCCATAACGACTCAAAGGTCTTCGTTGAGATCCTCGCACGAAAACGAATAACATTATGTTACTTGTCATCATGTGCTATACATGTCATTCAATCAACTAATATATGTATCATTGGCAAAATCAAAGATGTTTGGATTGCTTGATGCAGGGAGGTAAAAAATAAAATAAAATTCATTCAAGGCTAAACATGATAGAATGAGCTCAAGGAGATGGAGGTTGGTCAGGGAAGCTTTGAATCGCAACAAGCGATTTTTTCTTGGCCTATTGGCTGACAATGTACGTCAATAATCAATGTGATAGAAATGGCTTAACCAACGGTCGTAAGGCCATGATCCGTTGGCCTTTATTGATTTAAATTTTACAGTTTGTAGGAAAATATGGCCAAGCACCACAACCATTTTGATGGGGAATCTATGAGTCTTGCTGTGATTACGAATACTCCAAAAAGATAGAAATCTATTGGAGTTTGTTATTATAATTGCACCTTAGATAACATTATTCATTAATGGGCCAAAGAGCTTTTCTACTCCCAATTTGTCTTGCAGGATTCTTTGAGTTCTAATACCATGCTTGAGCCCCTCAAGTCCGTAATGTAGCCCTTGTTGTCCCAATCCCTAGCCTTTTTTTTTGCTTTCTATTGGAGTCTGTTATTTATTTGGGACCGAGATAACATTTTTCATTAGTGCTCACCAAGGAGCTGCTTTTTTACTTCCAATCTGTTTTGTGAGTTTCTTTGACCTCAAGTAGTACCGTGCTTGAGCCCCTCAAGTACTCTACTTCAACCTAGCCTTTTGTTGTCTTTTTAGACTTGCTCAAACGCGTTTATCATTTCCTTGGCCGCCCTCAATTACTAAATATATTTGGAAATACCCCTTATGTATAAGGTATACATCAAAGAACAACCCCAAAGTTGCTACATACCCCCTTCAAATCTGGAAAATAAGCGGACATATTAAAAATTACAAATGTATAAGCCCACACTAATACACGTGTGAGCCCTCAAAATTGGTCTCGTATGCCCACACAAAATGTTGTACTTTGTCGCTGGGATCAAATTTAGGGATCGCAAAACGTTGCAAAAGATTGAAATTAAAATGGCATAAGTTCTAAGTTTGTGACCAGCCTTCGTGTCACAGTCAAACGTTTCTAAAAAGCATATATACGTTTGAACGATTTTTCTGCAAAATGGCAGGTGCATTGTAATTTTGAACAATTATTTTTCTAAGAAGGGAACGGTCGGATACCCAGTAATGAATAAGGAAAGGAAAATGGAAAAACTTAACCCCTAAAGGCCGGCGCGACCTGAATTGGGTCGCAACTGTTTTCATCCACGGAATAACTTCTGTGGATGAAAGCGGATGAAAAACTGTCTGAATGAAAAGTGAGCGCCGGAATTAACTCTTAAGTGATATATCGACCCACTTTGGGTCGGTTGGGTTAGCTTAACTAGCCATAACTTCCTGTGGTTAAGGCTGATTGGCTCTTTTTTGGGCTCAATTGACAGACAATCGGGTCCCCTTCATATGGCATTGGCCAATTGGTCAATGCCTGAAGGGGTAGGGGTCTGGACCAATTGGAAGGGGGCCAACTCAGCTTTTTGAGGTAAAAAACTCCAGCAGCTATGTGGATCTTCCTTTCCCAGTGTAGTTTTTCTTCCATTGATTGCACATACAAAGGTGCCATTTTTTTTTTTGAGGAATTTGGCCCTCAAATTTCTTGAGTAACACCTGTAACCCTCCATGAATTGTGACTGAGTTGGTCCAGCCCCAACAAAAATCTATGTCAGGGCAAATTTACTTGGTCAAACATAATTTTTTCCTCAAAACTTCCTTGGAGTTGAAAATACCCCCTGGTAAATTATTATTATCTCCCAAACGGAACGGACAATTCTTCCCAAATTTGCAACTACCTGCATGTAGTAGGTAACTGCCACTTAGTAAGGTTCATTTCCGTGGTTGAACTCCTGTGGGCAGATATGGCGTGGGAGGTGACAGTAGGTCCCATTTTTGAGGTGGACCCCCAAAGCACTCCCCGCGCTTAGGGGTTAAGATCGAGTGTAACGCCCTTTGCTGTTTTATTTTGGACACATCTCCCAAGTGTGAATATCAGGGCATCCTGACAGTCAGCCCGTTCGCCAGGACCTTCCGGCATCGAGTGCCTGTGCAGCGCCACGTGTGGGTCCTTCCACTTGCTTGAAGTGGGTCGGGGAGTTGGTTGCTGAGTTGGTTGCTTCAATTTCCTATGTAAACTTCTTGGGTAAATTTCCCCTAAGGGGCAGACAATAGGAATAATGTAAGAACTTAATGGACGCGGGTGTTCCGACGGTACTGACGGTACGTCGCTCCTCCGGTGGGGCCCCTGTCAAATCCTCCCCACCCCCTCTTACCTTGGTTTCACTATTAAATACTTAAGAATGGGCGAGGTTCAGGATTCGATTCTTGATGGAAGGCGGGGTTGGTGTAACCCTCTGTAACCCCGGTTTCTCATGTAATTTTGGTTAGCCCATTTGATACTTACACACATTTGGACTTCGTCAAATTAGGCACCACGTCAGGGTGCCTTGGGCATTCACGGGACGGTACAAGGTCGTCTTGGTGCTGACCCGTGCCGCCCAGTGAATGCCCATGAGTACGGAACTCCTTCACGAAATATCATGTAAGTGTCTTTCTATTGCATCCATCCAGTTTGGGTTTGTAAGGATCCCCGTGAGGGGAGGGTTGCGCCGGCCAAGGAGGTAGTGCAATACCAAGGCGACGCGCGCGGGTCCGGGCAGCAAGCTGCCGGGTGGACCCGCACCCGAGAAAAATTAGATTAATATCATGAGATTCGATGAGTCTCGTATCAGACATTAAACTGATAAGAACAGATACTACACTTGATCTTAGCCAAAAGGCCGAGAAAGGTATGCGATGATTGTTAAGCGCAGCACTTTATATACTGAGCTGGACTATAACATTGGGCAATCGATATGGGATAATGGTTTTCGCTGTGGCAGGATTTCTTTTCCTGGGGAAGGCCTCCGTCGTGGGTTCCTTCGAGAGCTGTTAGGGTTTTGGATTCCTCTCTTCTTCTTTGCTATCAGGGACAACTCTTTCCTTGTTCTTCCTTTCCTCGACAGCATCCATGGCTGATAGCGAGACCAACGCTGCTACGGAGACGGGCGCGGAGAGCTCGCATAGTGAGTAAATCTACCATATCTCTGTTCATCTACATTCTCTAAGAAACTTTGTAATCTCATGTTTGCACCAGAGGTTCTGAGGCATCGAAGTTTCGGAAGACTAGGGTTGTCTTATGAGCATGCATGTTTGGATTCCGCTTTCTTGTACGAGATTTGTTGCAGTTGGGTAGTTAGCTGTCCTTCTCATCTCGGGTGTTCCTCACTGTAAAATTCTAATTTTTGAAGTTTGTGTTTCTGTTGTGGCTTGCAGATTGCACATTCTTCAGGAAGCCAGTGAGAAACAAGAACATGAGAAAGCGGGTTGCGGAGGCAGAGGTAGGCGAGGAAGAGGCTGCGTCAGCGGTGGTCCACAAGGGCAAAGCTATTAAGAAGGGAGATGGGCGACTGGAGTTCTCATCGGGTGCGGCTACAGGATCTCACAGAACAGAGTCTGCTGAAGACACTACAGGGGATGAGAGGCGAACGAATACCTTCTTCTACGAGTCAACCAGAGAGGTCCAGACGCAAAATGATAGTAGGGCCACGGCAACTCTGGAGACCGAGACTGAATTTGATAAGGATGCGCGTGCGATCAGAGAGAGGGTGCTGAAGCAGGCAGATGAAGCTCTCAATGGCGGGAAGGGTGCGTCAGATGCCAAGCTTTATAAGGGCATCCATGGCTACACTGATCACAAGGCCGGGTTTCGGCAAGAGCACACGATTTCGAGGGAAAAAGCTGGAGGCGCTCACGGACCTTTGCGAGCGTCGGCCCACATAAGGTGGTCTGTGCGGTTTGACTATCAGCCAGACATCTGCAAGGACTACAAGGAAACTGGCTACTGCGGCTATGGAGATTCTTGTAAGTTCATGCATGACCGTGGTGATTACAAATCAGGCTGGCAAATGGAGAGAGAGTGGGACGAGGGAGAGAAGCGCAGGAAAGAGAGGATTGCGCGGGGTCTGCCTGAAGTCGAAGAGGCTAAGGAAGGAGATGCAGAGAGCGACGAAGATGACGATGAGCTCCCGTTTGCTTGCTTCATCTGTCGCCAGCCGTTTACTGACCCAGTTTTTACCAATTGCAAGCATTATTTCTGTGAGCATTGCGCATTGAAGGTCAGTCTGACAGTCCCTCTCTCTTTCTCTGCTATATCCAAACAACAACAAACAGTGTGAACTCAGGCATCTTAGAAAATCATATTGTTATGTGTTGTTTGTACATCCAATCATTTCTGAATTTCACACTTTTGAGGACAGCCAGAGTAAGACTGAATTTGGTACAGAGACTGAATTGGCAGAGCATCAGTCTCTCTCTCTCTCTCTCTCTCTCTCTCTCTAAGACGGTGGGGTCAGTGGAATGGCATGCCTAATACCAGTTACCCTAAGCTAATCGAAGCTAATTCTTGGAAGCAAGACCGCCCTGTCAAACAGTCTGAGTCTTGGCAGAAAGGGTACAAGAGATGCTCAATCTGAATATGAGTCCAGAAGAATGGACCCTACTGGAGGAAGCTGACCTGGAGGGGGTTGTGTCCAAAGCCATGTTTGATGCTCAAAGAATGTCTGATGAAAATAAAGTTAGGCATAAACTTCTCTGAACTTGTTTCCCATCTGTGACATGGGCAAGGACCTGAAAAGATGATCTGAAGGGTTTACCTACCCTCTGCACTAGACTGAAATTTAAACACAGGGCGGGGAGCTACCTCTGAACTAAAAACAGATGTTGGAAAAGGACATTGTACTTGCCCATGTGCCGGCAACTGAAGACAAAATCCATTTTCTGAGATGTTGTCTGAGGTATTCTCACCAGAGATTGACCCTCTTGAGGAACATCAAGAACATGGTTCCTGCACCTCTGTTCACCAACTTCGAAAATCTCGAGGCTGAGCCTAAAGCCCGGGCCCAGTTGGGTCTAATTGCTGGGCAGGTCACACACAGCAGATTGATGCTTGTGTGAAGGGCTTTCTAGAGGATATATGAAAAGCCCGATCCAATGGTTTATATCAATGTGGGTCCCACTACCGGGGTGAGCCCCTCGCAAAGGTTGTGTCTGTTCCCTCTTGTTCCGCCCAAAGTGAGCGCGGGGTCTATGGCCACAAATCTATGGCTAACACCATCTTATGAGTACATTCTCTCTCTCTCTCTTCTAGTTCCACCCAAGTTGGGAGCGGGGTCTATGGCCACAAGGCTATGGCAAACAAACATTCTCTCTTCTGCTTTCAGCTCCAAGCTCTGTGGATGTTATTAAGTTTTGGCTCTCTCAGCAAATACATTTCTTTCTTTCTTTCTTTCTATTGATTGGTTGTCTGTCACTGATATAGATTTGTATGCACGCAGCATCACTCAAAGAACAAGAACTGCTACGTATGCAACAAGCCCACGAATGGAGTGTTCAACACGGCTCATGAAATTCTGAAAAAAATGAAGGAGGAAAAAGCACAGGGCAGCAAGTAGGCAGCTTAGTGGAGAATGTAGTACGTTGCCAAGGTGTCTGAAGAATTCAGTTTCCACCTGCATGTATCCTAATTTAGACAGTCTTTTTGGCTTTTCGTGAGGTCAGAATTGATTACAGTGCTCTGTATCATATGTGAATTAAAAAGCTTCAATTTTTTAAATTTCTGCCAGAACTTTTTCCATATTATAACTGCAAGAGTCAAAACAAAGAGAAGAGACAAGCAGTTGAGTACTGCCACAGCTGAATGTAGTTTTGGACACCTTGGGAGGTCTAAATGTTTGTAGCTGTTCACAAAGTACGTCTGGTCGGTACATTTCTGCGCCTTGACATGGTGGGGTTCTGTTAGTGGAGGCATACATCGCCGACAGTCCAGGGCTAGAATAGACTAATTTCCTCATGTGCAGATGCAAATATGACATTAGCTGTAAACTTATTGCCAGGGAGCCCATGGCCCCATTCCCACAAAAAATAGGATGTTAGAGGCTGCTCACTTTGGACTCCTTGTGTGTGTTTCAAGTTTCAACCTTGGGACAGGGTCTCACACATCCAGATTTCTGTATACTCGTATGCCACTTAGGAATGCATGGACTTGACATGGAACACTGACATTGGAGAACTGACATAGATCTACGAAGATCATACCTTTACAAAAATTTGTATTCTGGCTTATAGAGATGGTACGAAAGTTTGGCAGTTGTGCCATAGTTGGTTGCCACAACCAGGCAGCTTTTAGCAAAGGTGGCTATTGCATGGCAAAATATGAGTAGCCAGCAAAATTGTTTATAGCTCACTTACCCATTCCCATTTTCTACAAAGAAGGTCCCATCAAATCTACTTCTTTTCAGCTGGAAATTTGTAGAGATATGCTTCACTCACTCAATTATGCAGGGAGAGTTTGGGAGTTTCTTCTCACTTTTCTTTTCCATTCGAAAAGAAATTCCATGATTCGTCTTGCCATACAAAATTTGAGGAAGACAAGCTCCATTGAGTACATCATCGGCCCAAGAACAAACTTTATAATCTCAAAGATCCAATGGTGGACTTTTTTGGTTTTAATTTTACATTGGATAAGGCAGGAAAGGTGGGTATCCAACCCTGCAGTGGACAGGCTTGGTTCAATATGGAGATATGGTACCAAAACTACAAGGGGGTCTTCCAAGGCCATTTTCCAACCACCCCGAAGGGTTAATATTCGGATGTTTGAATGAACAGCTCTGAATCCACTTTGCAACATGCATGAAAAACCAAGGATGCAGCCAATTACACAGTCAGTCCTGTATCCTTCTCCCTTTTCAACTCCATTAAAAGTTGCACTAACATAACCATTGTGGTCCAGCTAACCTTCTTGAAACAGCTGGGAAAATAGGAATGAAGCTATTAAAATACCAGCCCAGCCAGGGCACGCTCTCATTATGCCTGTGTAACAAACAAGGACTGGTGAATTGCTTTCTTCCTCGAATTACTGAGTCACGATTCGAGGACTGAAACTACTGTCCAGCCACTTTTGCTGACCATGTTGCAAACTGATGCTGCCGGTGTGAACCATCGATCTGATTGAAAGCCCAGGTTCAGCCAATGTTCTGAGTGGCCACTTTTATTGACTTCAAATAAGCTCCTGTATATCATAGCCTTGAAGCTGCACCACAAAAACAGTCGTTCAACTCAAAAGTGTTGAGCAGAGCAAAGACCTCAAAGCAATCTAGTAACACTCATGAGATTTGACATTTTCAACGACAACCTGATGCAATATATATGGGACAGATGGCACAAGGAACAAAACTGTAATCAAATATGCGCGCAATATCTTATCTAGAATAATGGAGTTAGACTGTGTTTCTTACCCTTAGTAATGTCAACAAAACAACCACCCCTGAATTCCAGACAGCATGTATTAGTATTGGTGTGAGCAAATTGCGGGTCTGCGCATATGACAACCCCAGCACCACCCCTGCATCGCATATCACTAAAGCTCATCAGTAAACTGTCATCCTATAAATAAAAATGTGATGAGAGCCACAAGAAGGTCAATTCACATGCTTCTGTGTGCCAAAAGATAGTTTCTGGCAAAGAAAGAGTGTCCCTCTACTTACGATTAGCGAATGAGATAAAGGGAGCCGGCAGGCAGAAGAGGATTACCAAGAGCCAGAAGTTGAGGGAATTCGCCTGGTGTCAAATGAGCTTCAGCAAAAGCACCAGCACTCACCAGCACTGCAACAGGTGTCGGAATCCTGTCATTTCAGTCTCCAAGGATTACAGTTGCACAACCAGAAAAATTTCATTCCAGGAGGTCAAGAGAGTAATCTCATTAGTCTGTGTTGTCATAGTCACTGACCCTGCACTGAGTTGGGATGGAGCAGAACAGTCTGGCGTGGTAGGAGAGACCGGAAAAGGTGAAACTGGACCTGCAGCTAACCACGCGGAACTCCCGTGGTAATGCGGAACGATATCACAGCTGTGGCCATTCTGGAGTCTTGATTGAGGGTCAAATTTCGAAAGAGATGGCTTTCCATGGAACTCTATTCATTCAAACTACGTCTTATGAGTACATTCTATTCATTAAGGTCCCTTGTTTCTGGATGAACTTCAAAGCTGCATTTAATGTAGTTACCTATTCATTTCATAATTAACCCAACTCAGACCCAAGCAGAGGGCATTGGGTAAAGACTCGGGACTCTCCAGACAGGGAATACCAGGTGCCATAACAGTCTTTCTTAGATGAGAGAGGCTCTCTTCTCCAAAACACTACACACTGTACTGTATAAGAAGTTGGACGTTATCGTCAACATAAGGATATACAGAGAGATGGGAAGAGGAGAGGAGATACCATTTAGTGAGAGAGGTCATCAAGAAACCACGAAAAACAGTCTCCTCAAGAAGTGGGGCCAGCACCCCTGTGACAACTATTAATGACGCAGTGCTGTCCCATAACCCATGTCCCATAAGCTTAGAACACAGTAAACTAGTGCTAATCATCCCCTCCTGCAACTGCAACTTGAGAGGCCAAAAATAGCAGCTGAAATCGATTGCTCTCATGGAGTTACAAACCAAACATGCAAAAAGATGCGAATTTACAGAGCATTGCTGATGCCAGGAGGTAACCCAACTGTCAATGCTAACTACAACTGACAGATCAACAAGTTCAGTCCCCCCATTATGTGCTTTATATAACAGTATTGTGGAACCTGGCAGGAGAGGTGCCAATGATAGGTAGCAGCTGTTGCAAGGCATCTGATTCCTGCACTCACCACACAGCACCGGTTTCATACCTCAAAGTCTAGTTTAAGCTGTTGTTCAACTATAGCTACACCATTGTGGTCACAGATGAAGACAGCTACTGACATTTTCTCAAAGAACAACTAGAGTGCAACTCAATCAACCAGAAAGCCATTGTGACTGAGGAACATATAGATACATGAAATTTTGAGACGGCGGACAACTACAGCATCATCCAGAGATGTCCAAACAAATATAAGATACAGCATGTCATGCACATAATTTCTATCGTTCCTATTATTATTACTGTAGCAATCTGTGTAGGTTCTCATAATTTCCGTGAGATTTTGATAGCGCAAAAGCAGATATGGTTGGCATTCCCTCATTTCCTGTATTTATACGTCTTTTATTTCCCGTCCAGAAGAAAATAATCAAGCTGCTTTTGATCTACCAGAAGCAGAAGCTGCCATTCAGAACTAGAAGGCATTAAGGAAAGCAGCAAGGAAGAGTGGAGCACAAGCAGTTTTCAAGATGAATCCTCATGTGCACAAACCAAAAGTTTAAACAAACAGTGTGAGGAAAAAGACCTCGCGTGGTGCTGGTTCACCGGATACTAAGGTGGTCAAACTGCTAGCTAAGAGAACAGCTCCTGCTGCAACCGGTACACCCGCTGCTCCGTAGATCAACCATCCCCGGCGAAAATCAAAAGGTGAACTCCAGTCTGATTCCACATCCATCAAAATAACAGATGATGTTGAAATACATCTGTAAGGAGATGGAAAGACTCCATAGGAAAGGCACAAACAGAGGAAGAGCAGCGAAGGGGCAGGAGGGGAGGGGAGAGATATGGCAACCATTATCATACAGATAGTTTTTGATCTTGTGCCTTGGGAAATAGGGGCCTTTCGGCCGTCCAAAATGAAGCACTTCAAAGTGGCATGATATTGAACTGAAAACCAGCTCCAGATGTGAAACTCAAGAACGATCACAGCTTCTAACTGTCCCTTGAAACAAACTAAAGAGTAATACATTGGGCCCTGCCCAGAGGAGAGGAGCCTATGGATAATTGTGACATGCCTGTACATAGAATATACAAGTCCAGCACTTCGTTTGTGGAAGTTAAATTAACATCCAAGAAATTCGTTGAATATAAATCTGATTTATTGACATGCCATTATGCATACAACAGGCTGATGGGGTTGAGTAGTAGTTTTTATTGCAGCGGCTCAGAGCTCAACATGTGCCAATGTTTCTTTCACACTTGTGAACAGAGTCTCCCTCAGAAGACACAAACTGCACCATGATGGATATTGTACCCATCATAGGGTACACTTTCCACCTTCCCCAGGTGACTTAACTTACACGTAGCCTACTCTATGTTTTGAACTGAAGTTTGCTAAACTCCTAGAGCAACAGACAAACAGGTACAGGGATGGAGACAGACACAGAGAGACTAAATTGGAGAGAAAAGTAAATTACGTGTACCTAAGAGTCAGCAAAAAGAGAGGTGCAAAAAATGTGGTCTTTTTTTACACATGTTTTCTTCCTCTTTTGGTGTGTCTACTCATTTGATCATTTAATGTTTCCCCAACATATTGTAACCTGTACCAGCTCACTATGCCACTAATCCAGATTCATTATTATGTGGACCAAGATGCGACATGCCCAAGTAAATTGAGTGGAAGAAGGGTAAACATCACAAAATTTGCCTATCCGAAATGGGATCAAAGAGCAAGGTTCACACACCAAACAAGAAGAGTTCAGCTGGCAGAGGGCGGTATTGTTTCAGCACAAGATTGATAGAACCCAGACCTGCAGCTGTCTCTGCACTGACATATCCAATTGTTATTGCTTCAACACTGCACTCCAGACAATGGCTAAAATTATTATGGCAGAATCACAAAACTCTCAAAGGAGAGCATATTGAATGAAACCCTCCTTCAGCCATCATCCTAATGCAAGTTGAGTCTCCTCGGCAAACTGAGGAAGCCAATTGTCATGTAACAGTACACTCCCCAACTCTTATTTTGTTCCTTTCATGAGAATAATCTCCTCCCATACTTCAATTATATTCCACTTGGTGGGCTTACTGGAAAGCTTGCAAAAGGGGACAAGAAGTGACTGCCCATGAACTCAAAAGCAACATTCTAGCATACTCTTGCCAATTAGGGCAGCACTGCCAGAGTGCCAGGAGTTTTTCCAGCTGCAACACCATCAGCATGCTTAATATACCAGACTTGAAACCTATTTCAAATGCCAGTGAAGAAGACAAATGTAGGAGAGACAAACGCACAGCTGGTAAATGAATACGAAGAGAGCTTGTGCATCAGCGTCCATGAGCTGACGCCGTCCAAACCCAAATTTTGCACCCACTACTGCTACGACTATCCCTGTTGTCACAAAGCTGCCCTCACAGAAACCCAACCGCCCACCCCAACATATCCATCTTAGCAATGTACTTCCACAGCATCAGTTCTAGTAGCAACAGCCCTACTCCACAAACTATGCTTAGTTGTAAGCACAGAGAGCCTGACTGCACCAACTACTATACTATTACCCTGCATACTTAATAGAGGTTTCCCCACATTAATGCTGCACCAATCATACATCAAAAGCATTTGAGATACATGGCTGCAGACTACGGAAGATAAGCACATGCAAACTTGCTTGCCATGCAGGCGTAGTGACCAGATACCTGAACAACCAGGCCAGCATTCCAAGTGCTGTCACCTTGCCATCCCATGGCACATTCCATCGCTGTAGAATTGGCCACGTGGACTTCGGGTCCTGTAATCAACATGGAGAAAGTCAGGGATATAAAGCAGTCCATGCATCTACAGTCTATTTTCAGCTCTTTCAAGTTTAATGCACTGGACCAAGCAAACATATTGCTCCTCTCTGCAGCTGACCCACACAATCATCCATACACAGCCAGACGAAATTGCTCAAATCCTGCACTAGTTGCGTAAACACGTAGTGGTAATCAATTACTGTGACAGAGAAGCCCAACACACTTGAAATGTAACAGATCACACCCAGCCCAATTCTTACCACCATGCCCCTCCCCAAAGACATCACTCTTTCTCTCTGTCTCTCTCACACCAATGCACAGGGGAATTCATCTGACCGGTGATGGAAATCCATTCTCCTCTGGCACCTCATCATCATCCGGAATGACATCATTGCTGGCAAAACATCGACCAGTCTTTCTCCAAGCAAAACTCCACACCTCTTGCGAGTGGCGAATCCTTGGAGATATGAGTGGCCTGCGAGACGCCTCACTGCTATGCACAGCGCCATATTGGAGTAGAGGATCTACCAGAAAAACTCGTTGCATTTGGCAATGACTGTATCGTAAGCATGTTATTTCTGGCACAATCATTGCACCGCCATGAATCAGCTTGGACAATCGCAGGGGGGCCCTATAGGGCGCATGACTGCTACCAGACTGAGCCAAAACGGAACTCACTCCAGTTTGGGAGACACACTTGGCCAGCAATGCTGCCATCCCTATCCCTAGCTCTCCAACTCCGTGCCCTTCACAGCAGCAGACGGCCGTCAGTCTGCCCAGGCACCTGCTGAACTATACCTCAAGCCCGCATAGCTCAGCAAGCCGAACCATACCTCACTGCAAAGTGCACAACACTGGCAGCATCACAAAATCCTACCCCTCGAAGGGAGGGTGCCACGGCGGCGAGCGATAGAGGGTGCTCTTTAACCCTGCCGCCACATCAGCTGCCATGTCAGATTTTGACATGAATCTAATCTCTAAGTCTGAATAGGACCTTAGCAAGGTCAAATATGTTTGGTTGTAATAACCCCTGGTGCGAATGGACCAGTGTTGGACTGGTATATAGGTGAAGGACTGGTATAAAGTACTGGTATATGCACTGGTATTAGATACCAGACCAGTCTGGTACCGTTTGGGAGAATACTGGGTCATATACCAGACCAGGCTGGTCTCAGTTTTTTCATATCAGCGACAATACCAGTAATCCCCCGCAGTCTACCTCATTTACTCTGGTATGTGTACCATATTAATTTATGTGTACATTTGCCTATACATTTTCATTTATGTATATTTACTTCTAAAGCCATCTTGAATTACACATAAAGGATGATACCAGATACGTTATACTAGCTGGTGTTGTGGTCATGATACTCATACTCATACCAGTATTTGGACAAATATACATCCACCATTATATAGACCAGACTGGTATGAAAACTTTGTGATACGTCTGGTACCAGTCCAACAGTGGAATGGGCCAGTGTTGGCCGGTTATAAATTTTTTACATATCCTCCGGTTAAGGTTACTTCAATATTTTTGGGATGGACACACTCCATGGCTATGTATAAGGATAAATTTTTATTTTAGTATATCCACCGGTTATCTATTCTACAAAATTCTGAAAATTTAGACGGTTATGAATAGAACGTTTAGGGGTGTCCTAAGATTGGCGGATATATATGCAATTGGCGGTTACATATAATATATTGAAGGGCACTTATATTTCTCAATGATTTTCTTTATAAATAATCAATTCACACGTAACATCCCTAGGGCTCCAGGGTGCATCATCTTGGCCATGAGCTATGTCACAAAGAAACCCTATGTCACCACCTCAGTGCCTAGGAGCCTGGAACTTTGAACCATTCTTGCTATCGGCACAACTGGTCTCCCCACATCATCCATGTGCTCAGAAGATCCAATCATCGTACGAGAGGTGCCGCCGCATGCTGCTGATGTAGCTTGATTCATTGAATGCCTTCATGGAGAGACGGCGCTAGAAATGCAGCTGCGTGATCAGCAATGTGTCTTATACATAACTGTAACCGCGCTAGGGGGTCAAAACGCCTTACTAATCCGGGTATACAGTGTAGTGCTAACCTTAATATAGGGTACATATACATATACATACTCACCTCCCAACCGTCGGTTATCTATTTGCTCTATTTTGCAAAAATGCCCTGTATGCGGTTATGTAAAAAAAAAAAGTATGACGCCTCCGAAGGAAACGTAACTTATGGAGTCACTTCATCCCGAAGGGCTACTGCCTTCCGCTAGGAAGGTGGACACCTTCATGATACACCAGACCGTGGTTTGAACCCACAACCACATCCAACGTGGTTTGTGCTCATTACCATTGGGCTACATGCGGTTATGTATATCTACTAACCGGGGTGCTAACACGCACTAACCAGGGTGAGTGCTATACCCAGCCAACATTGGAATTTCTACCAAAAATCATCGAGAGATTCCAACCTTATAACTTAACAGTGGCCTAGCTCATTTCTGCATGACATGCCAAAAAATGAGCCAAGTCCTCCATGGAAATTGTGAGATTATAACATTACCCCGGACCTCAAATATCAGGTCCCAAAGAAAAAGTGAGAAAGAAATTGGTTTGACCACATCAATACCTAGCTTTATCCAATTTTGCTTGCCCTTAGATCCACCATTTCCAAATCCACATGGAATGGCTACAACCCCTCTATTATTTTAATTAAACCCCTCTAAATTGCAGGTCCAACAGATTTTTTCACCTATGGTTGCTTTGTATGTAATTACATACGGGTTAAAATCTAAAAATTGACAAGGGAAAATGTGCCTCCAAACGAAGTAACTTTTTCTCTACATTTCTAAAACCCATAGGTGGATGTGTGTATGTAATGACAAGGTGAATTGGTTTTTACAAATTTTTTAATTTTTACTAACTTTATTGATTTTACAATTTGGGCCTGTTTACCCACCACGTCAGCAGTCAACAAGCGCTTTACAAGGCCAAAATCTGACATAAGCCTTGTCCATAAGCTCATAAGCCAAATACATAAGCTCATAAGCCTTGGGTGTTTCTTAGGTGGTAGCTTTTTTTTTTTCTTAATTTTTCTTTTTGCATCATATTCGAGACAAGGCCTTTGTCAGAGAAGCTTCGGGAGTAGGCCCCATCAGAGGAGATTCGCTGAAATTATGTGGAAGTGGAAATTCAGGGTGACCCGATTCAGGTCGCTTGGGAAATTAAGGGTTAAGTGCTACAATCCAGTCCACTCTGTTATGTGAGACTTCCATATTCTGCCTCTGTTCTGGATGAAAGATGGAGAGTGGAAAGTAAATCATATACAACATCCCCTCTTCTCAGGCTTATATAATAACTCTAGCACTGAATGGACCAAATGGTCAGTGTAAAGTGACATCCTACCTGTGGAAGCAATTGCACCTCAAATCAATTTCTTCAAAATTGCTAAGTACAAGACAGTTCTCATGTTTGCAAGCACACAGACACACAGACGTCTGTGTAAGGACGTGGCTACAAATAAGCCACCTTCAAAAAATGATGTTATGATTTAACCTGGTGAGTATCCACAATCTCGGAGCTTTGAGAGTACGCTACATTCAGGCAAATCAACACAGGAATCAAAACTCAATCCAACAATATCACAGCCAAATGCTCCTCACTCATGTAGGATGTTGAAGGAGTGGTTTGCAAATCATCAATTGATGAATTGCGAAATAGCTCTCCGAAAGTGGGAGCTAAACTCATTTTGAAGGAGCTGAACTCCAGCGTGAAACAATTTACAAATCATCTGTAGACCCACCAGTGTAGCTCAACAAGCACACCAGATGACAATGTAGTGGATTGGCTGCGGGCAGGACAGAATCAGTCTGGCTTTTGCGGCGATGTGTAGGGTTAGCTTTCAGGCTCATTACAAGAGATCTCCTTGGTTGGGCCACCTTTCCGAATGCCAAGGTAGAAGCTAGCATACATGTTGACCCGATCCATATAGGTCTCGCTTGTTGTGATCCGCACAACTGCAACCAGTTGAGGTGTTAGTCACTGCTAGGTAAGTGTAGGCTGCACTTAGATACTAATATTCTAGAACTTGTTAAATAGTTATATGAGTGCCATGCCATAATATTCATCCAGATAGTGCAAATGAAACACTAATGAAATGAAAGAATGAAACACTAGCTCTGCCATTTGCTACGCCCAATTTCCTGTCAAAAAGACATGCACCCACCCAACTTCTTAGGTGACGCCAGTGTGGTCCAATAGGCCCATGCTGAATGACTTGCTCCAGCATCTATCAGCCAAAGAAGCTCCGAAATGCCTAGGAGGCATTTCAGGTCATCCCCACTGGGAAGCTCTGCAAACCTTATTTTATACTGATTATACCCCTCTATGCCCAATGCAACTGCCATTCTAGAACAGACACTCACCTTCAAATCCAGCTTTCTCAATGTATTTTGCATACCCTGGACGGCGTGAAGCACTGCGCCATATTACCCGGCCTCCAGGCTGCATAGAATTGTGGATTGGAGCATTTAAGAATTATACTCCCTCAGCCTCCTCAAAATGAACTAGACCCATTCACTTCTAGTCGAAATCAAACTCACTTGTTGTACATGGAAGTTCAACCACAACCTCCTGATAATTCACATATGCAATAATAATATGTGGAGGCTGGTAGTAGAAGTAGCCATCTATTCCAAGGCCCTGGCAGCAAGAATCAACAAATACACAACTGCTAGATGGTATGTAGTACAAACACTTAGCTCACTTCCATGTCTAATTCTTTGTCAAGCATGTTGCAGAGCCCAAATCAGCCAGTCAGTCTTACCTTCACTTGATCTTTCAAGGCTTGGCAGAGTGTGTCGATGTCATCCTGCTCAAGCCAGTCAACATGGTCCATCAAAATAACCTGTACCAATTGACCAGAATTCAGTCCAACTCATTTAGATCTCCTGTTAAAGTAACTGTTCATAGTTGCTACTTCACCTCCTCTAAACCACCTCTGCTTCTTGCATCGCCATTTCTCTCTTTCTGTTACCTGCACTGCAAATAGCAGCCTTGACAGGCACACACAGCAACTCTGCAGCTGACTAGCAATGTAGAAGCCCAGCTTGAACAAGCTTGGCCAGATGGTAAGCAAATTGTGTCAAAGTGAAGTAAGCCTCAAAAGAGACACGAACAGTCTATTGCACAGGTCATCCAGAATTCTACACCAAGCAACAATCTGTATTATGTACATACAATTCAAAGAGGTCACAAAGACAATGTTGGATAGTATAGAATTATTTCAAGCATGAAACCCCACAATCAGATGTCAAGTTGTACAATAGACCTTGGTATACATGCGCTTTCTCAACTCCTCAACAAATGAGGTGGTGCGAATAAGCAGTCGCTCCTTGCTTGCCAGTTCCACCTGTGGATAAAAAGCCATTTTATACAAAAACTTGGGAGCATTACAAGGGGAATCCTGCACAAGAGTACTAAGCCACCCAGCTGACCCTTGAATCACTGGAGGCCCCAATCTCCTAGAACTGTGGTGTAGGTCCAAGATCTATGACTCTGGCTCCAACGATAAAGGCACGATTGACACACATATGACCCTTGGTTAGAACAAAGCGTACACAAATAGCATACATACATTAGCAGAGTGTAAAAATGCTATGACTGCTAGTTTACTCATCAGGAATCCCAAATTTCAGACAATAGTTCACTCAGTATAGCATATACACCTTTAAGATCTTGAAAGCATCCTCTTCCAGAAATCGAGGACAGCAATTCCTCGAGAACTTGCCAGTTAAGCAGCACCGGTAAAAGTAGTTGCTGTACCACAGTAAAGAGAAGGGATCAGTGACCATAGACCGCCCAAGTTAGAAATAACAGCCCCGGGAAGGGATTATGAACAAGGAATTATGTCACTGATCAGCTACTCAAGAACTGATATGTCAGAATCAGATCTCTCGGTATTTACAATCAATACTCCTTTAAACCTTCTGTGAAGCAATGTTATACCTGTCACGAACATGGGAATACTCAGCTGTTGAGTTCAAGCACCGCACTATGTAACTGCAGAATCAGCAAAGATGAATCGTCATTAATCCCTTAACCACAAGATGATGTGACTAGCATTTCTGAAGAAACAATCCCTGACACATGTATTGTTTATGGTTCTAAACATTCAGGCTTTCAGTTTCATCATCAACAAACATGTAATAACAAGTCTAAGCACACTCTCCACACAAATCTGAACTACACGTGTGAGAACATAAACAGCCAAGATACAAATCTGTTCACAATGTATAGAAAATCTTACTGATAAATATTATCCTCCTTGCGAATGAGGTCGAGTTGACCCTTGCAGACACCAGCACAGAACCATAGTACCACTGGGTTAGTTACCAGGAAGGCTGACAGGCGCGTGATAACGTTTGCCTGTAGCAGCCATTTGCCAACTGTTGCAAACCTGTTCAATGTCAACATACCCACCCAATTAGTTATCAGCTTAGTGTCCACATATCTTCTGAGCTCCATACAAAAGATACCAACATTGAGTTATTGAGTTCTGATAGCTCTCACACACAGACAATAAGAATCTTGCCAAGGGGGTAGATGAGTGGTGATTTATGGGCTGGCATCCACATCATCCTGGAAGGAACCAGCTCTAGCTTTAACAAAGGCAAAGGGAACAGAGTATGACCCTTGATACAGAGTGGATAAGGTGAAAATGTGTTCATTGTCACTCCTTGGCTATGATATAACCTATGAGATATCAACCCTGCTGGAGGCAAGTTGTGGGGTTAGGGTTTCAAATCTCAGAAATACCTACACAGCACTCAATGACAAAGTGATAGAGGGACTTGATTTTGAGTTCAAGTTGGTGTAGGCTTGATGCCCAGCAAGACTATCAACACCAGCACTGCTGCAATAGGCACTAATCTCTAACATACACACAACAATAAAAGAGATGGATAATCACCAGAGCTCTTTCTGTTTCTCAAGCGTGGGTGCATTTACAAGACTATCAAGCCAGTGTTGCTGCACATCCAGAACTCAAGTCAGCACCGAGAGGTTTGCTAAGACTCTAATACTGTAAATTGAAGTTCAGTTCTATATTGCGCTGCAAATGAGAAAATCACACATGTAACCCGAGCGCATTACTTTAGCTAGAGTGCATACAGCGCTGTGAGATGGAAAAGACAACCGCAAACATATACCTTGCGTGTTATTTTTGCAAGAGCACGTACAGCACGGATGAGCCGACCCATACCACCTGATCCAGACAGACATCCAACTCCATTCAGCCACAGTTCCTCAGTTGCTCACTTTATCAAGGACTTCCCTACAGAGGACACATCCAAATTGTGAATAACAAACAGAACGGTGAAATCAGAATACTGACCATGGTAGTACAACCCATTCTTGAAGTATCGTCTTCTCTTTGACCTGAGAAGAGAGAAATTTAGAATCAGATTTCCAGAGCGTGAAGTCACTACCATGTTCAATGCTAGAACATATACAGTAGAATAGTGGTACTAACCAGAAAGTAGATGCTCCCTGACTCAAGAAAGGGGCAATCTCTCTTTCGAAAAGTGACCGAAATTTAGGGTGCACCCCCTCTCCAAACATTAACCATACGTCTTCATAACTTAACCTGCAACACAGCCAAATACTTAGCTCCAATCAACTTTGAAGAAATAATGCAGCAGTAATATGGCAAAAATTGCTGCAACTTCGTAAAACTAGTGAGTCTGCTGATAAGTTTGCATCCAAAAGTGCTGATCATTAGAAGAAATAGCAGATATAATTCATATGTTGACATAAGAAGCCGTACCGAATAATAGCAGCTCTTTTAAGCTCCAGCAGATGGCTCTGTGCTGGGTTGATATCAACCGCAACAACTTGACCTGCACCCTGTATTGACGAGTGACAAATGTAAGATACATCATATTGAAAACCATATCTTCAAAGACAAAACAAATTCCAATGTCTTTGGACTAGAGAGGGCCTGGTAACAGCTGAGAAGTGTTGTCCAGTCAATGCTGGGGTCATTAAACATGAAAAAGTATGGAAAAAGTTACACATGTTACCTGAAGAACAAGGTCCAAGGCATTGCAGCCTCCAGACGTGAGTGTGAGAACAGTGTCATCTGAGCTGATGTTCAACACCTTGTCATCCTCCCGTGGATCTTCCCATGACAGGGAGTAAAGGAAAGTTGGTGGAAACTTAGGTGGCCTCCTGGCCTTGAATTCATCTGACGCTCTAGATGGAAAGCGTGTCAAATTGACCTCTGTAACACAACAGGTTCCAGCATATGAGCAGAGCACAAATTTGGTGAATGACTAACTACTATGTTAAAGTAGAAAGCTGAAATATTATCAAAATCATTCGCAGAGAGATGATACGAGCCATATTTAAATATTCACATTGTCTCCCTCCCAATTCCTCTGCCCCATACGGCATACCACCTATTAGTACTCACAAACCAGCTTCAGTCTACCATTCCCCACCTCTACACTAGAAATCTTGTGATTATTGAGCACACGGACAGTGCTGGATTTAACATGTGCAGGAAGAAACCAATAGAGGTTTTCAAATCTATCCACCTCCAGCCCCCCAGGACAAGCATGCATGCAGTCACCGCTGGAAGATCATGTGCATAAGCATTACCAAACAGTCTGCAATGTTAAGGTAGCAGGAATAGTTCCACTAACTTGTATTGTCTCGGCGGCAACCAATCCATTGAAAGTAGGGAGCTTGTAGGACAGGTACATATGGAATCTTTCCACGAGCATTGAATTCGAACACTGCACAAGCATTATTGAATCACTCAAGTTTGTCCAAGAAATGACTTGACCACATACCTGACCCATAAGAGACACTAGCTTTAAAAACAGCCAGAATTCAGCAACATTTGACCTAGAATTCTTAGGGCTGAGGAGAGTTCCTCTAGATCAATATTAGGCAGTTAAACAATAGATTTGACTTGACACGGATCTCTGTGCAACACAGTCAACATAAAAATGTATTCATACCTGGTTCAAACCTGTACTCCAGGTATAGGCGCCTTTCAGGTCCCAAGTCTGGATAAACAAGCCAATCCGTTAGACTCAACCAAAATTCAACTTCTCTTGAAGCATCACTGGAAGGTTAAGTAAGAGGTAAAGTCCTCCTGGCCTGAAAGACTTGAGACACCTCTTCCCCGGGCCGGGGTCAAAAATCCTGGAAAGCTGTCTTAGAGTTGACACACCTGCCAGAGACTGTGGCCAGAATGTGAACCCTCGGGCGAATCGTGGAATTTCCGGGACGTTTCTCAGTCCAGGAGGTCGCTAAAAATGGGACGTTTCTCAGTCCAAGGAGGTCGCTAAAAATAGAAAGGCCCTTTTTGGCAACGTCTTAACTTATGAAGCACTATTTCAGAATATCGCCCAATGGCAAATCGTAGACAAGCAGGCCCTGTAGCCGTAGTTAACACATGGAATGTGAGATAGCAGACAGAGCTACTAGTGCAAGCAGCAGTAAAGGCTGTTTGCCAGTAGAGATCCGGAAGTGAAAACCGGGGAGAGGAGAAGAAATTGAACAAACCAATGCCATCGACATCGAAGACGCTGCGCCAAAACCACCGTTGCAGGTAGGAGTGCTGGCGGTTTGGAAGGTCATATTTCGCAGAAGTGTAGAAATCGGCCACACCAACAATCCCATCCTCAGCTAAGTGGGACAGTGCATTGTCAATGGCTGCCATGAAGTCTGGGATCACTGCAGCACAGATAAAGCAATAGAGTTACTCCACAAATACTGCACCGAAAATAGACGGTTACCAGTAAAGAGGGATGATTCCCGTGAAGGACACAATGCCACCGTTCTCTCTAAGCAAGCATCGTGTAGGGATCTTTCGGGTCGTCAACTCACTCGACAATGAATAGGAGAAAGTGATGAGCGTGGCAGGAGTAGCAGGCTTGAAAGTGCACGCATCTCCTTCAACCACAATAACATTGTGCCAGCCTCGTCGCCTCACTTTCTCACGCGCGACCTCACACAGAGCAGAGCATATATCCACTACATAGATCCTATCAAACGCTGAGAGATCGATGAGCTTCGACATCATATCCACGTTCTCTGCTGTGCCTCCCCCCATATCTACCCAGGTCATTCCCGTCGCCCCCCGCAAGCGCGCCGTGCAAGCTGTCAGCATTGGCCGCCGTCCGTGCAAAAAATTCGCCCGAAATCTGTCATCTGCCAATGACACCATTTCCAGCGAACATCCACTGACACGTTCTCAGCTGCATAAAGGTGCGAGCCTCAGAAATCATCCACACTCCTCACAATGAGCTCAGACAAGAAACTCATCAAACAAGATTCACACATCCACTCTACCACAACCAACTCGATCCGGCTTCTGGCACCTCAAATGGTGCAGCTGTAGGTGAATACCTCCTCAGCTCGCAAACTACTCACATTCAGCTGATTAAGAAACACCGCACCTAACAAGATTCATACGCTCACTCTACAGTAAGAAAATCCATCCTAACCGGCCCCTGAGCTCCCACTCACACCGGCATTGACGAAGCAAGCGATGTATAGACAAGCAGGCCGAGAAAACACTCACAAGCATGCGCTTGCGGACCGTAAAAAAACTCGAGGCGCTCCTTGTGCGACTTGCCCTGGATCCCCCGCAGCCACATTGATGCCACGCACTGCGCATCCTGCGCCAAGCCCCGCACCGCGTCCATGCCCCACACCATCGCTGCGCCTCGCCGAACTAGCAACGCTCTCGCTCACAAGCTCACTCCTCATCACTCCCTCGGCTGCGCTCTTGTAGCCTTTCCCTCCTCCCCGTCACCCGGCACCGGTCCCACCTTTTTCCTTTTCTTTTTCTTTTCCCTGTTCAGGGTCCTGTTTTTTAAACAAAAAAAGGAAAAGGAGTATCGGTGGGATCAACCCCCCCTGTTTATTAACCTCACTTTCGAGAAAAGAAATTAAGCTCAGGCCACCTCAGAGTCTAGACTTTATTTTATTTTTTCTATTTATTTATTTATAAATAAAAGGGAACATATTTTTTCTATTTGTTTTATTTGTATGTCTGAGAACTTGGCTCATCTCTGTTACTTCAGGGGATAGGCTAGTTGTTACATGAGCTCTTCGAACTACCGATCCAGATTGTCAACATTCTGGGTGTACAAATTTCGCTTGGAATGATATGATTCTTGGAGACACGACGCCGGTTTTGATGGAGAAAGAGCTTATCATTTATCACATGCAAACAACTTATCAACATCACAATTGTTGCTACACATGTTGTGCGGCGGAACCGGTTTGTCAAACCGTCTTGTTCATCCTACAACCGACGATTTTCCCAACATAAATAAAACCCCCCTCAGCTGGAAGTTGTGACCAGTGTTGGGCGGATATAGAGTCATCAGGATATCAACCCGGATATCAATGTATCCAAACCCAGAACCGGCATTTTTTAGTATGGGGTTAGATGCATAACCGGCGGATATGAAAATATGAAAAAAAATCCTACACCCCGGCGGATATCAGGCCAATACCCGTCAATACTTGGTGGATCTCAGCCCTAAACTTAATAATCGGATGCATACCTGGATCCGCTGTTTGTCATGTTGGTAACACCAGGAACTGGCGGATATCTAAAACCAGAAGTTTTATCCGAACCCGTGTATGTGAAAAAAAGGTGTAAATCCGCCCAACACTGGTTGTGACAGGGTTTGACATTTTCATTTGTTTCTTTTTGCGATGCGGGAAATAATGCATGAGTATCATTGCACTAAGCCCTACGTGGCAGAAAAAATCGTTACTAATTCTCACAGAATCTAGACAAAAACAATAAAAATAATAACAGAAAATTGAGAAAATGTTAAGCGATGATGTGATTGGAGAGACGGCCTGCGCCTTTGGCCCTCATATCGAGCATGATCCGATGGCATAAAGTAATATTCCGGTAGTATGCCAGATGCCGTACGTTGATCCGTTGGTCTCCGGCATATGCCACTTGGCGGGGTAGGATTCTAGGGATCCTGGCGTGAGGATCTGTGGCCGGGTGGTGAGGAGCACTTGGCCTGTGCGCCACATCTCTGACCGAGGTGGGATGCAGGCCAGGATCGGCTGAGCGGCTGCTCCTTTGGCTGCATTCAAGACGAGACAGATTTGCGGGACATGAACAGTTTTTCAGGACCTGTGGGGATGTGCGAATAGGTCTACTGCTAAGATCGATCGATTTGCAAGATCGATCGAGTGAGGGTTTCATACATATTTGAAGCATGGAGGCAGATGATCTGATCTGCCGACTGCAGTACAAGTTTGCGATCGGTCTCTTTTACCTATTTCCACCTCGATTTCCACATCGATCGAGTGAGGGTTTCATACATATTGTGAAGCATGGAGGCCGATGGAGGGCCGATGATCTGATCTGCCGACTGCAGTACAAGTTTGCGATCAGTCTCTTTTACCTATTTCCACATCGATCGAGTGAGGGTCTCATACATATTGTGAGGCAAGGAGGCAGATGATCTGATCTGGCGACTGCAGTACAAGTTTGCGATCAGTCTCTTTTACCTATTTCCCCATCATCCTCGTCAACGTGTATTACGCCAAGTGTTGGACACTGGAAAAGGTAGTCCGCCGCGCCCGACCAGATCAATGAGTGGCGGGACTCTATCGTAAACGGAATAGAGATGCAATGTGCTGATATCACCAAGGCAGGAAGTGAGCGGAGTAAGAGACTGCACTCGTCAAACGTACATCGCCTACGGAGTATCGTTATATAGGTTCGTTCATTGAAGTTTGAGAACATGGCTCAACGAAATCCGTTGATGAACACGGTGTCTGCATGCTGTGCGCAGCATGGGTGTGTTTTGGAGGTTTCGATCGACGTATTGTGTCCGTGGACAGTGGTGCTTTCTGTAATTACAGCACGGCGGTTAGGAAAATGATGAAGCAGCCAGGTCGGTTCTCCTGTGAGGTCGATATTCAGGTGCAGGTATTTTGTTACATATAAACTGGATAGAAGGTATATTGTCAGGAGCCCGGGTAGTAATATCCTGACGCCGCCCTGTTTTGTATGAGGTAGAGGAGCAAAAGGAACTTGTTCTTTTGCCAGTGAGCGGTCAGGAAATGGCTGAATGAAGGACAGTGGTGTCAGGAGCCAGGCCGACATGCGAGTGCAGACATTTTGCACTTTGGATGGTAAAGAGAGCAGACGAAAGAGGCAGCAAAAGAAAAAATTTCCGCACTGATCTGTATTGCATGATGTGAAATTTCTGTTCTGCCTGTGCTCTTTATATTCAAGAAGCTTTGGAGCAAGGTATCTCCCACACGCTCACCACTCTTATCTGGAAGATTGTTATAAACGAGAAAGCGAGAAATTGTTATAAACGTAATGGGATGGCGATTGTAGCAGGCACATGTTTAAAGGCTGGCGGGGAGTACTGGCGAAACGAGCACTCCATACCTGAAAAGAAAGTACTGGCGCATTCAAGAAGGGAGATGCAGGCACGTCAATTTATCACAACTTTTGCAAGAGAAGAGTGGATCAGGTTTTCACGGAACTGAGACAGCCATGTGGGATCCGTTCATAAATAAAGTTGATGCCGACCTCCATGAAAATCTTAGTGCAAAGGACTTGTTTATAGTACCTGCAACTTATTACAGCGCCTAAATTCCAATTCTAGACTATGAGCGGCAGAACAACAGTGAAGCGACAAAAATGCACAATTCGATTGAATTGTCCTTGCAATTCCATTGAACTACCAAAAACACCTTGTCAAACTGAAATGCAGGTTGGGAATTGAATTGCAAATGCACACTACACACCATTCAATCATTGAATTGTGATATGTATTTATTAATTTATTATCGTATACTATTATATGTATTTGAAGTTTCAAGTATGTCATACGAATATATTATATGCATGCCAATACTCGATCAGCACAGGGCTACCTACACGCGCTGCATGATCCCAAGCTTTTTCTTTGCATGTGTTGCCCTACCCTAAATTCTTTCTTTGGCCGTGCCAAGCTGCAAGTAGGGGAAGAGATGAAGAAGCAATCCACCTTTGCAATTTTGGGTCTCTCAAAGTTATTGTTGCAAACTTTGAAAATGTTGCTGATATAGTAGGTATGCAGGATTTAACGAGGTCTCAATGTCAAGCAGGGGCATGATTTCTTTTTCTCTCAACCCATCCCGTTGTTCCATCCCCCACGAGCTAAAAGGAGAGGCCTTTAGAGCCCAAAATTGCAAAGGTGCGTTGATTCTCCCTCTCTTTCCCTACTCACAGCTTGTCATGGCTAAAGAAACAGATTGGGGTGGGGCAGCGTGTGCAGAAAACAGATTTAGGGAGGGCAGGTAGGTAGCCTGGGGTTCAATTTGTATGTTTTAATCCAGTAATTGCATGCATATACTATATTAATGTGGCACATACCATGTTAGAGCCTAGTGGTTATGGGCACATACAACCTTGGAAGTGGTTGTGGCTTCATTCCACCTATTGGTGCCCCAATCTATTTAGCACATATATAGTGTTTTAGTCCAGGACTAATAAAACCTTAACCTTTGCTGCGTCACACAATCTCCTGCGGGTTACCATGTAAGTTAAGTCATCACAATATAGCTTGTCCCAAGAGAGCACGCTTTCTGCCAGTGAACATCGCAGATTGCCAGGCTGCAGGTCAGTCCTCAACCTCATTTTCAAAGGGGGACGCGATTAGAGGGAAATTATGGTAAACCATGTCAGTCGTGAAAATTAAGCAATTTCTTCCCAAAGATTGAATTTGATGGAGGTTAGACCTTGTTTCATCAACAACTGAAGCCTTCATTTGTCCTTCATTTGTCTCGATGACTCTCAGCTGATATGGAGGAAATAAGGAGTTAGATCTGTGAAAAGGTTGAGGAAGACTGGCAGCTCTGGGATAGTTTTCATCGGAGTGACAGGAGACCCCCTCACAACCATGTCACACACTACACTTTCCACAAGAGCTGGAGAATTTTAAAATCAATTCTCATTCACCAGCTGAGCTCCAGTTGAGTCCCAGTTTTCCAGTCATGTTTATAATGAAACATGCTTCAAACTTGCCTCGGCCGGAATGAGGCACACCACAGGAATAGCCTTGACATTTCTCCAGTCAACGCAAATTTGTTTATCCAGATGAGATTGGAGGGATACCAAAGATGGTCGGCTCTAATTAAGTCACTTGATCTAAATCTAGTAGTGTTTTCTGCATGGGCGGCTATCGGGCTACAATCAGCTTGTACATCTTCTTGTGCCACTTTCATAGCCTGAAAATGGTCAGATCTGATTCCATTGACAGAGAAGCTCAGCATACAGAAGCCCACCCTTTATTTATCCTTACCCTTAGAATATATAGGCCTTCACCTTATACCTGGAGGATAAATAAATCATCAAGCTTTTACCTGTATTATAAATAAGTGGAACTACAAATAGTTTACCCTTACCAAGAGGGTAAGCAAAAATTGATTTACTTGCACAACACCCAAGAGTACCGTCACTGGTGTCAGCCTCCAAATACTATCTTTCTCAATGTTTCCTTGGTGCAAAATTTACAAACCCCATCATTACAGGGTTCCTTCATGCCTACTGTTCCTTGCGATTTGTTACTTCACTCCAAGAATTCATATTTCTTGTTTCACCAGTAATCCCCACAAGAACAAACCCCATATTGGGAGTGATGAAAGCGGTTGCCGTCCTGTAGAACAACAACGCACAAACTTGGTGGCAGCGTGGCAGTCACCACACACCTGAAGGTTCCTGATGATGTGTGTAGGTGTCCCAGGGGGTGTGCTAATAAGCCCAAAAGCAATTCTCACTATGTTGACCAACAGAAAGTTCCTTTTGATCCTCCTCCAGGTCATGCAATACAAAGCTTGTGTCAGGCACATACCCGGCCTCCTTCATCTGCTCAGACAACCTCCTCAGCTCAGCATGGGTGTCCTCAATTTGTGGATGCGATTTGTCTGCTACAAAGAATGTATGCACCAAATTGTTGACCTCAATGGAGCTGCATCCTTGCTCCTTTATGACCAATTCTTTCCTGATTTCCGTGGGCACTAGTCTTTACAATAACCACTGTCCAGCATCCCCTCAGGGCAAGGCATGTGCTAACCTGCAAAATCTTACTAATGAACTCCTCAGCCAACCTCAGCTCACATAAGGGGTGGCCCAGATTGAAGAAAATGAAGTATTCTCTTTAACTCGATAAGATCAGCATAGATGGCCTGACTACGTGCATAGTTCTTGCACCAGCGCACATGGTTGTAGCAGATGTCCCACCCTAGAAGCGAGAAAACTCGCAAAAATAAGTTACTCGGAGGGAGAGCTCCCAAGAGGGGGTAGTGCTGGATTTGGGCAGCATGGGTAAAATTTCTGAAGGCGTCTGTGTAAAAGAGGTAAGGAAAGACCTCAATCACAACAGCTCCTGGACGAGCAAAAAGAAAGTTCACATTTTGTGACCCGTGGGGCACAACGAAGAAATCGTCCCCAGCAACTTTGTGCACCTGCACAGATTACAGTATTCGCTTTAATAAAATAACATTATTAGTCGCTATGAGAATCGAATCAGGTACGATAGATTTCAGATGAAACACTCAAACCTAAGAAAGTGACAAAAGTGGTAACTGCTCAATCAGACTTCATTGTGGGTGTGACAGTCAGGTGGCACTGCAGGGAATTTATGGGGAAGGGAATGTCCACCCTTGGCGATCATGGTCACCTCATAACTAGATTAACCAAGTTACCACAAAATCTTGTGTGATTGAGGCTTTGCTAGTTTATCATGGCTCAAAGCCAAGTACACAATCAGTGCCACCTTACCAGATGAGGTCATTCAGAGTAAATTGAGAGGCCTGAGCAAAATATTTAATTCAGCCAAGAGGTAATAGTGCCCCAAAGGCCTGTAGCAGCTAGAGCATAAGCTCCTAGAAGTAGTAATCAAAAAGTGTGTCCAGAATGGCTGCAGAGGGATATTCATATAGAAGGATGGAAACTTTGTCCACCACAAACCTTAAGCAATCCTCAAACGGCCCTCCTCTTCAACCATGCAGTCAAGCATATGAAAGGAAAAGGCAGCAACTGTTCCACCTGATCACAGAAGGAGCCCACACCAGTCTCTCGATGCTCCACAGGAACGTGCAACACATTTGTTACCATTTCGCCGATTGCGTACCTATTCGCCAGCTGGCGTGGCCCTCCATTTCTGTCCAGAATAATTGCCTTGCTTTCAGGCCACGAAGCATTTGCAAGAGGAATGGAGCAATAGCTCAGCACCCGCTCGCGTAGCCAAGCATTGGTTTCCCTACTGGGAACATAGCGCACATGAGTTGGGCCCGAAAACAAGATGGCATCCTCAAAGCATATGGAATCATCTGTTCGGACAGGGAGGTTGTGATACCGAACATTAAGAGCAGACTTAAATGCATCCAAGAAACCCTGAGCCCAGGTGGAGAGCTCAGATTTGGTTGCAAACCATTGAAGGGTAGCATTTGCGACACCGTGATATTGGGCTAAGAGGAGGGCAGGGATGAGTTTCTCAGCCTCATGGTGTGGATTTGGTTTGCCTTTGGGAAGGAACCGCTGATCAGCCACCATCGAAAGACCTGCAATACTGCATTCATTTTAGATCCGGAAAACTGATAGAAACCAGCCCTTAAAACATAGCAAAAGATACCATTTAGTTTGATTCTGTCCCCTGAAAGAAAGGATGTGTCAGCCACCAGCAATGAACCTGCAATAATTACCTTGATTTCAGTCCAAGGACTTTGGTTGGTTTGTTGGCAGCTCAAGCAGAGACTAGTCTGGCGGACAACTGTGGAGACTTGCGGCTAAACGATATGAGAACTCCCTTCTTGTACGAAGGTGCTTTAGAGTGACCGGCTCAACTGAAATTAGTTTGCAAGAGTTGTGCCCTGCCCGTACACTTCTCCCCTCACAATAGAAATAGAGGCATGCTGTGCCTATATGTTTCTGCCCCCTCCCGCAGCTCCTCTCGTGTTTGTAAATGTTTGTCTGTAAATGTTTGTCTGTTATGCAGGGGTGGAACCTTGCAAACTGGAATCTTCCGCTCCAGCATTGCAAGTGGTGAGAAAGCACTAGTAGGGAACCTAATTCCAAGCAGAAACTCTACCTGAGATCCAGTGCCATCCTTGGTCACAGCTTGAATGTACCACAGGTACAGTGAGGAGCTCCCCCAAAAAGCGCATGAAGGTCGGTACCAATTCTTTGCCAGCCCTATACTTTCTCTTTCGAATCCCCGCTCCAGCCCTCTCATTTCTAGGCCCCCCTTCATGTTTGACTACTTCCGAATTTCTCTGACAAATCCGAACCTGAAACAAAGTACAGACAAAAACTTGAGAAGAAGACTAATGAAGGATTATGGCTTAGGGTACTCCTTAGAGGAAACCCTCCAGACTCTGGAGCTAGATCGACACTCCTGAAAATATCCAAATTCGATTTGCAATACACAGAAAATGTAAGGCTCGACAATGGAAGGAGGATCAGTGTCGTGAACTTTGAATGGAATCCAATTCAGCACCTTTCCAGCAGAACTACACAGAACTACACGCTACATTGACAGTAGACCCCCAAGTTTACGGCTCTTTGGAGTCACCCGATCAGAAGAGAAGCAGATTCCTTGCACCCTTGGAAAGCATTCAGATCTGCAAGCTCCAGTGCAGAACGAGAAATCGTTGAGAGAGTAGAGGGGGTCGTCCACAGAGCACGTCGGATGACGAGAGGGGCTGCCCCACAGGGCTCGAGGAAAAGATGCTCCAGAGTAGAAGTACTCGACAAACAGGGGAAAGGTGATGCATACTACAAGGACGACAACAATTGCCCGAGAAAACGAGACGCGGATAGCACAGAGTCGTGCTACGCGCGTCATCCACCCTCTAAACCATGCAACCACCTGCGTCTCCCCTCTCCCTTTCCGTCTTCTCCTCCTTGACTCTGCCAGATACATCCACCGATTACTGGACAAACCCTGCCCTCCTCATATCCAGCCTCCTCACAGACCGAAAAACAAACCCACCACCGTATGTTTTGCAGTCAGGGACAAAAGGGGGCTACAAATCAACAGACTTTTGCAATCGACATGAGGATTTCATGCATGAATGTTGGTTGCCCTTGAAATGCATTCAACACTTCCATCGATCCAAATCGTCTGTTGGGTTGTGGGATGTTACAGAGCGTGATGGTAAACGCAGGCCACCATTGCTTGGATCCAAGGTGGGTCCCATCCAGATGGGGGCGATGAATGAAGCAGACAATCGAGCAGACAAGCGTGATGAGTGTGGGGTGTGAGAAGAAGCGAGATGAGTTGAATGGGATTGCGATGTGCAGAAGTGGAAGGACCGATGCGCAGACTCAGCAAAGCAAGAGAAGATGTGGAAAAACAAGATGCGAGAGCAACGAATAAGAGGGCGCCGGGTCGGATGCAGGGAGTTAGGGGCGCTACGTGGTGCAGGCCCGACACGCCGTGCGATGGCGTGCGGACCGCTCTCTCGCGCTCCTGGACGGTAGCGATGGGTGTGCGCTGTTGACAATGCCATCTTTCCCTCCCGCTTGTTTGTATGATGCGCTTTCTCACCCTTCTTCTTCCCCTTCTCTCTCATCTTCTTGGAAGGGGTTTCGCTGCAGGGGATCGGGTCGGTGTTCTGTTTAGTTTGGGGTTCTCTGGGGGGTTGTAGCTTTTTTGGGTGTTTGTTGGCTGTAGTTACTTCTTTCCCTCTCTTTCTGTCCGTGTTGTGTTTGCTTTTGTTTCTCTTTTTCTTGCTTGTTGCTCGTTGCCATCACCTCGTGGTGCGATTGCTCCAGGAGAGGCGCCCACTTCCCTGGATGTCTAGATCTCTTGCTATCTTGTTGCCCCGCTGCTTCAGGTTTCATATCTTTTTCGCAATACGATAGTCAATCTTGTCGTAGCAACTGCCATCCCCTCAGCAAGATGTGCTAGGCCTGCATGTGTGTACACCATGTAGCTGCTCGCTGTCGTTAAATTATTGATCAGGAGCCGTTGCAGCAACCCTAGTTCGGAGTACTTGAGACATTGTCAACTGGGTTTTTCACAATTGGCAGCAGAGGCTTCTCTGATTAGGAGCTCTATTTTTATGATGCGAAAGTTGCGAGGGTGGTAGCTATTCTGGGTGCGGTTTACTGCGGTTCTTGGAGGTTTTGGCGCAAAGCTTTCATCCCGGGAGCCCATTTCTGGCAGGGAAGCAGAATTATCTCGAGCGGTTTAGGTTACCTTGTGTGGGCATCTGATTGGGAGGTCAAGAGGAGAAGTCTTGGGGAGAGATGTGACTTCAAAATATAAGTTCTTTCTACACATCGCCGTATACAGCTTCCCGCAGGGATGACGATGCTTTGTTTGGGCTTCCACGAGTCAAGATACAGACCGAGTGTTGCACGTGGTTGTTTCTGAAAGCTTATATATGAAGTATAGGCGAGCCCTGCGATAGATAAAAGACAGTGCGGTTGGTCTCAGAAAGAGCAGGGGGCGTTCTCTATCTCTACTCTGTCAATTGAGCAATCACATCGAAACGGAGTACACTCTCTGCCAAGAACAAAGTTGTAAGCATGCATTGTGCGGCAAGACAATCCTGAAGCAGGGGACGATGGGGCCATTACGGACACGGCCAGTTTTATCTCCGCTTGCACACTCCCGTACGTCTTTTTTCTTCTTTTTCAGAGTGAGCCAGCTGCCAGTTATGTGCTAGCGTGATACGGAGGCGTTTCTGTGAATGGGGTGTGCATGCATACATGCTACGATTTAATTCTTATCCAAAGTTATTTGGGACGATTTTGACTTGCACCCATAACATTTTCCATCGTGGATGAGCACCATGGATTGCCAACAACAATGGCCTCTCTCTCGCAGCAATATTCTTGAAGGTTCCTGGGAAATATTCAAACCAGAGAATATAACTGTTTGTATGACTGCCCTGGTCATCTAGTACCATGGACTAGAGTGTTCCTACAGTGTAGCAGTTGCTCAGCTCTTCACAATTGATGTGCCGCATTGAAGGTGGCTGACCCACATTTGTAAACACAGCATCAGGGGATTTTAACTATGTAGCCAATTAAAATGATATTAAGAATCTGTGGAAAGCAAATTGAAGGTCATTGTTGCTACTGCATCCAGCACCTCCGTCCCCTCCAAATCTCATACCTTATGGCCAACCAGTATTTATTCTCACTGTGAGAGGCCTGTAGTGGAATTACTTAACCTGCTTTCTGATCTTTCAATGTGCGTGCTACACCGTTACTGCTCTTGAAAGGTTCAATTTGTCTCTAAGAACCTTTAATTTGATCAGAAGCTTTTGAAATGGGTGCCAGTCAATCATATTCTACATGCTGTGAAACCACTGCAGGGCTGTATGATCTGATTTATATACCAGTCTACACATGGGGAGGGGAGTTTCTTTTGGTGGGGAGAGGGCTCATCGTGGAGGAGGCTTATATTCATGACCCAATTGTTGAACCTTCTGGAAACACGCGGCAGTACATGCATTCCTATTTTGTCATTATAACCTTTCTAGCTAAGCCTTCCTGTTTGTTTGGCAAGTGGGATTGGGAGGCCTCCAGCCATGCGTTACCTATGGACACCCATAGAAACTTCCTCCTGGACCAACTAGATGGGGTATGATTGTACCTCGTTTCATTTGTCTCTGAGTTAAGATCAGGCTCCTCCTTATTAATTAGAAGCTCTCTATTCAGTGAGGTATTTTGGACATGTGACATGATGCAGATGTTTGCATTTATATGCGGATTCTGTTTTTCTTTTGGCCTGTATTGAATTATCAGAGCATCTTTATTATCTTCTGACATTGTTATGTTTGAAATGTCTCGAAATGTCAGTTTTCATTAGTGGTAGTAATTGCTATGGATGTCGTGCAGGCTTACTTCTACTGGCAGATGCAGCTAAGTTTGCAAAGCTCAGCGTGTCAGAGAGGAAGGAGGTTCTGTATGAGGTGGCAAGGGGCTCTCCATCAGATCTTGAAGTCCTCCATAGCTGGACATGCAAGGAGCTGATTGAGCTACTGTGTGCAGAGAGTGGCGTAGAAAAGGGGTACCCAGGCGTTTCCAAGGCAAAGTTAATTGACAACTTACTCAATGTCGTGGCTTTTAGAGACGGCAATTTATCAGATTGCGTTCGAACAACGGTCCTGCAGCAAACCATAACTCCAAATCCACAACGGCGGCAGCGGAAGGGGGAGCATCCGTCCCGCCTTTCTACCTGGGCCCCATCCCCTATCTCATATACCGGCGATGACAGGTTGACACATACTCTACTCCAAGGCTCGAGTTTCTATGTTGCTACATCCTCTCACTTCCTCTCAGCAAGGAAAGTCTCTCTCTCAGTAAATTAAGTACGATCTGTCTCTGTAAGCTGATGGGGTCTATTGAGTGAGACCCACTATCAATGACCACTGCATGGGATCTCAAATGGACACGGGGCAGTGAAGAGATCCCTGTGCTCCCTTCCTGTGTCGAGTTTTCCTTCAGTTGTCACTGGGATGTGCATATACAGAAAGTGGTTCAAACAGCTAAAAGCAACGCTTTGGGTCTCACTCCATTTTTCCACTCAGATGGGATTCATTTGTGACCAGATGTTACATACCGACCAAATTTCTGATAGTTTTACCCATTCCAGGTATCTGCAGGTATGTGAAAACTCTGCCTGCCGGGCAATTTTGAAGTCAGGGGACTCCTTTTGCAAGAGATGCTCCTGCTGCCTGTGCCACCAGTTTGATGATAACAAGGACCCTAGTCTCTGGATCGCATGCACTGATGAGCCCCGCAATGGGGAAACACTTTGTGGTCTTTCATGTCACCTGGAGTGTGCCTTGAAGCATGGGATTGCAGGTGTGGTCAAGGTTGGTGGTGAGGTGCGGCTGGATGGAAGCTACCGCTGTCCATCCTGTGGGAAAATCACCGGACTGCTTGGGTATGTTTGTGCCAGCTATGCGTGTCATGCTGAGTTTTATGGCTCCTCTGTCTTTTCCTCTCCCCTGTCCCCTTACACACAAACATGTGCATCACTGTGCCTCAGATGCAGCCATAGCAACTGGTTCCAAGGTAGAGGACTGTAGAAGCAGTACTTGAGGCACGTTAGCTTTTCAGTTTGATGTCAATGGCTGCCCTTAAATGAACACCCAATGTCCTCTTGTGGTCAGCTTTGGGAGATCAGGAAGCCAGTTTCAGGTTGGCTAAAACTGCACTATTGGGATGAGGAATGTGAGTATCCTGCTGAGCCTATGGCCAAAGGGGTACGTAATAACTGACAGGAAATGGTCACAAAGCAAATTGAGTGGCTCTCGACTTTATCTTTTTCCCTTTCTTTCTCCCTCTTTTACCTCCCTGAGAACTCAGTGGAAGAGATTGAGGGCAAGAGGATTAGTACGGCCATGAAGGGCATTCGAGCTGAAGCCTAGAACAAATCTGCTCTAAGCTCATCTATCTTTTCAGATCAAAGTTGGGACTGAAGGACTACCTGGAGGGTCTTCCAGTGTGCATGATAGTGGCTTCAAAGTAAATTGGTGGCTCCCCTGCCACCAATTTTTTTGTCTTCTCCCTCTTTACCTCCTGGAAGAAGATTGAGGTCAATTTTGGTAAGGCCATGAAGAGAATGTTGAAGCTGAAACCCAGCACAAATCCACTCTAAACTTCTTAACTCTTTTCAATGACCAATGTTGGGTCGCAAGGACTACTTAAAGGGCCTTCCAATGCTTGGTGGAGGCTGAAGTAGATTTGACTACATCTGTACAGTAGCTGGATAAAGCGAACTTATATCGCCGGTTGGACATTTGAGGAGATCAGATGGAGATCAGACATTTCTGATGTAGCTATGGTGATGTGAAGGGTACTCTCTCAAAGAAAGATTTTCTTGGAAAGCATCGAATAGATTGTCACTGTACCTCCGTTTCAGAAGCTCAGAAATTCCAATTTCACACGTGGGATGTTTCAGACTTGCTTCACACAATGTCCAGATTGGGACAGGCAGATTGTTGAGAATAGGATTTGTCCAGTATGCTACAGGCAGAAAGTGGAGATAAACCAGTGTTTCTTTCCTCCTGCCCTGAATAATATGAGAGTAAATCACGGTGTTCCCCAAGGATGGTCATCCAGGCATTCGGTTATGATAGTTTGTTACACTTATTAGGCTTGGTGTCTGCGGGCAGTTGGTAGTTTTGTTTATCCACATGAATATTTGTTATGCACTTCTGTATGATAATATGGTTGGGCTTCCTGTGGATGTTACATAGTTTCTTTGGTACTTTCTTTCAAACTCTCTCACATCTTCCCTAGAGCCCATGGCATCCTGACAGCTGATGAAGGTATGCATAAGGCTACACCTAACAAAAGTGAACGAAGTACTGCTCATGATACAGGAATAACAACCACTTTTTCTCAGTTTGGTGTAGTTGGTTTGACAAGTAACATCTGTGAGTGTTTTGGAATTTCTGACAGGTGCTGGAGGAAACAACTGGTGGTTGCAAAGGATGCACGGCGTGTGGATGTTTTGTGCCAACGCCTGTCTCTTGCACACCGCTTGTTGGATGGTACCATCCAACACAAGGATCGACATGACATCTTGGACAAAGCTGCAAAGAAACTTGAAGAAGAAACTGGGCCTCTCCAGGATGCAGCGTCCAAGTGTGTGAGGGGCATAGTCAGCCGTCTCTCCTCGGGATTGGAGGCTCAGAAGCTCGTAAGGCAAGCGCTGGAGGCCTCTGATCTGCTGCCAGAGCCAAGTGAAAACTCTGACACTGACACTCAAGGTAGGGTCCTTTGTTCTCATTGCAGATAGATCAGAGAGTTTGAGATGCAGCTTTTTGAAGTTTATGTTTGGATGATATTTACTTGAGGAAATTGTGGAAGGTGGGTTGAATACTGCATCTTCTATCTTTTCCACCACCTAGATAAGCCACTTGAGTAAATTCAAGCTGCGGGCTCCAAATTGCATAAGCTGAAACCTGATGCAAATTAAGAAACCTTCTTCTCCCCGTTGGATCAACAAGTTGGACTCATAGGACTATATAGAAGGCCTTTCCACCCCCAACTTGCAAGTTCAACCCAATTTAGCCAACCTTCTTTTCCACCTTGAATTAACAAGTTGCATTTAAGGACTACCTATAGGGCCTTCCCATCGTGGGGCCTGAATTTAAAATCAAGATTAGGCTCTAGCTCTGTACAGTCAGTTCACCCAGCTGGGAGAAAGGAATCTGCCATGCTCTGGTCTGTGAACATGACCCAGAGAGCAGTGTACATTTTCTTATGCATTGTAATGGATTGCCTCTCAATGAAAGGCTTTCATAACTAAATTTGTCAGTGCACCTGAGGTGACCATCGGTTCCAAAGGCCATGATGTCTGAACTCCGGAGATGAAGGCTTGCATCCACAGTTACGAGCTTCATGTGAAAATTTGGTAGACAGAATTAGTATCTTTAAGGGGCCAAGTAGGGGAACCTTCCATAATGGTAGTGTGATTCCTTCAAAACATTTTTGCATCTTTCTGAACCCTGATGAACCTGAGGAGGACCAAGTTTTTGTATCCACGCCATTAAGCGCTCATGTTCCCCTTCCCCTTCCCCACCTTTCCTGCTCTGTCCAAACCAAGAGCGGGTGTTATGGCCTCAAGGCTAAGGTGAGCAAAGCCTTATGGGGATATCATTGTTCTCTTTCTCTCTTTGTCCCTCTCTGGTCAGGGATTCGATGATTACTTCGTCATAACATCCCTGATCAGGGTGTTTCTCCAAACTTTTACCCGTCTGTGCCTAAGCAGGCAGTTCTTAGAACTACAGCGACCCTGTTGGTTCTCCACCATAGTTGTCTTTTTTCCTAATATTTTTTACCGTGACAGAGGGGATGAACAGTGAACTGTTAAGGTTAGAACTTCCAGCATGATCTGTGTTTAACAAGTCCAGTGTCTAAGACACAATCTATTCAATTCCCATATTCAAAGGGAGAATCACGATCTTGGACAGATACGCCATGGGATTCAAGGCTGTCAGCATGCGGCATATGCTTCAAAGATGTGTCAACTACCTCAATCCTTGTATGCTGGAAAGGGGAGGATGGAACAACTGTCCCAGGTGTTGTGGGCTATGAGCTATGGCACCACAAAGCTAGCGACCCCGGGTTCCAAGGAGGGCCAACCTACACTCTGTCAAGTTTAGAGAGGAGAGCCCTAGTGTCCAACCTCGAGCCGTGCACGGAGTATATATTTAAGGTGAGACTTGGGGGCCCCATTTGCTACCATCCATGCCAACTTATGATCTTGTGTAGCGGTCCTGCAAGTGTCGATGATTTGTAGTGTGAGTGAGAGCTCAATTCTTGCTGCGTTCCAAGAGTGCCTACAGGTCCAAAGGATGTGCAAACAATTTGCAATCACATCACAATGACCCAGAGTTTGAATACTATGCCATGCCAATCAGAGTTATGACATGGCACAGCAGTAGGACTCGTGGCAAATAACCTTCTTACAAGTTTGGACCGAAGTTGTTGCCTTTCATGCTATCATCAAAGAAGTGTATTTGTGCCGGAGGGTATATGCATCCAGGTGTTACCATGCATAATACATAATACTTCTGCCTGTCCTTGGATGCCCAAAGTCTCTCATGTGAAGACGACCATATTGTCTAGCTCCAAGATTTGGTCATATTCATTTTTCCCTCCGGACAGAAGTGTGAAGATTCCCTGCAGCCAAGCATTATTTGGATATCAGCACATCCCATGAATCCTTAGTGCCCTTCAAATTTGTTCATAGACTCACTGATTACCACAAATGGATCTTTGATCCATTTTCCGGCTTCCTCTGCTTGAGTGCTCAGTTGTTTGACAGGGCTCTTTGATTGACTAATTGGCTTCCTGGGGTGTTGTTTACCAGACAGTTCATTAATGTGAAATTGGTGGCAGGTGGTTGCAATTGATGCGAAAAATAACACTGAGCACAATGAGGCACGGTGCTTCACAAAGCCACCTGAAATTCCTTTTGAGACCCATCTTGAAGTTGAGCGAGAGGTGCGGTTTCTGGGCACACCCGAAAATATGGCAGATCTTGATTGGAGGCTGAATGGAAGTGTGCATGTTAAGCGAGAGACAGGTGACAGAGCTCATGATGCAATACACACAAGCTTTAAGGTACCATTACTCAAAACGGAGTAGAAGCTCACCAGGATTCCTATCTGATGGAAATATTCATTGACATCATGTCTTTCAGCTAATGGGATGGCCATTGGGGCATTGGGGCATTGGGTTCATACTAGAAAACTTTGGATTGTCAGATTAGCTGGCTGTGGAACTTCAAATGTAGGTCGGCAATATCATGCATGCGAGGGGGAGGAGGTTGGGTGCCTTGCAGGTCCTATTTAGTTTCAGCCAGTGAGTCAACCTACCAGAATTAATCGATGCATCATAGGCTACAAACAGTTAAATCATTTAGCAGGGTGTGGGGACAGGGCTCCACGGCAAGTGTGTTTGGTATTCTTCCAAGTCAAGTACAACTTGGTACTTTCCAAGTTAACATAGTAAAACTGAACCTGTTTCAAATTCAAAGGATGGTTCCAATGGCATCGCCCTGTACAATTGGAAGTTTTATGTAAGATTGATGTCTAATTCATCTTTGGGATGTGGAATGGCTATCAGGTGCGTGACCTAGCCAAAGTTGTGTGTGCAGCTTGGGAAAGGACAGGAGAGTTAACCTCCAAGACAACTGAGGGTGGTGCTTCCAGAACTTTGACAAGGGTGAGGGGGAACTTGAGGCCAGAGTCTGAGCGAGGAAACGGAGATGCTGGAACTTCTAGTGCAAATGGGAATGGAACAGAGAGCAGAAGTTTGACTGAAGCTGGTCCCAGTTCTCACATTAAAGAGGTGAATCATAGACATAGCCATGCGGCAGCAAATGGGGCGGTGCCCAGTTCAGTGGGTCTGGGCCTCTTAGAACAGAATCAGGAAAAAAGTAGGTTAGAACAACCTTTCGAGGTTGGCACTTGTATTGGTGACTTTTTGGTGAATGACAGAGCCAAATTGGAAACAGGGGCAGAACATTCCTTGCGAGGTGGAACATCCACTGGGCAAGTAAACTGCGACTCTGGCCACCAGGACAACCTTGCACAGGGCCTGCAAACAGGTGGAGCTTGGACTGATGAGGCAGTACCATTAGAAGAAGGAAACAGGCCAACTCACCATGGGGAGAAACTTGCAGTGGAAGTGGAGCTTGGGGATGTTTGCCATTCAAGGGGAAGTCAGCAGCCCGCTCCATTGACTGACATGGAAAATATAGAAAACTGCCAGATATCAACCACAGGTACAGCAGATTCCAAGCCTCAGGTAGGGTCAGAAAGTGAGGCGCAGGACTGTGACAGGGTTCCAATAGTGGTCGAGGTGAATGATTGTGGTAACTCCCCCAGGTCAAGAAGTGTTTTAGGTAATGAGATTGTGCCATTTGACTTTTTGGGGTCGGGTGCAGCGGGTGCCTCAGGGCCACAATTGCAAAGCAGAGTCAAGATTGGCAAGAAGACAGGGCCTGAGCTAAATGGGTATGGGGCCACAGAAGCAACCACAGCAGGAAAACTTAGCAGACGACGGGAGGCACGAAGGCAGAGGGTGGGGCCAACAGTAGATTGGGATGAAGCTGGTGATGTGGACACAGCAGTAAAGAGGACGATGGTAGTGTCACTAGAGGAAGGAGGGGATAATTGCAGAGAGTTGGAGATTTTGGTGCCTGACAGTCACCAGCTAGAGGAGTCCCAGAGCAGGTCGGAGAGGGTATTTGAGCAGTGTGTGCGGACAGTGCGTTGGCTGGAGTGTGAGGGCCACATAAAACCTGATTTCCGCTTGAAATTCTTCACATGGCTAAGCCTGCGGGCCACAGAGGCTGAGCGGAAAGTAGTGCATGTTCTGATGGAGACAATGCTAGATGACCCAGTTGGCCTAGCAGCACAGATATTAGACACATTTGAGGAAATTGTTGCTCCCAAACGGGTCAAAGTGTGGCATTAAGGGATCATCATGTAAAAAGGTGTGGCTGAACAAAACTTTGAAAAGAAGATCTTGTTCATCAGTGATATTGGATGGAGTAAAGCTGGGTTGGGTGGATGGCTGATCCACTTCATTGCCATCCCTTCAATCTGCAGACAAGGAAATACATGTACTAAAATATTACTGTGTCATCTAGGAGGGAGCAACAGGGACAGGCATGGAAAAGTTGCATGTGGTGCTTTATCAGGGTGAAACTGCCTGTCATCATGTCGTCAAATGGTTGCTGAACCCTTTTTGCTACATGGATCATCATGGCTTGGAGACCAGACGTTGATTGCTAGCACGAAGGCTCTGATTGTGCCAATGCACACTTGGGTGGTGGTTTGGCAGCTTTCTTTCTTGCAGGACAGCTATGTATTTTCATTAAGCCAAACTTCAAAGTTTTCAGATGGGCATGTGCATTGAGGCATGATCTTCATGGTCTTGATTAAGATTATAGGACACAGCCCTCACTTCACCTCCTGTGTGTAAGATTCAACTTCAGATGCTGTCACTTCTGTACAGCAAATTATTTCATGACATTGTGCTGCATGCATGGGCAGCCTATTTGTAGTTCGGCCACTGCTCTTATTCAGTCAACGTCAACATTGGCTCCAAAATTGCAAAGTGGATACATTAATTCCCTTTATGTTGCAACGCCATCAGCTGATCTGGGTCTGGTCGCAAGTAGGGTCATATGAAACAATTCTGTGAGAATCAAATGCTTCATCTAGATGAACTTGCTCTTATAGTTAGAGAAATGGGTGGTGGTCTTGCCTGGGGTTGTCATTGCTGTGGTGGTGCTGTGGTGGAGAATGGAGTAAGTTACAGTTAATGCATTCTGCCACAACAATGAATTGAGTCGGGAGTTGAAGCCCACACACAACAACAGGCCGACATTGGAACCACAGGTACTCGCAACTCTTGAGGACCCTCTGTAATGCAGTCTTGTGGGTTCTTGCTATTGCAAGCTTGTGAAAGGCTCGTCCTGCCTCAACACAATGATACTCCATACTTCAAAGAAGTGTACAGCAGTCTATGCACAATTTAGCATAAGATCCAGGCAGGGAAACCATAGGCACTGCAGTATTTCAGCCCTTCCTTAGCAAGCCAGAGAGACACCACTCATTCAAAACAGGATGGTGGTTTGGAAAAACTTGGCCCCCAGTTATTGGCCCATTCAACCAGGACATCAATTTCTAGCAGAGAATGTCAGTGCCTAGCTCAGTCAGTTGAATGCAGAAGATTGATGATCACACATCAGGGATGGCAACACCTGTGTGCATTGTGTGAGTGAGTGGATGCAAGAGAGGGAGAGACCCTTGAATATTAGAACTGCAGACTTAAGTAAACAGGGGACTGACCCTTGAAACCTCAAAAGACAGACAGAGGATACAAGACAGCTTGCAAGACATTGCCCAAGGTCCAAATTTTGTATATATTTTGTGGTCACTTATCAACACCAATTCCCACAAGACGGGTCCTCTGCTGATCCACCCTGTGCAAGAAAAGAGCAAGTCCACCAGATGTCCTTGCTCCTTCATCTGCCTACTACAACAATGTATGTACCCAGACCTTAAACCTTGCTCCATGGTCCTTTCACAGGTGTGGATCTTCCACTGTCCTCACTGTCCAAACCATCTACCAGAGCAACGCAGCACACTGCTGCCCATTCCACTTGGGGCAGTTATGGATGCAGCAGGCAGCAAACAAGCGTTAGAGTAACTAGTTAAAAGTTCTAATCACAGTGGAAAGAGGAAGTTCTCTGCCTCCTCCAAGACCTGATCAGCCAGAAAGGTCGTCTACATTGCTGTAGGGCACCAGCGTTGTGTGTGCATTCATGCTCTGTATTCATGGAATGGACGTAATGTTGGCTTTCACGCACAAGCTCCACCTGATACTTGTACGCAGGCACACCAATAAACATATTGCGAGCCCGTTGCATTTCCCCGGAAGATAGGAGCCATGCTCTTGCAACACTTGCCTTCAGGCCCCAGACTTCCCCACTTCGCAGAAATGTATCTGAGGGCGACTCCCACAGGGACAGGCAACTCACATTCAGATTTGACGTCGCTGGCACGGATCCTTGGCCTCTTCCATGCCAACGGACCTGACGATGCTACGGAAAGATACTCCATTGCTATCCATGTTGCATTTGCCGTAAGGGATCGAATGCCGTTGCGCCCTTCAGGACGCATTCCATTCCATGAGATCACCGCATTGTTTCCACAGACATGCTTCAACTCACTGCTGACAAAAGCATTCCCCGCCTGGAAATGTGACGCAAATCCAACTTCGATGGCGAAATTCAGGGAGTTCATCACCCTCCCTCACGAGCAAGAACCTGCTGATGGCAGAATGGAGAATTCTCCTCAGCGAATCCTGCAACCCTCGCATCCCAAGGAGATGAAATCTTCAGTAGTGGCACACTAATCACTTTTGTCTCCCTCCCTCTTTCGCTTTCTACTTCCCCCTCCAGCAGAAGCCGTGGTGAAGTTGGGTCGGACGATTCTGGTGCCCAACAAATGGTCTATCCCAGCTTTGAAACTAACCACCATACACGATAGAAAAGATTTCGCGCACAGCATGATGTGCGTGGAGAAGCACAAAGCCCAACTCATCTTGTTCGCAGGGCAACAGGACAGAAGGGGGAGAGAGACAAAGCTCAAGCAAAACCAGATCTTTTCCATTTCCCCCCTCATATTCTCTCCCCACTCTTCCAATCACACCACAGACCCCAGCAGCTCATTGGCGGTCTGTGAGATGGCTCTCCATGTAAGTAGGTACTGACTACTGACTGGGAAGAAGATGCATCCAAGAAGGTCACTGCTGTAAGTATTCAAATTTGTCGCCTGGAGGCAGAACAACCCCCCTGAGACTTAAAGGCCGCACTTATTCCGCATGGCCGGCACCCCCAATCAATCATGCATCCACATCATGCCACACATGTGGAAAAACCAATTCACAAACTTATCCAACAAGTCAGTGGCGCCCACTGCACTCCCAAAAGAAAACACCACCCATCTCCCATCGCCCATCCATTCATTCTACTCTGCACTCTTTCACCTCACATCTTACAACCACAACAATCTCTTTCTCTGTGTTATTTTACACGCAACATGACTCCAATTCAGTTGACTTGTCTCTCACAGCTTCCAGAATCGAAGGGTGGAAATATAGGGGTAAGAGGAAGCTGCATGGCGCCAGGCCGCAATTGATGTGATCAGGCCCCGAGTCCATTTCTGTAAGTAACATGCATTTACTTAAGCTAATTTTCCATCCCTTTTCTTGTCCACTTTTGTACAATCATCAACTTCATCATCCTTTGTGTTGGGGAACAAGCGGAGAACAGCACCTCGAACTTCTCAGTTAAACTTTGGAGAGATTCCAGTCACAGTCCACAGTTTTTGGGTATAAAATCTTGTCCGATGATTCGATCAGAACAAATCCTCAATTCCATGGAAGAATGTGACCTCCAACCCAACATCCGAGGAGATGTGGAGGTATAGTGACGTGCAAGGTTGGCAAATCAGAAGTATGCATCCACTTCTTGACCTTCGAATAGTTTGCTTAACTTACATCGCTGAAATAGTCCCATCAAGGTATCACCAGGAATAGCAATGGCCATGCATTTGAGTTGGCTGTCAATCAAGATGTGAGTTAACGTTCACGGCAGTGTTGATTTTGGGTTAAGAATTAAGAACCTGATTCCGAAGTATGAACAGCTAACCATAATTTTGATTAAGCAGTGCTGCGGTTTTGTGAGTGTGAGCTACTTTTGTCGTCATCGATGGCGCACCTTTTGACTCTTGTTTGGAGGATAAGTGTAATACACATTTCATATCATCTTTGTCAAACGCTGCCATGGTCCACACGCGCAAGTAAGTAAAATGGTGAGAAATTTGGAAGAGTGTGTTGAAGATGGAGTGGATGTGGGGAATCTTATAGTATTTCCGGGCGGGCAGTACCTTTTGACTTTCGAATCCACATTGATATTCATCTTTGCAAGTGGATAATGCGGGCCATCCATCTGCAGACCTAACTGAGATGGTGAGAAACCGTGAAGAAATCTGAAAAAGATGTAAGAATTGATACGAAATGTGAAGATGGGCACTGGGGATGAGGAGAAAATTTTGCAACCCACAATCGCGGCGCAAGTGGATGGTGCGTAGATGCGAGCGTGGGAGAAGAGATGAGGGGCGGCAGAGGACAGGGGGGCCCTAGAATATAGCGACATGATGCTGCGGTTAGGTGGGCGTGGCCACAACGTGGAGGTTGTCAGCGATGGTGTAGGTGAGGGCAGGCTCGGGCTCATTAGCAGCCACCTTTGGGTACTCCACCAGCCTTGCCAGCCTTTTTCCGCACCCAATTCTTCATGCAAACAGGGCATTGACCGTTGGATGTGCAATCAGACTGGGTTGGCAACGAAAACACGTGAAGTCCGCTGTGCAGGTGAGGAGTAAGTAAGTAGAGCGTGGTGTTATTATTTTAGTGGAGGATTTGCTGGTTCCCGGGCTGAGAGATGAGGGCTACATACAGACTTATTACTAGGTTAACCGACAGTTGCGAGATCTAGGTACAAGTGCCAGAGAGTCTCCAAACTGTAGAGAAGAGATAGCGTGGGGGTCGGATTGAACGGTGCATGCAAAGTAAGTAAAGGAGAGGAGAGGAGAGGAGAGGACGTGGTCAAAGCCGTCTGGGGTAAGTTAGCCGAGGCTGGCCAGGTTTAGGCAAGCGAGTGCAGGAAGGCATGTTGACCAGAGAGGTGAGGGGGGAGTTTATGGGGTGTATGTACTTACAGCAGAGAAGGTGCGGATCGGGGATGGAATCATCCAAAGATAGGCAGGAACTAGGAAGATGGAAAATAATACAGCAGCGATGATGGAGGAGAGGGGTGGGCACATGTGAATTGAGAGGGGTGAACTTGAACAATCCTAGCTATCTATCTATCTATCTCGCGAGGACCCATGTTGATAAGTAGCTTGCAGCAGGCCTCGACCGATGCGATGAGCATGCATGATCGCATGCACGCAACGCATGCATGCAACTGACGTGAGGCGGTCATGGGAGGCTGGGTACTGGGTGAGCGGTGCTGTGGGTGTTTGGGAGTCCTTGCGGACGATCAGATCAGATCAGGCCAGAAGAGGCCTGGCCATTCTTACGCCCATTCTCGGTCTGCATGCATGCAACACCGTAGGGGCAGCGTGCCATCAGGCCACAACAACCACCTCGATTCTAAAGCTGGGGATTGAGAAGCCCAGCACGCGGGCTATGGAGTGTGCGGTAGTAGTCGAGTGGGATTCTTCCCGGGAGAATCATGTGCGGCGGGATTGTTAGATGGAATTGAGATTTTGGGAGCATGTGAGAGGAAGTGGCCCTCTAGGCCGAGGCGTTAATCTACTTGTTGTGTAGGCACTTTTGTTGCTGGAGGATAGATGGGAAGGTGTTAGGTCTGGTAGGCGAGAGACTTGAGCTGCAGTGCGGAAGGTGTCGAGTGTTTTAGGACTGTTTGAGGGGACTGGGCATGGAAGGAGGCCGCAAAGTGTGCTGGAATGTTAAGTGCGGCACTAGCAGCTCCTCGCAATGGCGGCCTGGCTGGCGGGTGCACTCTGGGTACACAGCAGACCTTTGTGATTCCTGCGGGTAAGTCGATCGAGTGCTGAGGGGAGCCGAGGGAAATTTTCTTATTGCAAATCCTGGGCTATTTCCCGTAACCAAATCATGCCTCGCTTCCGCATATTCTCTTCCCTTCCACTGTTTGCGTGCGTGAGTATTCGACGATTGCTTAGGTAGGGTGTAGCTCAGACGACTGGCGTAGTTGTTTGGCAGCAACCAGCTAGTGTAAGTAGTGACGTTCTGCAGAAGATCCGGAAGCCTGTTTGCCAATTAAGTGCTTTCATGGAAGTCTCGTCAGACGTATTCGGTACAAGATGGGCATCACATTCAACGTACATGGAATTAGGAGATTTCCCAACGTGCATGCAAAACTCTCGCGATTCAAGTGAATGTCAGTAAGAGCCAATGTCATCTATTCGCAAAAACATACCATCCTTTGAGTTATCAACCATAGATTTCATTCTGTGCCCATGAACTTAAGTCTTCAGGTTAAGGCTAATTAGTACATGAATCAATGCTGGACTGGGACTTATTGTCCAGGCCACCTCCTGGAGCATCATTCGAAGGCTCATGTCTGTCCTTTGTTCATCCTCTGATGGCTGCCCCAGTTAGGTCAAGTCGAGCCTCACACTATGCTAAAACTATAGCCTTTGTCCACTGATAGTTAATCTGGTGGTTGCAAGAGTTCATAGCAACCTTTGGTAGTTCATTTAGGTTTTTCCCCTGCTTGAGGAACCTCACAAGCACAGTTCCAAGCACCTCGACCTATTAGAATGCACGGTTTGGAATCCTGTGCACTGTATCCTGTTATGTTCTTAACAAGGGGAAGCTGCTACTGTAGTGCTGTACCCGAGCTGTGTATTAGGGCACCTCAGTGAGGGAAGTCAGATAGTATAGCCAGATTTTAGTTTGAAATGGTTGGGACATTCCTGTGTGTGGGTTTAAGCCTGGCTTCTGTTGAGGGTTCTCTTCATCAGGCATACAGTGCCTCTCAAAGCCCCCCTTCCACCGCATTGTACAATTTGTTTCGTATGGATGCAACTCGTCAACAAGGAATGGTCAGTTTTGGTGTTGGGGATGACATGACGGCCACGGCAAGTTCCAATTTCTGTTGGGTGCCTTTCAATGACATGTCCAAGATATAATCCAACTGCAAACAGAATCAGCTCATTGCAGAATTAAATGTCCCTAATGTTGCCTAAGGGCTACACAACTGCCTTACCATCTTTTGTTAGGTTATGATCCTGTCTCTAGGTGGCAATCCAGACTACCACATTACCTACTCACTAAATCAGAGGAGTTTGCTTTTGGGATTCTTAGTGCATACCTAGCCAAAGTACCTCCATTGCTAGGCAATGATTGTTGCATGAAGATTGTAGCTGTCTAACACAGTCATAATTTAATTCATTTTCTGAAATGAGGGGTGGCTGGGTTGGTATGCAGTTTGATATATGAGCAGTTACGCTTTTGCGAGACTTTCCATTGTGATGATGCAGGATGGAGAACATGTAACTCCTGCAGAAAGGTTTGGCTTTTTTCCTTTTATTTATTCTTTGGGAGATTGTTGATAGTAGTCCAGTCACATAAGTGGGTGAAGAAGACCACTTGTTGATCTGGGAACTTGCCAGTTACATATTCATGTTTTCCTCATGGCTGCTGTGATGTCCTTGAAAAGTGGGTGACACATGGAGGGTGGTGTTGGGTGCAGCGTGTACACTGTGGTTGCATAGCATCAATGCATGGAGTGGTGCTGCTTGAAAGAGGTGGTGTGGAGTGCATTAGTTGTGCCCAAACCCATGATCCTACTGCTGCACCTTCCCTGGTACAGTTCTCTACTGCTTTAGGAAGTGGTAGCCTTGATGCATTTAGCAGGTCCTTATTTTGCAAGCAATGGTCATGATACCGATGCGAAAAACTAATTGGGATGCAAGTGCTCAGGGTTGACAAAGATTTACGTGTGTTATATTACTGGAGTAATAGCAATCGGCCCGCTAAACATCCATAGCTTGCAGATGGTTTGTTTGGCAGACTCTCGATGACTGTGGATATATTCATGTATGTGGGTCAGGTTGTGAAACATAGACTGCAGCTTTTGTCACCAGCAGCAGCAGTCACCCCGGTGAAAGTGGTAGACCCAGCTATGAGAGGCTGGTGCGACGGGTTTGGACCTACAATACCTGTGCAGCATTCTGAAGCTGGACCATGGCATTCTTCATCTGCTCCTTCTATTCCTTCCACAAATACTTCTGGGCTCCCTGTACCGTGGCATCTTAAGCCCGGCTCTGAGCAACAAGTTGAGAGCAACAGTATTGGAGAGCCTACAATGAGGGAGGGCGACACACCTGTTACAGAATTGGAACCTCATGTTAACACTCTAGGAGGTAACAGGGCTACCTCTGTAGAAGAGCCCATCCAAGTTGGAGCTAGGGAATGGAGCAGTGGCAGAGGCTCAGAGTCACCAGCATGTGAGATCTCTCCACCTTCACCTTCCAGGCCAGGTGCAGATGTATCAGCAGGTTTGCCTACATCAGGAGGATCCAGTCCAGCCAAGGAGGGGGTGGGGGAAGGGGTCCAGCAGGCAGGCATGGAAGCAGGTGCAGTGGAGTCGGGGGAGGCTAAGGCAGCAGGCCTATATCGACCTCCACGCATCCGCCAGCTGCTACCACGTCCCCTGAACAACTCTGCTGTTGTTTTGGAACCAGGTTTTGACCCACAAGCTCCCCTTCGTGTAGCACGGCCACCAGGGGAGGGCCGAGGCCGCAATCAGTTGCTCCCCCGCTATTGGCCCCGCATTACAGACCAAGAGCTCCAACAGATCGCATCTGGAGAGTATCCTCGATATGCTTAACGCCATAACCAAACCAAGCAACAACCTCTCAAATGCTAGATGTGCTGTGTCAAACTACACTCTTCCTTGATGTGGTTCAACCTATCCTAGAAAACTGAAAAGCTTGGGCCACCATTTTTTCTTTGTTAAGCATGTGGACAAGGGAAAAATTGTATGAGTATGAGAAGGTTCATTCAGATTTAAGTCTTGTCCTTATCAGTCGCTTGTGGGTGTTTGTAGCCAGCATGCTATAAATTTGATGCCAACAAACAACGAGTTGAAAGATAGGTTTTGGCATGGTATGGTGTACTTTTACATTAGTGGAAACTTGGGTGGAAGACACAATGTGATGCTTAACAATTTGCTCCAGCACCAATACTGTGATCACACCTCTGTTTGAGAAGATGCTTAGTGCCAGTGACACAGGTCGCATCGGGCGCCTTGTGCTTCCCAAGGCGTGTGCTGAGGTGAGAGACGCAGGGAACAACAATTAGGAAGGGATAGAAACCAAGACAGTATGTATGTCTTGATAGAAGGTTTTCCACAATATGACTGGGGTTGAAGCATGTTAAGTCAGTTCTGTAGGCCGGTATGTAGTTCTTTCCAGAACGTTTAGGTTTATGTCTCTACTAATTATCATATAGAGTTATAGGTGATGGTCTTATTCTCTTGGATTGACTCTCTAAGTGAATCCTTTGAGGATTCCTTCCTCTTCATCATTTCCTTGTCATTTTGTCCTGATGCCTTTGTTTTCATCTCATGTGTTCTTCTTTACCTTTGGATGTGGCTCTCTTTATTTTTGGTTACGTCTCAAGTGTGAGGTCAGACTTTACCAGGCTCTCACATAATATATGTTGATGATGATTAAAATGGAGTACATGTGTGTTTCAGCGTGTATAAGAGGTGTAAGAGTGATGTATGGGTGGGGTTGGATGCAGGCGTATTTCCCACCCATACACCAGCCAGAAGGACAACCATTGAGGATACAAGACGTGACAGGAAGGGACTGGGTTTTCCAGTTTCGCTTTTGGCCCAACAACAACAGCCGCATGTATGTGCTAGAGGGTGTCACACCATGCATCCAGGCCATGCGTCTCCAAGCTGGTGACACAGGTATGTACATGTGTGTCTTGTCTTTTATCTGCTTTCAGTGCCTTCACCATCCTCTGTTTGAAGAGAAAAGTCATACTGATGTCAATTGTAACTACAGTTAACTCTCCAAGCTGGTGACACAAGTAGGTAGATTTGTGTCTTGTCAAGTGCTACTACACTTACCTCCCCAAAGCTAGTGACACAGGTGGGTACATTTGTGTCTTCTCTTCTGTCTGTTTTCAGCTACATGTGTTTGAAGAGAAGAGTGATACTGATGTAAGTCTTACTACATACTGATGTCAAGTGTCACTACAGTTACCTTCAGTAGACTGGAAGCAGACGGGAAGCTAGAAGCAGATGGGAAGCTGGTGATGGGATATCGCAGAGCTCCTACATCTCTATCTTCTCAGGTTCACACTAACAAAAGACCTCCTTTGTTTCTCTGAGCCTCTATGAGTGGTCGAATCAAGGATTTGGTTTGTGATTATGAGGTCGTAAGTGTCAATGTCATGACTGATTAGTGACAGGAATTATTCGCATTGAACCTTGGTTACAGATGCGTGTACAATTATCAAATGACCTGCACCAAAAAGTGTGCCCACTATTTGCCACAGAAGAACCAAATCCATCACAACAAACTCAATTATACGGTTACAAGAGAGGGATTTGCTCACATGGATCATATTTGCTCGTGAATGATGCCATAAATACATCTCTTTGCAGACTGATTTTACAAAACTAATTGTCCATCCTGCCCAAATGTCGACAAGGCCTAGCAGCCTACTCCAAGCAAACAATCCATAGAGAACATTCTGCAATTCTTAGTAATGTGAGGATGTATGGCATTTGCTCATGGTATGGAAAGACTTCCGTAATTATGACTTAAATCTTATTTGCTCCATGAATCATGCTCTAAATGTGCCTATTCACTCAATGATTTTACAGGAGTTAATGGCCCAACCTCCCCAATGTTGACAAGGCCTAGCAGCCTAATTGAAACAAACAGTCATGGATCATGCTGTCAACATCTTTGCTCAACAATTTTATATGAATGGCCATACTGCCCAAATGGAAGAAGGCCAAGCAGCTTACTTGACGCAAATAGTCTAAAAAACCCTCAAACTGCACTTCGTAGTAGTGTAAGGATAAGTGGGACTATATTGAAAGACTCTGGTAGTTATACTGTCATGGAGACTAAGGGACTATTGTACTACCACTTCTTCAAATTTCCTCCGTGAATCATGCTGTAAATGTATCAATAGACTTCGGCACCCCCAGCTAATGGGAATGCCCAGGCCCACCCACCTTTCAGATCTGGTTCTTTGCTTTCCTTTTTCCATCATAAATTGCAAAAGATTCTAATGGTGGGAAAGTCCAGGGATGTATGGTTCAGGATAATGCCACAACCGGGCCCACAACCAACACTAATGGCTTGCCTTCTGCAAGTGGGGTTGGTGTGGCACCACAATCAAGTGATGTGTGGAATAATAAAGTTGCGGCTGCTAAACCAAAAGATGGTACAATGGTGGGGGGGGGATTCTCTTCACAAGTGGATCGCAAGCGAGGACGTCCGCTTGGCTCGAAAAGCAAGCGGCTGCGGGTTGACACTGATGATGCGCAGGCCCTCAAGATTAGCTGGGAGGAGGCGCAAGATCTATTGCGGCCCCCTCCATCTGCTGTGCCCACCCTCATCACAATTGATGGCCACGAGTTTGAAGAATATGCGGTACCTTCTCATCCATACAGGATGTAGCCTCTCAGATATAGTCCTTCAAATTAAGTTGCTTCAAAATTTTATGAAGTACATCTGGATGTTCCATGTTTCTCAAAGCCACTTGGAAACTCTTGCCAGTGACTTTCATTTTGTGAAAGTTGACTTGGTTTGTACAACCATCGGGAATTCTTAGTGAAAGTTGATAGACAGGAAAACGTAGGACTTTGACCTCTGGCTTTTGAGAATGTTGACAAGAGACATGTGCCATTTGTCCACTCTCTTTTGGAGAAAATTGTCCTCTGATCTTGGGGACAGTGAATTCCTGGTTATCAATGTGACATGCTGAGAACCCTTGTGGCCGGTTGCATTTCTTCAGGAACCCCCAGTATTTTCTAAGAGAACCTTTTTCAGCTCTACAGGTTTGGGGTAAGTTTTCTCTCTCTCCCAGTGGGTTTTTTGTTCTCCTTTATACTTTGTCCCTCTTGTAGCTCGCAGTATAGACTTCTTCTTTCTTTCTTTTGTAAAGCACCATTTCATTTCATTTGTCTTCGTCTCAAGACTGCCCTTTCATTGTGCACATAGCCAAGTGTGCCATCTTTGTCGAATTGGGGGGCCAGAGTAGCTCTGGATGCAATCTCATACTGGATTTAACCCTGTGCCTTCACTGACAGTGATCGATTTGCTCTGTTAACTGATTTGTGTGACCAACGGTCCTTAAAGTTTCTCTTCATTGACACCAAGGATGAAATAGTTCATATACCTAATGGGCACATCTCTTCACTAATCCACCCTCAGAAATTGCTGTAATTCTGTCCTTGACCTAGGTCTTTTCCCAGGAGAAGTATGTGGCTGCCATAGACCTCCCAAGTCATGCTTTTGATTCCCCAGGCACCTAGCACTGTGAGCTGTAATTTCAACGGAACTGCCATATTCCTTGTTGTAGTATGGTGGGAAACTGAGTGCTGCTTCATTAGTTATCTAATAGGCACACATATCGGAAGGAGGATAGGTTTGAAGTTTGTAGGCATTCCCAAAAGCTGGTGGCCTCATTCCCAGAGTCGCCGAGGTTGATGTGCAATCCTGCCTTGTAGAAGCCGTTGCTGCCTCAATCGGACAAGACCATTCCACATTCTTTCCCGGGTGTTACAGTAATAGTGACTGGGCATTCTACATTGCACCTTGGAACAAACACAAGCACGGATCAATTAGGAAGCTCTGTGAACTCTCTTTATGAAGTTTTTTAAATAGAGCACCCTTGCTGCAGTGCTTAAAGATCAAAGTGTGCTGGAGAATGCTGATGTACCACATGACCTGGACTGGTTGGAAATCGAGCTCTGACTGAACACCACGAGCGACACCTAGCTTCCATTACCTCTACTCAGTGGGCCCGGGCAGTTGTCCGTGTGCAGTTGGTCAATTTCAGTAGTTACAGGTCACACTCTGCTGGTCACACCAACACATTTGAGGGGCTTAACAGTAGGGTACTATTACCAAGGTTGCACGGAGAACCTCAAAATTCCTCTCCCTAAGGCCCCTCAAGGAATGGTTTTAGTGATTCACAAAGCCTAGTGTAGATAGCACGCACAATACTCTATCAATTTTGGTGAGATCCAGATCAGATGGACCTCCCTTTGAAGCAAAAAGACATGTCATGGTGAGCTTCCCCCTTATACTCCCCCAGTGTCAAAGGATGTGAACTGGGAGGACATTTCTGTTCATAAACCAAAGCATATCTGTCCTGCAAAAGTCACAGCTACTCTGTGCCGATACTCTTGGCATTCCTCCATCTAGTGAGCAGAATGTCACGTAGTGGAAACAGCATGAAACTTTGTATGCTTGGTGACCCTTGGTGGTCAATCACGTCCAACAAGCACGATGTTACATAGTGGGAACAAAAGGAGACATCATGAAACTTTTTAGTGCTAGGTCCTTCTGGGTGTTCAATCATGTCCAGCGAGCACAATGCTACGGAGCAAAAGATGGAATGCACATATTCTGACTAAACCAACTGAAGAAAAGAGCTTTCAAGATTGCTACTCCACCCTTTTTTTGGAGCTTGAAAGTCTTGAAAGTCTTGTGAGAGGTTTTAGCTCTTGATGGTACAGGAAAGAGATCTATAGAGGAAAATATGTATTTCCTCATCAGATACACTTACTGAGGTATGTCGCCTGTTGGATGGAGCCTTTTTTTATGGTAGTGACCTTATGGTACTGTGCTCCCCTCCCCCAACTTTTCTGCTGCCCAATCTCAGGTATGGTGACAAGGCCATGGCAAATTAAAGAAATGACATCCTTAATATTTCTCTGGCCAAGAATGGAGACATTTGGATTATGTTCCCAACCTGTGTTAATTGTAAACTGTGACAACTGCACAGTGCTGGCAAGTGTTTTGGTCAATCACGGACTGACCAGTAGAGAAGTGTAGATGTACTTTTGCTGAAAGGGGAAACAGTGAGGAAGGAAGCAGTAGGAGGCCTCTTGAAACCAGGGGTTGTGTGTTACCCCGACTAAGCCAGCTCATTGAATTGGCATGACCGAAGAAAGAGTTGTCTTGTTAATCCTTTCTCCTTTAATTTTTCCTACTTGTCTTGCAAGAGCAAAGCAAGGTGTGGCAGTAAGAGGGAGCATGATCTTTTCAGTATTGTGGCTAGGAGAAGGGCTATGACTCTCGTGGGAAGGGCAAAAAAGTACAGTGGGCCTTTGGCAATAGAGTGGGGGCATGGCCTGTTTTACGATTATTGAGGAGGAGGGGCTACTGCAGGGAACAAGCACAATGGGCACAGTGTGATGAGTGTGGTAACTGGCGCCGGTTGCCCGTTGAAGCTTTTGTGCCTACTCGGTGGTCTTGTGCTAATAATACTTGGGATCCACCGAGGTTAGTTTGTTCTAGTTCCTTTTTTCCTTTCCTTTCCCTTACTGATGTCCCTATGGGAAGGTTGGTTGAGCACCCTTGTTCCCTGTGGGTTATCAAGTGGGTATTGCTACTTGATCCCATGGCCCAAGGTTTTCAGCTTCTTATTGTATCTATGACTGGTTAGTTTCAATGATGTCTTTTGGAAGCTCAAGAAGGCTGCAAGTATAATGGCTTGTCCTTGTTTGCTTGCCCTAGTAAGTGATAATCCCAACTTTGCATGTGGTTTTGTATCTTGACAAGAGAAAGCATATCATGACTTACTAGGTTACCTTGACAGCCTTTGAGGTGTTTGTCTGGGGTGGTTGCTTTGACAGAGCACTGTGCAGTGCGCCCCAAGAACTAAGCAATGAGAAACTTGATCTACTGCTGAGTCTGACAGTTGCTCAAGGCAAGCATTCGTTTCCTTCTTGCCTGGGTCTATAATATGACTTAAGGGGATGTTTTATTGTGCGAGTTCGTGGTGGGGTTTAGGTTGTGAATGGAGGGTGACAGAGCCTGGGTGGTGGGGTGGCTGACATGATGCAGAGGGTGGGAAGCAGGGCGGCACCACAAGGCTGACGTTGGCGGCCACAACAGGAGGAGAGCCAACCACTACACCAGCTGCTGGCCTTGATGCACTGGCACAGGCAGCAGCAGCAACCACAAGCCCAGCTTCACCTATGCGCACTACCAAGCACCCTCGCCATCGGCCTGGCTGTAGCTGCATTGTGTGCATCCAGCCCCCAAGTGGCAAGGGCCCCAAGCACAAACCAACTTGTGTGTGCAATGTGTGTGTCACAGTGAAGCGTCGCTTCAAGACACTAATGCAGCGCCGCAAGAAACGTCAATTCGAGCGTGAGTCAGAGCTGGCACGGAAGAAGCGTGAGTGGGCCCGAGACGACGTTTCTGACTCCGCCTCCTTGCTTGAGACTGCTTCCCGTCCTGAAACTCCGGTGGGGCCTACTGGAGAGGGAGCTCCTACTCTACCAGCTGTACAACATCCTGACTTGAGGGCCGAGGAGGGGCCCAGTAAGGCAGCAATAGACCTTAACAGCCAGCCTGATCGTGAGGAGCGAGTAAGCATGGTGCGCCTCCTGCAAGATGCCAGCCTGCCCCTCTCTACCTACCTTCACCAGCATCACCTTGCAACCCTCTTCCGTCCAGATCCACTCTCTGATAAGCATAGTGACGATCCCAGTAGCAGTCGTGAGGAGGTAGCCTCACAAACTTCCAGCAGGGTGCTGGCGGAAAGTGAGATGCAGGAAGCTTCTCCAACCCCCATGCAGGTGCAGCAGCCACAGAGCCCTTACACACCAGGGCTAGCAGAGCCATCCAGCCACATGGAGTCGTGGGACCCCAGGACATGTAAAGCTGCAGAGCCTTCAGGGGACTCAGTCCATTCAAGCTCTTCAAAACAAGAGTACAGTATGTTAAACCCACTGATTGCTGCTACTGTGCCACCGAAGAAGTATGCGACAGGGGCAGGCCGTGGACGTCAGATCTGCAGTGGTTGTGGTGAACCTATTGGCTCTGCAGCCAAGGTACATCTGTTCATATCTCATACTTTTGGCACTCATAGTTTTACAGAAAGTATTACGAGGACAACTTTGGAGCCAGGTTGTTGGAAAGGAGCATCAGTTCGTTGTATTAATTCTGTCCTGCTTGTGCTGTGGGTGGGTTTGGTCTCAGTGAGATGTGCAGGTGGGCCAGGATGGGTAAATATATAGAAGGGGGACTGACAGAGTGTAGTCTGTGGCATGCCACAGGTTTGCAGACGATGTGGCACCTGCACTGCTTTTGGTAAGAAAAAGAGGGGTGTGCCACCATAAACCTACAATTAACTCTCTTTTCTTTTATGTGAACTCCTCACTGTATTGTACAAGATGACTGAGGCATGTAGTTCTCATTTATGATACTTTTGATTTATTATTGAGTGGCTAGTGAGCATGAGCCACTGATGTTGCCCAAAGAGGTTGAGGGAATTGTTGCTGTTAAGCTGTTAACAGTATTTAATCAGGTTGGAATGAAATATACAGTCTTATGTCTGGCTGTCTTGCTTCTAGGTCTGTGTGTCTCGATTTGAGAAGATCATACTGGTATTAAGACTGACTTGTGGTTCATCATCATTTGCACATTTTGTATGTAACATCCATAAAACAGGTTCTTGACAATTTTATTGCACTAGAAGTTGTTCATGATTCACTATATGGACCTGCATCCAGCAGCATTATCACCTCAGAAACTGTCAGCTGGACTTCATCAGGAGTGCTGTTACAAAGTTGCATCTGTGATAAAGCAGTCCAGATCATGGTGAGACAGTGAAACGCTATTAATACCACTTCCCGTTTTTTAGCAGTGGCCCTTAGCTGCAAAGTTTAAAATTGAAATGCACTGAGTTCCAGTAATCAAAGCAATATGCTCTTTCCAGGGCAGGATAGACTTTGTGAAGTAGTTGCACTATATTGTGGAGGCCTATGTAACAGGGAGAGACTCGAGCATTTCTAGTGGCCCTGTCTTCCCTCTTATTATGCCCTTGCACTAAGTTTCAATTTTATACAAACTAGTTGAAGATTTTATCTATTGCAGATGATATCTCAATGAAATTGTAAATTATTTTTATTATTCTTTCTATTCAAGTTCATGTCCACAGAATGTGCTGGAAGATGAAGGCTGTCTGTATTGGATCTGATAATTGCCAACTATGCGGTTGTGACAGATCCATTGTGCTGCTGGTGTGTCCTGAAGTGACCACTAGAAATGAAGTGCATGTCATGCCCAGTTTGTGTGGACTGCCTGTAATTATGGCAGCAATGCATCTGTAGATGACAGAGGTTGTTCTACCCATACTTTTCAAGAGTCCAAAGGATTTCTGGTGATATAGTCTAACATTGGAGAAGTTCAACCCGCCTCACCCTCCATCCTTGGATTGACTTCGAGCACCATTTTCTTCACTTCCTTCAAACAGGATCATAATGCATGTAGCAGAGTTCTCTTCCCTCTCCAACTGTTATTGTGAGGATCTCACTATGTGTAACATCTCTGAACTGTCCACAAATAACCTTAACGGCAATGATACAAAAATCAAAGATATGAGTGTTGCTCATTGTGTGTGTACTCATGCAGGTGTGTGATTAAAGTGGAACAATCACCTCCTTAGAATTGGGAGACTGCAGGGTAAAGACATATGACCAGAGCCAGCAGTGTGGGCCTTTTTTCCTCGTGAGGTCATCTATTCCCTCCTGTTAGGAGGTGGGAACCTTCGGACCTGCACTAATATTGCAATGCAACCTCCAACATAAGCCTATGTGTGGAACTGAATCCCCCAAGTGCCTCAACCAATGCACAACTCTGTTGAGAGCTATGGCAGAACACGATCATGTGCAGCACAGAAGTTCCAAACTCCCATCAGTTGTCGAATTAAACTTACAATTCTGCTTCCTACACGTTTCTTTCCCAAATTGAAGGCTTGCCCTGCTCAAAGCAGTCAGCTACTCTATGACATGTCATGGGCAACTTTTTCCTTTCGCTGGACGTTAAACGTGCTCTCCGTTGCCTGAATCTGGCCATGTCCAATAGTTGTGGTGGGTCCTTGTTTCCCCCTTGTTTCCCCTCATATCGGTGCCTTAGTTTTATACTGTGTGGGCAATGTATTCACAGTTCTCCACTGAATTTGGGTTTTGTAGATATCCAGACGCTGCTTGGACGCTAAAGACACATCTCATGGCACAATTGTTGTTCCCTTCAACATGTCCAAAACAAACTGTGCGAATCTGCCGCTGACAAAGAAATCTTCGTCTCCAGTCTGATTAGCATTGTCGGAGAACCTTGGTCGATGAGGGCTGATGGAAAGGAGACAAGACTTGAGCCGCAACAAGCAAGATCACCATCTTGCCGCCATCCATATCCGTTTTTAGGCTGACCTTCTTCTCCCCTTCTCCTTGCTCTTGTTGATGTGCTGTCTTGTTGCGATAACGTCGGGTTAGAGCTTTTCGTCCTCTTCCTATTTTAAAATTTCTGAGGTTTGGGAGTAGTCGTGTCTAGATCGTTTATCACTCTTGATTGGTTTGATAGGAGGCCGGAAGTTATCATGGACCATATCCTGCCCTCGAGGATCAGAAATCAGTGACGGAGTGCAAGTGAGCTACTTGTACGCTGGGGTACAGCTACCCTGTGTCTCGCCCATGTTACAACATGCGATTCATGTCATCTCTTGGACTCCAGCGCGATTGTCAATATCAAAAGCGAAAATGTTGGTCGACCGGTCATACCTTTCTCCTCTTGAGTCCAATCTCCAATCTTGTCATAGCCAAGCCAACCATGCACACTTTTACTGGGGTGTGGATTTTCGGTTGCAACTTGTTTGTCGGCCACATTTGCTGTAGTCTTGCATTGTCTTGCATATGCTGCAGAGAACTGCAGCTTGCCAGTCTTTCTTATTACACTAAATTTCCATGGCAAACTGACTTCTGAAATACGAACAGACTCACTGGCGTATGGCGAATGCAGTAGAATAGTTCTTTGAGTGCAAAAGTCGAGATCAACTGCGGTGATTTAGTTCCGATCTCGAGAGAGAATTTTTGAAATTAGATCCAAACATACGTTGCTGAATGTGTGTTCAGGACATCACAGAAAAGTTTTTCACTGCTGCAAATTCTGTAGGGTGTAAATGTAGTATGAGAACTGCCTGAGTATCAGACAGGTTCCAGAATCAATCGGACAGCTTGCAAGCCTCCGTGAATTGGACTTCTCAGGTTGCACGAACATCACCACCCTTCCCTCAGAGGTTGGCAGCCTTCAAGCAATGCACAAGCTCAACGTACTACTACAGTGTTCTGAAAACTAAATCATACGATACTCCTAAAAAATACAAAACAAGATTTTCCTTCCATTTACTTTTTCAGTAACAAAAAAAACAAATTAACAATAAGAGATTGATGAGTGATAATTCTCCATTGAACCAAATTTTTAAATGTCTGCAACAATGCTAGCTAGAGGCCATAGGTAAGATAAAACCCCTCAAATCTTTGCATTTATTTCAAGAAAGGGAGAGAGTAAATGTCTGCAACCATGGGATCCGAGCTAAGATAAGCCCTCAATCTGTGTACAGTTATATGCATTGTAACATGCTCCACCATGCCATTAACCCACAAACATGATGGGAATTGACAAGCGGCGCAAGCTTCGCAAACAAGTTATTTAGGAAAATTGAGAGAGTGTTGCCGTCTCCAAATTAATCATACAACAATATGCACATCAATGTTGATTTCTGCAACTTTGACACACTCTACTATTAGGCATCATTTGACACTCAAAATATATGCCATCTAGACAAAGTCTCCAAGATCGCAACACCTCGAAACTGCATGCCAACAAGAGATTGGGTATTTAGAACACGCAGAATGGGACTACAATACAATTTCAACCATGGTTCCAAATATTTAAAATACTCACTCGCAAAGCTGCCACTCTTATGGGGTACGTAGCTGAAAATATGGTCCCTATGGCAATGTTGAGTCACTGCTACAAAACATCATATTCGTGGAGACAATTCATACATAACGTATCTCTATTTGCATTAGACAATATTCTCAAACATTACAATATATCATTGTAAGTATTAAAACAATCAGTAGCATATATGTAGCCTACAAACAATGCTGACTTAAAAGGACATGTACAACAATCAGTAGCAAGAATTATATGTAGCCTACAAACAATGCTCACTGAAAGGACATGTAATACTTGGCCACCCAAATAGTATCAACATCCTCTTCTGTTCTACGTTCAAGAGTCACAAAAAACTTGTGCCCATACTTGACAACTTCATGTCCTTCCCATACTAGAAAACAAATAGAAATAGGGTACGTCTTTAGCTAACAAAACTTGAACTCACGAAATAAAGTACTTACCATGGCAACTATAGGGCCGATGCCGAGGTGGTCACTTCAAGCTTCATCCCCACCAACTTGAATTCTTTGCATTCAAATAGTCGGATAATATCGGATATTTGTCGATGCCGATGTTGTCATTTTTTGCGTTCAGATAGTCGGATTATATCATAAACCTGCCAATAGTCCACAAACAGAAGGGGAAATCATTTGTCTATTACTTACCCAACCAACTGAAGAGGAAATGACAAATTGTAGATTGATAAGGAAATAGAGCAATTGAAGAAAACTTACCATGCCTTCCTAAACTCCATCAAGCTTGGTAGCAACAAAAATATGTTCCACTTCTGGGTGTTTATGGCAGACACAGATCATTCCCCAACAAAATATCCGCTGAACCTACTTGAGGCATCCTGAACTACATCCATCACAAGATGGTTGTAAAACCATGCAAAATTGTTCATAAAATACTCCAAGGATCAAAAACTTGTTCTTTCGATATCTTTGGAGCAAAAACAACCCATTCCCATTATTCAACAATCTCAGCACAAGTCAAGCTTAAAAATAACTCCCAACGACAACCTTTACAAATGGTGAGATAAAATAAGAGAAAGTGAGCTTGGAAGGTGAAACTGCAAGAGGAAGGGCCCAACAAATAAAGCGCGAGACCAACAATGATAACCTAAATTTGCCATGTCTTGCCGTTATGGATGATTTTTTTTTTTTACAGAAAGAGAAATACAGAGAATGATGTCATCAACTTTGACTACCATTTTCCACCCACCAAATTGCATCATCCAGTTTAACCTCAAAATCTTTGTCGTTGGTGTACAAATGTGGAAGGGACAAGATTGGGCGCAGTATATAAGCTAACAATACCACAATGTAATTATGTCATGTTTGTTGGTGACTAAGGTGGGGATCGTTGCCACGAACAAATGAATGGTGAACCCTCTACCAAACATGGGGCAAATTCAAGCATGACACATGACCAACAAATCATATGAAGGTTTGAAACCCTAACCAACAAACACCTAAAGGTTTCAAAGTAATGAAGGAAAACAGACCTGTAAGAGCTAGCTCCAATCGGCCATCTTGTGATAATACACTTGATGTCACACTTTCTTCGTTTTGCCCATCGTTTACCTACAATTGGGAATGTTGTATTTGAAACTTGGTAATAAGGTTGACCTATATTGAATGGTCTCTACTTTAGTAATCCATCAAGCTAGCACGATCAACATCAAAACGATGCAGTACCCACCTTATGCAGAAATTCCAAATGCAGACTAGACGGTGACCAAGAGATGAATATTGAAGAAATCATGAATGGAATTATTGGAGTTGAATGCGTGAACTCAAAGTTGTGTGGTGAGACTTTCTGGTAGTATCTAAGATGATTTCCACATGATTCAGATGAAGCGCAACTACATATCACAGTTCCAAGAGTCAATATGGATTCCAAAGGCCAAGCCACCTGTTGTTCGGGTAATTTATGAAGGGCCCAAGGCGGTTACATGCGGTAGAAGTTTGGTAATACCGAGAACTACGTTCTCACAATCATGATTGCATCCCGCGCAAAGGGGCGAAAGGTGAGAAGAGGAATGAGGTTGATTTAAAAGAATCATGTAGGAAGAGTGCAGCTCTTTGTTCAGATCCATAGAAAGGTTGGTTAACATAATGGCTGATTACCGATTGACATGAGCACTAATTTTGTGGAGGGAATGAGGATGTAAAAGAGAATGTTTGATATTATGTATGCGGATCAGGAAGTCCTGCTCAAGATGAGTGCTTCAAGGTTGCATCTCTAGAAAGTGAGTAGAGAAGGAGGGTTCAAGAGATCTAAGCAAATACTCGTGGGGAAAGGAGAAAGGAAAATCAGTAACAATGTGGGAATCCAAAGAGAGCATATATGATCTTATCAAGCCTCCTGTAATACTCAAGCCTAAGACACCCCCTCCGACACCCACACAGAGAAGAGCGAGATTGGTCAATAAGCTCATAAATCGGATGAAACAGATGATGAAAGAGAAGGTGGCGGCCACATTTGGCCACTTGCCAGGCTCTTTAAAGCCTCTTACAAGCAAGTTTCTGAGAAAACATGCTAAGGAGCCTCGGCTCACTTGTGGGGTGGACAGATGCTCGACTAAATCAAAGCAAAAACCTGCTATTCCGTTGAAACCACCGCGGCATGGCCTCAAGAGCGGCATAAATTGGATAACAGTGAACGCAGTTGAAATGATCAAATCTAAGCCAAACATGGCTGGATGTCCGAAGGTGGTGAGAAGATACAGAGATAAAAAGACTTACGGGCAGATACCCATATATCTAGCGAAGAGAATGCAAATAGCAGCAGATATTAAAAAGAGGGATAGTCCCGAGGAGCAAGCAAAATGCAAGCATGATGGTACCCGCAAGCTTGAAGAACCTGAACGACTAGAGCTTGTCAACAATTTGAAATTGAAATGGGCAGCGACAAATGCGGAGTATCAAGCTTTGTCTTTCGTGCTTGACACAGAGTCTAAGAAAAAACGAAAGGAGAAATACGAGAAGCATCTTCTTAACCTTGAGAAAGATATCACATTACTCTCTCGGCGCGTCATCCTCGTCTCCGAAAATGCACCGGGCTCCTCCATCGGCAGTGCCCCTAGTGCAGGTAGCCATTAAAGTATATGTACAATACAGCAAACCACCGTCACCTAAGGTCACATGTTCAGTGGTCCCCAATTTTTTGGCTTCTCTCTCCCTCTCTCTTGCTGGACCTCTTTCCGTATGGAAGGGGATTAAAGATGGCTTATGAAATTTAAGGAAACCATATTTGTGGGTTGTGAATCTCTCCGAAATTGTTGCACTAAATTTGGTCATTGCTCGCTTGTTGCATAGAAAGGCAACCGAGTTACTGTCTCCCCACAAGGTCTGTCTCCCCACAACGTCCAAACAAAACCACCACGATTAATCTAGTTAAGTTTCTCTTAAACATTATCGTAAACAGAATGACAGTCAAGCGCATAACAAACTCGTATGTAAGTTGGGCACAAGATAAATTATATGAAGATCACTGGTGGGTTCCACATGAGTATGTAGGAATGTCTTTGGATATGAGATAATGGGCTATACAAGAGTCAACTGTGGGTCCCCGTTAAAATCAGAACACCCAATATTGCTAAACTGTCACAAATAACTAAAACAGATAAAAATATAGCAGTGCATTATGTGTTTCAGGAGTTCTTCTGTCTTTCTCTACTGTCTCATAGGCCCTTTATCAATTCGCTAACATTTTGTCAATTCCAAGTGAACCCTAGGTGTTAGCTAGGAGTATTCGCTTTGAATATTTTAGGTCACCGGCCACAGGGACGTGATAAGCCCAGAGCAGCTCGTCGACGACATCCTCTGCCAAGTCTGCACATGCGAGCTTGCTTGTGGGGAATCGAGGGGGAAGGTTCCCCTCATCATCCAACACCCCGTGCAAGGGGGAAGAGAACGCCAAGCCGCAGTTTACTATCCTAGATTTGGCAATATGATGCTAATCCAACTCCCCATCTCGCATGCCGTTGTCTTTCAGAAATTGCAAGGTTTTGGGGTGGAAGTCTTCATTTTCATCATTGAGCAACGACATAAGCGTAGCCATCTGAAGGAAAATTTTCAAGTATAACCAAACGTCGCTAGGTCAAAAATCAAGAGAACATTCCAAGCTCCGTTCCTATCAAAACCAACCTCGCGTCAGCCGCAACAACAGTCGCAACAACAAGCCTCCGAAACCAAAACTAAGAACCAAAGAAATATGGTACACTAAAGCTGCACATTGTAAAGAAGAAACAATATAAACGCTAGCTCTAGCTCTTACGCACTGTAAGCACCACCATAAGCTCTAGCTCTAACACCAGAGTCACAACAACATTCAATGTAAGATACACAAGATGTGTCAAAAAGTGCACGATATGGATGACAACATGTAACAGATATCGGATATCATACTTGTTTGCATCAGACATTGTACAAGGTCAAAGAGGATGGTGAGTTTATAAGAATATGTTGTAGGTAGTCATACCATCCGTGCAAGAGCTGCTAATTGAGGAGGAGCTGCTATCTGGGTATACCAGTATGGAGACTCCACAAGAGCCACGGGAGCCAGAGGAAACTCCACTTCCTCATCGTGGCTCCGACTCCTACAAGTTGAGAGCGGTTCACCAATACCTCTCCAGTCCCCTTCCCCAATTCAACTGGTAAAAAGAAGAAGTCAACATCAAGCACGGACTTTGATCAATGCTTTCAAGAGTGCAAGCGAGGGTATGGAAAAGATTCTTGGAGCAGAGAGTGCAGAAAAAACTGCTCGATTTGAGCAGCCTCTGAAGCATCAGGAAGCTTTGTTTACGTACCACGAGAAACACAAGGATAAACATGTTCCGTTTTGTTTCATGTGTCTATGGAGGATCTTGTAATGATACACGAAGGAAGCGAAAGTTGTAGATGATATTATATTTGGATTTGGAGTATGTGTTTGTACTTATTACAAATAAAATGTCAATTGCTTAGCTTGTTTCTACTCAACTGTAGCTCACAACCATAAGACATTCAACAAGCAGAGTCTTAATAATACATTTTCTTTGGGTTTGGAGGTTCCACATACATGCCAGACGCGTGAGTACTCTAAATATCTAGAACCATGATTGAAACTGTATTGTATTCCCATTTTGCACATTCTAAACACCATTTCTCTTGTTTTTCAGGCACTTTTGGTATATTAACATCTTCGGAGACGTTGTTTTGGATGGCCGCGATTTTCGAGTGTCAAAAGTCTTTGTCATGGTGGGCTATGTTAAAGATTGTGGTCCTAGTTGCAGAGATGACTTTGTTTGCTTTGAAGATGACGTCACTTCGTTTTCTTCCTTGGATGATTTGTTGGGACATATGCGCCTCCGGTTAGTTCCCATGCAGGTCGAGGATTGTACATGTTTGGTGCCTTTGTGGTAGGTATGGATCGAGTTGGTGATGATGTTCGTGGATGGTATGATGCAGAAGTGGTGCAGGTAAGACCACAGTAGATCTTGCATGTGTCAGTTCATAGTTCAATTTACTGATGATTTTCACCGAGATCTTGTAGACTTAGAAATCAAAGAGCTTATGTTTGAGGGGGGCCAGCCGAACATCATACTCTGAAGAGACTGAGGGCTTATCTTAGCTCCAATCCCTAGGTAGCATGGTTACTGACATTTACTATGTCCTTTTATCTATGTTGGCACATCTATGGTGGCCGGGGATCAAGATGGCGATGCCATTCACGGTTGGAGGTATGACTATTTTGGGTTATCTCATCCATTTCTTGCGCCTCTCGTCCCTTTTATTTGCGTGGGTGTGTGTTCGGAAAAGAAAGATTAATGTAGACTCCAAAGACCAATTATGATGTTAAGATGTTTCCATTTGAAATATTGACAATCTATAGTGTATATTTGTTATGGAGATAGGAAAGAGATCCTTTCGCTACATGCTTTATAAGTAATCAACATCTAGATCAAGAGGTCTTTGCTTATATATTAAGATGATATACTGCAGATCAATTGCCAAAGAAGTCGAATGACTTGCTCGGACTCTCCAAATCGTCTTTTAGAAAATTGTGCTCGACAATTTGTTTTCTTTCAGGTAGCTGCAAAAATAGTCAGCTCGGTGTTTCTTTATATCCAAGGCGACACATATGTTCAATGGATCCATATTAGAAAAAAGTAATAAGTGGAACATATACAAGCATTACCACTATTCCCAAACACGCTTTACATGAATAATCCTTGACTAATAGACTCCCAGATTGAGATAGGGCATTATAGGTAGGCTTTTATCTGCAACATAGGATCTAATTTCTGTCCAAAGATTGGAACAGGGAGGAACAGTTCCTGAAGATTGTGCAAAACGTCCATTCCAATCAGTGATGGTTACACAAAAATCCTAGAACTTCACCAACATTGACTTCACAGCACCCATGACATATTCTCAAAACAACCTGACATACTCTGAACCTGAGGTTGAAATATCGTAGTCCCAGGTGAAGAGATCAGAAAGACTTGAAAGAGGCTACAGATGGTAGCTCAGTTCGGTAGTGCACTGTGTGCCCCCAAATGATTCTGGGCTCCAATCTTGCTACCATGTTGGGTGGTATCATCTGCCCTGCCTGTGCTGTTGAGCCTTGTGCCTGAAGCTCATGCTCGGTCATTTGGAAGGATTTTTTCCTCTCACTGTAGTTAAGGTGCCTGATTTGTGATCAAGGGGACTGATTTGTGAGCAACGTGGTCCCAGGTGTTTCCATTTTTTTTTTTTTTTTAACCCAAAACCTTGGGGACTCATAGCATAGTGGCCTTTAATTTGTTAGTATTGTCTATAGCTCCCGGGTAATGAATTTTCAATTTCCTTACCTTCGTCATGTAGATAACCACGCGAGATAGAAGTAATTACATGTCAATGTTGGATAACTGCCAGACATTGATATATAGAACTTCTAGGTCATCACCTAGAAGACAAATCTAGTACCTATAACCAGCATCGAGCTCCAATTAGCCACACAAGTCAATTCAACACATGACACTTTTGCCCAACGTTCAAGGCTAGCTGACATGATCTGGAGAATACAACTAACCTTGATCAGATATAAAGCTACAGAATCAGGCTGGTCACCCTGGAAGAACCTAGCTGGTAGGGTCAAAAGCTGTAAATTCTCAGTTGACAATTGGGTTTGACATCTTTTATATTGATCTTTTATGTGATCATCCAAGGCCGCTGTGATTGATATCACTTTCGATTGTGGTAACATGAATTCAAACACCCCTATATAAAGAGATTATATTCAAGCGATAAAAGAATCCCACCCCCACACAAATTCTGTGGAATTGCTTGATTTCGCAAGTTGTGAAAAACTAGACATTATAAACAATCTTGTAATAAAAATATATCACCCACAAAAACATCAACCCTAGAAATTCTTCTATAGGTCTTTCAGTGATTTCAGTGGGTGAATGCTGTAGCAAGCTCCATCCACGGTTCATTTGCAGCAAGCTCCATCCATGGTTCATTTGCAGCAAGAAAGATTTCTGTAAGGGTGGAAATTCTTGTGCAATTGATAATAGAGAGGCGAAAAAGAGGCCAAAAGCAGTATGAGGATGCATGGACAGCACATGCAAAAGAAAGAGAGACAGTTATGAACAGTGCCATATGGTCGTTCAATATTGAATGGGTAAAGAAAATGGCTAGAGATAAAATAGACATGCATAAAACGTCAGCAGATAGTAAATGATCCACACATACCTGGGTTTCCCACATTGTAGAACATGCAGAAATCGCTGCATAGAACACTCGCCCCACACCTGTTAGCATTGGAAGTAAGATAAACTCTATATCTTGGTCTTTCTTGGAGACATGACCATGCAGTCCGACAGTAGCCTTGTGTAACACAAGGTTTTTCCTTTTCAGTTTTCCCATAGGGGCCACATGAAAATTCTACCCGGTGCCCAAGTGGCGAGAATAACAAGGTAGCAGGGTTAGAAAGGGGCTATATAACAGGTGGCACGTTTTAACAGGTCAACGTACGCAAAATCAGGCTCCTGATATTCAGCTACTGGCGCTTTCTGGCGAAATTTTCAATTATTAACCCCCATAATTCCTTTGTACAAGTAGCTGACCCATATTGCAGGTCGAAATCTGGCGATTTTTCGCCAGAGAAAAAAACACTGCTTGTGTTACATCCGTGCCAATTTAGGTGCTAACGCAGCAGTGCAGACATCCATATTTCTTGCATGATCTACACCACCCTATCCATCAATAGTTACCCTCTAGAACAGGTTCATACCTGTAACCAAAATGCAGCTCCTGGCTGTCTCCACCTGAGCTAGTCTGCCGACTCGGCCCTTGGGCACTTGATATGGCTGCGGAGGAAATGCCCTCGACAGTAAGTAACAGACAACATCCGAGGGACGGTGAACAACCACGCGGCTGCATAGTTCTAGTGACATGCAAGACTTCTAAGAAATGAACTTTTACCAGTATTCCACACAAGAACAACCCCATTTTGGAAGAGGTGAAAGGGGTCTGTATCCAGTACAGATTCTTGATTACACGTAGAGGCATCCCGAATCTGCTGATTAGCCCAAAAGCAATGGCCAGCTTCTCGCTATGGGGGCCAAGAGAGAATTCCTTTTGATCCTTCATATCTTTCAATACAAAGTGTGTGTTAGGCACATACCTTGCCTCCTTCATCTTCCAAAACAGTCTTCTCAGCTCAGCATGGATTTCCTCAACTTGTGGATGCATCTACCACCAATGGAGGTACCCCCAATGCAGCAGCGACCTGGCTCCTTGTGACAACTATGACTGACATCATTTTTCTCACCTTTGCAACAACATGGAAGTGGCAGCATCCTGTCTATCAGACTAGAGGATAGATTTCGCTGCACGCTCTGCCACCTCCACATTGCCATAAACTTTGCATGCACCAAGCAACGCTTTCCACACCACGGCATCTGGTTTGATTGACATTTTGTTGATGAACTCCTCTGCCTCATCCAACCACCCCGCCCGGCCGAAAAGGTCCACCATGCAGCCAAAGTGCTCCACCGTAGGGGTGAGGCCATGATCTTGACTTTCATTATGTCAGCATGGACCTCTTTGCCCTTTTCCAGGGCTGCTAGGCTGGCGCAAGCATTGCAAACACAAACAAAAGTGACCTGGTTGGGCTTCACCCCTTTTCGCATCATTTGCTCATAGGTCTCCAAAGCCTCCACCCCACATCCATGCTGGGCATATCCTGTGATCATCGCATTCCATGACACCACATTTCGTTCAGCCATATTTTTCAACACTTCCTTGGCATCCTTGTGGCTCCCACATTTGGCATACATGTCCACGAGGGCAGTGTTCAAAATGATATTTGGAACAATTCCAGCTTGCAGAATGCCAGCATGGACCTCTTTGGCCTTTTCCAGGGCTGCAAGGCTGGCACACGCATTGCAAATGCCAACAAACGTGGCCTGGTTGGGCTTCACCCCTTCCTGCATCATTTGCTCATAGGTCTCTAAAGCCTCCATCCCAAACCCATTCTGGGCATATCCTGCAATCATGGCATTCCAAGACACCACATTTCTCTCAGTCATATTGTCAAACACTCCCTTTGCATCCTGGATGCTCCGACATTTGGCATACATATCCACAAGGGTATTTTCCAAAATAATATCGGGTACAATCCCAGCGTTCATGATGTCAGCATGAAGCTCTTTGGCCTTTTCCAGAGCTGCAAGGCTGGCACACGCATTGCAAGCGCAAATAAACGTGACACAGTTTGGTTTCACCCCTTCCCCCACCATTTGCTCATAGGTCTCCAAAGCCTCCATCCCAAACCCATTCTGGGCATATCCTGCGATCATTGCATTCCATGAGACCACATTACGATCTTTTATATTGTTGAACACTACCTTTGCATCCTCAATGCTCCCACACTTGGCATACATATCCAAGAGAGCAGTGTCCAGAATGACATCTGGTACGATCCCAGCTTGCATGATGTCGGCATGGACGTCTTTGCCCTTTTCCAGGTCTGCCAGGTTGGCACATGCCTTGAGAACGCAAATGAACGTGACCTGGTTGGGTCTCACCCCTTCCAACATCATTTGTTCATAGATCTCCAAAGCCTCCATCCCACATCCTCTCTGGGCGCAGTCCATACGTACTCAAACCTCTTTCAGGCATTCTGTCAAAAACTTGGCGTGCATCGACAGCACTCCCACACTTGGCATGCATGTTGACAAGGGTGTTGTATAGAAAGATGTCCGGTTTGAATCCACTTTGGATAATGTGGGCATGCACCTGCTTTCCCTCTGCTAGGCCTTTCACCTTGATGCACTCCTGTAAGAGAGAGATATAAGTCTTCGAATTTGCAGAAATGCCTCCTTGGTTCAAAATCTGCAGCGCCTCTTTCAATTGCCCTGCCTTACATAGTGTTCTCACATCCCTACAACTTTCAAAAGAGTTCGACATGGTGGGGTTGCGTGACTTACACAACTGTGCTGTTTTCAATTGCCCATCCACCCATAGAGGGTTTTCGTAGCTACCAATCCATATCTCCTCGTTAGTAGTCTTGTGCTTGAAATCTCGTCGTCCAGGATGGACCTTTGTGCCTCCATTGTCCCACCATCGACTGGGGTCTGTCAAATAGTCCTCCGACGCCTTCTCCATGCCTTTAAGGCCTCCTTGCTCATCCCCCTGTCTATGAACTTGGTCCTCCTCTACTGCCGTCCACTGCCCCGCAATCGGCTTGAAACTCTTTGAAGCAAATCTGGATGCAATGCAGTTCGCAGAATGCACAGGGGTCCCGCAGAGAGTGGACAGTAAACACCTTTGTGAAGCTCTGAGAATAGGGCCAGTCTCGCAAGCAGCGTAGCTTCGGGGAGGCTGGAGAGGGCACTCCGAGGTGCCAAGGGAACATGTGGAGGATGCCAAGCGCGCAATGCTTATTGTACTCGCTGCCATGGCTACCCCTTCTCGAACTGTTGCGCCCTGCGCTGCAGCCTTCCAGTGTGTAGGTTGGAAGCTGTTGTACAGAGCCCAGTTAGATCAGATCTGCTTCCAATAAAAAGGTTGTCGGTATCCGCTGTCGCTGACCACCGTGATCCAGCCCCTACTGAGGTCCCTCGATTAACCAACAGCAATCGATCTCTCTCTTCCTCTCTCTCAGACACATCCATACATAAAGTTGTGAATGGAACCCAGCTGCTGCAAGGACAGAGGTGTAACGGTAGACTACATATATGTGCCAGCCATGAGACTAACACATTGGAACATAATCAACTCCTCGGAAAGGGAATTTATCACACACTAATTCCTAAGCTGAATTGCTCCCCAAGACCTAGAAAATGTGCCGGGGAGAGAGAGGATGACAATTTCCAGCAAAGCTTGGCATTGCATCTTGTTGTCTGTTTCTCTTTGTAATCTAACCGGCATTATTCACCTTTTCGCCTCGATTGCCCCACCATTGAAAAGTGTTCATTCCACAGCTTCTCCTCGTCTCTGTTAGCTGTTTTGAGATACTTTCGTGCAGCCACATTGGCCGAGGCATGGATAGCTGAAGGAGCAGGGATGGATTGTGGGTCCAGATTCACCCAAGAGGACCGGATTTCAAGCGCAAGATTACCTATAATCCCCTGTGGATCTATAGCTACAAGAAACCTGAAGGGGTAGATGGTCAACTGGTGGCGGCACAATTGATCAAACCAGGCGCTGCTAATGAAGGCACCTTCTTCAACGAATTCTGCAAGTTAGCTCCTTGGGTGGATCTACGGAGGTAAGTTGGAGTGATGTTGACATGATACTGCCAATGTGGCGACTGGAAAGTATCCAGAAACAGCTAACAGAGACGAGGAGAAGCTGCAAAACGCCCCGGAATTCTTTGAAGTCAGGCAATAAAGGCCTCTACTCCGTGTCCCCCTTGGAGCGGGCCCCACGCTCCCAGTGCCCGGCCTGCGCACAGCCCGCCACTCCCCACGGCGGCCCGCCCGCTCCGTCCGTCGTGCTCACCCTTAAAAGATCCACAGGGAAACCTAACTTCAAATAGTATGTTAGTATAGTAAGAGCATCCCCACGAAGTTACCCTGCCTCATCCCTCATGAATATCTATATGAGCTTCAACAGGATGATCGTTCGGGAACAGGAGAATCGGGCGTGTCGTACTGGTGTTCATGAACCAAGATTTAAAATCACCGAGCATCCGTTTTTTATAAAAACGACTCGTGCCATTAACAAGGCCATGGAGATGAGTAGAGACGCTGGTGCTAATACTGAGAGGCGAAAAGTTGAGGGCATCAGTTACAAGGAGGAGCAGGAGCAGTTGATTTTAGACTGTCCTGGGAACCAAGCAAATTACGCGAGAGGTGTTCAAAAGCGAATGGCGTTCTATTGTTTCACTATTTTTCTGATCACAGGTAATAGTGAATTGCATAAACCTGATGGTTCAACATTTGTGGACGCTGAGGGCAAAGGCTTTTTGCGCTATATACCTTACCTATTTTGGTATCTGTTGCAAATGTATCATATCTGTTTTTGTGTCTGTTGGTTCTTGTGTTTCTAGTTATGATGTTTACATACTATTTGTGTCTGTTGTTCGCATATCGTAGAAGAACTATAAAGTGTCAGTGAAAACGTTTTCAGAATGAGCAAATGAGTCGGCCTCTATATTGTTAGGATCCGGACGTTCTACGGACATTTGATTCTGCTCAGTCATATGCCACCTGGCAGCGAGAGCGGACACTTGTTCTTGAGCTGCAAATATAATTCTCGTGATCATTTTTGGTTTAAAGGGGAATCAATTGTGGAGAGGGTATAATGAGAAATTGGATGCGGCAAATGGCTCGATCTATGGGGATAACGAAGGATATTACAAACAAATCTGGAAGGGTGACCACATCAGGCAACACACACCCTGTGTCAGGCTGCATATACCCAGCCACACTCATCTCCCCAGACAACCAGTTCAGCAGCATGGATTTCATCATTTTGTCGATGCAATTTGTCATCTACAATGAATGTATGCACCTGGTTGTCCACCTCAATCAAGCTGCACCCTGGTTCCTTCCTGAAACCCCTGTCCTGCATCATTCTTCTCACCTTTGCTGTATCATCCCATCTGCCAGCAGCAGCATAGATGTTCGAAAGAAGCACATAAGTTGCAGCATCCTGTGAGTCCCGCTTCAGAAGGTGTTGTGCTGCACGTTCAGCAACCTCCACGTTCCCATGGATTCTGCAGGCACCAAGCAAGGCCCCCAACACAGAAGCATCTGGTTCAGTTGGCATTTTGTTAATGAAGTCCTCTGCCTCACCCAATCGCCCTGCTCGGCCAAGAAGGTCCACCATGCAGCCAAAATGTTCTACTGCAGGAGTGAGGCCATGATCTCGACTCATGGAATCAAAATAGTGATAGCCTTCATCCACTAGGCCCACATAGCTACATGCAGAGAGAACACATAGATAGGTAATACTGTCTGGCTTCAGGCATTCCTTTGGCATTTGTTCGAATAGTTGCAGGGCCTCCACAGCACACCCATGCTGAGCATATCCTGCAATGATCACACTCCAAGAGACGACATCTCGTACAGCCATATTGTCAAACACTTGACGTGCATCCTTCATGTCCCCGCATTTCGCATACATGGCAGCAAGGGCACTCTCTAGAATGATATCTGATGGAATGCCAGCTTTGACAATGTCTGCATGGACCTTTTTGCCCCTTCCCAGTGCTGCCAGGCTGGCACATGCATTGAGAACACAAGTGAATGTGACAATGTCGGGAGTAACCCCTTCCTGTATCATTTGCTCGTAGGTCTCAAGAGCCCCCCTACCACTCTCATGCTGAGCATATCCTGTAATCATGGAGCTCCAAGAGACAACATCTCGTTCAGCCATGTGGTCAAACACTTGACGTGCATTCTTCATGCTTCCACATTTCAAATACATGCTTACAAGGGCATTCTCCAAATTAATGCTTGAGGCAATTCCAGCTTCGATGATGTTAGCATGGACCTCTTTGCCCTTTTTCAGGGCTGCCAGGTTGGCACATGCATTGAGAGCACAAATGAAAGTGACCCTGTTGGGAGTGACTCCTTCCCGTATCATCTGCTCGTAGATCAGAAAAGCCTCCATACCACAACCATGCTGAACATATCCTGCAATCATTGCACTCCATGAGACCACATCTCGGTCAGCCATTTTATCAAACACTTGGAGTGCATTCTTCATGTTCCTGCACTTGGCATACATGTTAACAAGGGCAGTCTCCAAAATGATGTCTGAAACAATCCCAGCTTTTATGATGTAAGCATGGACCTTCTGACCCTTTTCCAGGCTTGCCAAGCTGGCACACACATTGAGAACACAAGTGAACGTGAACTTATCTGGGATCCCGCCATCCCGTATCATTTGCTCATAGCTCTCCAAAGCCTCCCTACCATAACCATGCTGTGCATATCCTGCGATCAATGCATTCCATGAGACTGTATTTCGTTGTGTCATTCTGTCAAACACTTGCTGCGCATCCACCACGCTCCCACATTTGGCATACATGGTAACAAGCGCGTTCTCCAAATTGATATATGATGCAATTCCAGCTTTGATGATGTCAGCATGGACCTCTTTGCCCTTTTCCAGGGCTCCTAGGCTGGCACACGCATGGAGAACGCAAATGAATGTGACCTTGTTGGGCTTCATCCCCTCTTGTATCATTTGCTCATAAATACCCAAAGCCTCCCTACCACAACCATGCTGAGAATATCCTGTGATCATCACATTCCAGGATATCACATTTCGGTGGGCCATACTGTCAAACACTATGCGTGCATCCCTTAGGCTCCCACATTTGGCATACATAGCAGCAATGGCAGTCTCCAGAATGATATCTAGGCCAATTCTAGCTTTGATGATATCAGCATGCACCTCTTTGCCCTTGCTCTGGGCTCCAAGGCTGGCACACGCATTCAGAATGCAAATGAATGTGACCCTATCAGGTGTCACCCCTCCCCCTTGCATTTGCTCATACATCTCAAAAGCCTCCCTACCACCCCCATGTTTTGCATATCCTCCCAGAATTATATTCCATGTATAAATATCTCGTTCAGTCATTTTGTCAAACACTTGGCGTGCATCCTCCACACTCCCGCACTTTGCATACATGTTGACGAGGGTATTTAGTAGAAAGATGTTTGGCTTGATTCCACTTCGGGTGATGTGGGCATGCACCTGCTTTCCCTCTCTTAGGCCTTTCATGGCGGTACACTCCTGCAAGACACAAATATATGTATTGGCATCTACCTGCATGTCTCCTTGGTTCAAAATGTGCAGCACATCCTTCAGACGTCCTGCCTTACATAGAGTCCTCACATCCCCACGAGTGTGAGAACAGTTGTTGTTGACTCCCTCTTTTGATGCTTCAAGCAAGGCTGATTGTGGGTGATAATCATATTCATCTGCAGCCCTTGTTTGACGAGACTCTGTCCTTCGACCATGAGCTGGACCATCACCAGAGCGTGCTTGACCTTGTATCATGCCGGTTGCCTTGGCTTTCCCCCACAGAGGGTTCAGCAAATGCTCAATCCAGAAAGCCTCCTTTAGGCAATTATGTCTGAAGTATGGTGAAAGGTTATGGACAACTCTCCACATCTTTCCCTTGATCCCACATGACCAAAGTCGGAGCCATAGACCGTTTCTCCCACATCGTGTCATAAGCCTTTTTGACATCCAAGAAAAAAACAAAAGTGGGTTTCCATTCTTTTTTCGTCCCCTGGATAATCTGGCTTAGAGTGAAGACATGATCCACACAGCCCCTGTTTCGCCAAAAGCCAGCTTGGCCTTCGTGGAAACAACCTCTAGATTCCAGATCAACCTCGAGACGAGTACTTGTAACTCTGCAGAATATCTTGCCATCCGCATTGAGGAGCGTGATGCCTCGGTAGTTTCCCGGTTCTTCTCTGTCACCCTTCTTGTATAGATTGACAATGACCCCCTGTCGCCAGCGAAAGGGGATCATTTCAGTCCTCCAGATAAGGTTAAAGAGAAGTACAAGGGCCTCTATCATGGGATCGCCGCCGTGCTTGATAAGCTCGTTGACTATGCCATCAGGTCCACCAGCTTTATATCCGTTTAACTGGTCAATTGCTTCCACAACCTCAGAAAAACTAATGGGAGCGTTGTAAGCCTTTAGAGGAGAGAGAGAGAGAGAGAGAGAGAGAGAGAGAGAGAGAGAGAGAGAATGTACGCATAAGAAATTGTTAGCCAAAGCCTTGTGGCCACAGACCCTGCGCCCGGTTGGGGCAGTACAAGTGGGATAGACACTACCTTTGTGAGGGGCTCACTCCAGTTGTGGGACTTACCTTGATATAGACGATTCTGGCTTGCCGGATTTCCTCCAGAAAAGCCCTTCACACAAGCATCAAATCGACTGTGTGTGAGCTGCCCAGCAATAAGACCCAAACAGGGCCAGGGCTTTAGGCTCAGCCGATATTGCAAGTTGGTGAACTTAAGTGCAGAGGCTATGTTCTTGATGGTCCTGAAGAGGGTCGTTCTCTGGGCACTCACAGCATCGAGATGCAACATCAGCCGGTTATGAATATATTTCCGACACCAATCAATGGTGGGAAGAAGATGTAGGGAGATGACTGCTGTCATACGTACATAACTTCCAGCTCAGCTTTGATCCACAAAAAAGCGCCCTGGGGCGTACCAAGTAAGCCCTAAATCTCTAAACCTGCAGGTGGGAACTAGGAAAGCTTGATACCTCGCACTAAGTAGCCATGCCATCGCTGGTCATATGAGGTGCAGAGTGCTGATGCTGCATAACGCAAGACTCCTCTGTTGCAATGGCTGATCTAGTGCCCACTTCCTTCCACTTCTTCCTGCAGGGACTGAGGTCCATTCTCATCTCTAGTAAATGGAAGTGCGTCAGTTTTCAAAATGTTTCTCTTGGAAACAGAGGGACCGTTTGCTGTGACTCAAGGGACCTGAGTCGGGTAGTGCAGTCTGTCAGCTGCAGCAGATCTGACTTGAGGAGGGTTAGGACAGCTTCAACCTGCCCGCTGGAAGGCGGCAGTGCATATTGCGAAAATTCGAGCAGGAGCAGCCATGGTATAAGTCCGAGAGGGAGCAGCCATGGTAGCGAGTACGATAGGTATGGCATGGTCCCGCAGCTCCGTGCATTTTCCGAACTTCATTGCATTAGGATATGCTTCAAAGAGTCTCAATGCAATTGCAGGGCAGTGGCGATTAGTAGAGCAGGGCCACGTTCATGTACATGGGAATCAGGAAGGAGGCCACAAATGCCAAAATACGAACCTTTGTGACGATTGTTTTGTAGACCCCAGTCGATTGTGGGACAATAGAGGCAGAAAGATCCATCCTAGAGAACCAGATTTCAATCACAAGAATACCAATGAGGGGCCACCGATTGATAGCTCCACGAAACCTGCTTGGGTGAAGGGTGAGTTGGAGAAACTGGATGCAGCTAGGACCAAATATTCGAAAATTGAAAAAACAGACAAGGAGAAGATTTGGAAGAAATATTTTTCAAATCCCTGTCAACCCTTGGAGAATCAAGGCAGAATCTATCCTAGAGGACAAGAAATCGAGCACAATAGTACCAACAACGGGCTATGGATTGATGGCAACAAGAAACCTCTATGGGTAGGTGGTCAATTGAAAGCAGTGTCAGCAATGCTGTGCAACGCAGGCACCCATGTCATAGCGACCCCCTTCGAAAGGTGTGGGGATGTGAGGACACTATGTAAGGCAGGACAATTGAAGGAGACTTTGCAGATTTTGAAGGAAGGAGGCATTGTGGCAGACTCCAAAACTTATGTCTCTCTCTTGCAGCAGTGCATCAAAATGAAAGGCCTAGCAGAGGGAAAGCAAGTGCATGCCCATATTATCCAAAGTGGATTCAAGCCAGACATCTTTCTACATAACACCCTCATCAACATGCATGCCAAGTGCGGGAGCATTGAGGATGCATGCCAAGTGTTTGACCAAATGCCCGATCGAAGTTTGATTACATGGAATATAATGATGGCAGGGTATGCCAAGCAGGGATATTGTAGGGAGGCCTTGGAGACCTATAAGCATATGAAGCGGGAAGGGGTGACACCCAACCGAGTCACGTTCATTTGCGTTCTCAAGGCTTGTGCTAGCCTGGCCTCCCTACAAAAGGGCAGAGAAGTCCATGCCGACATCGTGAAAGCTGGAATTGCGCCAAACATCATCCTGGACACTACCCTTGTGGACATGTATGCCAAATGTGGGAGCATTGAGGTTGCAAAAGGGGTGTTTGCAAAAATGGCTGAACGTGATGTAGTGACATGGAATGCGATGATTGCAGGATACGCCCAGCATGGGTGTGGGCTGGAGGCTTTGGAGACCTATGATCAAATGATACAGGAAGGGGTGAAACCAGACCAGGTCACCTTCGTTTCCATTTGCAATGCTTGTGCCAGCCTGGCAGCCCTGGACAAGGGCAAAGAGGTCCATGCTGATATTATAAATGCTGGGATTGTCCCAAACATCATCTTGGGCAATGCCCTCGTGTACATGTATGCCAAATGCAGGAGCATTGTGGATGCAAAAAGAGTGTTCAACAATATGGCTGAACGAGATGTGGTGTCCTGGAATGCAATGGTTGCAGGATATGCCCAGCATGGGTGTGAGATGGAGGCTTTGGAGACCTATGAGCAAATGATGTGGGAAGGGGTGAAGCCCGACCATGTCACGTTTGTTTGCATTTGCAATGCATGTGCCAGCTTGGCAGCCCTGGAAAAGGGCAAAGAGATCCATGCCAGAATCATGGAAGCTGGAATTATGCCAAATATCATCCTGGACACTGCCCTCATCAACCTGTATGCCAAATGTGGGAGCATCAAGGATGCAAAAGTAGTGTTTGACAATATGGCTGAACGAGATGTGGTGTCCTGGAGTGTGATGATCACAGGATATGCCCAACATGGGTGTGGACTCGAGGCTTTGAAGACCTATGAGCAAATGATTTGGGAAGGGGTGAAACCTGACCAGGTCACATTTGTTGGTGTTTGCAATGCGTGTGCCAGCATGGGAGCCCTGGAAAAGGCCAAAGAAGTCCATGCTGACATCACGAATGCGGGAATTACAGCAGATATCGTCTTGGACAATACCCTCCTGGACATGTATGCCAAATGTGGGAGCATTGAGGATGCAAAGGGAGTGTTCAATAATATGGCTGAACGAGACGTCGTGTCATGGACTGCAATGATCACAGGATATGCCCAGCATGGGTGTGGGATAGAGGCTGTGGAGACCTATGCGCAGATGATCAGGGAAGGGGTGAAGCCCAACCATGTCACGTTTATTTGTGTTTGCAATGCATGTGCCAGCCTGGCAGCCCTAGAGAAGGGCAAAGAGGTTCATGCCCACATAATGAAAGCTAGAATTGTACCAGATATCATTCTGGGCAATGCTCTTGTGGATATGTATGCCAAATGCGGGAGCATCAACGATGCAAAGGGAGTTTTTGACAGTATGGCAGAACGAAATGTGGTGTCATGGAATGCATTGATTGGCGGATATGCCCAGCATGGGTGTCGTAGGTATTCCCTGCAACTATTTCTTGACATGCTAAAAGAAGGCTTGATGCCAAACAGTATCACCTTTATAGGAGTGCTCTCTGCATGTAGCCATGGGGGCCTAGTGGATGAAGGCATACACTACTTTGACTCCCTGAGTCAAGATCATGGTCTCACTCCTACATTGGAGCACTTTGGCTGCATGGTGGACCTTCTTGGCCGTGCAGGGCAATTGGATGATGCAGAGGACTTCATCAACAACATGCCAATCACACCCGATGTTGTGGTGTGGAAAGCCTTGCTTGGTGCTTGCAGAATTCATGGCAATGTGGAGGTGGCAGAACGGGCCGCAAAATCTATTCTCAAGTGCAATCGACATGATGCTGCAACTTACATATTGCTATCAAACATCTATGCCGCATCTGGGAGGTGGAATGATACTGCCAAGGTCAGAAAAATGATGGAAGTCAGAGGGGTCAGAAAGGAGCCAGGTTGCTGCTGGATTGAGGTTGGCAACAGGTTGCACACATTCGTGGTAGATGACAAATTGCATCCACGAATCGCAGATATCCATGCTGAGCTAAGAAGATTGTCTGGGCAGATGCAGGCGGCAGGGTATGTGCCTGACACTCGCGTTGTATTGCATAATGTTGAGGAGGAGCAAAAGGAATTGTCTCTTTGCCACCACAGTGAGAAACTGGCCATTGCTTTTGGGCTGATCAGCACGGCCCCCCATACGCCTCTCCGGATCATCAAGAACCTTCGTGTGTGTGGTGACTGCCATGCCGCCACCAAGTTTATCTCAAAGATTGTCGGACGAGCAATTATTGTACGGGATGCTAACCGTTTTCACCATTTCCAAGATGGAGTTTGTTCTTGTGGGGAATACTGGTGAGATAGGGCGAGGTTCCATGGGCACTCCCAATCGCAACCCCAAGGAATCGCCCCCAAGATGGAATCGCCCCCAAGATGGAATCGCCCCTCCAAAACATGAGGGGGTGGTTCCATGGAGATCCTTCTAATCGCCCCTCCTTAAATCAACTGCATTCCACGAGGCTGCAGGCCCCACAGGAGGAAGAAAAACAAAGTGTTCTGACAGGGGACTGTACAATTCAATCACCCCCTCCTGAAGGGTCTTGATTTTTGCGCCCCCATGGAAGGGTGGATTCACTGGGGCGACCCTCAAGAATGTCTATTAAAACCAATGAGTGGGCTCTCTCTTTACACATCTTTTTTTAAAAGAAGGGAAACACCGAGGAGCGACCGCTCACAAACCAGGCCCCTTAATTACAGTGAAAAACTAGACTCTTTCTTATTAGTAACCTTACATGAGCACCAAGGACAAGGTTCAAGGGCACAGCCCAGGGAAGGGGGAGAAGATAAATACCACCCATCAGGGTAACAGCATTTGAGCCCAGAATCACCTGGAGTCTCTGCACTACATATCCAACTTCATACTTTCTTTCATCTTTTTTCTTAAGAAAAAAGGGACAGAGGCCCTTAATCTTTTATTAAGCAAGGAAAAATAACCTTGCTAAGGCCATGAAGACTGATAGAGGAGACACTGCTCCATGACCAAGTTCAAAGACAAGAACGGAAGCAACCAAAAGACTAGAAGCTGCCTCTTTTGCGCTTAGGATGATCAAAGGAGAGATGAGCCTTGGATTTTCCTTTCCTAAAGCTACGGCGGTGTCGACAATGAAGCTTCATTCATACTTTAGTCTCATTCTAAATAACTCATCAGGCCGATGATTTAAGATATTCACCCTTAACTGCCTAGATAGAATTATTTTCACCACTACTTCTCACTTGAGTTTTACTCTCACATACCTACCACAATTGATCCAAAAACAATTCACCTTATAATTTCAGAGAACTCCACAGTTTAGAGAAAGATTGCAATATATCTGTGGGGATCAAGCCTAATTTTTCGTATGGAGGTAGTTCATCTGTTTTTGTAATTAATTTCATGGAGGAAACCATGAAACTACTTGCATGGAGGTAGTTATAAATTTTATTATTGCGAGGCCACAGAGGCGTCGCAGGCAGGCCAACAAAAATCAAGGGTAACAATGCGGAAAAACAATATTGGGCCACCCTAATTCCGAAGAATGCCTCATAGTTTCATAAAAAGACCCAAGTGGGGTGACAGTACAACTAGCCAAAAGGAGAAGAGAGAGAGAAGACTCCGGCCGAAGCCAACATAACTAAAAGCACTTCGCCTTGCGGCTACTGCCCCCTTTCGGGGGGTGGGGGAATGAGATAATTGATAATGGCACTGAGCATTTTGGTTTGCATTATTCGGGCTTGACGGCCTTTAATTACAGATTGTCCAAGACCCCCAAACAGGGACAAGTCAAAGTAAATACTTAGCTTCCATGACAAACTTAGAGCCAGGCATCTTTGAATTTGCCATTGCAGAAGAGGCCTTGTGGGCTGAGAGTCCAGGAGCAGACGCTGGCGTTGCAGGCCTCGCTGTCGAAGAAAGCCCAGCCCTTGTACACCACTTCGTGCACGGTGATGCCCTTGGACTTGGAGTACATGTCGCAAGCGTACTTAGTTCTGCCCCACATCGATGTGGCGAAGGAGAAGCTCCAGTCATGTCCATTCAGCACTTCCTTGGTTTCCAAACAGTCGTTGTTGGCCGAGCCGCAGCAGGTGACTACTATTGTGTCTCCCATGCTATTCACGATCTGGACAGTAGCACTTGCTGAGGCGAGTTGATGCCCCATCAATAGCATGGTCAGCACCAATACAATGGCGGTGGTGGTCGAAGCCGCCATGGGATTGGGGCTGTACAAGGCGCAGTCTTATGCCTATAGTGAGTTACGTTCTGCAAGACCACTAAACATGTGCTGCAGGCACCAAGTAGTACTGAACGTGAAGGAAGATGGTGACTAGAGCTGTAGGATGGGATAATTTAAAGCCTGCTAGTTCGCTTGTTCTCCTTCTCTGTGCAGGCGTTAGAAGAGGCGAGGTGGGTGGGACTGAGCGTTACATTGCCGCCTACAATGATGCGGGAACCTACTCTCGCCCCATCCCTGAGATCCGCCGCATCTAGTACCCATCGCGGCACTAGTACTAGTCCTCTCGATGAACTAAGGGAGACCGCACTCATGTGCACCTGCTTCTTTAAGTAAATCGGAGATGTCAACCGGAACAAGGCAAGGATTCCTCCACAGCTTCAGGAGAGCCAGTAGCTACAAATTAAATTCAATCGATCGTCTCTGTAGATCACCCAAGAACATAGTCACCCACAACCTGCGAGATCTAGTGGTCTAGGGGGATGGCATGCTCGCTCTTCCTCGTAGTGTGTGCACGCACACGATGGCCAGATTACTATTACTTAGGGAGAGACTTGCGAGGTGCAGATTATCGATAATTGAACGTTTCAGAGTGTTCTTGAGGTTTATTTTCCTCTAGAGGCAGGGGAAGGGAAGAGATTAACTCAGCGGAAGTGTTTTGAATTGTCCGGAGGCCAGGACAATGGTACACTGGCCCGACATTTTCTTTCTTCCCAGTAGAGTTCCCCATGGATAGAACCTTGGAAGACTTGGCGTCAAATGAACCGAGCAAGTGATTTCAAACACTTGTCTGCTCAAATAGATGTGCAGCTTCTTACTACTCTCTGCAAAAGTACCGGCTAGTTGGAGCCCAGAGGATCCCTGGCCATCCTTGTTTCGAAGCACCGACCTCCCCCCTCTACCAAATACCTGGGCATCGAGAAGACGAGGCAAACTCTGTAATGCATCCTCTTTCGAGCGGCTAATGACACAAACCCATTGCTTCCTGGCAATGGTGCCCTTAAGGATCGAGCGGCCTGCTGCAGCAAAGTTAAGCTGAGAAAAAAGAAGAGGGTGGGCGCGAGATTGATGCAGGGTTCGGTGTCGAATTTTCCTCGAATTTATTAGCTACCCAAAGAATATTCCACAACGAAACGAAATTTGCGAAACTCAAAAATCTGCGAAACTATTTCCATGGGTTCACACTAGCACTGGTCACAACACATTTAAGAACAAGTAGCCCCTTTTCATAATAGGCGCGAGAGTGGGCAGTGAGGCTTCAGCTCACGCTTAAGGTCTTCGCCCATGGATAATTTCGCAGGGCAAAACTCTCTACCAACCAGCCTGGGTTTAAATTACACTGTAGTTGAAAGGACCAATATGTGAGAGGTTGGTAGCGCTTACGCAAGCAGATAGGCTTAGGGCCTGGCCGCACGGGGGGTTGCGAGCCGGAATCGGCCAGCTAACCCCCACTGCCCGCTTAACGGGGTCGCAGAGAGAATCTCCGTCGCGTAAGATACGGATTCTGTCGGGGGCATGTCGCGGATAATTTTATCGGAAATTTCGTTAGAATCGGGGGTTACCAACTGTATAGTTGGAGGTCCGTTTGCGGGAAATATCAAACTATCTGGATGAAAGTCGATGGATTCCACGCTCCGAGTTCTTCTATCATCGTGGGAACTTGGCATAGGGGACGTTGGGGCGGAGAGGAAGGCACAGCGGCTTAGTGCTGACGCTTCGCAAGACTGCGAGCATCCGGATATGGGAGCTGGAGCTTGCAACAATGGAGTGGATGGAGGTTCACAAACTGCCTGGTGCGTCGAATTTTTGGAGCCTTTGTCACCTTTCACGCTGTGTGTCTGTTTGCGCCTTAGTGATCTGGTTTGTCTAACGACCAACTGCTGCTGCTGCTGCTGTATCAAGCAGTTGCCACAAATTGGCATGCTATACATGAGAGACAGAATGTACTCATACAACGTTTGTTGTGGGTTGTGGCCATAGCCCCGCGTCCAGTTTGGACCGAACAAGGGGGAACATACAGTACATACCTTTGTGAGGGGCTTGCTCCAGCAGTGGGACGTACCTGAAATGTAGAGAGAGAGATGGAGGGAGAGCTCATTCAATTATGGTGCATGCACTAAATGGAAAAACCCAGGGACTTCCAAGAATAGTGAATGTGGAGTTTTGTGGTTTCAACTAACTTTTTCTCTATTGAAGGATGTTATGAGCTTCAGGAATATAGTCGGGGTTGCGAAAATATGTCTTACTCATTTTCCAAGTGCATGACTTCAACTGGTGAAATGTAGGCTGTGCATACTGCGTGTTGCCTCTATTCAGGATTAGGGACGGACCTGTTTGGAAATTTGCAAGTTCTGAGGTTCATACAGTCCATTACCCTAATTACCTTGGCCTTCTATGATGTGGACCATACATCAGTTTGGTTGAGGTAATATTAAGATTAGTCAGGATGAGTGAGATGTTGAAGGTGCTGAAAGTGCTGAAGGTTTTGACAATTTTGCAGGTGGACTATGCTTGAACTCCAGAAGAAGTGCAACAGCATTTTCAGTCATGTGGCACAGTGAATCGTGTCACAATCCTGACGGACAAGTTCGGACAACCAAAGGGGTGCGTTCCCAGACCCTTGTGAGAACCTGTATTTTGTCTTCTCGATCGGTACTTCTGGTTCAATATGCGAGAAAGGTAGGATATCAAACATATCAGGTCTGATTGTTGTACCATTTATGGTGTTAGATTGCTAGTTTGGATGTATTCATGGTGGGGTGCAGGTATGCGTATGTTGAGTTTGTAGAGGTGGAGGCAGTTCAAAATGCTATCCTGCTTAGCGAATCTGAGTTACATGGCCGCCAACTCAAGGTTCTTGCAGTTCCATGCCTGTACCTGCTTGTGTTATTGAATGGACTGCAAATCCAATCCACCAGACATCATGCCACAACTAGCAAAATGCAATTGTGCTATGAATATGTGCAGCAGAAAAGTTAGAGTGGAAATCCCTTGAGGCTTGTGGACACCCACCCATGACCATAAGCATACCCAGAAATAGGTGTATAAGGTCCAGGCCGGTATGTGGAAGTGGCTCCATGTCAAGAGCTTCATCCCACTTCAGCAACACATCTCTGCTTGATAATTCGTGAGCCTCGTATGACTGTCTTTTCCTCTTCCTGCTTTTCTTCACATGGTCTTTGGCATGGTCTGAGTAGATGAGAATCATGTTTGTTGCACACATAACAAGCTGCAAACTTGAGAGGAGCATGGACATTATGAATTTGAATGAAGGTTGCTCATGTCTGTAATTGTGCATGACTGTGGGCAGGGGCCTTGTTGGTGGCAATGGAGGGGCCTCCTCTTCAGCTGGTGGGTCGGGGTTCGGTGGGTTCCAGGGTGGTGTGAATGCAGGTCTTGGAGGCTCAGGAGGCTGCCAAGGTGCTGGGAACGTTGGGCCTGCAGGTTCAGGCGGGTTCCAGGGAGGCAGCTCAGGAGGATGCCAAGGTGCTGGGAACGCTGGGCCTGCAGGTTCAGGCAGGTTCCAGGGAGGCGGCTCAGGAGGATACCAAGGTGCTGGGAACGTTGGGCCTGCAGGTTCAGGTGGGTTCCAGGGAGGCGCCAACGTTGGTCGTGGAGGCTCGGGTGGATTCGAGGGCAACATCAACGTCGGTGTAGAAGGCTTCTCAGGCCAGGCACCAATTTGGGAAGCTTCACACCCATACAATGCACGAGGTGATCTGTCCGACTCCGACTGATTGTCCTCCGTGGGTTCCTCCGTATTTTGTGCCTGTATGCAGGAAAGTACTTTACTACATGCAAGCTCGGCTTTTAGAATTCTTTGTGCTTCAGTAGACTAGTGAGTGCAAAGCTGGCCTTATGTAGTTGGCACAGTAACATGGCATGCCACAATAGTAGTGCTGTACACAATTTTGAAACTAGGCACTGCTACATGTTTTGAAGGAAAGATAGTGATGGACACAAAATACAGTGGACAAAATCTCCAGCAGTATGATTAATTCTATCATTGTATCAAGCTGTATTTTTGTCAATGGACTTATTTTGCGAGTGATCATACAGCTGCACTAGCCCGTCCCTTCTTTTAGATACATCAGGACCATGAAAGAGCTTAGCATTGCCAAAATCAGAGTCAGCACTGTGAGATTGGTGGACCATATGACCAGGGAGGGCACACCAAAGGAGCCATCGCAAACGCAAGGGGATATGCTTTTTGAGATACCATTGCTACTCCTCAACACATGTTTTGTCCCTGAGTATAGGGGCCATTAGGGGACTTTCTATGTTGAGAATTGTCCCTCTCATTCAAGGGGAAAATATTGGACTTCTGGGGATGGTTGGCCCTTGGGATAGTGTAGGTGCTCTCAGTAGACCCACTCTTCCCTTTGTGGCTATGCAGGCGACTTGACAACCCCACATCATCGTTGGATGGGTACTTTTACTCGGTCTCTTAAAATGTCTATTTCTTGGGAAGGATCTTCAGTGGAGAGCAAGCAACATGCTGCTTCCCTCTCTAAGCTCTGATGGAATCTGCCATCTAATGGTGTGGGGTACGTTTGTCAGATAGTGCAGTGTCATTCTGCCACTCGAAGGTTCTATGATCTGTGTGAAATTTCTTTCTTCTTGTGAGGAGCTCTGAGTACCCTCACTCAGCTCTATTAGTGATGGTGGGCTCCTGTACAATTTGTCATCCTCCTATGCTGGCAAGTTTTTTGCTGATTGAGAAGTGTTTTGTTTAATTTTCTCAAATTGGACAAGTAAGCTTTAATTGTCACTTAGTTGACTGGTTGGGGTTTCAGGGGACTCTATCTCTGGTTCAGATGATTGCAAGCTCATAGACAACTTGCTAACCTCACATAGCCTAGGATATTCAGCAGTTAACTTCCACCTGGTGATCATGGCTGTCTACTACTTCCAAGCAACTTCATGTGGCTGAATTGAGCATTGTCTAGACGCTTCTATGTGATCGCGGGCCTCACCTAGGAGCCCTTATCGTCATGTTATGTTACGTTAACCAGCTCCTGTCTATGTTTGCTGCTCAAATCTCTCTACTCTCACTTATTTCTCCCGAGTTGTGGGCAGCAAGTTCAGATGCATCAAAGCCACAGCCTGGTTCTTAGCTCTTCTCACCCCATCACACACAGGATCAAATCCTTCCATAGTGACAAGCTACAAGCTGGCCATCGAACATTTGAACCATTGTTTGATGAGGATAAACATGTTGTACTTTACTTCACTCTTCAACCCACAAACCAGAGCGCCAAACCAGATGCCAGTTGGGCTGAAAAGAGCAGTAACTATACACCTTCGCACTTGCTAAGCAATCTCTAGGAATCCCACACGAATATGTACAGATGGAGTAACACACCAAACAACGGTGAGACTGTCAACAGTCTCACAGTCATGGAAAGCTATGGTTGGATGGGGGCCTGAAATGTTTGCATAATTATAAAACACTGAGTAGTACATCCTCTGCCCAAAGAAAAACGAGGCCAACTCCCGTGGAAAAACTATGTTACTGGTTCAGAACTATTCAACATTTCTCTTCTATTTAGCTTACTTGATGTCGTCAAGTATGCAAGCGTTGGCCAGCAGATGACAGTCGTTCTCTCAACTCAGCAAACGGATCTGGGATTCGAATCTCATGTAAAGGTACCTGTCGAGGCTGTCGAACGTCTGATCCAGCATCCTACGTCACATGGTCACAATGTGGTTACTGCATCTAATCCAATATTTGCACAAACGGACTCCAAACCAATGTGTTTGTGAGGTCTACATTAATGTGGCTATGAGATGCCAACCTGGATCATCTGTAGGAGTAGATACCTACTTGGGTGTGCTCGGATCTCATCAAGGTCATCGAATCCCAATGCTAGGGACCTGCAAGTGCACTCTACAATTGAGTCATTGAAGTTGCACATTACATTGCCACACTTTATGCTGAAAGCTGAGCTAGTTGAGAGTACCACAAATCATAGGGATTCTCTCACAAATCATAGGGATTCTCTCCCAACTCCTCTTCCAAATACATCTCGACTCTTGGCAGCAGTTCGTGCACAATGTGCTTCATCCTTTGTCTAGACATCACCGGGGTGTTGTCAATGTAATTGCACATTATCCTGCCTGCACACAATGAAATTGATTAGTTTCCACCAATAGCACCTGAGGACATATGAAGGCTGGTGTAAACACACCTAGTTTTGTTTCTCGGAATATGGCCTTCTCCACTAGGTCCATTGAGTAGTACCCATAGCAAAAGTGTTTGTAGCCATGCCAATAATCTTCTATCATGTGACAATCAGAAAATCAAAAGTATCAAAAAATATCAAGTCTGTAGCATGTTGAGGGGCTGCTCAGCAGAAAGCCCACCCTCGAGGCTATTCTTGGGTGAGGGGGGATGGGATGGGAATGATCTTATTGGAATCATCCTAGGCTTCGATTGTCTTCCTACCATAGGGATTCTCTTGTGCACAGATTTCATTCATGCCGTAGAGGCGACACTCTTCATTGGCCTCCTTCAATGCAGACTGCCCGGAATAAAATATATTGCTACTACTGCCCTGAAGTCGGTGCATGCACCTGATTCCAAATCTCTTGCATCTCTCTCCTCACATTTGAATAAAACTGGATAAAAAGAAGAAAGAAAAGTGGTTCAATAACAAAGCGTCTCGAAAGTTCTATCTCCCCAAGCCTATGTAGGGTGTCACATCCTTGCGGGCCCTAATATAAGAGGGCAAACATTCATTGCCATATTTTAATGTCCTTGAAGTTGACAACAATTTTTCTGACTTCTCACCAGCAGACATCTTCAACAAAGGACAATGGAAATTGAACAACAATTCAACTGCAGTTACATGGCTCTCCTGTTGGTTCTATTGCTTAGGACTGCCGTCTCCAGATACAGGGGATGGACAAGCTCACTCCAGAACATGAACTCCACTGCACATTAGTGCTCAATACCATACGGCAATCAGGGTAAGAAACAATTACAGCATGGTTGTGGGGCATGAGTCTTGCATATGAATTTGGGTGGAAAAAATGCTCATTGGGATATCATCAACCTTTGTCTGCTTTCTGGCTTGGTCTGGATTGTAATGAGGCCAGCAAGTTGTTGGGGTCATACTTATTCTACAACAAATCCAGACAGAGAGTGCAGCAGAGGCACTTGAAGTCATTACCACCAATGCCTCCAACATCTCTTTCTGAATGAACCTTGTGGGCCCTGTGCCTTGTTTCTTCCACATATGGTTGCTAGAGGCAAATGCTCAGGGTCCTAGCTTTTAAAGAAAAATGCTTGGAACATTATTTTAATTAATTCTGGACTTTTGGCTTAAATCCGGACTAAACTTAATATATATTTGTATTAAAATTAATTGAAATATTAATAATATCATGTGTGATTGAACTTTGTGAAATTTCAGGTGATGTCATACTTGTTTCAAAATGTGTCATATAAGAGGTCCATTTGACATTGAAGTGCTAATGTGAAGTAACAATATTGAACGTCCACTTGGAAGTCAAATAAAGTAAAATTCCATTGCAGGATCATGATAAACAAATGGGTCGCATCGAACTTGGGCCAAACTCATACTCTACCATACTCAATACAACTTGCTAGTAATTTTATTGATTGAATCTTCATATGAAGCACAATGTTTACATACCACGCCATTGGAATGAATCATGTTTTGGATCTGACAAAGCAGTGAAATATTAGAATAGCATGAAACATTTGGAAGAGGTACTAGGGTAGTACAATAAGGTTTGGGGTGTAACTAGAGAGAAGTGTAATAAGGTTTGGGTTTAAAAACACTATTGGACAAACAAATATGGAAGACTCGCACTCGCTAGAACTTGGTGTGTGTTAGTAGGATAAAATAAAATAAAAAATGGAGAAACAAATATTATGAAAGAGTCATTGGGACGGAGAAGTATTTAGATTGAGGATTCGTCCTTGGAACCTGGTATTAACATATGGTTATGGTATGGATACTTCATTCTCATTTGCAAAGGAAGAGTAAGGGTTTAGACGTAACAATGGCGTAGGGTTTTGTTTAGGGTTCCCGGCGAGGGTTTAGGGTTTGGGTTGAAGGCAGAAATGGTGAGCATACATGCCGGAAGACTCGCACTCGCTACAACTTAGTGTTGTTAGTAAGCCTGTAGTACTAAGCAAAATAAAAATGAAGAACCTAATATTATGGAAGTGTAGTCATTGCATCAAACAAGTATTTAAATGAAAGACTCGTCTTTGGAACCTGATATTAAGATACATAGAATGCAAAGTTCGATAAAAAAGGTAAGTGCATGTCAATCCAAACCAAAGGCAAAACCTTGCGCAAGGTGAAGGCCGAAGAGATTTGAATAACCATAAATAGTTATGGTTATGGTATGGATATTTCATTACCAGTTGGAAGGAAGGGTAAGGGTTTACACGTAACAATGGCGTAGGGTTTTCCTTAGGGTTTTCGACGAGGGTTTAGGGCTTGGGTTGAAGGCAGAAATGGTGAGCATACATGCCGGAAGACTCGCACTCGCTACAACTTAGTGTGTGTTAGTATGGTACAAAATGGACATTTGGTTACATTGAAGAGATTTGGATAACTAAAATGGTTATGGTTATGGTATGGATAGTTGATTCCCATTTGCAAAAGGAAGGGAAAGGGTTCTGGGGTATTGGGTTAAGGGTAAATGTTTAGGGTTTTCTAGTAAGGGTTTAGGGTTTTGGTTTAAGTTACAAAATAGACAAACACTTATGGAAAACTCCAGACTTCGCTAGAACTTAGTGTTGTTAGTAGGGTAGTAGTAAAAAAAAAAAAAATGAAGAACCTAATATTATGGACAAGTATTTAAATGAAAGACTCGTCGTTGGAACCTGGACCTAGTATTAAGATGTAACATAGAAAGCAAACTGTAACATGCCTAAATGCATGTCAATCCAAAACAAAGGAAAAAACTAGCGCAAATGGCAAGGGAGAAGACATTTCAATAACCATAATGGTTATGGTATGAATAGTTCATGGGCCATTTGCAGAAAAGGGTAAGGGTTAGGGGTAATGCTAACAAAAAAAGCAAGGTACTATAAAAAAGGTATGTCAATCCTAAATCCTAAATTGCCAAAGTTTTTTTTTTTTAAATACACACTATGAGATTTGGAAAGAAAATAGCGTTATATAACGACTTTTGGGAAGCGCCTGGATCTCATGGGAGAAAATGGATCTGAAGAAAACATGAGAGAGGATAAAAAGTTAGACCACCAAATAAAAACTATGAGAAATAAAAATTGCTTAAAATTTGAACAACGGAAAAGGACATGTGAAATTCCCTCTTAAACCAGGGCCAAAGATGAGAAGTATGAAAATGAAATGAAATGAAAATTTGGTGCAGAAAAGTCGTAGAGCTTAGAGGGAAAATGGAGGAAAACCTCAGAAAAAAAACTTCAGGACTGGCAAATTGAAAAGTATGTCAACAACGATTGAGTGAGGCTCCTCCTAGTAGGAGACATCAGTGGAAGAATTGGTTATGCGAAAAGCAAGTCCAATGTTTCAGAGAATGACTGGAAATGGGCTATTTTCTTCCGTTGTTAAAAACCTCTTTGACCGAATTTGAAGACTCCAGTGGTCGTGCCCGCCCATTTTGTTATTGTGATCTATATGTTATGTAGGCGAAACTCCCCCATAGGGTATTCTTTGTTGACCAGGACGTACAGCAGGCCAGAATCCAACAAACCAGAAACAAAAGACGAGAACGTCCACTGGACATTCGAGGTTCAGTGCGACATAAGAAGATTGCAAAAAAGATCCCCGAACGCAAACAAGAAGGGCCATATAGAGAAGAAAAATTTTATTTCTTAAATCGAAGTACTGGAGTTGACCTCAACAATATGTCCTTGGTCTGGAACTCGCTCGCACGACTCGCTTTCTTGACGATTAGCCTCCTCCAAATTAGCGCGCGCCTTCACTGCTTCTGCGGCAATAATTCTCTTAGTGCTATTCCTTGTCGTATTTTTCCGTGGAGGCATTGTCCACACAACATTGTTCACGTGGATCCATTGAGGAGGATCTGTCGAGTTATACTCCCAAAGTTTTGACCAACAGTCCCTGTACCTTTCCAAGTCTGTTGGGTTACCACCTTTTCTCGGTCTCCACCACTCCACCTTCACCTTCTTAAAATTAGGATCCTCCCTTTCGCGGATCACGTCAGATATTGCCACTCCCATCCAGACCGGGCACGTACTTGGGTCATGAGGGCGAATGAGCACAAAGAACCATTTCTCAATATCCTTGAACGGATTCAGGGATATTCTTGGTCGCTCACACCTCGGGCCACAGTAAGGTTCTAGGATTTCATCCTCTTCTTCCACATCTGGCACTATATGTGGATGGATTCCATCTCTGTGATGATTCTTGGACCAATTTGTTTTCGGCCAGAATCCCTCAAGAAGCTGAATATGCTCGGGAGCTTCCGGAATTGGCTTATCCAGCTCGGCGAGAATGTTTCCCCAATACTGGTCGTATTGTTCCATTCGACCTCTGGAATGATCGTCAAGCATCATTCATTTCGTCCAAAAATCCCTGTATTTTTTTATTCCATTATTAATGAATGACTGTTTTTCGGAGGAGTCGTCCCCGACTCCCCAGATAGGTCTCCTTGGAACGGCGTCTGGGTCTCCTTCAGGGAGCTTGGGAGTCCCGTCAGGATTGGACTTCCACATCTTCACGCTATTGTTTGTTGGAAGCCAATCCGAATCAGTAGCGGACTTCTTGTACTTCATGACGGGCCAGCCCTCGGCATCCTTAAAAAAATGGAAGACGTGCATCTCCGAAATCCCGACCAATGCCTCCTTTCCATCCAGAATACAGCCCTTGACAAAATTCTTGAAGTCGCGAACCTCCTGAATAATCTGTGGAATAAACTGCAGATCTTGCGAGGTCATAAAAGACCTCATCAAATCCGAAAGAATGTAGGTATTTCGTTCCTTCAGCTTCTTCGAAAGGTAGCTGAAGAACCCGTCGATGTCCTCATGGGTGTGTCCGACCATTAAGAACCCTAGTTGGATTTCTTCAAAAACATCTTTGGCGGTCAGGAGGGATAGAAAAGCAAGCATCCATCTGTTCTTAATGTCCTTCGAGGAGTTGTCCATTTGCAAGTACAGGCTTCTCGGAAGTGGACGAACACCACGTTTGTCTTCCGGCCTGCAGGGTTTAAGAGCATCCAAACATCTCGATTTACCTCTTAAAAGTGATTCGAAAAACTCGTTTTGAAGTCGGTAATCGAAAATGTTCTTGGACTCGCGACAAGTTGGCTTCTCCAGCTGGCGCAGGCAACGGGCCAAAGAACCAATTGTAAAGTTTGAATTTCCCTTCCAGAACTCAAGAGAATATTGTCCGTAAGCTCCATCACCGTGTCCGTGCGTGACCATTCCCGTTAGTGAAACCGGAAGTTGACCCAATCCAGAAATCATCTTGTTTGGAGTCTGTAGCCTTGGAACAGCTGTCTTCCTATGATCCATTTTGTCGTGAATAATACAGAGAAACTCCTCCGAAATCATAACAAACTCATTCCTCCAGCTATGGTACAGTCTTCTGCACGACTCTTGGTGCCTCAAATATTTATCAAGAGCTCGTTTGTGTGTCACTTGTTCCACACTTCTCTTGACAGACTTTCTGATCAGGTCCTTTAACATCTCACACTCTGTGCACTTTGCAAATGTACTCCCAGTTTTACGAACCTCCACGTTAGGAAAAATCCGACTCCGGATGCAGCTAACAGCCGACTGCAAGACTCCATCCAACCCGAATAGTCTGTTGGACCGTTACAATAAGGCAGGGTCAGGAAAATAATGTCCACTGGACAGTGGAGGTTCATGAAGCTAGAACCACAGTCGAAGGAGACAAAATCGAAGGGAGGATCATCCAAATTGAATCAGAAAAAACTTCCAGGAAAGAAATTGAAGATTGGAGATTTCATACCTCGTTGGACTCGTCTCGTATTCGCTTCCAGTTCATTTCAGGTGGTAAGACTCTCAAAGTATCTCTCCTTCCCTCCCCAATGCATCTTGTCTTATGGGGCATCAAGTCAGCATTTCTGTTGATAATGGACATAATGTTACGCTTTGCCTGAAGCGTCCTTGGGCGTGGCCTCTTCACTCCACGGTTCCCATGGAGACTTGACAACCAACCCTGTTTACTCAACTTTTTGTACTCCATGTATGTGGATCTGCCAATTCCATGAATTTTCCACCAAGCAGTCTCACAAACATCCACACCCTCAATCGTAACGTATGCCATGCGAGAAGTCTCTTCCAGCATGTGAAGTTGTTTTGAAACATTTAGTCCGTGTTCTCTCCTCTCATCGAAAGTGGATCCCCAAAACGAAGTACGGATAGCCAAGGTTTTTCGCCAATCGAAATATTGACAGCAGTGAAGTCTGCAGCAAGGTTTGCTGCTCACGAACCGGACTTCCTCCAGAATAAGATTCTTCATTCTTTTTTTGGAGTGTTCCAAATTTCGATCCCTCTTCTTCCTCGTAAAATGTCGATAAGCTGCTTTCTTCACACCTACCTCATGATCTTCATACAAGATACTGTCGGAGGATCTAATAAAATTCTCCACATCATTTGAGAGTAGTCTCTCACTTTCCAAAAGTCGTGTTTTTGTTAAAGGCCATTTTACAAGAGACATCAAAGATCCAGATCCTCCAAAAAGTATTCTGGTGACAAGAACTCCAACATCGTCCTCTCCCTGTTTGTCATTGAGGATCACCTCATCCGGAATGCAGGCTTGAATCCTCCCCTCGAACAATGCACCCCCATCATCACCCAACAGTACGCACTGCAAGTTTCTGTAGTCGTTTCTTCCAAGTCCTCTGCTCGGATTCCCGGAACTCTTCGATGGTCTGTGATTTGATTCATCCTCATCGACGTCAAAATTCTCGGCAGTATCTCTTGTCTGCGTCATAAAATCAGGATTCATGATACTCGTTATTCTCCGCATGAACTTCGCAAACATTCCACACCACCGGGGTCGCAATTGCCTCCTTCAAGGTGTCAACATCCATATGTCTATAAGGAAGAGGACATAATGAGTGTGCTTCATCACAGGAGATGAGAACCACTGAAATGGTTGAGGAAGATAATTGGTGTCCATGACAGGTCCCAACCCCGGAGACATTAAGGCAGTCCCCAGTGGCTACTAGAGATGAAGACCCGGGAAGAGTAAGAAACACTCTTTGACCCGTCTCTAAGCTCATGATAACCGAAACCTCCACTGCACATGCGAGGTTCAAGAAACTGAAAACCCCTCCATGACAACCTTACTTACCGTAATAAGTAGTATGAGTTAAGACTATATTCAGAGATGAATCAATACAATAAAAGGAAATACACTCACGTATGAACGTTTCAGAGAAGTAGAATAGAAATGGAATTATTGTTTGGTCTGGAACATGTCATATGAAGATTGTGTCTAATTATATAACCTCCACTGTACAATGGAGGTAGGATGAGATAATTATGAAAAAAGTCGGACGGATGAATATTAGTGGATGAACATGGTTACGTGGATGAATAATTGTAATGGCGGATGAATGTGAGCATTGACGCGACTGTCCAGTGGAGGTCCACAACTTGAGGTATGACGAAATACAGAAATTGAAGAGTATTGGACTGTAATTTCTAAACATGCAGATGAGAAATAAGTAGATTTTCCTGTAGACTATCGAAAACACACAGATGTCATAACATTTAGTACGGGAGAAAATGCAGTTCACACGATATGGAAATTCAGAGAGGTACACTTGCGATGGCCAAAGAGGTACAGGATGCTCAGAGAGGTGCACTATGGAAGTGAGGTGGGAGATGACCAGAGAGGTGCGGGAAACGCAATCTGCAAGTGAGAGGTATGGAGATAGAGGTTTGAACAGTTTGCACTCAGACCTTATATAGAGGTGGAAACCAGGCTGCCCACTGGAACTCCTCCAATGGGATAGTGCAATACATTGTCTCGCGGATCGATTTCCGTCGCCGTTGATATCCGATATGGCCACAATCGAACGGTTCTGGATGGTGCAGGAGTGCACTCTTTGACCGATTTTCGGAAAAGAGTGTCCTTTACTGGTAGATCCCTATGTAATAATTATGATGCCAGAACGATAACGGTAATTGAATGGTTTCGCACTCGTGCTTATCAAGCAGTACGTATTTCGCATTCAATGTTGTCCAAGTGGATGAAGGCTTGACGCCGATGACAAGCGTCTCATGAATTCGTGCAGCTATGACAGTCGGCCGAGAATGCGGCGAGCGTAAATGAGTGACAGAGGAAATATTCCAAGCCTTAATCCGCCGAATGTAAACATGGTCAGGAGCAGTAAATCCCAGCGGCAAAACGCCGCAGGAGGATCTGACTTGTACATTTCATTTATCGTCACGTGTGGGGTGTGGGAAATATCCCGCGGGGTTATAATTGATGATCCTGTGCAAGGGTCATTAACGTCATATTTTCTCGTTCATTCATCTGTTTTTTCATTTCATCTAGTCATTCGTAAAATGGATGGACAGAATGGAAATGATGAATTGGATGATATTTGCATGGAGGTTGGATGGAACACGCACGACCGTTCGATTTCGAAAGGACGCGATGGTTCAGATCATTTGCAACGGCACCATATAAGGGGTGTGGTCGTTCAACCCACCCTTTCGCCACTCCATTGTGTACGCGGAAGCGCTGCGGAAGTGGTAAGACCGAGTAGCACTAGAAAACAGAGAGTTTTGAAGGGGGGAGAGCGTGAAGAGCAGAGAGCGTGTTGTGCAGGGTGCCGTGAGAGTTGAGAGAAGAGAGCGTGCAGTTCAATGCAGCGTGAGAGTGCAGTGGAGGAAAGGAAGCAGACAGCGGATTTAAGTGCAGACAGGAGACGGGAGGGAAGCAGAGCGTAAGGGAGAGCTGAGCGGTGGAAGCTTAAGGGTCAGGCGTTTCAGGTCAGTAACAGGGGCACTGAAATGGCTCACGTATCCAGCAGGTAATGTTCTCGTTTACGCATCTGGTTTGATGTCATTCTCTCATGCTCGTTTTGATGTCATTCTTTCATTCTCTCTTTGTTCTGTTTGTTGATTTGCTTTTCTTTTTGTTTTGTTGTTGCTTTTGTTGGTCAGCATCGCCCACGTCGTGGTTGGTTTGCTTCTCTTCCTCACTCATTTTCGTTCCAGAGGTTATAGAGCACCATTGTTTCTTGCATGTCACGTTTCGTGAGTGTGCTGTCTTGTCTGATGCGGAGCATCTCATTTCAATTCATGTGGTTCCAAGGCTGTTTCAATTAGTTTGAATTGATTAAAGCTGTATAGGTGTTTCAATGCATTGCTACTTCTCTGCTGGTGGATTGTATGGTGGTTTGTAAGGGTGGTTGGTATGGGTGGTTTGTGGTCCTGGTTTACTGGTGCTGCTGGATTATTAGGGTTATGGATTAGGGCTATGGCGGGTTAGGATCATGGTTTTTTGCGATTGTTTTTCCGAATTTCCGACATTCGAAAACGTGTTTTTCTTCGGGCCTAGGCTACTCTAGTAGACTAGTCTCTGTAGACCACTAGACCTCTAGTAGACCTCTATAAACTCCGGCAGAACAAACCACACGAACCTCGCCTGCCCAGTGGAGGTTCCTGCGTGTTACTATGCCAAGGCACAACATAAGGATGTATTTGAGATAGACTTATGTCGGTGCCTCCCTACGTTGATTTTTTGTTCTGTTAGTATAAAAAGAAGGGGCGTAGGAGTGCACACGGTGGCCAAAGATGGTTCTGAGGCTATCGTCGACATCTGTAAGAGGCCAAGGAGACAGAATCCAGTAAGTATCAACGAAGCAGAAAACCAAGACGCATCACTGGTTGTATCGAAAACAAAAACATTCCAGAAGAGATCTGAGAATGAAATATCAGATGTGGGCTTTGACGTGCGAACCTACATAAATCCGGGCACTGACGAATCAATGTTTGAGGGACTTATTCGACGGGAGACAACGGAGGAAACAGAGAAAGAGAAAGATGAAAGTGATGAGTGCAATCTTCAGTCTGATTCAGATAATGACATTTCTGTAGGAGATAGTGAATAGTACCCGGGATCCGTCCTTCTGTCCACTCCCGGATACAGTCCTCACTCTCCTCAGTATGCAGTATCTGTCTTTATAAATTCTCCAGAATATGTCCCCGCTGATTCTCCAGAATATGTCCCTGCAGATTCTCCTGAGTACGTCCCTGGACGTTCTCCAAAATACATCTCTGGAGATTCTCCGACATATACCCTAGAGAGTACTCCCCTGAAACCTTGAGGATGATTCGAGAGAGCCTCCCGCAGTTATTGTAGATATAAGAAAATGAAAAGATGAACCTCATCTTACAAAGGAAAATCGAGTTCTTGTAGATATTGGGTATTCGTTATCGAACAATTTTGAGACCGCATGATGTATTGAATGGCGAGACGAGCCTTCTCTGAATAAATGTTTTTTTCTTCTTATGAGTGATATATTTTTTTTTTCTTCTGAATTGGATTCTTTTATCTGTCAGCTATGAGCATGTGAAGTGGTGAACCTCCACTGGACAGTGGAGGTTACTGTCCCGGGAGTTTTGTAGGGTTGTTATGATATGTGTCTGACGACAGAGGTGGTTTCTTCTGTGCACAGCAACATCACCCCCAGGGATTGTATTGTTGGAATGTGCAAACCTATCTGTGGTTCTTTTGTTTCTCGAAAATCTCCGAATTTCAAGAATGATCACCTGGCAATTTTTTAGCTCAACCCGGAGATCACAGAATGGGGCATTGTACCCGCTGGAACACCTCCGGACCATAAGTTCCGGTTCCAATACAAGATTGGTGCAGAGGTCGCCGAGCTCAAATATGCAGATGTGGTCGACGTAGAGCTGGAGATGGAGGTGGAATTTCCGATGCTGGTAATGTTCATGATGGAAGATGGTAGATTTCCCAGAACGTTTGGCTTCAAACTGGAGGTACGAATTCTAAGGAAGGCCATGATGAGAGAGTCCATCAGGGCGGGGTTCACATATTGCGACGAGGATACTCAATTTACAGATGAAGGATTTTGCATGGCTTGGGGTATTTTCTTGGATGTGCTTTACCTAAAGGGTAAGGAGATTGCAAAGACGCGGGAGGAGGAGGCTGCAAGAGGGAGGCCAAAGAAGGAAAAACGGAAATCCACTGACGCCGGTGGTGATGAGAATGAAGCCGAGACATTAGGGGGAAAGAAGAAACAACACGAGGAGATGGATCCCGCGTTCATGACAGATAACAAGAAACCCAAGGCTGCAGATATATTCGACAAAGAGAAGTGTGAGAAGATGCTGGAGAGGCTGGAGTAAGACTACAAAGACATGTTTCCTTTTGGGTTTGAGGCGACCCAGGACGTCAAAGTTTCCATGATGGAGCTTGCTCCCAGGGATATGGTGTACAGGCCCCTCAATGTGAAGCACAAAGACGAAGTCAAAGCGCGTCTTTACCAGCTCCGGGTGTTCGACTCCAAACATCATGTTTATTTGATTCCCGTAAACCCCGAGAAGCCTATGGAGGTTTCTAATTCAAAACCTCAAAACTGGAAGGAGGTGGAAAATTCCAGATTCTTCGTCATCGGTGGACAACACACGATCATTGCTGCCAAGGTATATTTCTCAACAAATTCCAATTTTTGTAACAACATGAACCTCCACTGGACAGTGGAGGTTCATGAACTTCAAATAACATGTTTGTTAGGTCGATACAATTTCTGACCTTATTCAATTCTTTCGCAGGAACTTGTGCAAGACGTAGACGACGACAATCTTAAGAAGTACTACACTGACTGGCCCTCAAAGATTATATGGTCAAAGGATCTGATGAGGCTCGTGAAGCTATCTAAGCTCCTAAACGACCCGAATAAGGTGCAGAAATTTGACACAACATTTCCCGAGAAAGTTGCACATGCCCAAAATTTCTTCGAGCTGAGGGGGAGGCCAAAAAAATACAATGATCACACAACGAAGTTGGAGACTAGACAATGGAAGGTAAATGTTTCATTGTGTTTTCTGTTCCTTTTGCTAGAGAACCAAAATATTTTCAAGCTCGGATTTAAAGTGACGAACGGAGACCGCATTACGAAGCACCACATTACGAAGCAGGAGACACTTCAAAAATAGCCTCGTAAGGGAGGGTGCTACAATGAACGAGCGGGATGGTACAACATTCGGAAATTCAACATGATGGGGTCTTTTGTAATGTGTCTTGTTTGGTAATGAGGTGCTTGTCCAGCACTTATTTTCCCAATCTATTTAGGTTCTCCATCTGTAACAGTTCCGCAAATGTGCCGCAAAAATACTTGAAACATCATATGATCATGAAAATGTGATGTTGCAGAAAACGCTTCCAAAACTTTTCATGCTCATTGGGTTTTTCAAGGATTTTCTAGGTACACTCTTGGAACTGTTCCTAGTGGAGAACATGAACAGATTGGACAAATTTGATTGGAGGAGCACCGCATTCCGAAGCAGGAGACACTACAAAAAAAGTTTCAAATTACAAGGCACAACAAGATGGACGGAGATGAATTGGTAATCCAATCATCATTTGGAGTATAGTATAATTGACATGATAGTTGTGACTATTGTTTCATCTCAAAAATTAATATCAAATATCGAATGAAATATTTAACTTTTGCCCTGATTATTTTCGCAGGAATTTATGCAAGCATGTCAACTTATAATGGAGATGAGTAGCGTGAAGGAGGCCATGGTTCTGGTTCTCTGTGACGAAGACGTATAGAACATGTGGGAGGAGGTTTTCAAACAGTGGGAACAAATGAAGCTTATTGATATTTTCGGGATTCAGTGCAAGGGTGAACAACTACCGCTGAATAAAACCGCTATCGCGAAACTCCAAGGACTTAATAGCAGGCAGTTGAAAAGAATGGCGGAGAAAATCCTAAACATAGACATTTGCATTCGGGGAACGAAATTCAAGGGTGCGGACAAATCCAAAAACACAATGAGCGCGTATATTGACCAAATGAAATTGCGACGGTTTATTATCAACGATGTAATGGAAGTCTTAGGTTGGCCTCGGAGGAGCAAACAGAACCCGGAACCGTATACCAAACAGGAGTGGCGTGATGTGAAAAAAAAATACAACTTCAACAAAGCTGAGTTTGAAACTTTTCGAGATCGGCTCGGGAACGACTACATTGTATGCAAACAGAAGATGAATATGGAGACGCAGCCAATGACTGCTGCCTTCAAGAAGTATGTCTTCTCGTGTAAACAGACCTTCGAGGATAACCAGAATGCCCTGGCGATTCTACGCACGAGCTTCAGGTCCCATTACACACAACTGGGGGGAAACCAGAAATTTGCTGATGCCAGATCACGGTTGGGACTTGCACCGAAGAAACGGTTCGACGACATATCTATGGTGTTCGTCAATACAGTGTGTGATGATGACTCTGTTGTCTTTGAGGCAAAGGACTACTCCAATATCCTGGATGCTTTTGTGGCTCGGAAGCTAATGTCCAGTGCATTTGTGTTTTTCTCGATACAAGAATCATCGGCAAATCTTGTGTCATACATTCGGAATGGTCCTGGATCAAAATAGTTTATTATTCGACAGGGTTATTACATTCCTGGCGAGTTTGAATCACCTTACAAGAGCTGCACGACTATTTTCTCCCGAACTGTCCTCTACCTCGACTACGTATTTCCGGCAACAAATGAGGAGATGGTGAATCCGAACGATCACATTCAAACTGTTTTGTTAACGCCGGACCCAATTAAACCTGTTATCCAAGGACCAGATGTAGACCCAACCTCGCAGGAGAAGGAGTGCAGGACTTACACTCATGAGCTGAGGGTGGACACCTACGATTACCTGGTTTTTTTTTTTGTAGGGACGGAATGTCCTGTGTAAGTGGATTCTGCATCGTTTTGGAATTGTCTGTGTTTTCAGTTTGCCGGATTTAACTCTCGTGTTTTTTCTACGTTGTCGGAATACGTGTTTAACCTGTGTCCGAATGTTTCCATTTTGTTAACCTCCACTGGGTAGTGGAGGTTCATGTTATTGGAGTTGTGGGTGTTTTGGTTGTTTGTTATTCGGGAGTTTGGTGTGTTTGCTAGTTGTCTCAAAAGAAAGCCTAACCCTTTCAATCTTTCGATGGTTGGTGTTCGTCGGATTTATTTTGATATCATTGTTTGGTTTCATTGCAGGAAAGAAATATTCGTGTGCTCGACATAAATTTTGTAACGAAAAAGAAATTTTGTAGAAGCAAGGTGGAGGCTTATTTCAAGACGCTCCAGATTGACAATCAGACTATCGCAGGAGACGGAGATGACGGAGACTCACTGCAAGATGACGAAGTGGACGAAGAAGATGATGACAAAGGACACAACAAAGATCAGGACGAGGAAATGGAGGAGAAACAAGAAGAGGACGACGAGGAGGAGAAAGACGAAGATGAGAACATGGAAATCGACCAGGGGCAGATGCGGCTAACGTGGGAAAGGGAAATAGATGGCCATGGTATTTCCCGGTTGGATAATCTAGGTAGTACTCCAAATACCCAAGAACGCGTTGCGCCACAAGATGTGCACAATCTGGACAGCTCTTCCTCCAGTTCCGATAACACCACGAATAAGAATCCGGCTTCTCCAGAGGGACAAGAAGCGACATCGACGGAGTTAGTTGAAACCCTCGGTCAAGGGTTCAGACCTGTGGAAGGTGACGAGCCCTTGATTATGTCACCGGATCCAGTTAACAATCGTCTCGAGCTAGTGTCTCAGAATGTCACCCGGGAAGTGGTTCTGGATGTAGGTAACGACAATTAATGAATTTTAATTTGTACACACTTCTGAATACAATATGACAATATTGTATTTATACATAATCCCAATGTTTTTTCCATATCCGTTTTTCTGGACTTCTGAATAAAACATATTTCCACCCGGACACATATTTCCGTTCGCACACATTTGTGGACAACCACTAACCGATTTGGATTACTTTTATTGTAGATCCAAGAATCACAATCGGTGGAAATGATGCACACAACAAAAGGCTCAAATGAGACTCAAACGTTGAAGACACACGTGGATCTGACAGTGAGGGCCAGGTCACCTGAGCCGGTTCCGCAAGTAACCTCCACTGTCCAGTCGACGTTGCCATCTGCAGGGAATGAGTCGGAGAATCCTCTTACTCGCGGGGAGGGAGAAGAGACAGAGCACCACAAACGCTTAATCCAACAATAGATCCCGATTCGGGTAAAACATTCGCTTTATTCTTATTACTCTTATTAATGGTCTTTGAGTCTCAGCTTCGGTATTGCTCAATTCGGGAATTTTGTTGGATTAGTTTTGACCACCATAATCCTCATCCGTGGGATTCTTTAATTACCTGTAGATTCGTGAGACGACGTCTGAGGAGATCAAACACACGAGGACCGACTCCAACGACACTGAGACGGTGAAGAGAAGAGTGGATCAAGCAATCACTGTCGCTATATCTAAGCCGGTCATACAAGTTATCTCCACTGGACAGTCGAGGTTGCCATCTGGTGCCACACAGAAGGACGATAACGTTTGCCGTAGAGATGGGAAAGAGGAAGAGCAGCCTATCCAGGGATCTCAGCAGCCGCCCCAAAAACCGGTAATGATTTCAACTCCATTCTGCCGTTTGTCTACTTTGGGATTTCTGAAAATTGAAATTAATAATGAACTCTTCTGTTATTCCACAGGACAACATGCATTACCCTCCAGTGGACTATTCCCTTTCTGTCAATCCAAACAATTTGCATTCCCTTCCTTGGGGACCAAACGGGTGCCGGCCAGGATACTACGTCCTGGTTTTGGACATCGGTTACCTTTGTGAGGTTTTCCTAAAGGATGGAAAGAAAACCCCTCCTGCCACCTAGCCTTGTATCTCCGCAGGGAAATTCAAGTTAGCTACGCGAAACGGTCTTGACGAATTCGTTAAGTGGGCCGTCAAAAAGTTTGTCGTTTGTTTTTGGAACACTGGACCTGAAATGAACGTCGAGACTATCGCCAAGGCCGTGTTCGGGAAGTACTTTTCCCAGGTCAGAACTTACAGTAGTGAGAATTCCGTCATGCATAGATTGACATTCAACGAAAAATGACCCAAAGCTACCAAAAATCCCATCTACTTTAAACGTCATTACGACATTTTCGCTGAGGAAGACCCGACAGCTTACAAATCCAGTACTCTCCTCATCGACACTGTAGACAGTATGTACAAGTCATACTTGAACCCGTTAGGACATACCATCTTCCTTCCAAAATATAAGGCGCGCGTGGACCCTGACAGAGATAAATTTCTACTGGAAAAGCTCAAGCCTCACCTTAACATGTTCCAGTTATCGGGGATGGATGTCATGCCATTCAACGAGCTACTTCCTTTCGGCGTTACGAAGGATTTCTTCGAGGACGATCCAGCGGTCAAATTTCTTAGAGACTTTGATTATAGGTGGCAGAAGTTCCTTAGCAATCACGAATTGCGTGCTGCTACATTGGGACATAAATTTTTTTAATTGAGTTTGGTGAACCTCGGCTGTCTAGTGGACATTCTGGTTCACCTGCCCAGTGTCGGTTTTTCCAATGCATTGTACTGTTCCCTTTTATCATCCTAAGTATGAATGACTCTCTGGTTGATTGGAGCACATGTTTCTCTTCCTGCGCAAGGGTTGCGTTTGATTATTTTTGACGTGAATGGAGTCTTGTGCAAAATCTTGAAGCACCAGAAGAGCTACAATGTCCCCCGGTTTTCAGATCGGACTACAGAATTCCAGCTCTTGTCGGATTCCGACTTGTCTTTAGACGGGAGAAATATCGCGAAGTGTGGACAGAGTTGCACAAACACTTCCGGTTAGGGATTTGGAGCTCTATGATGTACATGAACTTGCAGCCCATCCTGGATTTTTTGCGTCGTGGTCTACCTCAACCAGCCTTCGTTATGTCTCAAGAGGATTGTATTTCATGTCCTATTTCGGTTCACCATCAATTCAAATCAGGATTGGACCCTCCTCATTTGTTTTTGAAGCCACTGGTGAAGGTCTGGCAGAGATTTGATGGACAATATACCAAGAGTAACACTCTGCTCATTGACGACACCGCCATGAAGTGTGTATTGAACCTGCCCGACTCATGTCTTGTTCTCAAACCGTTCCAGACCGTGGAGACTGATGGTTGTTATCTTCTCAAGGTTCTTCAGACCTATTTGCTTGGAATGAGGAAACATCCCATTGTTTCAAGCTATCTTAGGAAAAAAAAGATAGGGTTGAGTTTTTTTCCCAATGTTTCAAACGATCCCAAGTTTAGCCCACTCTGGGATTTTATTGCGGACAACGGTTTTAAGAGTCTCAGATATGATGCTTCAAAATAAATTATTTTTGATCAATCCCATCTCACTCGAGCTGTTGAATATCTTCATGGTTTCTGTTTTTCATTTCCTTGTAATCACACACGTGAAAGATATCGTACTTTCATTTTGACTCATTTTCAGATGAATTCTTGACACACATTCCGGGCAATACTCTGATACATGCCTTCATACGGGGACATGACTATATCTAGTGACCTCCACTGTTCAGTGGAGGTTCATATTCCTGCACTCCTGGATTTATGATTATGTCTCTTTGGCAGGTTCAAGGAGATGTTGACGACGTCATCGGTTCCTCAAGTCCCGTTATGGAACCCTCCAGATCAGCAGTGAGTCGGAGTATTGAAGGCTTTCCGAGGGTTCACGATGGTGATCAAATTGAGGGTGGATCCTCTGTCAGACCCTTGTCCTCCCGGGAAGCTGGCGGCACTCTTCTCCTCTCGGGTCTTCCTGGATGTAAAGTCCAAGGTGCAGGTGAAGAACACAAATATCCCGGAGACTTTATCGACCTTTCCCAACATTCCTCACCTTCCCTGTTCAGTATGCAGGGTCTGGTCTATCCAACCCGCAGGGCCACCGTCGGGGACTCGGCTACGGCTCCGTTGCACCTGCTTCCGTCTCTTCCTCGCATATCTCCCCAGCACGAGAGGTGGACATCCCAAATCCGTAGGAGTCAGGTGACTTAAACTCATTTCTCGCTCCTTGCTCATTCTCCTAGTTTTACTTAGTTTGGGGTCTGATATTCATTTGTCGTTCCAGGTAAAAAAATATGCAGATTATGACCTTCCTGTTAAACGACGTCTGCATTGGAATGAAGTTCCAAGGTAAATTATTCCTTCGTTGCGTTTTCATTCCATCCAGGTTGTCGACTGCTCAAGGGACAATTTTCTGTGCTTGCCTATTGTTGCCCCTCCACTCCTCCCGTCGTTCAATGGAAAAACATCTCCAACATCGACACAGCGTGACCCTTGAACTGCTGGCACAATGTTCTGCACCAAAGAGGCGAAAAAGAGCCCTTGAGCCATTTCCTTCCTCTGCATGAAATCTTTCCAACGGACAAAAGGCTGACAAGAAAAAAAGAGCGGACGCCAAACACTTGAGGACTCCCTCGGATGTTGTGGCGCCTCGTCAATCCAAGCCCGCGGGAATCCACTGTTCTTCTGCAAGACATTCCAATAAGGCTTCAATGGTACATTTCAAAACAATTTCTCCACTTTCGTTTGCAGTTTGTTTTTCTGTCCCAAACTAACTCCGTAATTTTTATACAAGCGAGTATGGAGCCGCATAACTTTTTGAATGCGCCTCCTGACAAGGTGCATCCACTAACCTCCACTTGACAGCCGACGTTCATCTTTTCGTGATCTCGAACTCTTCGATATATGGTCTACTCTTGGTCCTTTATAGTAGTCCATTGTCGGGACACTTATATCTCCGAAAACGTAGAGGTCACTCTGAAACTAAGAAACACTACATCAAGTTATTTCTGACGGCGAGAACACTTAAATTGCGCAAGATGGCATCGTCCATCAACCTTCATTTGCCACATCGGGGAAGAGGAAACGGATGTTGTTAATATTGAGTGTCAACGGACTCCTCTGCTACCGGCCACCTCCAACCGGCGGTGAATTGTTTAAGGAGAGATTTCGTTTTAGGAAAGTTATAGTTCATGTTCCCGACAGACCTTTTGTGGTTCCCCGGCCCGGAGTCTTGGAGTTTCTCAACCTTGCGTTCATGCATTTTCACGTGGCGATCTGGTCATGTGCTGAAAGAGATGTTCTTTGTAGGATGCTTGAGTGCTTAGTTCCTACGAAAATTGCGAAGAAGTTTTGCTTCATCTGGTCAGTTGAGGATTGCAAAGACACTACAGGTTACATCATACCTGGGATGAAATATCTCGTTAAGGATATTCGCATTGTTCTTGCCAAGTACCCTGATACACCCTTTGCAACGCAGGGACAAATACTCCTTGTCGATGATGAGCCATCAAAGGGTCTCCGAAACCCACCAAATACTGGATTCTTCCTTATTTCATACAAGCCATCACCAAAGGGTTTGGTTGACCTGGATGATATGACAAAAGCTGTGTGGCCATATATATTGAAAATGGCTGCAGCTTCAACAGTCGTAGATTACATCAGCGAGAACCCTGCCAAGTGTTCTCGTAAGCCTATTGGTCGTGACCATGCCTATTGGGCTTGGTATGGAAGATATGTTGATCCTCGTGTTTGGATCCCACAACAAAAGGAACCTGATTACCTTGGTATGTACTTATCCCACTGTTTGTTGTTTATGGAGAATTTGATCTTGAAAGTGTCTTCCACTTGCACTTTGACTTTATCATTTTTTCTACAAATGTTCCACATTTCAGCTGACATTTGTCATATGAAAAATTGTTTTGCCCAGTCACATTCAAGGACCGAATTCGAAAAGAAGAAGAAGAGCTTTGTGATTGGCAAGAATGGCGGGCTTCCCGGCAGGCTTCAGGGGCATCAACAGATTCAACAAGTAGAGTTCCAAGTAACATTTCGGATGATAATGTTACTACTAGGTTCGAGTTCTCCGAAAGTATTTCCGTTTCCTCTGGTGCGGAGACCGTTGCAAGTGGTTGTGGTAAGCGGAGGCGTCTTCGAACACATGCCTTGACCACAAGCCGTTTGGGAGGAGGCTCTATAATATTAATGGGTTAGTGTAAGCCGTTGTATCGCTTCGAGCCGCTGGATAACATTAAGTCCAACGGATGTACAGTTGACGTTACATTATGTCTTACTACAACGCCAAAGTTGCAATCTCTAATAAAATATGAATGTTTATCATCAATATATGCGGACTCATTCTTTCATGTCATCTTCTTCATCACATGCCATGATTGTTCTATGTTTGGTTTTGTATGTCATATGATATGACAACCATTTTGTGCAAAAAATTTTACATATCTAACCTCACATCATGGTGTAATTAATTGCATCCTCCCATGATTTTTTTCATGAACGTCAACTTGGCAGTGGATGTTATTCTAAAACCACAATACATACTTATATTGTCTCCAAAAAATGTTTGGAGGATTATTATTCATGGTTATATTGTGCATAAAATAGTATTTTAATAATAAATTATGTTTATTCATATTTCTCATATTATTTCTGGACCAAAGAAAAGTCCAGAATTAGTTAAAATAGTGTTTTGGTTGAAAAATAAATCGCATAAGTACTGCTCATACTGTGCAAACATACCTACATGAGTGTGAAGAAGAACCCAAAGGATTACAAATTGATCACATAAAAACCAGCGGTAAAGAGAGCTTCAAGTGCTTCAAGGTCCTGGAAGAACGCACACAGTACTAACATTCACATCCTTTAAGCAGTAATGAATGAGACAAGTTCTCTTGCTCAATCTCTGCAATGCTTACCCAAAAGAGGTGTCCCGCAACACCTCTTCCATTCTTTGCTGCCCCCCCCAAAGTTCGATGTTGATTGCCCAGCTCCTTCCACGGAGCTCACTTCCTTCAGACATGCTCGGTTCTCATCGTAGCGACCGCCGCGATTAGTTCGCATAAAAGTTCGCGATTAGTTCCCAGAAAAGTTCCCATGGATGTAAAAGTAGAATGAAACGTGGGATGAAATTTTATGATATCCCGTTACGTGTTGGCATGTGCGGCCATTGCGGGGGACCCGCCTCCTGCATGTGGTCTGCCCTCTACCCTCCCCTCTACCTCTAGATTCGTCCGATAGTAAACTTGGTACGGGTCTGTGCTGCCCTGTGCGGCCAGGCCCTAATTCTGTGTCTTCCTTAAAAATCCTAAGATTAGGTATGTGACAGCGAAACCAAACAATGCTCACCCGAAAAACATTATGAAATTATCCAAAATCTCATGAAAACAATGCTCACGAAACCTACAAAACTAATTGTCCAAAGGTGAACTCACATGAGCAAAAACTTAAGTTTGGACAGTAAAATTGGTTTTTGCATCTGGTCTCTATATCCACCAATGGTTTATTCCGTTTTTAAAACATATAACTCCTGTGACTGCGGCTTAAAAACATAAACCCCCATGTCGGAGTGTGGGTTGTGCTCATCATGTTCTACCAACGCCCCAGTAAATTGCATGTTGGTTAACCTTTCATTTGGAAGGTAAACACCATTTAATGGTCATAACAAGGGTTAACCTTTCATTTGGAAGGTAACCACATTTTAACGGCCGTAACGAGGTCGTCTTATGAGAATTAAGAGTCAGGTTGTCTCCTTTTTCCTAAACAAAGCTTAGGGAGTTGATGTTACCTGAATCCGACTTAAGTATTGTCAAACCGCACTCTGCAATAAGCTCTGACATTGTTCCCATTCTCTTTCAAATTAATATGTATTTCTAATCAAAATGAACATTGCTCTCATAAGTTGTCACTAATAAGTAGTGAAAAAAAAAAAAAAAAGTCTAGCAATGCGTAGCCCTAACGTACTATAATGCAGACAACTAATATATATATAGACGCCAGCCAGAGCATTGTTTCTAAATCTGACGAAAAATTGCCAGATTTCGACTAGAAAATGGGTCGGCTATTTTTATAAAGGAATTCTGGGAGGAAAAAAAAATAAAAATCGCCAGAAAGGGTGAATGGTTAAATATCAGGAGTCAGTGGTGTTGGAGCAGTGTTTTTAAATCTGACGAAAATGGGTCGGTTACTTTTATAAAGGAATTATGGGAGTAAAAATCAAAAAATTCGTCGGAAAGGGTGAATGGTTAAATAATCTGGAGCCAAAATCTTCCTAATATGACACCTGTTTAGTTTAGTGGCCACGCCGGCTTTGGTCGGAGTCTTCTTCTTTTGACACCTGTTATATAGCCACTTTTCTAGCCCTACCACCTCGTTATTCTCGCCACATGGGTACTCAGTGGGTAGAATTTTACATGTAGCCTTTGTGGCGATTTTGGAAAGGCTAGAAAAAAAACGCTGAGCCAGCTAGTGTAAATAAGAGCCTCTTCCCTTTGCAGAACCGCAGACAACTAACATTTAGCCAAGAGCATAAAGTGCATCCTTCACTAGTGGTTGTGGGTTCGACTGTCATCTTGGATGTCGTAAATATGTGCACATGTCCACCTTCCACTGGAAGGCAGTAGCTTCTACTGGGGGAGAAAGGGGAGAGCCACCATAATTTACACTTGCTTCGGCAATGTTACATGAAAGGCTCATGAGTAGGTACATAGCAGAGCTCACAGATTGGCGATGCAAATTGCAGCACATCTAGCACATTATCAACCCCACCAAACCAACATGTAGCCGAGTGGTAAAGGCATGTATCCTCTTAAGAGTGGTTGTGGGTTCAATAAAGGCATATATCCTCCGAATGGTTGTGAGTTCAAACCACCCTGTTAGTTGTTACAAAGGTGTCCACCTTCCTACCGGAAGGCAGTAACCCTTCTGGGCCAAGCGACACCATAAATTACGCTTGCTTCAGCAGCGCGTCCACCTTTCTTTTTTACCTTTCTTTCATCCCACCATATATGGACCAGGATGGGCCACATGTAGCCCATGTGGTCCCTCAATCTATCACACTCTGGTGGACCACCACAATTACACTTTCCAATGACACTGTGATGGGGACCCCACCAATTATACTGTACAGATTTGTATCCTCTATGATAGGAGCTTCTACCCTTTTTGGGCTGTGCTGAGGCCACTCCACATAGTCTACCTTACTTACTTGGAGGCATGTATGTAAAGGGAAGTGAGCAACTGCCTGCCAGGCCGGAGTGTGTGCAAATGAAGGACCAGTCCACCATAGATCAGTGACTGAGAGATGAGTGAGAGATTGAGACTGATATAATCTAGCCCTGCTGATCTTGAAGGGAGCTTCTCCTTGCGGCCTGGGCCATTCTTCTCTTCTGCCATGGCGATGGCTGTCGACAAAACGGATCTTGCTACCAGCTTGGCAGCAACATCCGGCGAAGTAATCACGTGCAAGGGTATGTATGACAGGCTACCGCATCTCAAATCCTCTCATGATTTGCTCCGGACTTGAGGATACAGAGAGGTATTGGCCATTGCAGATTATTGTTGTTTCCATTTGTTTGTCGGATGGATCGGTGAAGCATGCAGTTAAGAGGAGGATCCATGGCGTGTGCTTGGAAATTTGTGGGTGGCCTGACGCGTGTGGTGTTCTGTGGAGCTGAATTAGCTGCTGTGGCGTACGAACCCAACAAGCCTCTGACGTTCGAGGACATCCATGTCGCTCCGCCAGGACCCACTGAAGTGCGCATTAAAATCACCAACGCTTCAATGTGCCCGTCCGATCTTTACTACTGGAAGGGAAAGGTACGAATCATTCCTCTTTTTCCGGTTACGACCCCACAGCGAGCATATGCGTGCTGTAGTAGAGTCCTGGACACCGAAGCGCAGTATACGACACAAGCAGCTCCTACATGCTCGAGTCAATCATTCGCCTGGATAATGCAAGCTACCAAAAGACGGTCAGGGCAACAAGCTATAGCAAAGTGGAGAAAAGAATGCAGGGCTAGGATTGATGCCAGGCAAAAGTGGAATACGCAGGAATATCATCGTGCATACATACATCGGTCAACATAGCTATAGAAGAAATCCGTAAGAGAATGTCACAATCCTTGATTGACATTCATAAGGGACAGGGACCATCTCTCCCTGCGATCAAAGGTCGTACACCTTAGAAGACACATTTTCGCCATGAAAACCAAAATCGAATCTCGTGGTTTGGCATACAAGAGCAGTAACTTCCATGGTTTATTCTGTAGAGGTCGATGACGCATGAGTCTGGCCAGCAGTAGCCAGGCACAGGCCCACTAGTTGCAAGGGATGCATTTTGATACAAGAGACTCACAGCGAAAATCATGGAAACAACACATGAGATTCTCTCACACAATTTGAGTCGACTCTCAACCTATCGTTACCCTACAACCCTTTCACAATGCCGAGCTAGGGATATAGGATGATGCGACGTCCCTTCAAGAGGAATGACTGCGGAGGGGGAGAGTTTTTCGATGTTCAGCTCTTTGCGAATCTGCAGTCCGTTGTTTTGCTTATATGAACGGGTTCGAGCAATTGGTGTAATTCTAATTTACTCCTGCGTGTTGTATGCTCTGTGTGTGTGCGGGTGGTTTTGGTAGGACGAAGACAGGATATTCCCGCGCATATTGGGCCATGAAGGGGCTGGGTGAGATTTACAAGATGATTCAATCCTCAAGCTCTTGACTATATTTGTGGTTGATCTCTCGTACGAGAGAATTATGATCATCAAATGAGGTCATACGCTGTTTTGAAAAGATGATCTGGTCCCGCAGGTATGTTGAGAGTGTGGGGAGTTCGATCAAGCATCTGAAGACTGGAGATATGGTTATCCCTGTGTGGCAGGCAGAGTGCAAGACGTGCCGAAAATGCAGAAGTGGAAAGACCAACATCTGCGATACTTTTGTATATAACTGGAATAGTGGTCTTATGCCCTCAGATAGGAAGACGACACGCTTCTCCAGAGTGGTGGATGGGAAGCCCATCTACCATTTCTTTGGCACATCGTGTTTCAGCCAGTATACAGTCGTGGACGAAGCCTGCGTTACAAAGATCAATCCGAAGGCTGACATCTCGCAAATGTGCCTTCTGGGCTGCGGTGTATCCACAGGTGAGAATCCACAGTTCGTTTCTTGTGTACAACAATCTGCGTCAACCACAATCTGCATCTTGCACATCAACTCTAAAATCTCTATGTTGCGGGTATTGCTGCCTGCAGGAATTGGGTCTGCATGGAACATTGCAAAAGTGACTCCAGGTTCCTCCGTGGCAGTATTTGGTTTGGGAACAGGTGGACTTGCTGTAAGAAATCTTATCCTACATGTTGTTTCCATTAGTCCAAAATCAATGCTCTTGTAATCTCGTTTTCAATTTATGTACATCAAGGACTGACCAAGAATCTACTTGCCTGTGGTACACAGGTAGTGGAAGGTGCAAAGGTAGCTGGGGCGTCTCGCATCATTGGAGTCGACAGAAACGAGAAACATTTTAGACAAGGTGCTCTGTCCCTACACAATGCTAGGTCGCTGAAAGGCTACTATCTTCCCTTGTACTTAATAATTTGCATTATAATCGCACTATTTGGACATTAGTTGAAAGAAGGTCCAGAGTACCAGTCTTGGCATTTAGGGAGCTTCACTCATGGCCAGCAGTGCTGAAAATTTGAAAATGGGTTGGTTGGGGGAGGGTGGCAGGCACGAAATTTGGAGTCACAGATATCCTAGACATATCTACTATCAACACGCCCATTGAGGATGCAATCCGTGAAATTACCAATGGAGATGGGGTGGATTTCAGCTTTGACTTCACTGGCAACCCAGAGATCACCTATTCTGCAATGGATTGCTGCAATCCGGTATCTACATGCCAAACTTTGTAGCTTCTTAAGACTTTGCATCGTCCCATGAATTCAAAAGTGAGGTAACAAAAGAGAGAGATCTAGAGGTCCTGGCATGGTGGCTAGCTGATTCGACTAAGGCATGATTGTGCATGAGATTGCAGGCGGGGGGAGTGGCAGTTATTGTGGGGTTGGTGGAGGCTACAAAGACTCTGTCATTCCATCCAAGCAAGCTCTTGTGGGGCAAGACCTGGACATCGGGACTGTTCGGCGGGTGGAAAGGCAGAACACAGTTGCCCGATCTGGTTGACAAGTGTGTCGATGGGGTATGTCCCTTTGTCTTGCGATTTCCTCTCCTTGCGCGCCATTTTGCTACCTTGAATCTGGCTTCACAGCTTAGGTCCGAAACAATGATAGAGTATGAGATCTAGCAAATTGCATCCTTGACACTTTGCAGGTGTGTGCAGGTTATCAACCTGGATAGGTACATCACACATAGGATGCCCTTCTCAGACATCAACAAGGCCTTGCAGCTCCTGGACGCAGGAGACTGTACACGCTGTGTGATGGACTTGGAGAAGTAGACTCCTGATGACTGCAAGCTTGTTAAATGATGGGTCCCTAGTTACACGGAGCAGATTCAGACTGAAAAACTGAATGACTTCATCTGGCCAGTAGTAATTAGTCAAGTATGGCTTCAAATCCACGCCATGTTGATATCGTTGGCCAGATGCACATAACTACTAGACACTGCACATGCTGTGAGATAGATTACACGGTCCAGTACTAGATTCAGATCTGAGTTTGAAGGTGTAATTAGCTCAATGCCCACCCAATGATCTTGCACAGTTGAAGCTACGACATGATTCTGAACTGTTCAAAACTACCCTACAGTTTTGAACACGATTTTAGGTTCTGAAATGTGGGTTTGAAAGAGTCTTAAGCATCTGGTTATATCAAGCTCTTGTAAACTCACTCGCTCTCTGTTCCCTTCCAAGCTCATGATTATGGATTGACATGATCTCATTGAGCTCCTTCTTGATAAAGTCAAGACAAACCTGCCAAAACACCATATGTATACACTCAGGAAACATTCTTAACTGGGAACAAGCTAACCCACAAGAACTCTAAATATTACTCTCCTAAAAGCAGTCGAATCTGGAAGCACACATTCGATGATAAAAATGTAATGCAGAGTACTCATCGCTTGAGGTGTACCTGGATACTACGTAAATCTGGCAAAAGCAAGTGCAATATACCCGACCAAAAGTACTTTCAAGCGCCAATGCCATACGCTCTACACTTTTAAGTGCTATTGTACTATCGTTACCTCCACATACTTTTACGAGATCAAAATCTGTATCCCAGGTGCAGAGAGAAGAGGAGGTTGAGTACTTGGGTATTGATGTGGTGTTATACCATATTTCGGCCAAACGAATAGTTGGCACTCTTCAAGCCCGTCACGTAACACCCCGTATGTCATCTGCTACAAGTCACACCTGATTCGACAGTTAGTAAACCTTGTGGGTGACAACACCACATCCCCAAGCAAGCATGCCCGTATTCATTCTGAAGCTGTGACATAACTAGGGATCCTGACCCTTAGAACAAAACACTAAGAGATGCAAGTGCTATCTTGCACAAATGAGGGCTTACTTAACACAACATATCAGCAAGTAGAGAAGAAGGGATCTGCCTGCAGCTTAGCAAGTGACACATGTGAAACAAAGAGCCTTTTATTACATCCCAGGCCTCTTGCCTGGGAACTCGACGTACGAAACTTCCAATATTAGGAAGGAGGAGCCTTTGCCGCTGCTTGATACAGGGGGCTCTGCGTTGCATGCAGAGTGCCGGCCCCCTTTGGCGGTTCCTATTCATTGAAATCGTTGGCTTAAAGCATACGTGTAATTTTACGAAAAAAAAATTGAGTATGCAGAGTGTCATCCTCTCCCCTATGCAATGGCTTCCTCAGCTTTCAACAATGGAGCCTTGCTTGGCAAACATTGCCGAGGTATAGTGAACTAATGATCTGGTATGCAGTATCTTGTAAACAGGGCATGGGAAACACATAAAACTGGTTATCTGTTGAAGATATGTACAGTCTATCAGCCAAGGACCTCCAGCATGCATGCCCGTCTCCTTTTCTTCTACATCCTCATTCTTCAAAACTGGAAAGAAAAACCCTTCCTCATCAGTTCCCTCAATCGGAATGATTTCGCCTTGTACCTGCACACTGACCATGGATGGAATCGCTGTACATTTGGCTGACAACTAGAGGACTGGAACACTTTCTGTGAGACAAATAGCCGATGAGTGTAGTATAGGCCCAAGAATCCCCTCCATGCATGTCGTTCTTAGTAATGGCCAAAAGCATGAGAGCTGAATGCACTGCTGACTAAACCTTCCCTGCTTCCCCACAGAGGCATACACTCCATCATTGAGCAACTTTACTGCCAACATGGGTATCTGCAGGCAGATATTACATCTGCCAACATCCTCCACCGATCCAATAGACAAATATTTTTAACCATCTATTGCTTCTGTGGCTGTGTCAGTTTTTGTAACTTAACCTGACCCATCTCTTTCTGACTTACTTTCTCATCTCCAGTATTACTCAGCTCTGTGCTCTCAGTTGCGGGCTGTTCATCCACTGGTTCTCTCACCTCCCTTTTCTCTGTCGAGCTAACTTCCGCGATAGCGTCAAATCTTGTGAACACCTAACATGTGATCCCTTTGAGACTTGAAAAGCATCTACTCTCCCAACTTTGAGTTCTACAGAACGGCAGTAAACAGGGAAATTGAAGGACTAGTCCCTCTGCATGAGTTAATCCACCCTTTGAATAAAGAAAACCACATGAATGGAGACCGTCACACGATCAATTCATGACTTGCAGAAAATTAAGATCAGAGAGGAAACCCAATCCCATGAAACTACAAACACTGAAGGCTCATCAGGCTCAAATGAAGGCCTGGAAACGACAAAAGATTTTTCAACACCTGCTGGTGCTGCTTACGTGCTTGCTGAACCTCTTGTCTGCCTCCTTTCCCTCCATTGCTTTCTCCCGATGGTCAGAAAAGTCATAGTCATCTAGAATAGATGTTTTGTGGGTGCAGCCTTTGAAATTTCCACATCTCAATTCCCTCATTAAGTTTTACATGCCATCAACACCACATATCTCAATGTCATGTACTTAAGCAATGGAGTTAACCAAGGATGCACAGAATTCCATAACTTTCTTTTGCCATGAAGGAAGTCGGAGAGGCAAACAGGTGAGAAACTGCTCCACCCAACTCCACTAAGTTCAGTATGCTGCCTTCAGTTTTGGCACTCCATATGGAGTCATTTTGGTGGGAGTCATTTTAGATTGATAATGTCTTCAATGCAACAATAATTTGCTTAGCTATGCTATTTTCTCCATATTGTTGTGAGATGTTTGCAATGAAGAATGTTCTTAGGAAAGCGGGGCAAAATGTGGTGATTGTAAGCATGTAAACTCTTCCATCACTTCATGTAAACTCATATAAATTCATATAAATCCACATACGTGGCATGTAATTCTAGGCATTGAGGACCTTCATGTAATTCTATAATCGTCCATGTACCATTCCCAGCAAGAAGGTCTTTTGGAGGCCTCATGTACTATGGATTTTCCTTGGGCTCTTCAGTGGTTCACCGGTTCTATTGAAAGGGCCTCCTTGATATGGGATGGTTGTAATGTTAGAGTGTCTTGGCCATTGGGAATGTGTCATGTGAGTGGATCTGAAAGCATATGCCAATGATGGTTGTCTTGTCGCAGCCTTTTGCCTTGAGGACGAGGTCTGGACCAGTGTTGTACTGGTATGTGCCGCTTATGTGCACTGGTATGAGTAAGGCTTGGGGCCTATACACCGGCTATACCCTGGACACTACTGGGTTTTGAACACTAGACCTACCCCTCTACCTACCATACCATTCTAAGTATGAACTATTTTCATACTCGGCTTGAAACCCATATTGAGGATTGATGAACCCAAGCTACCATGGGTATGTGTAATGATACAATTTTTTTATTCTTATCCTCAATCACATTTGTGCAATGTAAAAAATAGCACTATTTCTTTGGGCTCCCATCCGTTGGCATCATTTATTTGAGCCGCTAGCATCATGTATCCCAACCACTACAACATGGATCACCACAATATAACCATGTACCAGAAATATAAATTTATAAATAACAGCAGGGGTTTGTGGGTACAATTATAAAAGACGTGTAAAAATAACATGAAGTTAACCTTTAAAATACCATAATATATAATGTAATTGTAGAAGATACTAGCCATTAAAAATATAACCATACCATTGTACTTGCTGGCCCAGGTATGTCATTTGAGTTTTTGTCATACCCATGCCTAGGCCGTATGTCATTTGAGTTTTTGTCACACCCATGCCTAGGACCGGGGTATCTCAAAATTCGAAATACCCATACCCATCCTATAACCTACCTAGGCAGTCCTAATCTACCCCGGGCCCTACCAGTTGGACCCAACAGCCAAGTTGGACCTACCAGGACGATTCGGGTATGACATACCAGTACAACACTGGTCTCGATGGGGAATGAATGGGGCTGGTGAGGGCGACTAAGGGCGACGGCAACAATATTAGTGGGAGTGGGGATTGAACTTATTCCCTGGAGTGGCTAAGACACTTAAGGAGGAGGTTGGGTAGTGTGTGAGCATGGTCACGTGAGCGCAAGCCAATATTGAGGATATTCCTTAGACGCCTTTTGAATGTTCTTAAGCGAAACTAAAATTGAGAAACTAAAAACTTTGCGAAACTTTTTTCAACTTCTCACATAGGCCCTCACAGCAACACTTACCAAACAAGTAACCCCTATACATGATAACCATGTTATCCTATAGGCGTGGGATTTCCTCATGCTATGCTCACCCGGTACGAGGCCCTTTCCATGATAGACTTGAGAAAAGGGAGCTGAGACTCCAAGAGACCTACTTAATTTTATTTTCTCAGTGCGAAATTAAAACTCTCACCCCCGAAACTCCTACTTTATCGTTTGGGTGCAACTGCACCCTATAAATGCACCGTGCCTCAAAACATGTAATTCCTATGACCGCGGTTTAAAAACATACACCCATGACCGTGGGTTGTGCTCACGCCGTGCTCACGCTACCAACCCCCTTAAGGAGGTACATGCACTCATTGGACATGGTCGGCCCTCAATCGGAAGCGACGGGGACTCCGAGTGCTCGTCATAGAGTAGGGAATCGTAGTGCGGGGTGGTGTGGAAGTAGAGATTCGAGGTGGGAGTTATGGGACTCATTGTCGGCCAATGGGGCAGTGGGGAATGACCCGTAACTTGCCCGCGACTCTTGCCAGGGAATTAGAAAAAGTCATAAAATATGAACGGGCTGCTTTTGTGAAATCCCTACCGACACCTATAAAAGTATGTGTGTATATATATATATATATATATAGACAGTGAATAAGAGTGCACTAAAGATTTAAGGTGCTCTCCAATGCAGTTGACAGGTGGGGGATGTCGCAGCTTACAGTCAAGGGGTTTTGGGCAGTGGAGCAGGTGCAGCAGATGACGAGAGTGGCTGCGCTGCGGACCACAGTGCTAGGAGCACCACTAGGAGAGATATTGAAGCATCTGGCTTCCAATTTTTATATATATATATATATTCGACAAAGGAGACCCTATCGAGCGACCAACAGCTAATCAAGCAAGCCGGAAAGTAAAGTGGAAGAGCGAGACTGCCTAAAACCATATGGATTTTCATGTGACCCACCTCTTGTAGGGCCGCAAGGGGACCACAATGCCCCCCGCGATTAACCAAAGCTCTCATTCAGCCAAGGGGTCAATTGGAGAGTTAGACGCGCACCAAAGTGAGTAATTACGGCTTGAAGGGGAGTTTACCAAAGGGAGGTGTGTCATGTATGTAAATTGAAATGAAATGACATGCATGTGAAGAAGAAAACTCCAACAACAATATGGAGAAAATAACAGAAATATGTATATGCATTGTATTGTTATCAATTTTTGATGACTCTACTATGCGGGTCCTGGTAGGAATTAGAAGTCATTATTTTATACTTTGGCATGTTCTTGAATAGTAAAATATTTATGGATTTTATTAACAGTGAGTATTAATATTGCATATTTTGTAATTTTTTGACTTTGTTATCAAGAGTGGTATTGTAGAATATTGTAGTGCATGTTATCAACCGCGGGTATCAATAATTTAGTCAACATAGTGCACACATTCAATACATGTATACTTAAACCACATACAAATGCAACTACATAAGTACTATAATATTAAAATATCAAATTCTAAAATAGAATGGTTCTTAGAAGAGTGATTACGGTGTGTGTGTCTTATAGTGTAATCGGGGTTTTAATTTTTTTTTCCCAAATAATTAATAATAAAATTCATCGGGGCCTCTGTCCCCTGTTCTGTTCTGTTCTGGTTTTTTTTTTTTTAAAGAGAAGAAAAAATAATTATCTTATTAACCTATTACACATGATTCACCTCAAAATGCAAAATGAAAGCTTCACCAACGAGGATACAAAAGGGAATCAATTTGCACCATATAAAAATTGTAACTCAACTTGAATTTTTCAAGGTGAAAAATTATTGGCCACAAACCCTAAACCGATTGCACTTCTAAACCTACCATATCTGCCGCCTTACCCCATGCTCATACCAAGTACGACGACAAAGAGGAGGCGGCCGGTATCAACAATGAGCAACAAACAACAAACAACTATCCCCAGCCGGATAGGGTTTCTGAGGAATGTCCATTTTAGGTAGACCCAACAGGTCTATTACAAAGGGAAAATTTCCTACAACCTATACCAGTTGGCTTACGGGTAGGGTACCTCATAACTGGGTTGATGACTCGGTTGATAACCGGGTCAACCGTCTCTACCAGTTCAACATTGGTATATACAAATGATGGTTGTGGATTGAAATGAACAACGTACATATGGAGAAGAAAACTCTGGTAAACACATTGCACAACAATATAGAGAAAATAATATAAACATATGCAAATGATGGCTATAGACTGAATGGAGGTTGGGTAGCACGGGAGCATGCTCACGCCTCCATGCGCCTGCTCACGTGAGCAGAAGAGGATATGCCACATCTTCCAAGAATATTCTCGGAAAATTGCTTTAGCGAAACTAAAATGTGAATTTTATGTTCACGTGAGCACAAGAGTGTGGGTCACCCGAAGTTGGGGCATAAGGAATTTCCCGTCAGTGCCATCTCCATCAACACTTTTCGTTGATTAATAGTTGCATGTGCAATTGACATTCGTAGCAATCAATAATATGCGAAACTACACACAATTCATTATGTTTTTGACACAAAAAAAGTAATGACCTACTGCAATAAACACATAACAACTCGGTAGTGAAATAAAACAACCTCACGTCGTCCCTTATCTGCAAAATGTTTTGTTTCGCCCACGAAACCATGGGATAATGACCTACGCAACGATACCATGAAATTTCAGTGACAAAACCTGTACCTTGATTTATTTCCCTGGTGAAACCCGTTGTTTGCCTCATTATATTAAATTGTTCAATTATTGTTTGGTGTTTGTGTGTTTTGGATGGTGTTGGTTATTGTGACTTTGTTTTTCACTGATGTGTTATATTTTTGTAGGATACCAAAGTTGTAAACATTTGGAACTTGGAGCTTGTAGATATACGTTAGGGGTGCCTATTTTGCATTAGGGTTTAGGGTTTAGGGACAAAAATAGGCACAAAAACCCCTATTTTACATGTACTAGGTCCAACCCTATCGTGTGTATTCTATTTCCGTGGAAACATGGGTACCTATTGCCGTATTTTGTGCTCACATGAGCCCTGCTCACCGGTGTACTCGCGTTCTACCAACCCCTGCCTGAATGAATGACTTGCATGTTTAAAAGAAAACTCTAGTATTCTTTTGCATTCAAAATTCCTTACAAAAGCACTTTATAATGCGGTTGAAGCACTAAGCGGTAGTCTTAGAAGAGAGATTAAACAAACGATAAGCTTTAACGGTTTCACTGTAACCAACAAAAAGACAACGGAAGCTTTTTAGATCAATTTTTGACATTTCTCTTTTGGTATGCGGACATAAGCATCACAGCCAAACATTCGTAAATGAGAGAGAGAGGGTTTTTTCCCGTCGAGACTTCGTCGGGAGTGAGAATACCGTCCAAAGCCCTAGTAGGTATGCAATTTTGAATATATGAGGCTGTATAGCTGCAGCCCAAAATGAAGTGGGTAGTTGAGAAAAATCAAGCATACACTTTGTGCTTTCAACTAAAGTTCTATTTTTGTGTTCAACAACACCATTTTGTTTTGGTATATATGCTGCTGTCAGTTGTCTAATAATTCCATAATTCACTCCTTACAAAACTCTTTAAAATCATTAGACACAATGTACTCTCCACCACCATCACTACGAAGCACTTCGAATTTTCTTCCCGTAGAGGTCTCTATTTCAAACTTGTAATCTCTAAAATGGGTAAAGGCTTCATATTACGTGTCATAAAATAGACATAAGCTCTTCTAGATTTATCATCAATAAAAGTTAAGAAATATTTGAAGCCTCCAATATGGGACTGATCTGTCTGCATAGGTCCGCAGACTACACAGTGCACCAAGTCAAGTAAATTGGTAGCCTGTTGACCACCATTGTGGGGAAATGGTGCACGACATTGTTTACCAAAAACACAACTAGGACAGAAGGCTATTTGTGGAGGATTTTAATTTGAAGTTCTAAACAAAGTCATGGGAATACATGAGTTTCACATTTTGAATATTAATATGGCCTAGACACTAATGCCAACGATCCGAGTCGGTAGTGCCTAATTTGCACAAATTACCGTCAAGTTCACATACTGAAATCACACGTTGAGTGGTATCTTGAATCGTACAGTTATAAGATGTGAAGGTAAATGTATACCCAACATCAATAGCTTGAAGAACATAAATAAGGTTTTTAGTTAAGCCTGACACATGTAAGACTTTAGAAACATATTTAATCTCTCATTGTGATAGTTTGATTGGGCGAACACTAGAAAAGGCCCGGGAGTTTAATGCGAGCCCTTCGGTCCTGCCTGCGTGGCACCCCCCCCTCGCCCCCCACAGGCCCCCCCCTCCGGCTCCCGCGCGGCTCGCAGTCGCCGCGACACCCCCCCACCCCCCCCCCCCCCCCCCCCCCCGCGCTCCGCCGCCCCCCCCCCCCCCCCCGCCCCGCCCCATCCGTCACCCCATGGAATGTCGTTTATATAACACATGATACATGTACGTCATGCACGCATCCATCCCATATGTCAGATGTGGTCATGAACATAACATGAGCCCATAGTGAGAGTGAAGCCAACACATGCATGGTTACACATGTGTACCCAAGTTTGAATTTGAAATTTAGTATTATTTAATGGACATGACAGTTCGTCTACTTGTGAGATTTAGGATCAATGTGTGTAGGTATGGATGGATGAGAGTAGGATGGATGTGTAATCAGATGGATGAGAGTAGGATGGATGTGTAATCAGGTGGATGAGAGTACGAATGGATGTGTAATCAGAGGCGAGTCTGCATGGAATCACCCTCCTGTAGCTTCGTGTCTGAAACGGTTCTGTCACCAGGAAACCTTACGTTCAGCCTGTATCAGCACCGCCTCCTCTTTGAATTGCAAATCGACATGTTGGTTGGCGAGAAATCTGAATCCATCGTGTCCCATCTTGTTTTGTTGCTTCAAAACCAAGTGCAACTGCCAAATGCAGGTGCTTTCAACCATCATGTACTGCAGTGGCGTTTGCAATGGCATGGCAAGCCTCCTGGCCAAGACTCAGCCCAAGTCGCCTACATTCCATGGAATCGCGTTGCTGATTTCATTACTGGGGAATCCTCGCGTACAGATGGCCCATGCACTTTCCACAGGCATCACCAAAGAGGCCATCCGGAGGGATCTCTGTTAGCTCCTCGCACCAACAGTGCTTTGACTATAATAAGGTACATCTTGGGCTGCCGTTCATGTGTTGCAATGCCTATTCCATGATTTCCATGAATGCAGATAGTGCCTGAGTCCCCTTAGAGTGATAGTAACGGAATGTAGTTTGAGGTTGTAGGTATCACTGCTCATATGGTCCAGAGGATAGAACTACGGCCCTCTTGGATGTTACCCCTGCAATGGCACACAAGAAACGCCGATCTAAACCTGCAAAGAAGAAGGGGAGGAAGCCAAGAGTCACAGCCGCTTCCACTGAAGCAAAACCAAAACAAGCAAGGACCACACAAACAAAATCGGGGGAAGGCATCAAGAGGGGATGCATATGCATGTTTGTAGTGAAGCAATGCTATGTGGACCCTGATATTGCAGAGCTGGTCTATTATGAAAAGAGACATGTCAATGGGGCTAGAGAGGTCTGCCATGGACCCACTCAGCAACTAGGTTGTATTTCATTAGCTCCCCACTTGAGCGATGACATGAAATCTTGGGTGTTACATAACCTACGTCTGGGACTAAGCATCAACAAGATAATGGCAAAGCACACGCAGAGGGTGAGGGATATCATGGATGGGGGGTTGGAGGTTACTCGTGATACCTTCCTTCTTTCAAGTGACATCCGAAATATTGCCAACAAATGCGATGAAGAAACTTTCAAAGAGCACTCCAATGATGCACAAAGTGTCCGAATGTGGGTGCATGAAAACCCAGCAAGTGTTTTCTACTACCAGGAAGAGTGTAATCACCCTGCGTGGACGTTGAATGACCGAAAACTGGACCTTCCATTTGTGCTTGGCATACAAACTGATTGGCAGAGAAAACAAATGCTCAAACACGGCCATCGTCGCATAGTTGCTTGTGATGCAACCTTTGGGACGAATGAAAAGAAGGTTGCGGCAGTTTCTTAACCCAAATGTCCTCAAAGCTTGTCAAATTATGTTCTTCATGTGAACTTTTCTGTTCTCGTACCATTTCCTTTGAACTCACTTCAGTTATACATGATTATTGCTGCAGTACCCCTTGTATACCATGATGGTATTCGACGACTGGCTGAATGGTATTCCGGTGGCTTACATTATCACTGCAAGGTGCAAAACCATCGATCTTACGCCTTGGATGGAGGCACTTAACAAACAAATGATAAGTCTGTAGGTAGACTGGTGTCTGAATGCCTTTATTGTGGATGACGCAGATGCTGAAGTTGCTGCAATTAGGTACATCCATGAACTCAGGCAATATACCTACCAGGATCTCTTAGTTACATATGAATTTTAGTTTACCTGCCTGATAAGAGAACAGATCTGTGTGGGGGGATTGTGTTGTTTTCTTGTACTTGTGGCATGTACGCCGAGCCTGGCAGAAGAATGTTGTAGCAAAGGTGAAAGACCCAGTATTGCGAGCGGCTATCTTACAAGACCTGGCACTGATCATGTACAATAGAAAGGAGACCTCTGGGGATTCAGGTGAAGCATGGGCCGTATTCAAAATTCTGGACATGCGGGAGAAGTACCCTTCTGAGACAAAATTTTGCACCTACATGGAGACAGAGTGGCTTCCAAAAGCCAAAATGTGGATGAAGGGATCCCGGAACATACCTCATGCCTCTCAAGACACTAATGTTGCCATAGAAGCATACCGCGGGAACCTGAAAGCGCAATTGAAGAGCACCAAAAGCGTCCTCGGTAGTAGGCGGGTGGATTGGCTCATCTCTGAACTGACAAGTGATGTGCTAACCCATTACTGGTACATGTCACATGCAAAGGCTTATGGGTTTATCCGAAACAAGCGACATGAGGGATTTGTTTATACTTCTATTTTGCTTGCCAACGACATTCCAGATGCGAATGTGCACCTGCCTGACACACCCGGAGGCATTGCAACAGTTCAATGCCACCGCCATTTGGGTATGACATATACTGTCCACAATCCGGATTCTAAGTGGGGTTGCTGTGATTGTCATTGGGCCCAGAAAGGAAATATGTGTACACACCAGGTAAAGGTTTTGAAGATGCTCCACCCCCATGTGGAGGACGGGCTGATTGCAAAGTTGTGCGGATCCGTATTGGGCACATGTAAAGGTGGCATCCACAACTTGCTAGCTGCCCATCAGCCCCCCTCTTCCATGCCTTCGTCTTCACAAACTCCCCCAGGTCTGACCTCCCCTTCTATGGCTCACAAAACATCCGCTGGTACAAGTCCATTGCCCAACCTACTTGCCCTTATCTCTACAGAGTGGGAAAGTTTTCTTCAACTGACAGATACCAGCAAATTCCTCCAACAACATCTTCTTGCATTGGTGAGAGCTACGAAGGGAAAGATTTTGGACTTGACTGCCCATGATGGAGGAGGGTCTTCAGTACCCTGGTAAAGACCCAGTTATGACTACTGTGGATGATGGGAATGGAAAGTCACTTGCACGGTACAAAGACTTTCTGGAGAGGCATGGCTACACAGACAATCTCCCATCCGTGCCGTCTGCCACCAGGAGCAGGACGAGGTTGTACACCGGCTGAAGGACTTCAGGTAAGGCACCATATTCCTGGAATCCCTGCAGTCCATATAATGAACTAGGGCCTGTTTGTGTCTACAAGGAGAGAGTGAGACGGTGAGATGGTTGGGCAGCTGCTGGATGTGCCTTCTTTCCATTTTGAACTTCAGGTGGATTGGGCTGAGGAAGCATGTGGCTGACAGCATTACCAATACTGCAATTTCATTTCCATTTTCAGCTCCACAATTTCAGGCAATGTCTACCGTTTTGCAGGTTCTCACATCTTACTTGCACATGCACGGGTGTATTGACAGTACACTTCCGTATGAACAACCCATGTACAACTGCTACGCATTGAAAATGTGCAATAGGTGGAGTTCCGAGTGAAGAATGTTTGTAATTTGAGGTGCATGCATGCATGGCCCCCGGGTCTGAAGTATGTGATGTGCATGGCCTATAGGTTTGAGGGGGGATAATACATGTTTATTCACAACGCACTTCAGAATTGTGTCTGGAAAGTGAGATTTAGGGTTTAGGGTTCACGCTTAAGCGGCTCATTCTGAATGACATCAGATACACGGCGGATTCTCTTTCTATTTCTAGCCTTCTGTGACTTTTTCATGCAAGGTGGGATGTAGTTCAACTTGGTACGAGTTCGGATGTGGGCTTTGGGTCACTGCAATTTAGTAGGTATTTCAAATCAGGAGACGTTGTTGAAATGTTTGGGGTCAAAGTTTTTTATTCATTCCTGAGGCAACCATTTGCAATTGAAGATGACATTCCAAATTTACACATTCACATTGTAGTTGAATACCTATTTTGATTCGCTGGCCATGTACAACTCTTTCATTTGAAGTTGGTAATGTTGCCTTAGCAAAGGACCTGCATTTGAGGTTGAAAGAAATATTTTCCATGGCTCTCTGGCGTCCAGTATATAAGGTTGGAAAGAACTATCATCCATACTTGTGTTCCACATGAAAGGGAGCATGCACAACCTGCAGCAATACAATGCCCACGGAATGTTATTATTTATATGATTACAGAGCAAAGGACGAGCTGCCACTGAGGTTACAAAGAACGACGTGGACAGAAGTTCAATCGGACCCCAAAGAGTCAAAGATATGAAGACTACGCTTTCTGTCCATCAGAAAATGCAACAATACTGGCCCCATTGCAGTCCGTTTAGAAAGCAACAAATATAATGCCTCTCCAACCACATATGTGAACAAAACAGCCCACCCAGAATGAATATACTGACATACTAGTGTGGCAATGCCAATTCAAAAGGAAGCATCCCTCACAAGCACCCGCCACTATTTCCCACCCTACTCTCATGTGGGTGGAGGCTGCCAATGAGAGACATTGCCTCCACTTCATGCATGTTATGTGCATGTCATGTGGACCAATGCGCACCTCACCTGATGATGGAATCAGTATTCAAATCGCATCCCTTTAGTCCTGAAGATGCATGTGGCCATTCGAAACCGTGCAACACGTGATTTCCCCCTCAAAATGTCATGTTCTCCAGCCTCACTGAACACATACTCTCCACACACCACATTGCCATTCAACACTCCCAAACTCCTTCAGTTTCCTCAGACCCCCCATTGCCTCCTCCGCACTCTCCCTCATCCATCTGCCTCGCCTTGTAGCCTCTTTCACTTCCGCCTCTCTCACTTAGCAATGTCAGACGCTCAAGAAGGAGTAGGCAGCTCCTGTCTGCAAGAGGAAGCTTTAGTTGATGTCGACACTCACAAGGAGTTGGTAGGAGATATTACTGGCATCGTGGGGACTCGCATCTCCGGATTGGAAGCCTTGGTGGATTGGTCAAAACCCACAGCATGAGACATCATTCTTACAGCGCATGTATCCGCAGGTAGAGTGGGCTGGTCTGGCTTTTACAACGACACCAACAGTGCAGCTACAAAAGAGCCTAACACCGTTGTTCTCTGGTCAAGATTCCTGTGCGCTCCTAATGAAGAGTGGGGGCCACATGCTTTGGGCCTGGACCTTGCAAAGGAGAACGAGTGTTTTCATATTCTTACCTTGTTTCAATGGGTGGAAGAAGGTTGGGACAGCATTAAACTGCTGGACGAACTTCCCTCCCCCATCATGCGGCTGCTTCAGAGGGACTCCAGACCTAAAAGACCTTGGACCAGGGCTGGTGATATTTGCCTCACGATTGAAGATGGAGTGATGCATGTCATGTTTGCTTCCTTCATGCATATGCGGAAGAACTCATCCTCGGTGTTCTTGCGTGTTTTGCCGCATTGGGGGAGCAATCACTGTCATCACTCAGTCTTCTTCTTTTGCTGGGATATGCGTGTGTGTGTTTGGAAAGAGAGAATGATTAGGCAGGAGGTTCAGGTGCCTAATTATGAGTGGAATTTCAAAGAGGTTGACTGGTCAGTAGCATGCTGAACCTCTTTTCACTCTACTTTCCTAGATTGCTTCATTTCTAGGTTTCAACAATGCACATGCCAAAAACATATTGTGACATCAATCTTTCCATATATTGATGTCGAAGGTGTATTCCTCGTATTCTGTTGTCATTTTGCTTCCACATTGTTTCCCACATTGTTTCCCAGCTTACTTGCACATGCAACCATCCTGAAAAGATGCACCTAGGTTTTCTGACTCATACTTTTTGTAGTCTTATGCAATTCATGTGTAACAACATATCAGATCTACCACTAGAAGAAAAACGCAGAATAACCACTCTGTTAACCACTCACTTTGAGTGGTAAAAGACACTAAACCACTCTGGCCCCAGAGTGATGAAGAACCAATGCATTAGGACAAGTGAGTGGTAAAAGACATTACGTGGCACTGGTGGTTAAGGACAGTGGTTCGAACCACTCACGTCCGGGTCCATCTGTTAGCTGACGTGTCACAGTGGTAAATTAACCACTGTGACATGTCAATGATGTGTCACTGAGGTAAACCAACCACTTATGACGTGTCACAGTGGTAAACTGACGTGTCATAGTGGTAAAGTAACCACTTCCGTTTTGTAGTGGAGACGTATAAGCCGGTGGTCCATGGATGATATTGGAGATTATGTCGACACATGGCGACGCTCTCAGCATGGACACGGGTCATGTGTCAGTGCTACGAAATGGATGGAGTGAAATATTCAATGACTTCTGAAACCACTTGTTGAGTGACCACAAAATGACTCATAGAGTCATTCTATGAAAACTGAGAATATACAATATCACTCACAGAGTGGTTATGTGAGTGGATGACGTCTCTCAGCAGGTCATTGGAATGATTACCCACAGAGTGGTGTGTAAGCTATTTGAGTCATTCATGGTGTCTCTCTGAGTGGGAACTATGGATTGGAGTCATTACTAACAGAGTGGTGTGTAAGTGATTAGGAATACCACTGGAGGAATTCATACCACTAGTACAGTAATATATATGTAACTACTTATATCACTATACAAGTGGTAATGTAGGCAATTGTGTGCATTTGGCTACTCCCACAGTTTTAAATTATACCACTATTACAGTGATGTGCAAGTGATTATGAACATGACTAGAGGAACACATACCACTAGTGTAGTGTTTAAAGAAGTACCATTGGGGATTCAAGCTCCACAAAATAGAATACAATCCCAGAGAGTTAAGTGCTGGAACATTATCAACAAAATCCAGCCATGATAAAAGCACTAAGCCTAACTTGTACATGGCGTCTCCGCATGCATGCTAGGAACACTGAACTGCTTTCATGCCTTCTTCTCACTGCCAGCAATGTCTATGCCCGGGCGAACGAAATCTAAGCCCTCTTCATGTTCTTCTCTGGCCAAAGACAATTCAGACCAACGACATCCTCCAACATTGTTTGCGGTGGGACCTCTTCCTCGTTTGAGGCAAGACACAATTGGCAATATAGATATCATTTACCTCAGGTATAACACGGCAGTGATATGTATCTTTGCCAGGCACACCAGTGACAATTCCACTGGCAGCCCTGTGTCGTGGTAAATGAGGATCATACAGGCTGATTTTGTCCTTCAACTTAAACTGCACACAGCACCCACCATAAAACCCACATTAATCAACCCATGAAGACATACATGTACATTGAAAACTAGATAATGAGGACCGCCCAGTATAAGCAATCACTGAAAGTGTAGAGTACTTTTGGTAGCATAAGAATATCTGCCACTGTGGCCGGGGGTTGATATTTGGGGGTTGCCTTTGAAGGCGCCGCAGTTGGTGCACTGTCAGTGGCAGTATCAAGAGCGGCTTTCTCAGCCTGCACACATCACGCCCAACACCCCTTAGCAGTTTAATTTAGCAATGCATCTACTAATAGTTTGAAGTACCCAACATGTAAATGGCCACATTGTACAGAACTGATAGCCAACAGGTGCATGCATGCTCACCTCTAGTACGGAAACTGCTGCATGGAGAGGTGCCTCCTGAAGGCCCACCTGACTCTTACTCCCGCTAGAACTTGGTGTTATGTCACCATTTGCATCAGTCAAGGACTTTGTGCCTTTGGCAGCAGTGGCTCTGGTTACACGCTCTCCTTTTCGCATGTACTTCTTCTCAGCTCGGTTCACGATGGCTGGGGCACAGTCCTCTGCTTTAGTCCCCTTCTACATGCCAACAAAACAACAAGGTATAGTACATGAGTACGTCTTACCATACCTGATGCATAGAATTCATGGCACACACCAATAAATAGATCATTCATGAAATGTTTCCAGAGTCAAAAACAGAAAGCCCAAGGACAGGAACCAAGACAAAGTCTTTGAGGGCGTACCTCTTTCTGTGGGGAAGTTGGCTTCACATGCTGATCTGCCAACCCCCTATTGTCACCCTTACCAGCACTCTCGGTGGAGCAGACGTCCTCACCAGCAGCCAATATTGGTGTCCCGCCAGCTCCACCTCCCTTCTTACGTGGCAATTTATCAGGCATTCCCTTGCCCCCCAATTTTACTTGGGTCACCACAACGTCCTCAATGACAGACGACTTTGGCTTTTCCCCAACCTCAAGAGGTTCTCCCTGCACCCAAGCAAAACATACCAGAGCAGTAAACTTCAAAGTCAACTAACACTGAATGGATGACAACCACAAAAATAAGTTGGGGTGAAGGTGCACAAACCACCTTCGCCGTAGCAGTCTTGCCTCCCAAGCCTGCGTCGGAATCGCAAGGTTCAATAACAGTACATATTGGGATAGTAGTTGGAGGAGGGGCGGTTGCTGACATTCCCAACATCATTGCCATCAATGCATCCAGTTTTTTGCTATTGTCCGCAAAAGCCTTAGCAACTTCTGCTTTTATAGTGGCCAATTCGCCCTCAATCGTTGGGATCTGAACGTCTGCCAAGGCAAGCACACTGCCCTCAAGGGACGACAGTCGAGACTGCATCGCACTACCCCCTCCCTATACAGCCAAAGAAAGACACATTATCAGCCCGCATGGCCTGGCTACTGCTCCAGCAAAATGAATGCAACAAAAAAAAAATACCCACACATCATTTACCTGTGCACCTCCAATTGACTGGGAGCCTAAACCCTTGTCCGCCTTCGATGCGTGTGCCAGCTCAATGATGCTTGGACTTCGTGCTCTCTGGCCCTCTTGGATGAATGTGGACCCACACATCTATCCCTGCTCCTTCAGCTATCCATGCCCCTGCACAAATCATGCATACATCCTCGCCTTGCTGCTAGCAGCTGACAATGACAGCCAAGTTCTATGACCCAAACCCAAAGTGAGCACAATGGCTTTGTAAGGCCAATGCCTACAGGGCATATTCAATACTACAATGAGGATACGCAAGCAGCAGATACCATGTGCAAATAAAAAAACAACAAAGGTGGTGAAGGTGCACAACCTGCCAAGAGAGGGCGGAGTTGAGGAAGGATGAAGCAACTACAGACATTGCGAAATGCTCTGATGCGGGCAGAAGGGAAGACCCAGGCCCTGTCGGGGTTCAGCTGGCAAAAGAACAAGCTGCTGACAGCAACAACATGGAAGCAGAGTGGATACAAGTTGATTTTGACAAACCTGAGTCCATCAGACAAGGCATTAGAAGGCCCAAACAAAGAACACTGTCTAAATCTGTAATAACATGAGACACGGTCGTCACACACTAACCCAACATGGGTCTTGGCAAACTTTCAGCAAAGCTGAAACAATCACAGAAGCAAAAAAAGGGGCACGACCTCAAGGGAAGATGTATGGAGTACCTTTTGCAGTGATCAATGAGTACGTGGAAGGAGGAGAAGCTTACCCATTGCCAAGCACGGAGTACATGATGCAACCAACAGCACAAGTATCATGTCAGTTCACTCATAATGAGCTGGAGGCACTGGATGAGTTGGACGAGATATACCATATAAGTGATCACACTCCAATAAGACTACAACAACACCCCACATCAACATGTTGACACGGGGAAGTGCAAAGAAGGCCAAAATAGGGGATGGGATGCCTATTCTGCAGAAATCCAGCCAAAACATCAAGGATTTAGGGCAAAAACATGGATTTGGTGAAGAAGAATGCATTGGCATGGACAACATCTACAGCTCAGCAGGGTTTGAGCGCCAACCAGAGATATTCATGGGAGAGGGTGACAAAAGCGAGGAAGAAGCCAAAACACAAAGCCTTGACGCATTCACTGAAGACTGGGCAGACAAACAGATAAGAGAAGACAGCTCGCAAGAAACGGATAAGAGGGAAAAACAGGGTGAAATGTGCTGAAGGAGGTGCCTTCAGTAGAAGTGCCTGACCTATCAATTGTGCCGCTGCTGCTGCCGCTTCCAGTTGACCATCTACCCGTGTAGGTTTCTTGTAGCAATCCTTCCACAGGGAATCATAGGTAATGTGGAGCTTGAAATCCAGCCCTCTTGGATGAATCTAGACCCACACTCTATCCCTGCTCCTTCAGCTATCCATGCCTCTGACAGCCTAGAATTCTACCAGCAAAGACCCCAACCATACAGGTGTGGAGTTCTTCCCCAAAACACCCCAACCCTACTTATCACAATCTGAAATGCATCTGCTTCTCTCTATTGTCCAACAGGCATTCGCCTTTTTGTCTCCATTGTCCCACCATTGACTGGGGTCGGAAAGTGTTCACCCCAAAGCTTCTCCTCACCTCTATTATATGTTTTTGGATACTTCCATGCTGCCACACTGGCAGTAACTTGCCAAGTCACTCCAAACACCACAGATCTACCCAACGACCTAACTTACAGAATTCAATATGCATCTTGCGGCCGAGTCTGATGAGAGGGCAACACAGGCTGAAATAGGTTGAAGAAGAAGGTACCCTACCACATTGTCCTTGACCTGTCCTGACCCATGGAAGATTTGACCGACCATCAACCTAAAAGGACCTCTTGTGTGTGTTGCTTGTGTCTGTAGTCAGGTAATGTCGGATTGGTCTGTGAGATCGAACCACTACGGCGTAGCTGAGTAGTCAGAGATTGAAACACGCATGCTAAGACCAAGCTGACTCTCCCAAGAACGGCGAGCTCGCTTCTCCTCGTCTCGTCCTCCTCCTCTTCTCCTTCGTGCATCATTTGCTCAACGCCTCCATCCCACGCCCCTACATATCATGCTATCATCGCGTTCCATCCCTCGGCAATGTGTGTGGCGCAGGAGACAAAAAAAAACGCCAAGTCCCAGCCCTCCTTTCTGTTCACGATTACCCTAATGGGCAACCTTATTAACAATTTTTTAACTTTTTTAAACCTAATGGGCAACCTTATTTGCATTATATGTGCCTTCAAAATGACACGTGTAGTGATGTAGTCGTATAAATAGAGCTGTGAAACCATCTTCAGTCATGGAGTCATAAGATTCCATGAAACGTCGTCCACGTGTAGTCAAACATATCACACTAGTCATATAAACCATCCCTGTCATCATGGTCAACAATGTTTGACCAATGCTCCCTAACTTTCCGGAGTCATGTAGTGATATCCATTACTACAAAGTCATAAAACTATGACTGCAATGCATTTCAGCGCTCTGTAGTCATCTACCTAGTGCAGTTTTTATGACTCCGCCAAAGCCGTAGTCCTAAAAACGCTCATCTCTTGTAGTGTTTTCATGCATTGACATATTGTTACACATGGATTCAGTAACATTGGACGACGTTATGGCCACCTAAAGAAGGTGGGGCTTGCTCTCGTTTTTTCTCTTCATAGACCCACCTGCATTTACGTTATGACTTCTGGAATGTTGAGACTCATTGCACTATAGATGTGTGATATGTTGTTGGAAAGCATGCTTTATGAACCACATCTGAAACTTTGTTACACATCCTACAAGTAAGATTGGAAGACGTTATGGGCAGGTGAGGAAGGTGTAGGTTGGTCCACTTTATTTTTCTTCATACTTTCATCTGCACTTATATTTTGGCTTTTGGAATGTTGAGTACTATTGAATTAGCTTTGTCATATCCTGTTGGAAAGTTTTTTTATTTTTTTATTTTATTTTAGCGTGGGGATGTTGTTACACATCCGTTGAATAAGACCAGAAGACGTTATGGGCAGAAAACCAAAGTGCAGTTTCGAATACTTATTTTTTACATACTATGCCCTACATTTAGGTTGTGGCTTCTAGAATGATGCATCATTCTACTGTTGGGGTGTGTAATATCTTCTTTGAAAGCTAGATTTAAATGACACCACAAGACGTTATGGCCAATAAACGGAAGGTGCATCTTGGAGCAATATCATTTTCTTCAGACTATGGCCTGCGTTTACATTATAGCTTGCAGCTGGAACAGCCTTCCAGTCTGGAAGGAATAGGGGAAGAAATCGCATTTTACCTCCCTTGTAGCGACATTTTGTACACTAGAAGAAAAACGCGGAATAACCATTGGCCTTTTAACCAATACTGTCTTTTTCCACTCTATAAACCACTAATAACCACTTGCCAGTGGTTAATCCCAATGAAATGCCACGATGGCATCACAGATAGTGGTTGGAAGTGGTTTCAACCACTTAGTAGTCCACGTGTAATAATTTGTTTTTATTTATTATTATTTATTTGGTAATATATTTTAATTAATATAATATAATATTCGACGTGGACGAGTGCAGTGGTAAATTGTGAGTGGTTATAGACACCTCAGTGATGGGAAGTGGTTGAAACCACTTGCTACTCCACGTGTAATAATTCAAAATTTTATTTGTGATTTATGATTTGGAAATATATTTTAATTCATAAATATAATATTCCATGTGGACGAGGATAGTGGCACGTTGATCTTGAGTGGTTAAAGACACCTCATTGATTTGTACCACTTTGACAGTGGTGGAGAGTGGGTGGTGAAAGATACTGCAGTAATTGGAACCACTTTTCTAGTGGTTGCTCATGTGTCGCACACCTCAGTTCGGTAAACTCCCCTTCAAGTCATAGTTACTCGCTTTGATGCGCGCGCCTGACTCCCAACCTGGCCGCCGGGCCAACTTGGAGTTTCGGCTGCTCACTGGGACATAACGGTCCCCTTTCGCTTCCCTCTAAACCCTCCACCTATTTGGGACTAGGAGAATTCCCTTTGGTAGATGGCAGTCCGGAACAGCTCCCCACTCTTTGGTCGCTTTCCGGCTCGCTCGCTTACTCACTAGTTTTTGGTCACCAACGGGCTTGCACCGTTCTCGGGGTTACTACTCCCTATATATACTTCTGTAGCTGTCCGCGGGGGTTTCATAACCAGCCATGCCATTTTATGGCGAACCACCACGAAAACCCTCGACTCCCGGTGGTGAGTCGCGGTGAGTCTTGGCCCACTCACCGCGGCCCCAATGGACCGTGATGAGTCCCAAGACTCCCCACGACTCCCACCTCGAGGTCTCCACCCCATGGTGAGTCCTATGCCACCCCCACTAAGTCCCACTAAGCTACCACCACCCCTTGTGGAGCCACCTCCACCGCAACCCGGTGTGCGGGGCTCCACCTAGTGAGCGCCTCCGCCTCCTTGAGTGCCTTGGGCACTCAAGGGTGCTTCAGCCCCCCATACCTATCGCTGCCGCTGCCCCCACCACAGGGGCAGCCCCTCATGTGTCCCGACCCCCTGCCCTCAAGGCAAAGGGCCGCGACACACACCCCTACCAACAGGGAGTCGATGTCCTCATCGACTTGTCCATTTTGTAGAAACGAACATCCAAGTTGTGGCGTCCCACATCAAGGAGTTTGTTTCCGTACCATGGCGTCCCATGGCAAAGAACCAAACCCCACACTTGACTCCACTCTCCACTAGCTAGTTCGGCCGACTTCCTCCAAGTCCCGGCCAAGGGTGGAGCCTCTCCAGCTCCTCCCAGTGCACTCTTCTTGGCCTACTTCAAGGCCAAGGAACGATCCTCCCCGAGGATCGAATCGCCTTACTGCAACAACATTGCTTGCGATCGCTCATGATGCCGCTTTTGGCATCACCTTGAGCAAGGGTTCACCTGGAACCCTCTTTGACTAGGAAGATAACCTTGAACCAACCGTGCGCCCCAATCACTACAATTGGGTCCGCCTTGGAATGCTGGCCTGAGGTACGGGAACACGCCGAAGCCGCACTACGACTTCGTCCCGAGGCTACACGATTATAGTACGTGAACGGAAGCACGTAGCTTCCGCGTTAGCCCGCACTACAAGGCAACCCCCTCGGTAGCGCAGTTATAGTACGCGCACGCGCCAGGTGCGCACTAGCACTTGAACTCCCAAATAAGGCGCAAGTTTCCTTGCCCCTTGGATGGGAGTCACCCGATTTGGCACTGCGCAAACACACGATTAACCCAATTTACCTCTCCCACTTTTGTAAGCTAGCATGCATTCTACACACCAGCCAACCACACCATGCATCACCATTCCAAACACAATAGGACGCACAATATTTGGAACCCATTTCCTTTATCACAAATTTTTGTACAATACAAGTTTTTGCAATCGGATTCCTGAGCTAGCTAAACCGGGCTAAGCATGCATTTCCTCCCCCACGCTCCAAGGTTGATGTCCCCATCAACGCTTCTTCCGCTTTTGAGGTCGCCCTTCGAACGCTGCAACTGCCTCGGATGCGTTTCCCATTTCTGAGGCACGCACCCAAGATGCCTCCACAAGATGATAGCCCTTCCATTTGACGAGATACTCCGTTTCTCGGTTCTTGAACCTCCTCGACTTAAGTATTGCCTCCACCTCGTACTCGGGTTCATTTTCATGATCCAACAGCATAGGTGGCGGACGCAACACTTGCTGCCGATTCGGACGTGCTTCATCTTTGAAGTAAGGCTTCAAAAGGGAGACATGGAATACTGGGTGCACCTTGCTGTTTGCTGGCAGCTCCAATTCATACACATCCTCATTCATAACCCTCCGAATGCGAAAGGGACCCGCATACGGAGGTACGAACTTCGGACTCATTTCCGGAGGTAGTCGAAAATTCTTGATGTTCAACCAGACCTCTGTGCCTGCCTCAAACTTCACTTCCCTCCGCTTCCGATTCGCCTGCCTTTCATACCGTTTCCTAGCTTTGGCAATGTTGTACTTTGCGAGCTTCAACAAACGCTCGCGTTCTTCCAGTACCGCCGCTACTGCCGGTTCCTCAACGTCCTGGGCGGCCCAACTTGTCGGCACCAGAGGTGCTTTTCCATAGACCAACTCAAAAGGGGAAACTCCCGTCGCGGAGTGTTCTGTGTTATTATAACAGAACTCTGCCGCGTCTAAGTGTTCCATCCAGTCTGATTGGTCTGCCGACACGTAATTCCGCAAGAATTGCTTCACTACGGAATTCACTCTTTCCGTTTGGCCGTCCGTCGTAGGTCGGAAGGCGGTGCTCATCTTCAGCCTCGTCCCCATCTTCTTCCAAAGTGCTCTCCAGAATTTACTCGTAAACTTTGGATCGCGGTCCGAGACAATATCCTTCGGGACTCCATGATGCTTTAAGACGTGGGCGAAGTAAAGTCGCCCTGTCTCCTGCGCAGTTGCCGTCTCCTTGGTGGGGATGAAATGGGCCATTTTACTGAACCTATCTACCACCACCATGATTGCATCGAATCCTTTTGACAGCGGCATAGCAGTCATGAAATCCATCGAGACGCTTTCCCAAGTCCCCTCTGGAATCGGCAAGGGTTGTAACAGCCCCGCTTGCTTTTTATACTCGCTCCGGTTTTGTTGGCATGTGGTGCATGTCTTAACATACTCCTCTGCCTCCTCCCTCAGTTTGGGCCAGAAATACTCTTTCTTCAAGAGTGCCGCAGTGCGCTTGGCTCCACCGTGGCCCGCAAGCGGGCTATCATGGCATTCTCTCAAGAGACTATCCCTGATCCCTCCCTTTGGCACATAGAGACGTTTTTGCTTATACCGGAGCAGTCCGTTTTGCAAGTGGAACTGCGATTTAACCCCCATTCTCAAGTTCTGCATCACGCACTTTGCCAGCTCATCCTTCCGGCAAGCCTTCCGGATCTTCCTTTGGAGCGCCGTCTCGCCCTTGTACACCAACAAGAGCTGCTGCTTTCTACTTAAAGCATCGGCCACCACATTGTCCCGTCCCGGTTTGTACTGGATATCCACGTCGAACACTGCCAAAGTATCTTGCCACCTAAGTTGTTTTGGGGACAACTTGGGCTGCGTGGCAAAATACTTCACCGTGACATTGTCCGTGAACACCTTCACTGGGTTGGAACCAACATAGTGGCGCCAGAGTTCAAGGCAATGTACCACCGCCTTCATCTCTTTTTCGTGCGTCGGCCACCGTCGCTCCACTTCATTCAGTTTCTTACTTTCGTAAGCCACTGGACGTCCATCTTGCATAAGTACACCCCCAATTGCGAAGTCCGATGCATCTGTATGAATCTCAAACGGACGATCGAACTCCGGGATTTTTAAGACTGGAGCTTCCGTCATCCGCTGCTTCAATTCAGCAAAAGCTTGGCCACAAAATGTGTTCCATACCCAGACTTTGGATTTACACAGAAGGTCCGACAGCGGCCCCGCGATCTTGGCGAAATTTCTCACATACTTCCGGTAATAGGAGGCGAGTCCTAGGAAGGATCGCACTCCCGGGACCGAAGTCGGAGGCTCCCAGTCCAAGATCGCCCTCACCTTTCTGTCATCCATTTTGATCCCATCCTGTGTAATCACGTGCCCCAAGAACTCCACTTTTGTGACCCCGAATTCGCACTTTGAAGCTTTGGCATACAGCTTCCCTTCTCGCAATTTTTGGAACACCCTTTTGAGGTGCTCCAGGTGCTCCTCCTTTGTTTTCGAGTACACCAAGATGTCGTCGATGTACACGATCACAAAGTCATCCAACCACTCCTGGAAAAGGCTGTTCATCAGCGTGCTAAATGTCGCTGGTGCATTGGTGAGCCCAAAAGGCATCACCAAGAACTCATATGAACCATACCTTGTCCTGCACGCGGTCTTCTCCTCATCTCCTTCCGCCACCCGAATTTGGTGATAGCCGGAGCGCAAGTCGATCCGGCTGAAATACTTCGCTCCTGCCAACCGATCGAAGAGGTCGTCGATCCTTGGCAAAGGGTACCGGTTTTTGATAGTCACCTTATTCAGAGCCCTGTAATCGACACACATCCGCAGCGTCCCATCCTTCTTGTCTGCAAATAGCACCGGGGCTCCGTAAGGTGACTTACTCGGCCGGATGTACCCCTTTGACATTAGATCTTTGAGCTGAGTCTTCAGCTCGACCAACTCTTTGTGGCTCAACCGGTAGGGCGCCTTGGCAGGCGGTTCCGATCCCGGTATCACCTCAATTTTGTGGTCAACTCCTCTTCGCGGTGGCAAGCCGCTTGGTAAATCCTCCGGCATCACATCCTGGTATTTCTCCAAAATCCCCTTGATCCAATCTGGGCTCGGCTCCCCATCGCCTTCTCCTTTCACTTCTCTAATGTAAAGCAAAAACTGGGACTCGTGTGTCTCCTCCACGGCCCACTCCTTTGCTGATAGAAGGTTTATTCGCCCTCCCACGGATTTGGGCGTTTCCGACACTCGTAAAACCTCGCCACCATTCCCACATGGCAGCGTGACTACTCTCTTGCGGCCATCTATGACCGCTCCGGATTTGCTCAAAAAGGTCATTCCCAAAATGAGATCCACTCCATCGATCTCGCAGATAGTGAAGTTCTCACGTCCCTCCCAACTCCCCAGTTGAAGAGGAACATCAAACGCCAACCTTGTCGCCAACTGAGGTTCTCCTTTGGCAGAGCGCACCTCAATAGAGGCCCCCACGTCACTTGTCGGGAGTCCCAACTTTCGCGCCGCCGCCGGCGTCATGAAGGAGTGCGACGCTCCTGTGTCCACCAACAACGACACATTAGTTCCGGATATTATCTCATCCACGAACAATAACTGACTCCCTTTTCGTAAGGCGCCAGTTTCCTGATACAACTCACAAGAAAATTTGCCTACCTTGCAAGTCCTGGCGACCACCGCTTCCACCAAGCGACTGATGGTATCTTCCGACAGCTCCGTGGTCGCCCGAGTCATGTTCAATTGCCGGGGCTTCGTGCACTTCTTGGCCATGTGCCCGGGCTCCCCGCAATTGAAACACACTCCATCAAAGGTCGCCTTCTGTCCGCCATAAGTCGCTCCACCCGCTTTTCCTTTCGAAGCACCGGGTGCCGCCTTGACGTGTGAAGGACCTCCCTTCGATTTCCACGTGCCATTTTCGCCGCGTGGCCTATCCCACTTCTTTACCGGTCGGGAGGAGTCACCTTCCCGCCGGGTCTTCTTGTGGTTCAGCTCCGTACGGCCTTGTCTCTCACCCCTAGGGACATCCGAGAAACATTCAGCTCTCTCAATTGCCTCGTTCAAAGTCTTGGGTGGCTTCTCCTCCAACTTCCGCCTAGCCCATGGGGCCAGTCCCGCCACAAAGTTGAAGACCATTTCTGGTTCTGCCATGTCCGCGACTTCGAGCAACAGCACATTGAAAGCCTGGACATACCCCCGAATGTCATCTGTTTGCTTCAAATTCCTCATCTTGTCCCGGGCAAGCCAGGATGCGTTGAGGGGCACAAACTGTCTCTTCATCAATTCCTTGAACTCGCTCCAGTTCAAGGTTTCCGGGCTTGGGCCTCGGTCGTGAAGGCGTTTCTGCCACCATTGTTGAGCATAGCCCCTCAAATAGGTGGGAGCCACTTCCACCCGATCCTCGTCACTCAACTTGGCCGCTCGGAAGTACTGCTCTAGCTCCAGGAGCCAGGTGTTGAGTGCCTTCCGGTTTCGAACGCCCTCGAAGGTGCCGGGTTCCTTAGGCTTCACCTTAAACTTTGCCTTGGTGGAAGTGGCATTAGCTGTGTTCAACACGTCTTTCAACGTCCCGCCAAACTGCACCAACAACCCTTCCCAAAAGGCTGCCGGCATGGGAGGCATCTCTTGGTTTGTCGGAGCTCTCAAAGATTCCTCGGGCTCCGACTCCTCGGATTCCTCCCGCTCCTGAGCGGCCTCGTTTTCGGAAACATTAATCGCTTCCTCAAACGGCCGCCTCGGTGACACGTCGCCCCCATCCGGCTCACCGGGATCATCATCTTTTGGGCCGTTCCGCTTTCGCTTCGGCTTGCCCGACCCCATGATGAGGCCAATCCCAAGGACGATCGCGTACTGAACTCTAAGCTCTGATACCAAGTGTCGCACACCTCAGTTCGGTAAACTCCCCTTCAAGTCATAGTTACTCGCTTTGATGCGCGCGCCTGACTCCCAACCTGGCCGCCGGGCCAACTTGGAGTTTCGGCTGCTCACTGGGACATAACGGTCCCCTTTCGCTTCCCTCTAAACCCTCCACCTATTTGGGACTAGGAGAATTCCCTTTGGTAGATGGCAGTCCGGAACAGCTCCCCACTCTTTGGTCGCTTTCCGGCTCGCTCGCTTCCTCACTAGTTTTTGGTCACCAACGGGCTTGCACCGTTCTCGGGTTACTACTCCCTATATATACTTCTGTAGCTGTCCGCGGGGGTTTCATAACCAGCCATGCCATTTTATGGTGAACCACCACGAAAACCCTCGACTCCCGGTGGTGAGTCGCGGTGAGTCTTGGCCCACTCACCGCGGCCCCAATGGACCGTGATGAGTCCCAAGACTCCCCACGACTCCCACCTCGAGGTCTCCACCCCATGGTGAGTCCTATGCCACCCCCACTAAGTCCCACTAAGCTACCACCACCCCTTGTGGAGCCACCTCCACCGCAACCCGGTGTGCGGGGCTCCACCTAGTGAGCGCCTCCGCCTCCTTGAGTGCCTTGGGCACTCAAGGGTGCTTCAGCCCCCCATACCTATCGCTGCCGCTGCCCCCACCACAGGGGCAGCCCCTCATGTGTCCCGACCCCCTGCCCTCAAGGCAAAGGGCCGCGACATCATGAGTGGTTGCCTACAGACAAGTGATTGGTACCACTTTTTGGGTGATACATGAAAAATGGTTTGTGCAGCTGTGACAGATTTTGAAAAATAGACAAGTGGCCAGACCATTGTGGCATGATGATATTGAACAAATGGTTCCAACAATAAACTTTATTCTGAATCTGAAACATATTAGTCACCCTCTGAATCACTTTGCTCAACTGGAATAGCGGTTGGTTGCACAAACGCCGCTTGAATGGTAGCCAACATAGCCATGTCTTCTTTATTTAGAGCTGTGGCACCATCTAATGACCTAGGTATTGGCTGATCTGATAAGGTGGACGGTGCCTGAAGGCCATCGAAATCTGCATTTTCGCCAATGTCACATTGATCTATGTCCGCCACAATCCTTTTTGCTCTTGGATCCTTCCGAAGGACTACCTTCCACTCCGAACTTGGGAACTCATCCGAAAGGAACGCCTATTCAACTTGAGATGGAAAGATGAACGGCTGATCATTGGCGGGTAACATCCTCCCAAAATTTGCAAGTAGAAAACCATACGAATCCCGCTTCATTGTAGCATTTTGTCCAACGAGGTTGGCCCTCACCCAGGCACAACGAAATACAATGGGGTGCACTCGTCCATAATCCAATTTGAAGATCTCTTTGATGACCCCAACGTACTCTAATGGTGACATGACTGGATTTCTATCACGCACATTATTTCTGCTCTGTTGCTGGAAGATGGATGCAACTCCGGAATCAAAAGAGACAAGAAGACGACTCTCCATGTCATCCACTCGATAATGATTTCCATACGCCTTCATGCCACGAAATGAAGCTGATCTCAATGAGGGGGGAGTAGACGAATGAATTACATCCGTATCCTCAACACCATGCTCAGAGACATGGGCCTGGACTGCATGGCGTATCCATACCGATAGGGGTGGAAACTCCAACAAATGGGGAGGGTATGGCACCGGAAGGCGGCGGTGACGTCGACGATTGGCACGCCACTCACGAGCACATGCCTCTCTGTCTGCAGTGAACTGTGCCTTCTCTGTTGCATACTTTCTGTCACAAAATGGCAACAAGAATTGTTAGCAATGAAGTGTTGCATTACTTTGCAAAAAATACCTAGCATAAATGATACTTTGAAAACCACTGGATGAGTGAGCATAATGACTTGTAAATGAACATGCTCTTCCAAAAAGTCACTCACTTAGACATTTAGTTACTACAGAAGTGGTTATCATCACGATGAACCACTGACATTTGTGACTTTGTGGGTGGTTCTATTACACTGGTGACAGTCACAATTGCATTTGAACTTGATATATATGAATAAGGTGCAATGAAAAGAAGAACTCACTGCACCCAAGGAACCATCATATTGGTATTGTTCAGCACATACAAATGTGTTGCATCTTTCTCAGCTCCACTCATGTCCTGCTTTTTGCCGACACCTTCCAAGACCTCGTTCTCAACCCCTTCCTCCGCATTTGCATCCCAAATCCGCCGTTGAGTTGCATCAAATGATTGCATATACTCACTCATGAACCCCATGGCCTCATCAAGAACATACCCTGCAGCCATACTCTCTTCTGGCTTTGCGTAATTCCTAACGTATCCCTTGAGATCTTTCATGTAATGCTCCATGGAATACATCCACCGTGATAACACCGGACCACATGTGTCTAGTTCATCTACGAGATGAACTAGCAAATGGGTCATGACATCAAAGAAATAAGGGGTGAACTCTTTCTCTAACAAACATAAGGTTATAGCAACATCCTCACGCAATGAATCTATTTCATTAGGGTCCCATACTTTGGCACAAATCCGGCGGAAAATGCGACTCACACGCATAATGACCCCACGTGGGCCCCCCGCCATGCAATGGCGAATACACACAGGTAAAATTTGTTGCATTAAAACGTGATAATCATGGGACTTCATACTCGTCAAATGTTTCCTAGACGGGTGTATGTGTTTTTGAAATGCACCTGCAAATCCCGAAGGAGTTTTGATAGCCCCCAAAGTATCAAGAAATATCGTGATTTCAGCGGGAGTGAGAACATACGGTGCTGCTGGTTTCATGATACGTGAAGGGTTATGTGGATCAGGCCGAAGCCACAAGTGACGTCTGATGCCGATTACCTCCATGTCGTTCCTCATCTTCACCATGTCCTTCCGTCCGAAATGCATGGGATCCAGTAAGTAGCGTTGCAACAGATCCTGCAATTGGTGACACCATTTCAGGAACATTCCGACAGATTGCAGTTCTATACAAATCAGATTCCTTTATGAGCACTATATACTTCCATGTCTAAAGTGGCTGTGATGCATGACAGTCCCTCCTCAGTGGTTCGAACAACTCCTTTAGTGCATTATTATCCTCTCAAGTGATGTCAACAACTTCCTGAGCATCATGGATACTACATTTTCCCACTCCACGAGTTATTAATAAGAAGTCCAAATTACATGCAGTACTGCTACTTTACCACTCGGAAAGTAAGAAATAACCACTACAGGGGCACTACCTTTTCCATTTACAAAGAACATTGAACTCAAACAAGTACAAGTGCAGGGGGTACCTTCCAGTATGGTAAATCCCATAGGCAGCTGCGCCTTTTGAAACCATGAACCTTGGCTGGATGAACTTCAGCATCAGGAAAAGCACGGGGGTCAAGGTCATAACCTTCAGCCTCAACACCAGCGGCCTCTTGTTCAACCGGTGTGAACGGATGTGGCTTCGCACGCATCTCCACCTGTCCATTGAAGTGTATGCGGTTCCTGCGGTATGGATGGGCCTGAGGGAGGAACCTACGGTGACCTTGGTAGACAGTTTTGCCAAGAACTTTTGAGTGTCTTGCATCTACATGAGGACCGCATACTGGACACCCTTTGTAGCCTTTTGTGACATATCCTGCAAGTAGGCCATAAGCAGGAAAATCGTGGATGCTCCACAGTAGTATGGCGCATAGTATGAAGGTTCTCTCACCAACACGTTTGCATATGTCATATGCCCGGACCCCCCTCCACAAAACAAGTAACTCCTCCATCAGTGGTGCTAAGTACACATCTATGTGCTCACTTGTAACTGACTGCTTTCCTGGAATCAAGAGAGTAAGCATGACAAAGAACTTCTTTGTAGTGAGCCAGGGAGGTAGGTTGTATACTAGCGTCAGCACTGGCCATGTTGACCAGCAATTGTTCTTATCACCAAACGGGTTGACTCCATCGAAGGAAAAACCAAGCCTTACATTGTGAGGCTTTGCTGCAAAGTCGGGCCAAGTAGCATCAATGTATTTCCAAGCCTTTGAATCAGCTGCATGGCGCACAAGGCCATCGTTGCTTGCATTCCGACTGTGCCATGTCATTAATTCTGCAATAGAAGAACATCTCACAGTGGATAACACTCCTCTTATGGTGCAAGAGCTCTTCTTCCAAGCTTTGAAACCCTAGGTGCACATTCCATGGCCTTGCCGCACCTCTTAGCTCATGTTCCAGTTTTGCTCTTGCCAGGACAAGAGCCCTCTCAATGCTGAAACTCGAGATTGAAACCCAATCTCAACATACTCCACAAATTTGCACTGATTTGCCCCAAGCCAAATCAGCCCTTTCGCTTGGTCTTGCAATCCTTCACACAATGAAAGCTCGCATTCCCAAGTCCAGTTCTCAGCTTTGCCACCAAAGCCACTATAACCTGCTCTTGACTGGTCCTCTTCCCAATGGAAAATGGCGAAGCACCTTAACAGGTACCTTGGATCTCCCCACATTTTTGAATCGGGCACTTTGACACTTGGGGCAACTCTCTAAAGTTTTCAAGTCCCCCCTAAACAACGCACACCCCTTTGGGCAAGCATCGATCTTCTCATAAGCAAGCCCAAGCTTGCTCACCATGGTCTTTGCATGGTAGAAAGATGTGGGTAGTACGTTTGGTTGTGGCAACAAGGTTTTCTGCAGCAAAGAGAACATTTCATCCGCAAAGCCATTTGTAACCCCATGTGTTGCACATAGATTCATTATAAGCATGTGGATGCAAGCTTAGAGGATTTACAGCCTTCATACAAAGGTAGACATGCCTCTTCCAATGAGATGGGATCATCAGTGTGAGAGTCCCCACCCGCAACCAGGTCATGGGCTAAGGAAGGGATGTTCGTGTCACCGGGAACATCTAGGTCATCTAATTCCATTTCTGCCCCATTTCCAGTTTCAGGTGTGTCTATGATCTGAAAGGTCTCTTGGATCATGCGCTGTACCTCAACATTTCTGTCCAATTCTCCCTGTGTCCGATGATTTGCTAAAGCTCACTACAACAGATGAGCGTTTTTACGACTTCACATATGACTATTTTTTCAGTCTTATATGCGTTCATGACTACATCACTCTGTAGTGAAAAAAACCCTGTCATAGCGACTAGTCTTTAGGACTGCGTTTTGCAAGTCATATCCGTGACTGCTTGCGTGGCACCTAGAGTCCTGCTGCAGAGAGGGTTGCAGTCACAACTATATGACTAATATATGACTACATTGTCTGTTGAGTGTTGCCTACATGGAGAGGCTTCAGCGGGACACGTGTGCCACTGTGCAAACGACACGTCATGCATTCGACAGGGGATCATATGACTATATGTCTGCAAAGTGATGCCTACAGGGAGAGGCGACGGATGGACACGTGCGCCACTGCGAATTTGACATGTCACGACTTCTTGCCATGATCATATGACTACATGTCTGCACAGTGATGCCTACATGGAGAGGCGCTAGCGGGACACGTGTGCTATGGCAGATTTCACACGTGGTGACTACATGACTCGCTCATATGACTACAGGGATGTCTACATGAAGAGTTGTTAGCGGGACACCTGTTGCACTTGAGATGTGACATGTGGCACACAGACAAAATATATGATTAGCATATATGACTACAGATCTTTACACGTGGTGAAAATATGGATAAAGAATGTCGTGTCATATACTGCCACGTGTTCTGGTTTGAGCAGGTGTGATGTCACGTGTCATCAAGATTGTTTTCCGAAATAGTTTATATTTTTAATGTTTATATTTTAGTTTTTAGTTTTCATTTAATATTTAAAAGAACAGGGAGATTGCAGCCTTGGAAAATTTTATTAAATGGTATTATTTTTAATAATATTATTTAAAATGAAAGTGGATTAAGGATCAATGCAGGATAGGGTCCACCCAAAACTGGCAGAATTTGGGAGTCCTCGACTCCACTTTCATGGACAATGTATGTTTAGACAAACCTATTTGTAAAACCTTGAAGACTACATACATATGATATCATGCTACGTCCCTAGGTTTATTTATCAATCTCACCCTTTATTGACATCAATTCATAGATGAAAATTTGCAAGTCTTCATAGATGGGTTCGATTCTAAATTTTGTAGGCATATTTCCCTCCATAAGCTTTCAATCCATCTTATTGTGAAAGGAGATATAAAAAATAATGAAGATTGCATGTCCAAAATCGATGTGCTAATTCACGAAATTTATAAATATTTAATTACGTCTAAAACTTGTAGGGGAGGAAATTTTGACCTTTGAACCAGATTTTCATATAACAAGGGAGATCAATGAAGGTGGTTAAATTTTCCATCTACAATGGATGTCGGATTCATTTCCCAATGAGTCCATGAAGGGCATATCACCCGTTGAGACCGCACAAGCTTCATGCACTCATGGACTTATATGGATTTCCAAATCTTGTCAGATTTGTCTGATTCAAATTTCATTATGTTCGAAACGTCAACAATGGTCTAGATTTTGCTTCATAACCCATAAAAAATTCCAACTTAACATCTTCATTGAGTCCTATATATACAAAATGCAAAAATAAACTGTCTGGGACTTCCATTTTGGGCCGACCCTACCATGCTTTCACCCTTAAATGATTTAAATTCTTCATTACATGGTGAAATTCCAACATGAAAACAGAATGGATCCCTCCTGCATACTATCAACCACAAGGAGAATGAAAATAGTCAACTACAGGGAATACAAGCCCTATAAATCACATTACAAAAATCCAAATGAGACCAATGTCCCAAAGGACACCTCAAAAGCCACAAGGTCAAAAAATGCATGCCTCAAAAGGCCCAGCAAAAAACAAGCAAGCCCACACATGGGCTGAATTGTTGTAGCTAGTATGTTCTGATGCTATTAGAATCAAGAACTCTGTTAAACAGTGCAATACTGATTATCCCTTCCGCAACTCCATAAGTTTCAGTAACTTTAGACTCCAAAGTGTTGTCTGGCCAACCACCTGCCCCAACTCGGTATGTTTCCTAACACCATTCACATATGGTAGAGGGGTGTTACTGACACTTGCCTCTTTGATGTACACACAGGCATAATCAAGGGGCACAGCAGGGTACCCGTAACCCACCACAGCACCTTGAAGAGCAACAATCAGCCCTACTCCACATTTCTTGCGTTTGGAGTTCACATCCAATAGCCGAAACTCGTCACCCACCCTGAACTGTGATCCCAACTCCACACAAAAAAGAACATGATGTGAAAACCCATGACATACACACAACTATGACACTCAACATTTGCGAATTAAAGAGAGCCCCAAGGTTGGAAAAAATAAAACAAACAAGACAACGCCCTGGACTTACTCCATTTGCAGTCTCGAGTGGTTGTGAGACGTCTTTTGGGGGGCTACTCGCTGGGTCGACACTCTTGCCCCTGGTTTGTACCGGCTTGTCGACAATATCACCTTTGTTTGTCACAAGTTCATGTGTCACAGACCAGAGAACAACCAGGAAAGCAATGAGCAAACAGGAATAGTGAATAGAAACAAAATCCAAGTATGAATCAAACAAAAAAAGCCAACATGAAAACCTGCAAAGAAAACCTAGCATTAATCAAGCAACCGAGGAGAAGCATCCAGGAAAGCAATGCAATGAATGAACCCACAAAACTTGTAGCCTCTGGAACACTGTCAGAATGTTTGTACCTTCACAGTAGCAGTGTTGTATGGTTGTTGTCCGAAAACAGGCTGAGACTCCAAAAACTTGGGAATACTGGCAGCTTTCGATGCCTTCCACAAGAAAGGCCACAACACCTCTGTTAGATACTCATCAGTTGGTGAATCTGGTTGCACTTTCTATGGCTCTGGAAAAATCCCACTGAATGGAGGATTGTTTGCCACCTTTCTTGGTGTGTCGTCAATAAGAACAGTGTCCTCATAAGTCCATTCTGGCCAGTCTACCCACACTCTAGACAAGTTCTTGAAATATAATGGCTTTGAATCAGACCCTTTACGGCATGGGAGGACTGGATCCTCGTCACAGTGAAGGGCATCCCACTGGAAAACCATCTTAGTGTGGGCTGCAAAAATATAGTCCACCATTGGGAAGAAGTTGTGAGCTTGGCAACAAGACCACACCGCCACCTCAAAGTGTTCAAAACACTTTTGCAAAAAGTCATAACAGCGTGGTCTCAAAACTACCATCTTCTTGCCACACATCTTCCCCACAAAACCTTTGGGAAGGGATACAGGCCCATTAGCAGAATGAAAAGATTCACATAACAGACCATTTAAGTCCAGAATTAGTAAATGCTTCCTCGCTGGTCTAGGAAGTAAACTGTCATTTGGCTTCAACATGAGAGCAGGAGAAATTAAAGCAACCTGCTTGTTTGTTTTGTCCCCGTCTGCATCTTCCTCCCCATTTAAACTCCCACATACATGCATACCAGAATCTGGTGTGCCCGGCGGCTCTGTCACCATTGCCCCCTGGACTGCTACTGCCTTTGAACGTGGCAAGGGCTGAATTTCCACGTGTACCTCACAGCTGGCCTTCCCTGTATCCTGCTGCTGCTCGGTCAAATTCAAAATATCATCAGTGACAGGAAGACATAAGGGCTTAGAGTGAGCACCAGTTACCGTCTGAAATTGGGATTCCAAACATTTTGATTCTGTCACAGCAGACGCATCCATCGTAGATGTCACTGGTCCTGCGCCTGGTAGATTAATCCCCAATCTGGCCACAATGGTTTTCTGGTACTCAATCATGCTCTGCATCTGTAATTTTAAGTCTGCCATGTCACATCCTTGTGATTCCACCAGTTTGTCCAAGCCATCCATCCTGCCAACTACTGTAGAATATGCAAGACTTCCCTCCTGCCAATCCATGAAAACTTGCCCAAGTATGAATCAAACAAAAAAAACCTAGCATGAACAACCATTGGAAAGAAAACCCAGGCCAAAGGCCTTGAAAAAAACCCTAGCAACCTATGATGCAGCAACCACTCTCGCAACACATGGAAAACACACTTACCCGCCTGTCACTCCCAGCTGACAACTGTGACACTGAACCCTCTTGAATTTCATATAATGTAGGAGGGCACCCTGATAGTGTTTCCTGCAAATTAATTAATACATGCCACAAACAAACCCATGCCACAAGTCAGTAAGCAATGTGAGGGCTGACTATATACACATAACAATTCAATGAGGAACAAAATACAGAGTCGTGATGATGCCACTTACCAAGCGTGCTTTCACCATTGCCTTCCCACCACGGCTAGTCTTGGTAGGATTCTGAATTGCACCATTTGCCTTCTTCATGTTGCCCGACACTTTGTGGAACATCTCTGTCTGCCAGTAACTTACAAGCTTGTTCCATACCTTGTTAGATACAGTAATGGGTTTTCCCTTACCACCCAACCACGCAGTGTGTGCTTCATAACGTTGGCTCTTCATTATTCTGCCAATTGTTTGTTTTAGGTGGAAGTCTTTTAACTTGTGTGGCGTATATGAAAATAGCTTAGCCAGGTGATCTCGATTTCGTATACAACTTCATCAAGTTGGTTGTTGATGGCAAGGGAACAATCTAGCTTGCGATAAGCCTGTCCTTTAAGGGCAACGTGCCATACATTCCGGGTCTAACCATACGGGGCTCCTTTGAGGTTCGTCACAATCACCGTGGGAGGAAGACCTGCAGCTATTCTCTCTTCCTTCACCTTGGCAGCTTCAATTTTGGCTGAGCTATTAGCCCTCCTTAAAGCATTGGTTCTATCATTCTTTGAAACGGCACCCTCCCCTCCCTCGGTGCGCTCAGGAGAATTCAAAGCAGGATCCTGCCAAGTAGGGACTGGTGGCCATGGCTGTTGGCCAGAAGGCCGAGGACAATACTGGCCATACTATCCATAAGCAGGAGGATATTCTGGTGGCCTTCCACCCCCATAGCTATTAGGGGGTGGCAAATATGGTGGAGGAGGATACTGGCCATACTGCCCATATGGAGGAGCACCATATTGACCCTGACCATATTGAGTGCCAGACTGTGGGTACTGAGGCATACCATAATAAGGTGGGGGTACTGGTGGCACAGAACCCAAAACGATGGGAGAGTTAGGGCCACCTCTTGCGTTCTTGTGGGTGCCATCTCCATTGCTAGCAGCAGGGATCGTGGATCCAGTGCGCTTGTGCTTGCCCTGAAAAGAAATTCCCCAGTATAAGGTGGGGGTACTGGTGGCACAGAACCCAAAACGATGGGAGAGTTAGGGCCACCTCCTGCGTTCTTGTGGGCGCCATCTCCATTGCTAGCAGCAGGGATCGTGGATCCAGTGCGCTTGTGCTTGCCCTGAAAAGAAATTCCCCAGTACAATGTGGGTGATTACACATACATATAGGCAGCAAGCAGCAAATCCTTGAATTCAAGATAACAAATTGGAAGCACATATCATTTGTAAAGACAAGATTACCCAAAACTCAGTATGATCTTGGGCAGTAAATCTCCCAAATTTGATTGGCCCCAATGATGTCCTCCCAGTACATTTTTGAACCCTCTTAGGTATGGGGTGTTCCTGAAATCCAGAGCACGAATTCAAAGGGACAAACCTGATGGGTCCATGAGAAGTATCCCTCCAAGTTTTACTGATATTCTGGGTGCATAAGTAACCCAAGTATCTCTATAAGTAGCCATTGTAGCTTAGTACCAGGACGTTGGTTTCATGGGGCAAAGAATTTGAACACACTTGAAGTCTACATTGGCCTGACATCATGCCTTTGGCACTTCAACTTGTCTAGTGGAAATCATTTGTGATTGTGCCTTGGCTGACCCCTGCATTGTCCAACTTCCCTGTCGTGACAGACATACCCTATCTCTTCATGATCTTACCATACCCTATCTCTTCGTGATTTTACCAAAAACATACATAATTTGAATCATGGTCATTGTGAAGAACTATAACTCACAGACGGAGAAGGTGTTCGTAGTGTAGATGATGGGCGTTTTTGTCCTGCGACATGAGCATGGGCATGTTCTCATCAGCTTGTTGTGTCATCCACCGACGATGCACTCGCCTTGTCCTCATCGTCCTCAGAAGAGCCCTCATGCAGAATCGTAGTCTTCATCGTCTTCAGTCTGGCACTTTGCCTTGCGGGACCTTGATCCCTAGCTTTTTCCTTCGGAGCGCGTGGCTTGCGAGGGCGATTCGCTCCCGCAAGCCTGCACAAACACCTCCATGACCTCCCTCTCAAACAATCACAAACAAATGCAAGCATACATACCCTAATACTCTTAAGCCTACGCTGAACCACAGCCGCACCCTACCAGGACGTAATGGCTGCCCACGAATGACGGCAGACATCTCTCGCCTAATGACACACCCTCCTCAAACCTAATTGTCACTCACTGCATGTTGTTTGCCTCTCTGTTTGTACAAGTCGCAGCTACTCGCCCCCATTTGTGCTATGAAGCTTATGATCGCTGTAGGAAGGTTAGAGGATAAGGCGAATCGCAAGTTTAGTGGGTGGGTAACCAAAGTCAGGAACTAAACTCACCCATCTATCGACTGCTTGAACGTTGCTTCCACCTCCTTTATGGCAGCAATCCGGTGCTCTCGGAACTTTTCGTACTCAGTGAGAGAGACTGCTTCGAAGACCTTCCACTTCACCATGGACACTCAGAAACGATACTTATAGTATATTATAGATATAGAAATAGCATATTGGCAGCTGGTGCAAAACAAGAGACAATGCACTGTGTGTAGCATGCAAAGAGGGAAGGGGTGACGTTCAAAGCATGTACAGTGCAGGTGGCGACCGGATGTGTAGGCGTAGAATAGATGACCGTCTTTGGCGAATGGAAGAAGCTTATGCCACAAGGAATGGGCATACGAAAATGCTATGCAACTGCGATGAGTGTCATGGAGGAAAAGTACTGTTGTTGGAAACATTGCCGAAAACTCACTATGAAGCAAAAACCATGATTGCCAAGATGGGATTGCAGTACACCATGATTCATGCCTGTGAGCGTGGTTGTGTACTCTTCCGTGGGGAGTATGAGAATGTAGACATTTGCCCAGTGTGCCACAGTTCCCGTTACATTCCAGGTCGTGGAAGTGTGCCCAAGAAAGTATTGCGACACTTCCATGTCATTCCAAGGTTGAAACGTATGTACCGATGTAAGGCGATCGCTAACCTCATGACATGGCACGACAGACATAAGAGCCAGGATGGGTTGGTTCGACATCCAGCTGATAGCAAAGCATGGAGACACATTGACACCACATTTGAGGATTTTGCTGCAGAGCCACGATCTCTGCGATTTGGATTGGCCTTAGACGGTGTAAATCCCTACGGAGCTCAATCCACAAGTTGGAGCACATGGCCCGTTCTCTTGGTCAATTATAATCTGCCTCCGTGGTTAATGACCAAAAAGTTCTTTGTCATGTTAGCGCTACTGATTCCTGGTAAGGAGTCTGTTACCTCGGACAACGTAGATGTTTACCTGATGCCCCTAGTGGAAGAGCTACTGGAACTTTGGAGAGGGATTGCAGCTCATGATGTTTCCCATCCTCGTGGTCAACGCGAATTCACACTGAGGGCAGTGTTGATGTGGTCAATCCATGACTACCCTGCATATGGCTTGCTCTCAGGTCAAGTGACGAAAGGTTATGCTGGTTGTCCAGCTTGTGGACCCGGGGTGACTTCACAGCAGTTATACACATGTGGAAAAACTATTTTCCTAGGCCATCGAAGATTTTTGGCCCGCAATCATCCATATAGAAGGTCAAGAATGTTCAATGGCGCTACTGAGCATGGAACTCCTCCAAAAACGTAGACTGGAACACAAATCAAGGAGCTTGCAACAGCTCGCACTGCATGGGTGGAAAACGGAGGGACGCCAGATAGCAAGACAGACCCAGCAAAAACTCATGGAGTTAAGCGATTGTCAATTTTATATGTCTTACCTTATTGGGAGGTAATTCCTTCATGGCCTTTAAATTGGCTGTGTACATTTTTGCGTTTTCTGTTTAAATTGTGATTAGTAAATGCTCAATTGCTTATGTGTTCATTTTGTAGGGTCTCCTCATCCGCCACACGTTTGACGCAATGCATTGCGAGAAGAACTTGGCTGAAAATATTATTAAAACTATCTTTGGTGAGAAAGACACATTGAAAGTTCGTCGTGATTTGGAGCTACTTGGGATGCGCCCTGAATTGTGGCTACAACGTGATCCTGACAGAGCAGATACGTTAATTATGCCTCCTGCCCCTTATGTCCTCACTGAGGCTGAGTTACAAGTCTTTCTGGAGATTGGGCTGCGTGGCAAAATACTTCACCGTGACATTGTCCGTGAACACCTTCACTGGGTTGGAACCAACATAGTGGCGCCAGAGCTCAAGGCAATGCACCACCGCCTTCATCTCTTTTTCGTGCGTCGGCCACCGTCGCTCCACTTCATTCAGTTTCTTACTTTCGTAAGCCACTGGACGTCCATCTTGCATAAGTACACCCCCAATCGCGAAGTCCGATGCATCTGTATGAATCTCAAACGGACGATCGAACTCCGGGATTTTCAAGACTAGAGCTTCCGTCATCCGCTGCTTCAATTCAGCAAAAGCTTGGCCACAAAATGTGTTCCATACCCAGACTTTGGATTTACACAGAAGGTCCGACAGCGGCCCCGCGATCTTGGCGAAATTTCTCACATACTTCCGGTAATAGGAGGCGAGTCCTAGGAAGGATCGCACTCCCGGGACCGAAGTCGGAGGCTCCCAGTCCAAGATCGCCCTCACCTTTCTGTCATCCATTTTGATCCCATCCTGTGTAATCACATGCCCCAGGAACTCCACTTTTGTGACCCCGAATTCGCACTTTGAAGCTTTGGCATACAGCTTCCCTTCCCGCAACTTTTGGAACACCCTTTTGAGGTGCTCCAGGTGCTCCTCTTTTGTTTTCAAGTACACCAAGATGTCGTCGATGTACACGATCACAAAGTCATCCAACCACTCTTGGAAAAGGCTGTTCATCAGCGTGCTAAATGTCGCTGGTGAATTGGTGAGCCCAAAAGGCATCACCAAGAACTCATATGAACCATACCTTGTCCTGCACGCGGTCTTCTCCTCATCTCCTTCCGCCACCCGAATTTGATGATAGCCGGAGCGCAAGTCGATCCGGCTGAAATACTTCGCTCCTGCCAACCGGTCGAAAAGGTCGTCGATCCTTGGCAAAGGGTACCGGTTTTTAATAGTCACCTTATTCAAAGCCCTGTAATCGACACACATCCGCAGCGTCCCATCCTTCTTGTCTGCGAATAGCACCGGGGCTCCGTAAGGTGACTTACTCGGCCGGATGTATCCCTTTGACATTAGATCCTTGAGCTGAGTCTTCAGCTCGACCAACTCTCTGTGGCTCAACAGGTAGGGCGCCTTGGCAGGCGGTTCTGATCCCGGTATCACCTCGATCTTGTGGTCAACTCCTCTTCGCGGTGGCAAGCCGCTTGGTAAATCCTCCGGCATCACATCCTGGTATTTCTCCAAAATCCCCTTGATCCAATTTGGGCTCGGCTCCCCATCGCCTTCTCCTTTCACTTCTCTAATGTAAAGCAAAAATTGGGACTTGTGTGCCTCATCCACGGCCCACTCTTTTGCTGACAGAAGGTTTATTCGCCCTCCCACGGATTTGGGCGTTTCCGACACTCGTAAAACCTCGCCACCATTCCCACATGGCAGCGTGACTACTCTCTTGCGGCCATCTATGACCGCTCCGGATTTGCTCAAAAAGGTCATCCCCAAAATGAGATCCACTCCATCGATCTCGCAGATGGTGAAGTTCTCACGTCCCTCCCAACTCCCCAGTTGAAGAGGAACATCAAACGCCAACCTAGTCGCCAACTGAGGTTCTCCTTTGGCAGAGCGCACCTCAATAGAGGCCCCCACGTCACTTGTCGGGAGTCCCAACTTTCGCGCCGCCGCCGGCGTCATGAAGGAGTGCGATGCTCCTGTGTCCACCAACAACGACACGTTAGTTCCGGATATTATCCCATCCACGAACAATAACTGACTCCCTTTACGCAGGGCGCCAGTTTCCTAATACAACTCACAAGAATAGTTGCCTACCTTGCAAGTCCTGGCAACCACCGCTTCCACCAAGCGACTGATGGTATCTTCCGACAGCTCCGTGGTTGCCCGAGTCATGTTCAATTGTCGAGGTTTTGTGCACTTCTTGGCCATGTGCCGGGCTCCCCGCAATTGAAACACACTCCATCAAAGGTTGCCTTCTGTCCGCCATAAGTCGCTCCACCGGCTTTTCCTTTCGAAGCACCGGGTGCCGCCTTGACGTGTGAAGGCCCTCCCTTCGATTTCCACGTGCCGTTGTCGCCGCGTGGCCTATCCCACTTCTTTTCCGGTCGGAAGGAGTCACCTTCCCACCGGGTCTTCTTGTGGTTCAGCTCCGTACGGCCTTGTCTCTCACCCCTAGAGACATCCGAGAAACATTCAGCCCTCTCAATTGCCTCGTTCAAAGTCTTGGGTGGCTTCTCCTCCAACTTCCGCCTGGCCCATGGGGCCAGTCCCGCCACAAAGTTGAAGACCATTTCTGGTTCTGCCATGTCCGCGACTTCGAGCAACAGCACGTTGAAAGCCTGGACATACCCCCGAATGTCATCTGTTTGCTTCAAATTCCTCATCTTGTCCCGGGCAAGCCAGGATGCGTTTAGGGGCACAAACTGTCTCTTCATCAATTCCTTGAACCCACTCCAGTTCAAGGTTTCCGGGCTTGGGCCTCGGTCGTGAAGGCGTTTCTGCCACCATTGTTGAGCATAGCCCCTCAAATAGGTGGGAGCCACTTCCACCCGATCCTCGTCACTCAACTTGGCCGCCCGGAAGTACTGCTCTAGCTCCAGGAGCCAGGTGTTGAGTGCCTTCCGATTTCGAACGCCCTCGAAGGTGCCGGGTTCCTTAGGCTTCACCTTAAACTTTGCCTTAGTGGAAGTGGCATTAGCCGCCTTCAACACGTCTTTCAACGTACCGCCAAACTGCGCCAACAACCCTTCCCAAAAAGCTGCCGGCATGGGAGGCATCTCTTGGTTTGTCGGAGCTCTCAAGGATTCCTCGGGCTCCGACTCCTCGGATTCCTCCCACTCTTGAGCGGCCTCGTTATCGGAAACATTCATCGCTTCCTCAAACGGCCGCCTCGGTGACACGTCGCCCCCATCGGGCTCACAAGGATCATCATCTTTTGGGCCGTTCCGCTTTCGCTTTGGCTTGCCCGACCCCATGATGAGGCCAACCCCAAGGACGATCGCGTACTGAACTCTAAGCTCTGATACCAAGTGTCGCGCACCTCACTTCGGTAAGCACCCCTTCAAGTCATAGTTACTCGCTTTGATGGGCGCGCCTGACTCCCAACCCGGCCGCCCGGACCGACTTGGAGCTTCGGCTGCTCACCGGGACATAACGGTCCCCCCTTCACTACCCTCTCGACCCTCCACCTATTTGGGACTAGGAGAATTCCCTTTGGTAGATGGCAGTCCGGAACAGCTCCCCACTCTTTGGTCGCTTTCCGGCTCGCTCGCTTACTCACTAGTTTTTGGTCACCAACGGGCTTGCACCGTTCTCGGGGTTACTACTCCCTATATATACTTCTGTAGCTGTCCGCGGGGGTTTCACAACCAGCCATGCCATTTTATGGCGAACCACCACGAAGACCCTCGATTCCCGGTGGTGAGTCGCGGTGAGTCTTGGCCCGCTCACCACGGCCCCTATGGACCGTGATGAGTCCCAAGACTCCCCACGATTCCCACCACAAGGTCTCCGCCCCCATGGTGAGTCCTATGCCACCCCCACTAAGTCCCACTAAGCTACCACCACCCCTTGTGGAGCCACCCCCACCGCAACCCGGTGTGCGGGGCTCCACCTAGTGAGCGCCTCCGCTTCCCTGAGTGCCTTGGGCACTCAAGGGTGCTTCAGCCCCCCATACCTATCGCTGTCGCTGCCCCCACCACAGGGGCAGCCCCTCATGTGTCCCGACCCCCTGCCCTCAAGGCAAAGGGCCGCGACAGATTCGGCACACGCCACGAAAGGCCATGTAGACCATCCTCTGGAAATGCTCCAATGTTGTTTCAAACATCTCCACATTGCAATGGATACAACACTGACATTAGATGAGTGAAAGTGAGACTAGACCTCCAGCCAGCCGGCTTTCCCACATCAAATTGAAGGGGATCTGTAGAGGATAGATAACGGCTGTTGCCTTCTCAATGTCTTTTCCAATCACCTCTGCAATGAACTGGGGTATAAGATCCTTCAAATCACAAGTTTGAGCATCACGCACAAGCCACTTACGGGGATTGAGTTTCCAATGCGAACCATTGGTTTTTTATTGATAGCATTGTTGTAAAATACATGGACCAACATGGTCATTTTCGGGAATGACATATAGTACGCTTTCATGTACTATGTAAGCATGCAACTATGTACCGGTGACGTGGCTTGTTCGCCACTTAACCTGTTTTCCCATTCAGCCATCTCCACATTGCCATGGATTTTGCATGCTGGATTGTGAGGCCATCCACACCGTCCTCTGGAAATGCTATCATGGGGTTTCAGCTATGTCCACATTTCCCTGGATTATGCCTGCACGAAGCAAGGCCAACTGCATTCAGCACCCTCCACTTTATTATAGTATTGCAGCAACATTCAAAGCACTTCAATTTGTATCCATCGAGAACATCTAGGCTGGAAAAAGACATTGTTGCAGCAGAACTTAGGAAAGTACTTCTCCCCTTCCACTACACACGTGAAATGAAAGAAGCCAACCAACAGCATATCAGCCAAGAAAAGAGCCAATATATGCAGTGAAGGTCGACACTAAATGAAACTTATCCAGCACTTACATTAGAGGAGGGAAGCTAAGTTTTACCTCCATAAGCTTGCCCACATCAAATTTGGGAGCTGTCAGAATTTTTCCTTTCCGGTTGAATGAACTTGGCTACAAGATCCTTCAAATCACAAGTTTGAGCTTCACACACAATGAACTTACAGGGATTGAGCTTCCAATGCGAACCAGAAGTCTTATATTGATAGCATTGTTGTAAAACACATGGACCAACAATGACAGTCTCTCGAATGACATATAGTACAATTTCTTGTAGTATGTCGCACACAACTATGTACTAGTGACGTGGCTTCTTTGCCACTTGCCTCCTTTGCCCATTCAGCCATCTCCACATTGCCACGGACTCTACATGCACCACGCAAGGCCATCCACACCATCCTCTGGAAATGCTATAATCAGCCATCTCCACATTGCAATGGATTTTGTCCGCACCAAGCAAGACCAACTGTATTCAGCAGCCTCCACTTTATTATGGTATTGCAGCAACATTGAAAGCACTTCAATTAATATCCAACAAGAACATGTAGGCTGGAAAACAAAAATTATTGCAGCAGAACTTATGTTCGTACTCCTCCCCTTCCACTACACACGGGAAATTTAACCCCTGGTACCTCAACATGCTCCCCTTCAAGCTCTTCAAACTCACCAACATGTCGCTCTATCTTTGCTACCACCTCCTCACTATATGTGATCCCCATGAAAGCAGCCAAGCAACAAGATACCAGCCAAGAAAACAGCCAATGTGTGCAGTGAACGTCGACACTAAACTGAAACTTATCCAGCACTTAAATTAGAGGAGGGAAGCGAGTTCTACCTCCATAAGCTTGCCCACATCAACTCTGGGAGCTTTCATAATATTTACTTTGTGGATGAAGGTGTTCTGTATAGGATACATACTGGCTGATATCTTCTCAATGTCTTTTCCAATCACCTCTGGAATGAACTTGGCTACAAGAACCTTCAAATCACAAGTTTGAGCTTCATGCACAATGATCTCCCTCATCTTCCACCGAAGCAAGCCGAGACATGGTAACACTACTTACATCAGGCTGCATATCGCGAAACTGGTGAAGGACCTGCATGGAAATACTGGCTGCATACAATGTTTTGTAGTGTTCCTGACAAGCAACCACCATTGCAACCGTCATGTTCTATGGAAATTTTTGTCTCTGTCTCTGTCTCTGTCTCTCTTTCCCACTCACACATGAACCTCAGAAATGGACATCAGAGACCTGAAATGCCTTCATTATCCCCAAAAACTATTGGCTAGTGTACTTGAGGTTCTATTTCTTTCAGAGACTGCCATTCAACTTCTAAGAATTGCATCATTTTGTCGAAGAGCCCTAGAAATTGTCTAACATTTTTGAAATTGTGCGTAGCAAGTGCGCTTAATGTGGTTGGGTCGCTTCTTTGTGAAGCCAATGCAGAAAATCCGCAATATGTAATTGTCTGTTGTTTTCACATCCACATGTGACTCTATCAGACTCTACCATTTCCGCACCAGCCTCCATCAACTTATCTGTGGTGAAATTTATTCCCTGGACCAATCCCAAGTCAATTTACAACACGGCCTTTAACCCTAACAACAAAAAAAACTCACTTTAGAGTGCCAAAAGACACAGATTTGAATAAGCACTTCAATTTCGCTATGATGTACTGAGTGATAAGAGCCCCATACTAGAAGCAACACTGCACCCACTTAAAATGAGAGTAACCTAAAAGTTAGTGAGGACATTGCGACCCTGCACATTCTTGGTGAAGCCAGTTTGGCAATTCGCAGAGAGAACACATATACTGGCGGCCAGCTTCAACCTTTCCTTTGTAATATCTTCCATTATTTGACCGGCCAACCTGTGATGACGACAATGCTACCCATATCCTAACAGCATTGCATTCGAAAAGAATTCCCAAAATCAAGATCATAAGGGGAAATGTGAAGTTCCCTTTGGAACCTTCCACATAGAATGAAGGGTTTGACAACAAAATAAGGACAAAAAGGGGGAGGAAGATGCAGGTTCCGATTGGGATTTCGTATCGGGCCTGTAGCTTCATGATGGTGATTGGTTATAACTGCTAATGGAAGAGATGTAGACTTGGCAGTAGATATTTAAACGTTTCGATTATAACTTACCAATCTGACACCAGATAACCTTTGTAAATCCTATCGAACTCTCCCTTCGAATTCGCATCGTCGATGCTTCCATACATGTCCATGAAGGTAACGTTCCAAATTTCTTCAAGTAGATGCAGTTCTCGCCTATGATATGATCACCATGCTATCCTGCAATCATCGCATTTGAAGACACGACCCGTCGTTCAGCCATACTGTCGCACATTCCCTCTCTGCAAACTCCACATTCCAAATGGCATCCTCTGCAGACTCTCACTTTACAGACTCAATGAAGAATGCAACTTAGTGCTCTACGGTAACTACAAAATGCTTGAGCTATATCAAACCAATAGGAAACTAACACATGCACTAAGCTGATAGGATTTTGGCAAACATGGATGGATGAGCTCATCCAATGGATGGATCCATTCATGTATATGTCTTCAAAATGACACATGTACTAATAAAGTCATATAAATGCCTTTAAAATGCCACGGGTAGTGATGTAGTCATATATATAGAGTCATGAATCAATCTGCAGTCAGACAGTCATAAGTTTACATGCCATGTCATGCTGTGGATGAACTCGTCCAATGGATGAATACATTTGTGTATTTGCCTTCGAAATGACACGTGTAGCGATGTAGTCGTATAATTAGAGTTGTGAAACCATCTCCAGTCATGGAGTCATAACATTCCATGAAACGTCGTCCACGTGTAGTCAAACATATCACACTAGTCATATAAACCATCCCTATCATTGTGGTCAACAATGTTTGACCAAAGTTTCCTAACTTTCCGGAGTCATGTAGTGATATCCGGCGTCATGTAGTGATAAAACTATGACTGCAACGCATTTCAGCGCTCTGTAGTCATCTACCTAGTGCAGTTTTTATGACTCCGCCAAAGCCGTAGTCCTAAAAACGCTCATCTCTTGTAGTGGCTACGTCGTCACCAACCACCACGGCCGTGTCTTCCCATTCATCGTCAGAAGCATGCCTCCTTGCTCCTCTCCAGGATCTGAACGCAGGGGATCTATGATTGGCCATTAGATGTTTTCTCACTCTCTCTATAGAGACCGGTCGTCCACCCTTATAGTGATTGCAATGGCATCTTAACTTGTTGAGACCATACTCTCGACACCGCGCAACCTCACGCTGAAAAAGAGCATCGTCGCGCTGTTGTAATCTCAGCACGACAGCTGCTCTGTCAGGCTCCATGATGCTAAGGAATTCCTTTCCTGGTATGAGGGGAGAATCAAGATTAATATACCAAGTCCCTAAAAAGCAAGAATTTCAACAATCTACTGTACATCTCTACTCATAGAGTTGTAAGGTACCACTTTCTGAGTGGTTGTTTCACACCTCATATTTCAACTTTAGAACTACAAAGAGAGTGAGTATGACTCTGACAGTGCAGAAAATGGAAAAAGTTGCCTCTTGTCATCTACAAACCACCTTCTTAGTAATATTCAGAGTGGATTGAATCACTACGTAGTGACCTAGCAGACCCTACTTCTAGGTACAAGCTATAGTGCTTTAAGATAGGATGTCTTGAAGGTTGTGAGCAGTAGCCCAGCCCATCATATGCATTTGTAGTTAGAACGAAGCCGTTAGCCCGTCTGTTGGCATGTGCTTATATCTACAGCCTCCTCCATCGCTCTATCTGAATGTGCACTTGTAGGGTTTAGTTAGGCTCAGTCTCTTTTCAATTTTGCTGAAGGAGAGTGCAGGTTCTATGGCAAAGAGTGAACGCAGCCCAAAACATTTGAACGACGATGGCACTGGAGGCGATTTGGCAAGAGCACCTAGTTCAGCAGAGAGCGAAAGTGGAGGAGAAGAGGAGTCACTTACCCCAGGAGAATGCGAAGGGATGGTGGAATATGAACGGTATCGTGCTATCAGGGTAGCTGAAAACAAAGCTTGGTTGTTGGATTGGAGCTCCAAGGGCACTGCACTGTAAGTCGAAGCTGTCTCCCTGCTCGAATATTGTTCATGCGATGATTCCTTCCCTCCTTCCTTGCACTTGCAATGCGATCGCAACACCTGAGCCGAGAGAAGGCCTCCCCTGCGTTGCTTCCACGCCAAACTTACGTCTGTTTCATGAAAGGTAGTTGAGGTCCCAAGAGCCCCTAGAAGACTGCCATGTCAGCAGGATGTAGTGGTTATGGACACTAGTGTAGTGGTTAATATGTACCCTAATTTGTTTTTTAAAAAAAAACGACGTGTCCACATCCCATCTCCGCCATTGGATGGACGTGGACCGTCGGATGCTGCGCGGCACTTGGACAACCTCATGTCTCTCACGCGAGCGTACTAAGTGTGTGTGCTTCCTGGGCTTGTGAGGGCGTTTTGTTGTGAGTGACCCGGGCAATTGTGGGAGAGTAGAGAGAAAGAGAGACCCCCGCGTACTGCCCGCTATGTGTGGAACGGCCCAGTGCAAAGGAGTACTCGTTTGAGGGAGAGGAGTCATGTTCACATGGGGGTGACGGAGAAGGAGTCTAGCGACTTGGAGACCAACCCGGGGGAGGATAGTGGAGTGACTCCCAGTGCTGACTACTCAGCAGAGAGCAAGAGCACGGACGAGGAGGAAGACCAGAGTGTTGAGAAGATCGTCGTTCGCATGACTCCTTCCAAGCGGCCCTTAAGGACATCCACCCCAACCAAGGAGGGTAACAAGCTGGCGGTGGGATCCCTAAGACCCCTTCTGTCTCTGTCTCTATCTCTCTCCCTCTCTCACCCTTAGTTCACATAGCTGTGTCACTGTTAACGGACAGAAGTCCAACTTCTTTGACATAGACCAAGGTGTAGCTCAAGGATGTACTCTCTCCCCTCTGCTCTTCAATGTTTTCATCAATCAACTCCTCGAGGATGTGGAAAGTGAGGGATTTAGGGTTAAGGGTGGGTGATACCACCATACCAGCCCTTATGTTTGCGGATGACTACGCAGGCATAGGAGAGACTCCAACCAATCTCCATGAGTTGATTGATTGCGCGAAGAGATACTTTGATCTTTGGGGGCTAGAGGCTAATGTCAGCAAATGTGCAGTGGTAGCATTCAACGATAGAGGAGAGGAAGGAAGTGATCTTAAGTGGCAGTGGGATACCCAAGAGATCCTAGTCCACCCTAAACCCTACACTTACCTGGGCATTCAGTTTTCCTCCAATTGTAATTGGGATGCACATATCCGGAAAGTTGTTCAAACTGGCAAAGGCAAAGGTCTAGGGCTCACTAAATTTTTCCACCGGTTTAGAAAACCATGCTTTGTTGCATTATTAGACCTGCATGGAAGTACGAATCTGCTATGGGTTGATAACTCCAACCAGGCTAAGTCTGTAGAATCCATTCAAGTGGGGGTGCTTAAGGAGTGTATGTCAGCATGCTCCAAAACAGCCAATGTGGCTGTTCGGGGTGGGTTTGGCATTCCGTCCTTAAGCTCCTAACGACATGAATTCAAGGTCAGATGGTGGGGTCAGCTGCAACATATGCCCAAGACCAGATATCCTAAGTTAATCGACTCTATATCTTGGAAACAGGACCGCCCTGTCAAACAGGCTGTCCTGGTAGAAGAGAGTAGAAGAGATTCTCAAGGACCTGGACCTGGATCCCCAAGTCTTGACCCTGCTGGATAAATCTGACTTAGAGGCTGTAGTGTCCAAAGCCATGTCTGTTGCCATGAGATTGTCTGATGAAAATGAAGTTAGGCATAAAACTTCCCTTAACTTGTTTCCAGTCAGTGACATGGGGGACGACATCTTGGATGACCTCAAGGATCTACCCACTCTCGGCACTAGACTGAAATTTAAACTCAGGGCAGGAAGCCTACCTTTGAACAGCTAACAGAAGCAGAGAGGAAAGGGAGAGTGCAATTGTCTGTTGTGTGGGCAATCTGAAGACAATATTCATTTTCTAATACACTGTCCGGGGTTCTCTCACCAAAGAGACGCTCTCTTCAATTCTATCAAGGGAATTGTGCCTGTACCCCTGTTTACCAACTTTGAAAGTCTCGAGGCTGAGCCAAAAGCCCAGACCCTCATGAGGCCTAGTTTTTGTGCAAATCACACACATCAGATTGATGCTTGTGTGAAGGGATTTCTAGAGGATATCTGGAAAACCCGGATTAATTCTTTATATGAAGGTAAGTCTTACTACCAACGTCAGCCCCTGACACAAGTAGGTTCTGTTCCTTTTGTTCCCGCTCAAACTGGGCGCGGGGTCAATGGCCACAAGGCTACGGCAAACAACGTCTTATGAGTACAATCTCACCCTTAGTTCCTCTCAGATTGTGGAAGCAAATTGAGCATTTTCATGATGTGTAGGGTTTAGGGTAGGGTTTTGTGTAAAGCAGAGGTAGAGGCAGAACCGAGCAAGGTTTAGGGTAAATCTAAGTGAGTAAGAGGCTGGGGTGTATGGCGGAGGAATGATCTTTGGAGTGATGAACTGATGGAGAAGGGAGTGTGTGGGGCTGGACTGAGAGTGAGGGAGAGGCTGGAGAATGGCTCATGAAATGTATATGCGTACAGTGACTGAGATGGTGATTGGTTTATATAACCAAGCCTATTACTACTATGATTGGCTTGTGAACTTAAGGCATGAGTGGTTGATTGTTTCATTTTGAACCTGATATGCTTTGAGCCTGGTTTCGGAGATTTATCTCCAGACCTGCAATTAGCTTTTGTGATGAATTTACAATCTGCATATATGGTGGTAAATGTTATATATCAAACCTTGGTTCTTTCCTAAATGTGAATGACCTGGAAACTTTGTTAGAAAGATGAATGGCTTACGAGTTGGACTATGTACGGCTTGACTGCTGGATTAAATTTCAAAGGGTTCGAACATGTGTTAGGGTTTTAATACTGAATGGATGTGGGACATTGCTAAAGCGCCAGAGCGTGACATTCCATGCATTCACGCCATTGGATGCCAAACTTTTCTTGGCACGTTGGGCCAAGGTTTGTATGCGTTCACAAACTGCCGACCTTGCTCGTTGCCCGGTTGGCCTTATTTTCCATCATTGCTAACTTTTGTGGGGTGGAGGGGCTTGTGTTAGGCTGCATCAAAGCGCGCAAATGAAGGGGGGATTGAGGCTGTGGCGAATGCTACTGGTCCACCTACGACATGGGTGCAACAAGGCCCGAATGGCCCATGGGTGCAATCCAGAGGTGGGCAAACGTGGCTGCAGCAAGGAGCACCTACCTGGCAGCAGCCCATGGCCCCTCCACAGACGACGAACACGTGGTCATGGATTCCAAGTGGATCCAATGGAGGATCCCAAGGAGCTTGGGTACAAGGAGGTGCCCAAACTTGGGGCCCTCCATGCAACGCCGCTGGTGGGCAGTGGGCAGGCCCCCCTTTTAATGGTGCTGCTCCTCCATTCACCCCCCCTGTTGGTGATGATCAAGATTCCACACAACAAGGGGATGTGGCGTCGCAGGCTGCAAACAAAAAAAGACAAAAAAGACTGGCTGCAAAGGAACATGAAACTGATGCGAAAGCCCGCAAATCTGTTGGGCTGAAGCCGCACAAGGTACAACTAAACTCTAAGGGGGAAGTAGACCAGGGGTGTGAGGGGAAGGATTACTGGCAGAGCTCCTTGCGGGGACTCTACATCAGATATCTTGATCCTAGCATTTTGCTAGCAGACAAGCAGGAACCCAGTGACATGGCCAAGGTTAAGGAATCCATGGACGCGGATTTTGAGTACTATCCTAAACTTATGAGCGTTGACAAGTTCCAGAAAGCATGTGGGAGGATTATAGAAGTACACCGCCAAAAGTTAAAGCCGGTGTGGTTGGCTGGAGGTCCATGCCCTCCAAGTGTAAAGTCCTGCCATTGGGATGCATTGGTGAAGTACTGGGATTTCCCGAAGGGCAAGAAAGAGAGTGAGAACATGAAGAGAGCATGATCCAATGTTACCAACCCATCGAGGGTTGGAAGAGCAAGGTTGGCTGGACAGGCCCGACGCTTGGTAATATGAATATCTGTACCACATTTTAGTATATGTATACATCTATATGTATGTACATATATACACATGTATGTGATGGAGTAGGATACCATCTCTGCCCTGTGAGGTAGTTGCAAACTGTCACTACAGTCATGCCTCTGTAAACGCCCCACTTGTTTGGATGAATAGGGGCTATTTTTTTTTTTTGTTGTGGCCCTGGCAGAAGACCTATGATTCCTTGTGGAAGGATAGGTACAAGAAACCTGCATGGGTAGATGGTCAACTGGAAGCCGCAGCAGCAGCGGCACAATTGATCAAATCAGGCACTGTTAATCAAGGCACCTTCTTCAACACATTTCACCCTGTTTTTCCCTCTTATCAATCGGCCGTAAGTATTGCACTGTTTTACAGGGTCCTTAATTCTAGTAGCACCAGAACAAACTAGTATTACAACAATTCAGCCCATGTGTGGGCTTGCTTATTTTTTGCTTACTGGACCTTTTCAGGCATGGATTTTTGGACCTTGTGGCCTTTGAGGTGTCCATTGGGACATTGGTCTCATTTGGATTTTTGTAATATAATTTACAGGGCGTGTATTTCCCTGTACTTGTCTATTTTGAATGTCCTTGTGGTTGCTAGTATGCAAGAGGGGTCCATTCTGTTTTTATATCAAAATTTCACCATATAATGAAAAATTTAAATCATTTAATCTATTTTTATTTTATATAACATTATTAAACTAAACAATAATACCATTTAATAAAAAATTCCAAGCTGCTATCCCCTGTTTTCAAAAATAAAATATAAATTTAAGAATTTAAAATTACAAATATAACTATTAAATTGTTTTCAGAGACATTCTTGATGACACGTGGCATAAACCCTGCCATATATGCTAGTCATATATTATGTCTAAGTGCCACATGTCACATCTGAAGTGCAACAGGTGTCGTGACGTGTCGCTTGCGCAGTGGTGCACGTGTTGCTCTAAAGCCTCTCCATGTAGGCAACGCTCATCAGACAATGTAGTCATATAGTTAGTCGTATGTAAGTCATAGAGTTGTAACTACATCACTCTCTTATGCATGACTCCAGGTGCCACGCACGCAGTCACGGCTATGACTTGCAAAATGCAGTCCTAAAGACTAGTCGCTATAACAGGGCTTTTTTCACTATAGAGTGATGTAGTCATGAACGCATATAGGACTGAAAAAATAGTCATATGTGCAATCATAAAAACGCTCATATGTTGTAGTGAAATAAAGCTACCTTTCAAATACGATATCACAATCGCATCGTGAAACAATACTCAAGATGGAATAAGACATAATGTAATTGTAGGGCACAATATGCAGAAAAAGAAAGTGGTTCAGTGTGCAGTACGGTATTGTGGCCATAACATATTTTGGTCTGACTGCATGGATGTGTAACTCAATCCCGGTGGCACAAAATTGAGCTAACAATTTCAACAAGATATCACAATTGCCTATAGAGCATGGTCCAAAACTCAACATTTTTGAAGCAGTAACGTTTATGCAGGTCAAAGTATGACGAGGAAAAAAATGGCACAAGTTGTAGGCCCAAGTTGCACCTTTGTTTTTTGGCCATAACGTTTTGTCCTATTACTCAAGCATGATGAGTAAGAAAATCTCAGAGGTAGAGAATAAAACTAGCTTTCCAACAACATATGAGAAACCCATAGTGCACATACGTTCTAAATACGCTCTAAATATGTACTAAAACATGTCAGTAATATACTAATTACGCACTAAATCATGTGTTCCATGTGTTCCGTCTTCCTTCTCCCCGGCATGACAATTGTCTTTGGTATGACGGTGCTCGCACGGTTTATTTGTTCAACTCTTAGCTGAGTTGTGCACATATGTGAGGGGCGCGGTAGAGAGATCTACGGGGTTTTTTTTTCTGCCAGAGTTTCTGCGTTCCTTTGCATCTCGTATTGAGGTCGTCATGGCATACTATTCGGGTAGCAACGCCAGTCTTATGAAGGCATGGATTGAAGATCCCCGCGATATCTCCGAAGTGCTCCAGCCGCGAGTGGAAGGGACACGCACCGTGGTTGCGAACATTCTGTTTGGCGATGGCATGGAGAAGTCTGTGTTGCTGGAAGGAGTTGTAATGGTGTACAAGGACAATGCCCCAAAGTCATATGCTTCACAATATGTTACTATGGGGGTTCCTCTGTGTATTTGGAATGTCATTGCTTGTGCAGCAGAGGAGAAGGGATTCCGTGTGGACACTAGATCGAAAGTTCAGATTGCAGGGGACTATTTGTGGTTGGAGGTGAACCTCCGCACGAGTCAGAGGATCTTCAACATTGTCAAGGCAGACGAGAGGGGAGTCCTATCGAAGGTCCCGATTGTGGACCTGAAAAAAACCCTGGCTGCAATAAAAACAAATGTCTTGGTGAAGGGTAGCTTTACGGTGCGTTTGAAGAAGCAGTATAGTCTGGAGAGAGGGGAGGATAGTGTTGCTTGGTCATTGGGCCTCACTCCCATGAGTGTTTTTTTCATTGACAAAACTGACATTGGAGAATCTTCTGCCATGGATGCCCTCAAAGTCAGTCCAGCCCTGTCGGCTTTGCTGCTGCTTGAGGCAGGATCGTCAACGTCCAAATCATCGCAGTAATGGAGAATGCAAAAGCAAAATGCGGGTGAAGTGCATATCCTTTCGGAGATAGGGTTGGGTACAACTGTCCGTCGAAGTATGAAAGGTTACTTGAACAGTTTCGTCGGAGGACTTGTGAGGCACATTGCTGTAGAGGTATGTAGAAGCTTCCAAGGAGTTTAAGTGTAAAGAAGTGTAGAGGCTTGGGTGAAGATGGTGGAGAGGTATACGAGGACGGGTAACATCACAGTGTTCAATCCTTTTGCGTGTTTGAACGAAAGACAACGACAAAGAGACATGGGGGATGGAGAGGCGTATATCTTCAGACTTTGTGCCATAGACATGGAAATGTATGGACCACAACGTCCTGAATTACGAATGTTGGTTTTTTCGCGGTTGGTGCGAATTTTTGAGAACCATCCTACCGCTGTGCAGTTCATTTCCGAGCCCGATATCAGGTGCCCTCTGTGTATGTATCACTATGGAAATCCTAATGGCACTCATAGACAACCATACACTTCGTTGATCTTCCATTGTGCAACACACATGACCTCCTGGCGTCTGGAGCACAAGTGCTTAGTATGAGTTATATTTAATATCATAGCTAGGAGACCCATTGGCACACTGGCAACAGTTCATCACTCAGTGATGTGATTGCGAGAAGGAAGGATACTATTGAGGTGGAAATTATGCCACTTTCAGGTGTTTGCAATGCGAATGAAATGTTGTTGGTGGCCTGCAAAGCCTGCAATGTAGGCATGTGTTGCATGTAGGAAGCTAAAAAGGAATACCATAGTGAGCAGTAACATACATTCCAAATTTGAAAGAATGCTAATGCATGTGATGTAAACGAAAGGGAATAGTAATCATATGATGCCCCATGTCGAATTTGGCATTGTCGCCGGGGGTGTGGGCCTGATATTGGTCATTGGGCACCTTGACATGCATTGTCAATGATCATCAATCTGAACAACACGGGCATAAATCTGTTCGGATGAAACAGTATGTTGAAATGCTTGGAAATGGCAAGACCCCAATATCGACATGGGGTATTTGTGGCTATGTGAAGCTATGTTGTTGGAGATTGCAGTATGATAAATGCACTTCTGATAGTAATTAAAAGTACTCACCAGGCAATCTCCCAGTTCTGGGAAGCAAAGGACGAGAAAGAGCAAATAGCAAGGAAGACAAGCTTCATTTCCCTAAGTTTGTGCACCCACCGATATGGCAGGATAGAAGGCCTGAAAGCCCCACAATTATCAAATTTGACTTTGTGTAGGCAATTGTAATCAATGTCACTACACATTTCGTGGATTCCTAGGATGTTTATTGCGTGCGCGTGTGATGGGAGGTGGAGTCGTGGTGAGAGGGAGGACAGGGCTTCTGCAATCTCTAACTTTCCCTGATGTCTTAGGGTTCACATATGGAGGCTCCTGCGATGGTTGACCCGCAAGCTCATCTAAAATCATGTGTGGAAGTTCCTACCTTTTGTGAAGCACGGCCTCAACACTAAACCATTCTGCTGCCCTAATGCCTAGACATAATTTCAAACTGTGCAAAAGCGGGGGTTGAAGAAACAATGATCATTGGAAGAAAATGACATGCTAATCATTGTGAACAGCATGGCCCGACATCCTTCATGCATGAGACGATAGGCGATCGAGATCACAAAAGAAGAAAATTACCAGTAATTACCAGTACTTATCGCTACAATACCGTTGTTGGAAGCAGAGGAGCAAAATTAGGGAACACTTGTGCAGAGAATATTCATTTGCCAAGAATTTGTACACCTACCCTGATGGCAGGAAAGAAGACATAAAAGACACACAATGAAGTAGAATTAAATTGTGTACGCAATTGTAATGAGTGTCACTATAGTTTTGCGGCCTTCCTGGGACGTTTACAACGTGTGCGTGTGATCGGAGCTGGAATGTCGATGAGAGGGTGGATGGGGCTGCTGCAACCAGCTGCTGACTTGTTTGGACTGGGGGGAAGTGCATATGGAAGCTGGTGCATTGGTTGACCCTGAAGCTCATCCAACATGATTCATTGTAGGTCATATCTTTTCTTGAGCCCGGCCTCAACAGGGAACCAGTTTGCTGTGAGCTGCAAGCAGAGAGGAACAAAGAATGCACAAGCAAAGAATGAACAAGGAATGTCATGTGCATGTGTGGATATCATTGGCCACAAGTAAACCACACTTGTTCTGCAAGGGAGAACTGATTGCCGTAAAGAAGCACATTGAAGGTGACACATGTTTCTATACATAGTGCCTTCCGTCATTGTTCATGCTACAGAAGTAAACCAGTCGGCAAACAACCATGTAAACCAGGATAACGTCCCTCTTACCGGGCCTACACCATGAGGTTGTGGGTTCAGAAACGTTTGTTCCAAGTACAAGTCAATGTAATGACACGCAATGTCGCGACCCTTTGCCTTGAGGGCAGGGGGTCGGGACACATGAGGGGCTGCCCCTGTAGTGGGGGCATCGGCAGCGATAGGTATGGGGGGCTGAAGCACCCTTGAGTGCCCAAGGCACTCAAGGAGGCGGAGGCGCTCACTAGGTGGAGCCCCGCACACCGGGTTGCGGTGGGGGTAGCTCCACAAGGGGTGGTGGTAGCTTAGTGGGACTTAGTGGGGGTGGCATAGGACTCACCATGGGGGTGGAGACCTCGTGGTGGGAGTCGTGGGGAGTCTTGGGACTCATCACGGTCCATAGGGGCCGTGATGAGTGGGCCAAGACTCACCGCGACTCATCACCGGGAGTCGAGGGTTTTCGTGGTGGTTCACCATAAAATGGCATGGCTGGTTATGAAACCCCCGCGGACAGCTACAGAAGTATATATAGGGAGTAGTAACCCCGAGAACGGTGCAAGCCCGTTGGTGACCAAAAACTAGTGAGTAAGCGAACGAGCTGGAAAGCGACCAAAGAGAGGGGAGCTGTTCCGGACTGCCATCTACAAAAGGGAATTCTCCTAGTCCCAAATAGGTGGAGGGTTTAGAGGGAAGCGAAGGGGGACCGTTATGTCCCAGTGAGCAGCCGAAGCTCCAAGTTGGCCCGGGCGGCCAGGTTGGGAGTCAGGCGCGCGCATCAAAGCGAGTAACTATGACTTGAAGGGGAGCTTACCGAAGTGAGGTGCGCGACACTTGGTATCAGAGCCTAGAGTTCATTACGCGATCGTCTTTGGGATTGGCCTCATCATGGGGTCGGGCCAGCCAAAGCGAAAGCGGAACGGCCCAAAAGATGATGATCCTGGTGAGCCCGATGGGGGCGACGTGTCACCGAGGCGGCCGTTTGAGGAAGCGATGAATGTTTCCCAAAACGAGGCCGCTCAAGAGCGGGAGGAATCCGAGGAGTCGGAGCCCGAGGAATCCTTGAGAGCTCCGACAAACCAAGAGATGCCTCCCATGCCGGCAGCCTTTTGGGAAGGGTTGTTGGCGCAGTTTGGCGGTACGTTGAAAGACGTGTTGAAGGCGGCTAATGCCACTTCCACTAAGGCAAAGTTTAAGGTGAAGCCTAAGGAACCCGGCACCTTCGAGGGCGTTCGAAATCGGAAGGCACTCAACACCTGGCTCTTGGAGCTAGAGCAGAACTTCCGGGCGGCCAAGTTGAGTGACGAGGATTGGGTGGAAGTGGCTCCCACCTATTTGAGGGGCTATACTCAACAATGGTGGCAGAAACGCCTTCACGACCGAGGCCCAAGCCCGGAAACCTTGAACTGGAGTGGGTTCAAGGAATTGATGAAGAGACAGTTTGTGCCCCTCAACGCGTCCTGGCTTGCCCGGGACAAGATGAGGAATTTGAAGCAAACAGATGACATTCGGGGTATGTCCAGGCTTTCAATGTGCTGTTGCTCGAAGTCGCGGACATGGCAGAACCAGAAATGGTCTTCAACTTTGTGGCGGGACTGGCCCCATGGGCCAGGCGGAAGTTGGAGGAGAAGCCACCCAAGACTTTGAACGAGGCAATTGAGAGGGCTGAATGTTTCTCGGATGTCCCTAGGGGTGAGAGACAAGGTCGTACGGAGCTGAACCACAAGAAGACCCGGCGGGAAGGTGACTCCTCCCGACCGGAAAAGAAGTGGGATAGGCCACGTGGCGATAATGGCACGTGGAAATCGAAGGGAGGGCCTTCACACGTCAAGGCGGCACCCGGTGCTTCGAATGGAAAAGCAGGTGGAGCGGCTTATGGCGGACAGAAGGCGACCTTTGATGGAGTGTGTTTCAATTGCGGGGAGCCCGGGCACATGGCCAAGAAGTGCACAAAGCCCCGGCAATTGAACATGACTCGGGCGACCACGGAGCTGTCGGAAGATACCATCAGTCGCTTGGTGGAAGCGGTGGTCGCCAGGATTTGCAAGGTAGGCAACTATTCTTGTGAGTTGTATCAGGAAACTGGCGCCCTGCGTAAAGGGAGTCAGTTATTGTTCGTGGATGGGATAATATCCGGAACTAATGTGTCGTTGTTGGTGGACACAGGAGCGTCGCACTCCTTCATGACACCGGCGGCGGCACAAAAGCTGGGACTCCCGACAAGTGACGTGGGGGCCTCTATTGAGGTACGTTCTGCCAAAGGAGAACCACAGTTGGCGACAAGGTTGGCGTTTAATGTTCCTCTTCAACTGGGGAGTTGGGAGGGACGTGAGAACTTCACCATCTGCGAGATCGATGGAGTAGATCTCATTTTGGGGATGACCTTTCTGAGTAAATCCGGAGCGGTCATAGATGGCCGCAAGAGAGTAGTCACGCTGCCATGTGGGAATGGTGGCGAGGTCTTACGAGTGTCGGAAACGCCCAAATCCGTGGGAGGGCGAATAAGCCTTTTGTCAGCAAGGGAGTGGGCCGTGGAGGAGGCACACGAACCCCAGTTTTTGCTTTACATTAGAGAAGTGAAGGGAGAAGGCGATGGGGAGCCGACCCAGATTGGATCAAGGGGATTTTGGAGAAATACCAGGATGTGATGCCGGAGGATTTACCAAGCAGCTTGCCACCGCGAAGAGGAGTTGACCACAAGATTGAGGTGATACCGGGATCGAAACTGCCTGCCAAGGCGCCCTACCGGTTGAGCCACAGAGAGTTGGTCGAGCTGAAGACTCAGCTCAAGGATCTAATGTCAAAGGGGTACATCCGGCCTAGTAAGTCACCTTACGGAGCCCCGGTGCTATTCGCAGACAAGAAGGATGGGACGCTGCGGATGTGTGTCGATTACAGGGCTCTAAATAAGGTGACTATCAAAAACCGGTACCCTTTGCCAAGGATCGACGACCTCTTCGATCGGTTGGCAGGAGCGAAGTATTTCAGCCGGATCGACTTGCGCTCCGGCTATCATCAAATTCGGGTGGCGGAAGGAGATGAGGAGAAGACCGCGTGCAAGACAAGGTATGGTTCATATGAGTTCTTGGTGATGCCTTTTGGGCTCACCAATGCACCAGCGACCTTTAGCACGATGATTCACTTGCCTTTTTCAGGAGTGGTTGGATGACTTTGTGATCGTGTACATCGACGACATCTTGGTGTACTCGAAAACAAAGGAGGAGCATCTGGAGCACCTCAAAAGGGTGTTCCAAAAGTTGCGGGAAGGGAAGCTGTACGCCAAAGCTTCAAAGTGCGAATTCGGGGTCACGAAAGTGGAGTTCTTGGGGCATGTGATTACACAGGATGGGATCAAAATGGATGACAGAAAGGTGAGGGCGATCTTGGACTGGGAGCATCCGACTTCGGTCCCGGGAGTGCGATCCTTCCTAGGACTCGCCTCCTATTACCGGAAGTATGTGAGAAATTTTGCCAAGATCGGGGGGCCGCTGTCGGACCTTCTGTGTAAATCCAAAGTCTGGGTATGGAACACATTTTGTGGCCAAGCTTTTGCTGAATTGAAGCAGTGGATGGCGGAAGCTCCAGTCTTGAAAATCCCGGAGTTCGATCGTCCATTTGAGATTCATACAGATGCGTCGGACTTCGCGATTGGGGGTGTACTTATACAAGATGGACGTTCAGTGGCTTACGAAAGTAAGAAACTGAATGAAGTGGAGCGACGGTGGCCTACGCATGAAAAAGAGATGAAGGCGGTGGTGCATTGCCTTGAGCTTTGGCGCCACTATGTTGGTTCCAACCTAGTGAAGGTGTTCACGGACAATGTCACGGTGAAGTATTTTGCTACGCAGCCCAAGTTGTCCCCAAAACAACTTAGGTGGCAAGATACTTTGGCGGTGTTCGATGTGGATATCCAGTACAAACCGGGACGAGACAACGTGGTGGCCGATGCTTTAAGTAGAAAGCAGCAGCTCTTGTTGGTGTACAAGGGCGAGACGGCGCTCCAAAGGAAGATCCGAAAGGCTTGCCGGAAGGATGAGCTGGCGAATTTCGTGATGCAGGACTTGAGGATGGGGGTTAAATCGCAGTTCCACTTGCAAAATGGACTGCTCCGGTATAAGAAAAAACGTCTCTACGTGCCAAAGGGAGGGATCACAGATAGCCTCTTGAGAGAATGCCATGATAGCCCGCTTGCGGGCCACGGCGGAGCCAAGCGCACTGCGGCACTCTTGAAGAAAGAGTATTTCTGGCCCAAACTGAGGGAGGAGGCAGAGGAGTATGTCAAGACATGCACCACATGCCAACAAAACCGGAGCGAGTACAAAAAGCAAGCGGGGCTGTTACAACCCTTGCCGATTCCAGAGGGGACTTGGGAAAGCGTCTCGATGGATTTCATGACTGCTATGCCGCTGTCAAAGGATTCGATGCAATCATGGTGGTGGTGGATAGGTTCAGTAAAATGGGCCATTTCATCCCCACCAAGGAGACGGCAACGGCGCAGGAGACATGGCGACTTTACTTCGCCCACGTCTTAAAGCATCATGGAGTCCCGAAGGATATTGTCTCGGATCGCGATCCAAAGTTTACGAGTAAATTTTGGAGGACACTTTGGAAGAAGATGGGGACGAGGTTGAAGATGAGCACCGCCTTCCGACCTACGATCGACGGCCAAACGGAAAGAGTGAATTCCGTAGTGAAGCAATTCTTGCGGAATTACGTGTCGGTAGACCAGTCAGACTGGATGGAACACTTAGACGCGGCATAGTTCTGTTATAATAACACAGAACACTCCGCAACGGGAGTTTCCCCTTTCGTATTGGTCTATTGAAAAGCACCTCTAGTGCCGACAAGTTGGGCCGCCCAGGACGTTGAGGAACCGGCAGTAGCGGCGGTACTGGAAGAACGCGAGCGTTTGTTGAAGCTCGCAAAGTACAACATTGCCAAAACTAGGAAACGGTATGAAAGGCAGGCGAATCGGAAGCGGAGGGAAGTGAAGTTTGAGGCAGGCACAGATGTCTGGTTGAACATCAAGAATTTCGACTACCTCCGGAAGTGAGTCCGAAGTTCGTACCTCCGTATGCGGGTCCCTTTCGCATTCGGAAGGTTATGAATGAGGATGTGTATGAATTGGAGCTGCCGGCAAACAGCAAGGTGCACCCAGTATTCCATGTCTCCTTTTTGAAGCCTTACTTCAAAGATGAAGCACGTCCGAATCGGCATCAAGTGTTGCGTCCGCCACCTATGCTGTTGGATCATGAAAATGAACCTGAGTACGAGGTGGAGGCAATACTTAAGTCGAGGAGGTTCAAGAACGAGAAACGGAGTATCTCGTCAAATGGAAGGGCTATCATCATGTGGAGGCATCTTGGGTGCGTGCCTCAGAAATGGGACACGCATCCGAGGCAGTTGCAGCGTTCGAAGGGCGACCTCAAAAGCGGAAGAAACGTTGATGGGGACATCAACCTTGGAGCGTGGGGGAGGAAATGCATGCTTAGCCCGGTTTAGCTAGCTCAGGAATCCGATTGCAAAAACTTGTATTGTAAAAAAATTTGTTATAAAGGAAATGGGTTCCAAATATTGTGCGTCCTATTGTGTTTGGAATGGTGATGCATGGTGTGGTTGGCTAGTGTGTAGAATGCATGCTAGCTTACAAAAGTGGGAGAAGTAAATTGGGTTAATCGTGTGTTTGCGCAGTGCCGAAATCGGGTGACTCCCATCCAAGGGGCAAGGAAACTTGCGCCTTCTTTGGGAGTTCACGTGCTAGTGCGCACCTGGCGCGTGCGCGTACTATAACTGCGCTACCGAGGGGGTTGCCTTGTAGTGCGGGCTAACGCGGAAGCTACGTGCTTCCGTTCACGTACTATAATCGTGTAGCCTCGGGACGAAGTCGTAGTGCGGCTTCGGCGTGTTCCCGTACCTCAGGCCAGCATTCCAGGGCGGACCCAATTGTAGTGATTGGGGCGCACGGTTGGTTCAAGGTTATCTTCCTAGTCAAAGAGGGTTCCAGGTGAACCCTTGCTCAAGGTGATGCCAAAAGCGGCATCATGAGCGATCGCAAGCAATGTTGTTGCAGTAAGGCGATTCGATCCTCGGGGAGGATCGTTCCTTGGCCTTGAAGTAGCCAAGAAGAGTGCACTGGGAGGAGCTGGAGAGGCTCCACCCTTGGCCAGGACTTGGAGGAAGTCGGCCGAACTAGCTAGTGGAGAGTGGAGTCAAGTGTGGGGTTTGGTTCTTTGCCATGGGACGCCATGGTACAGAAACAAACTCCTTGATGTGGGACGCCACAACTTGGATGTTCGTTTCTACAAAATGGACAAGTCGATGAGGACATCGACTCCTGTTGGTAGGGGTGTGTGTCGCGGCCCTTTGCCTTGAGGGCAGGGGGTCGGGACACATGAGGGGCTGCCCCTGTGGTGGGGGCAACGACAGCGATAGGTATGGGGGGCTGAAGCACCCTTGAGTGCCCAAGGCACTCAGGAAGCGGAGGCGCTCACTAGGTGGAGCCCCGCACACCGGGTTGCGGTGGGGGTGGCTCCACAAGGGGTGGTGGTAGCTTAGTGGACTTAGGGGGGTGGCATAGGACTCACCATGGGGGCGGAGACCTCGTGGTGGGAGTCGTGGGGAGTCTTGGGACTCATCACGGTCCATAGGGGCCGTGGTGAGCGGGCCAAGACTCACCGCGACTCACCATCGGGAATCGAGGGTCTTCGTGGTGGTTCGCCATAAAATGGCATGGCTGGTTGTGAAACCCCCGCGGACAGCTACAGAAGTATATATAGGGAGTAGTAACCCCGAGAACGGTGCAAGCCCGTTGGTGACCAAAAACTAGTGAGTAAGTAAGCGAGGCCGGAAAGCGACCAAAGAGTGGGGAGCTGTTCCGGACTGCCATCTACCAAAGGGAATTCTCCTAGTCCAAATAGGTGGAGGGTTCGAGAGGGTAGTGAAGGGGGGACCGTTATGTCCCGGTGAGCAGCCGAAGCTCCAAGTTGGCCCGGGCGGTCGGGTTGGGAGTCAGGCGCGCGCATCAAAGCGAGTAACTATGACTTGAAGGGGAGCTTACCGAAGTGAGGTGCGCGACACGCAAACAAACCACACTCGAATAAGTTGGCCTGCTGTGGAACAGTCGGGCATGTCCACCGCTTCGCATCAGTACCATCCTTCCACTCCGGGGTGTCACGAGAGATTCCTCTGAGCATGGTCCAGAACATAGCAAAAAATGGCTTCAAATACCGGTGCTTGTGTGTGGTTTTCATGTTATTCAAGTGAATGTAGCGAGTCCGTTCCAAAATCACCACACTCCAATGAAAGCTGCAGAACAGGGAAACACGAGCAGGTTAGTCCAGTTCTGTATGCAAGAGTGCAATTGCAAGGCACATTCAGCAGAAGGGGTAATGGCTACACAGGAAACTCACTTGAACACAATTGGCACAATAACGGCTTCAACACCCTCAGAACTTAGGTTGGGGAACCTTCTTTGCATCCAAGTCCGTACAGACTCCACTCCATTGCCATACTTGGCACAATGATAATGGAAACCCTTGGGTAATAACGAAGGCAAATCCATGTAAAGCTATCTAACACACAAATTTTATTGCACACATCTTCAGGAATAGAAAGCAGTTTAGCTGACACCCAGAAGTCCATGAGACGATCACTTATCCATCCTCTTCTAGATTGCAAGTCATCTGCATCTTCTAGTCTAAGAGGCACCACTGGGACACCCGAGCCCTTCAAAAACCATATGACAGTGGTTTTTTCAACGAGTGCACCATAGCGGAGCCTGCAAAAAAGGCACAGAGAATGTGATGTGAAAATGAGGCCACATAATTATGCACATAATGGGGACTTGTAAACTAAGGATTGAAGGTATACCATATCATTCAGAAAATAAGGGTGCATGGGCTTTGAACTCACAATACGTTTTTGAGGCCATCATGTATCCTGCACATCCAGGAGCACAATGTGTGAATGCATACTAAAGAACGTACATGCAGCACATGAAATCGGGAGAGGGAAGACCTTTCAAAGTAATAAAACCAGAATGGTACTGGTTACCTAGACATGGTTTTCTTGCGCTGGCATGCAAGGGCTGGTGGGGGAAGCGCATCCTTTGCCTTGGCAGCAGCAGTGGTATGGATGGCAGTGGGTTTGGCAACAGTGACGGTGATTGCATTTTTATCCAATGCCCACACGCTGCCGTCTACATCACCATGAAATCGTGTAGTAGCCTCTGTACTGTGAGGAGTATGAGCACCAGCAAATATGAGCTGGTAAGGACGCAAGAGCGAAGGCACTGCCAAAACCATCGCATTGGGGGTGGGAGCTCTGTCCCATGGTTAACCAGTGAATTAGCTGGGGTTACGGAAGATTCGACATTTTTTACTGCATGTACAATGACATCTTCATCAGTCGGATATCGCGTACTTAGGGGTGGAGGACTGTTGAAGTTACTCATGTGAAAGAGGGTTTGTTCAGAAGTAAAAGACGCCACAGGGGGAGGCGATCCAGACAAGTCAGGAAATACCTGACTGACGTTTAGTTGCATTTCAAGTTGAGCCATGGGACCTGGTTCTGGGCAGTGTATGTCGTCACATGGTTGTTCAGGATTAGCGTTGTGTTCGGGCTGAGGGAGGAGAGGATCCTGCAACACATTTTCCACCAGCATAATTGACCTGGCTTCAGAAAGGATGCCTGAGCATGCCATATCAGTAGCGAGGATGAGTGCCCCCAAGTTCGTGTTGTTGGGAGGTGGACCTCGTGCGTCTTGTGACTGACGTTCGAGGATACCCAAATTTCGCTCTTCATGTGGAGGTTTGGAGAAACGCGCCTCATCCCTTGCATGCCTCTCAATGTGGACATCATGCAGGCTTTGCCGGGCTGCAGCAATTTTCTCATGTATGCTGGATTCCCCGTAATCAAAAGAACCTGTAGAAGTATGAATGCATTCAGTATATGTTATAGTGACATTTGCAAACAAGTGAAAACGAGCACACTAACATTGTTACTAAGTAGGACAATCTAATATGCATATCGGAGCAAAATGTAAGGCCAATACAGACCTGGTGGGCAAGGAAGCCATCCCATGTTGACTTCCTCCCGATGTCCCAGAATATGAATGAAGTCCTGCACGGATTTTTTCTTGGCCCCTGCACCCTCACTTTCTGCACTCCCACACCACAACATCTTGAAGGCACTCGGATTAAGTATAGCGAGGTCACGCACAGCTCTGCAGCGGACCTCACGCATGAACTCTTCTAATTCATGAACTACTCGATCGCAGTCCTCACTGCTCACACCCACAAGGGCTGCAACCGCCCCCTGCACCACAGTCCGGGCTTCCTCATATGGGGGCATGGCACTGTACAAAAAATATCCAACCTTGAGGAAGTTGTCACTGGCATTTCTGAGGGCACCATGACCATCCTGCGTATTCAGAAGATGGTGTTGCAGGCTTTCCAAAACCTGGTTTCGGGCAATAGAAAGAGGTGATCTCTTGTGAACTTGACACATCCAAATCTGATGTAATACCCGTATGAACAGCGGCACCTTTGGAGGTGGAGCATTTTTCCGAGCCAAGACCAGATTGACCATCAACCTCTCAGCTTCGTCCTCTTCATGTGTAAACATAATGGGCAACACCTCAGGGATCTCACCTTCTGTAATAATTTGGTACAGAGGGGACCAACCCCAGATTCCCTCCTGTTTGACGTCATATTGCTCTCTATCCCATTTTGCAATGTTCTCATCCACGAACAGCCTTCTACGAGCCTCCAACTGAGACTGAGCTGCAACCAATTTGAGTTCACAATCCAGCAATGCCTTGGTATAGTTGTGATGTGCAAACACACATTGGCATTCATTCAACTGAGCAATATGCTCATGACATGCTCCAGGACGGCCCCCGAATAACTCCACCACTTTTTCAACAACTGCCTTCTCATCTGGAGATGCATGGATTTGCTCCCCCCCCATTGGAGATGCAAGGTTCATTTCAGCAGTCATAGTAAACTTACTACAGCTCGGAACTTCAAACAAATTGTAGAGACATGCATCATGAAGGAAGGGAACATGTAAAAGAAGGTGCAGGCCAGAAAGAAGGTGTACGTACCCGTGCCTTAAGCCACCATTGACCAAAGGCAGTGCCTATCATTTGGTCTAAAAACTCAAATTTCCCAATAAGTGCAACAAGGCGGTCCGGGAAAGAAGCATCATCCGGAGAAGGGAATCCCTCGGGCAGCAAGCTGTACTTCATTAGATAGGTGAGTTTTGGGCATGGAACAGGTGCGGGTTTCGGAGGCACGACAATATCTGAGGTCAGCAGCAAGGACGCCTTCACAAAGCCATCTATGGCCTCTTCTCTACTTAAAAGATGCAACATGTACCTCCTTCACAATGTGCTCTTTAGGTCGGCGACTTTCCTGTGGCACAGCAGCAAGTCCGTCCAATGTAGTCTTCATAATGCATTTTGCTTTCACGGTGTCATGTGGCACAGCAGCAGGTCCGTTCAAAGTAGAGCTGCCAATGCGTTGAGTGGTAACAGGTGCATGTGGCACAACAAGAGGTCCGTCCAAAGTAGAGTTGCCAATGCGTTGAGTGGTAACAGTTACCTGTGGCATGAGAGGAGGTGTGTCCAAGATGGAGATATCGTCATCCTCAGAATCATTCCCTGTCTCCTTCTGTAGACTCAACTGCTTCCTGCGCTTCCCATCTCGTGTAGCCTCTTCCATAATACTGTCGTCACCCTCTACCCTCGTCTTCATCCCTTTTCCAGGACGCTTCAGCCCATGCTTACAAAGAACACCCTCCATGATGTGCCTCTGGCCCGGCTCAAACACATGGTACATTTTCAGATTAGGACCACCCTTTCCCACAGCTGCATCACAGCCATTTATCCTATGAATGTTAACTTTCTTCTTATCTTTTAAATTTTTTACGACAATGAATACATCTAAATGGCTTCCTCTTCAAGCCTTGCCTCAGAGTGAGCCTCGCATATCAGCGATTCCCACTTGTCCGAGTCGTACACCTCATTGTACATTTTGCACGCTTCGCGCATGCTGGATTGTTTCACCATCTCGGCCTTCACTGCAAATCCTCCTACAACTCGTTTCTGCGAATCGACCAGCTACACTCGGAGGTTGCTGGAATGTGAAAGCAACAACTGACACTAAAACAGGACTGCACGCACACGAACTCTAAACGACTCCATTTCTGTTCATGACAAAAAAAGGCAAGGGCAAGAGAATAGCTGCAAATGAAGTGAATGACTACAAAATTACAAAAGAAGTAACCCTAAAGTGACCTCCAATGAGTAATCGCTTCATCGCCAGAGCTCACTGAACAATTTGTAACACATGCAAGCCAATTCATATGCAAGAGAGTGCATGCAATACCGCTTCCACCGGGATCATATAATCTCGCCCCATCAGACGCCATTGAGCTTGGAGAAGATGTCCTGAGGCTGCCATGAATCTCAACACTCAAGAATTGACGTGGGTGGTGACAGGCAAGGGGCCGCATCGAAACGTCAGCGACGCCATGTGCGTGCGGACAAGACGCGAAAAGCACGCCAACATGATGATTGCGATCACCTATGGCCTGCAATGGCTATGTGTCACATCATGTTATGGGAGGCCGTCCGTCATCATGGGATGGTTGCAACACATGGATCATGCGACTCATGTGATGCATGGGGTGACAGATGGGGGGCGGGGGGCGGGCCGCGGCCGCGGCCGCGAGCCGGAGGGGGGGTGCCAGGTAGGCAAGACTGAAGGGCTCGCATTAAACTCCCGAGCCTTTTCTAGTGTGCGCCGTTTGATTGCAACTATCACGCTGCCATTGATTCTATGGCGCATATCATCTCCTAAATATACATAAGCGTCAAGTTTGTATTCTGAAACCACTCTTTATTACTAGTTATATGGTGAGTAGCCATAGTGTCTCCTACCCAACTAAATTCATGATCAATTAAATCTGATGTGGACATTGAAGCCACAAACAACCTTGCTTTGTGTGAAGCATGGTGTGATCTCCATCCGTTAGAAGCACAATTTTGTGCTTGAGTTTCATTTCTTTCATCGGCAATACGCTTGCGACATTCAATTTGAGGTCTGGGAACTTTGCAATAAAAACAATTTGCCCAAGGATTTGTTTGGACCAATGCTCAAATTGATATTACTTCCTCTCCAGTTAGTGCTTTGAGAGTGAAAGGTGGTAGGCCTCTTAAATCTGGTGGGATTTGGGCCTCTCTTCCCACTATACAAAGCTGAGTTCTCTCTGTCCCCTCTGTACGAATCTGCGGTCCTTCTAGTTTCTTCCTCCAACAAAAGATTTAAGGTCTTATGGAGGGTACCGACTCGGCCTATTTGTGACATAACAAGGCTTGCATAGGACTGAGGCATAGTGCCCAATAGTGCTCCAACAGCATCAGTGTCGGACACTTGCCCACCCGCTGTGATGAGCTCATCTAGAGAATAACTGAAGCCATCAAATCCGTAGAAATAAGAACCCTCATAGATGATAGGATCCTAGAACTACCCGAATTATCTTCAAGGCACTAGGGGAATACCCCGATGATTTTTATTGACAGCGTTGGTTGACTGAAATCGAGTTTGAAGTAGGTCCCAAATTTCTTTGGAGGTTTTCAAGGATTTAAAGTATACTAATTGATCAATGTCCTTCATACACTACAATATATTAGCTCTTGTCTTACAATCTTTAATGTCCCAGTCAGACTAATTCGTTGAAGTGATTGGTCTAACTGTGGATCCATCAACATGATCGGCCCACTGTTGATCTTCTCAATGGAGAAACATCTCTATGTGAGTAGACCAGGTTTGAAAGTTTCTATCATCGAATCTATCAAGTGCCCAGTAGAAGCCATAGGTAAATTTGAGTGCTAGCGACAAACACTTGATCGTCTCTTAGCACTCACAAAGCTCTCAGTGTAAAAAATTAGAGAGAAAATAGACAATACTTTTGCATAGCATGAACATTAAAATTTTATATTCAGAGGATCCTCCCAACCATAGCATGATTGATGAACATCCTGGATTTGCACGAAAATGCGAAATGCCAAATGAAGTCCATCCTCCCCTACCTCTCATCCAGAAATGAATGAAAGATTATTTTCATTCATGTTAGAGCAAATCTCTAATCTCGCGATGTAATCTTCACCTCATCTCTTCCAGTTGCGATGTGAGGTGGTTACAGTGAGGAGGCTAATCTTGTGGTTGGCAAACAGGAATTCGAGAAAGGAAAACAGAGGTCCAGCTAGGAATCTTCCATGTTCGTGCAGTGATACAGGCAGGGAATCAAGCTTGTGTTGACGCAAGCTTCATCCCAGCCCCTGTTGGCACATGGGAATTCAAAAAAAAAAAAAAAAAAACTGAGCCCTAGCGAACTGCCCTGCTCGTGCAGGGAAACAGACTGAGAATCAAGCTCAGTTTTTTTTTTTTTTTTTTTTTTTTTTGGAATTCCCGTGTGCCAACAGGGGTTGGGAATCAAGCTTGCGTTGATACAAACTGACCTGTTCATGCATGGAAAGAGGCTGGGAATCAAGCTTGTGTTGACGCAAGCTTAATCCTAGCCCCTGTTGCCACATGGGAATTTAAAAAATAAAAAACAAAAATACTGATCAGCCCTTACATACTGCCCTGTACGTGCAGGGAAAGAGGCTGGGAATCGAGCTTGCGTTGAAGCAAGCTTAATCCTAGTCCCTGTTGGCACATGGGAATTTAAAATAAAAATAAAAAAATAAAAAAAACCTGAGCCCGTACGAACTGCCCTGTTCGTGCAGGGAAAGAGGCTGGGAATCAAGCTTGTGTTGACGCAAACTTAATTCCAGCCCCTGTTAGCACATGTGAATTAATTAAATTAAAAAAAAAAAAGTGAGCCCTTACGAACTTGCCTTTTCGTGCAGGGAAAGAGGCTGGGAATCACGTTTGCGTTGACGCAAGCTTAATCCCAGCCCCTTTTGGCACATACAAATTTGTTTTAAAAAAAATAAAAAAAATAGAGCCCTAGCAAACTTCCCTATTTGTGCAGGGAAACATGTTGGGAATCAAGCTTGTGGTTAAGCTTGTGGTTATTGTGAGGTGGTTAGACTTTTGCAGCGGGACAGCTCACCCAGTCTATGAATCCGTTCATGTCCCGTTTTCAAGGCAGTGGGATAGTATACTTCATGTCCCACAGTCCTTACATGTGTTGTGTTTCTTGTCTACAGATGTGAGTTATAACTTTGGGTTTTTAGGAAACATTTCTTCCAAGTCCATCATATGTCTTTTGAGAATTATGCTTGCTTTGTAGATTACAATATTTTGGTCTCTTGCATTTGTGTGGTCTGAATTATGTTTGCTTCAAAACAAGCATAATTCTGACACTTCCAAATTTTGCATTGGCTTGCTTTGACTTTTGCTTGGTTTAAGCGAGCATAATTTTGACCACTTCCAAGTTTTGCATTGGTTGGTTTGCACTTCGAAGTTATGCGTTTATCTGTTTTGGGCACTTCCGAGTCCACCATATCTTGTGTCAAGTGTAGCATTTGTCCGCTCTTCTGCAAACATTTCACTTCACTTTAACATTATGTGCAAAACGTGAGCATGCGTAGCTTCTTTCCAAGATGCATACCTCTTGTGAAAGGATTTATCAACTAGGGCCCACCCCCGAAAGGGGGCAGTAGCCGCAAGTGAAGTGACTCTTAGTTGCGGGAGTCTTCTCTCTCTCTCTCTCTCTCTCTCTCTCTCTCTCTCTCTCTCTCTCTCTCTCTCTTATCAACTACTTAACAACCTCTACCTATGACTATTCAAGTTCAAGTAGTCTCTTCATATCTTACGTCAGTACACTAAGTTAACTTATCCTTAACTTATTTACATATTTAACATTGAATAACGGGCACTTGCCAATTGGCAACCCCGGGGCCTCCCACAAGGGTGTTCGCAATATTGAAGACCTTAGACCATCTATCACTATTTTAGCGCGGCATATGGTGAGGCATGCAAGGTAGATAGTATGTGGATTGGCTAGGAGCCCCAACAGCAAGCCATCATATCCATAGTAGAGTAATGGCGTGAGGCTAAGATGCATATCGTTGACCGTGGGCCCGCCACCTGCCAATACATGTGAGGCTGATCTTGTGATAGTGCTCGAGAATGCCACACTCCAAGCGTCCGGGTAGATAGTGTGGAAGTGGGACGAAATTTGGTGAGAGTCACTATTTTGAAGTGCATGAATCTGCTGATGGGGACGCTCAATCCCATCCAAAATTGGGGGCCACGCTATATTGAAGATAGAGCGTAAAAAAAACCCCCTTGCTGGTCATGCTCTTATTAATCCAAAATGAGAGGCGTGTGTCCATCTACTCGATCTATTATCTGTTTTAAGTACAAAATGGCCACATAACTGCATCTAACCATGATGTTTTGGAACATGTGAATGCGGCATAAGAGTTAGTGGCTGGGCAAGCCATATCCACTTATTTTTGGCCTAAAACGAGTGGATTTATTTTTTCCTGGACCTTCTGAGAATAATAATGGAAATAAATAAATAAAAATAAAAATAAAATAATAAACACTACAAAATTTAACAATTATTTGTCTGGCAGTGTGTTCTAAGCATTGAAATGCTATATAATGTTGTCCATCTAGATCAGAGTTACCCGCAGCTAGTCATGGCTGATTGAAAGTTAACCTATGACCAAGACGAGTCATACGTTGGATGCTTTGGCTCTTATTTACGTTAGTTCCAGCTGGCGTCATATATATTGGATGCTTCTATGGTCCCCACATGATGTTGTTGTTGTTGGCATTGGCTGGATGCCTTTGCAGGTGCTTTTCCTTTGCTACTATTCGTCCTCATCTGCATTGGAGATTCACTCACAATCTTTTGAATGATTATTTTTGCTATATATGTGATTCTTCCTTGCAAAGGTAGATGTTATTTGTTATTTATTTACTAGTGATCGACCTTGGATATTGAATGATACTATCTATCTATCTATCTATCTATTTTTCACACAACACACTATTTGTGAAGTCTTTTGAGTTCGGCTTTTGATCATGCAGCCACATTCATGAGTAGGTAAGTATACATAATTCTGAATATGGGTTCATTTTCCTCTACAAGAGGCCCCCTTAGGAGACAACATTTTCAAGAGGGACATAGTTTGGCATTGTTTCAATGAGGTTAACTAGCAAATTTCCAATCAGTCTAGACAACTTCTGTAATGCTAGCAATAACAATAATAATATTAAGTAAATAAATAAACGCTAGCTCATGATATATATATATACATATATATTCTGGTCTAAATTTTCCCTCTCTATGCTATCCTTAACCCTTAAGTTCCCAAGCCATTTTTTGACTTTTTACCAATTTTGGGTACCCAGCTGCAGTAAATTGCCCCTAGAAACCTACCCAGAATTATCCGGAGATTCCAGCCTTATAGCAATGGGCCCAGCTCATTTATGCATGACATACCAAAAAATGAGCCAAGTCCACCGTGGAAATTGTGAGATTATAGCGTTGGCCCGGACCTCAAATATCAGGTCCCAAAGAAAAAGTGAGAAAGAAATAGGTTTGACCAAATCAATACCTGGCTTTATCTAATTTTGCTTGCCCCCAGACCCACAATAGTGGAGTGGCTACGACTCCCTATTCTAAATTTGGCCCACTCCTCCCTTCTTTTTTTGGACCCCCTCATCTTCCTCAAGAGAAAATGTGCCTCCAAATGAGGTACTTTATTTCTACAAATTTTTTAAAAGCCAATGGTGGATGTGTGTATGTAATGCTCACACACCACAAGGTGAAGCGCTTTTTCCAAAATTGCTATTTTTCTGCCAAAAATGGCCTTCGGAGTGCAATCTGTTTTGGGCTTGTTTACCTCCCACGTCAGCGGTCAAAAGCCCTTTTCACGTAAATGAGATCTAAGATATTTTTTGTAGGTGGTAGCTTTTTGTTTTTTTTAAATTTTGTTTTTTGCATCATACTCGAGACAAAATCCCTTGTCATTAAAGCTTCAGGAGTGGGCCCCATCAAAGGAGATCTGCAAAAATTAGGTCGAATTGCAAATTCAAAGTGACCCCATTCAGGTCGCTTGGGAACTTGAGGGTTAAATGTGTCACCACTGGTGACAGGGTTGGTTTAAGGAAGTTGCACACATAAATGTTTTTCTTTTTCTTTTTCTTTTCCTTTATGAGAAACAGGGGAAATGTTATTAACCCTTCAAGGACGAGGCAAGGACGAGGCGACCCGTATCGGGTCGGGTCGAAATTTCAATTGGATGATAAATGCGCAGATCATGTCGGATGAAAACGATTCCTGAACGAAAAGTGTAGCCCATAAATATTTACGGCCCCTGTGTTGATCGCACCCTAGAAAATCTAATCCCCTGCCGTCAGGATGTTTTGGAATCTGGAGGGGTACCCAAAATCCTGTGGTTTTGGGCCCGTCAGCATGTTGACTGGCAGACGTGGCAGGCAGGATTTTGGGGGGGAGGGGGGGGGGGGGGGGGTGTGGCGTTTGACGGCAGCGGGTGATAGCGGGGGCTGCATGTCCGCCCGTGCGGACAGCGGCGGACCCCCGGCACGCGCGAAACGCCAGGCACGTGGCCCAATCAGGTGGCAGGTGGCGGGGGCAGGAGATTCTCACCCGCGTGGGTTTTAGGTGCGTGGCCCAATCAGGTGGCAGGTGGCGGGGGCGGGAGCTTCTCTCTCGCTCTCTGCGTTTTGCATATTGTGTGTCTTGGGTGCTATGATTGTCTCCTCGTAATCGAGCTTTTGATTCGTTCTTTCTTGGTTTTGCTTCGCTTTGGCTTTGCTGCGTCGATATTCTTTTGCCTATGATTGCTTGGTTTCATTTTTTTGGGAGCTCATGTGCCGTTATTGAGGAGCAGGGGGTGGCTGCGCGTCTGTTCCGTTTGCTTGGATCGTCCTCGACTTTGCCTTTACAGCGGCTCCTTCTCTTTATACCTGCTCATTACCTTCTGTTGGGGCACATACGTATCGACGGCGCTTCACAGGTATTGCGCAACCATCTAACCACTTATGCATTTGCATTTGCTTGATATTGTCTGCCCGCTTTGCTTAATTCTATTTGTGCATTGAATGTTTGTGGTTTGTGGGTGGCAGGGATCTATATGGCGCCTAAACGCAAGGGATCTGAGCTGCTTGAGCCCCACCTCCCCCACCCGAGCATGCAGCTGCGGCAGAGGTTATAAGGGCGTGGGCGCAGGAAGAACAACATTGCACTGCAGAGCACTGCAAGGTAATTCTAGGTTGTCTTTATCCTGAGTTTCTGACCTCTTTGCCTCCACCGCCTGCTGCCAAACCTGGCCACACGCCATCCTCGTCCCTCATACTTTCGATTTCCCTGGCGGAGGCAAGTGGCTTCTATTCTTGGTTGGAGAGAGAGACGAGAGGAAGGAGAGAAGAGGGGTTCAGTGAGGCTGTCAATTCCCGTTTGAAGAGAGGATGTCTGGCCTGATGTCTACAGTCAGGGATTTCAAGCAGCGGGCTCGTGCCAACGGCGATTCCTGCAAGTGTAGAATGGCTCCCAGGGGTGTGGTGAGGAGAAGGAATGAGGCACACCTGAGTGTTTTGTGGGGTGAGTCCAGTCACAATTTTGTTCTTGCGATGACTGTGCAGTTCCTAGGTGTGCTTTGGGATGTTCGTCCGAACACCATGCATGTCGCTGGAGTCATTGGAGTCTCTGGTTCCTGTTCTACTCCTGGCGGTGAACACCATGGCCCCCAGTCTGAACTTGATGAATTTTTATTTGATATGATACTTTTACGTGGGGATTCTGCCGACGAGGCAGACTGGGACACTGACCTTTTGGGAATGGAAGATGGGGAATGGAAGATGACGGTGACGAGGCACCAAACCTCGCTTTTGAGCAGCTGTTCCAGCCTAGCTCGTGGGAAAGAGTGTTGAAAGTGAATTTGTTAGTGATGAGGAGGCATTCACTGGGCCTCAGCCTGGTCCCTGCCTCCCGGAGATGAAAGGGTTTCTACTCCAATTTGGTTCTTCCTTTTGTTTTGGAGACAAAGTGTGTTGGAGAGGGTATGCAGGGAGTCGAATGCATATGCATCAAAGCCTTTGGGTGAGAGCACACGTGGGTGGCCTAGGTGAAGCTTTGACAGTGAGTGAGCTCCGAGCTTGGATTGGCATCTGCAGTTTTATGGGGATAAAGAAGCTACCTAAAACCAGATGTTACTGGCAACACTCCGAGTTTTTTTTCTCATGCCCTATCATCCGCTAGGTCATGACCCGTGACAAGTATGAAGCGATACTTCGTTGTTTGCATTTGGTGGACAATGCCACTTTGCACGATCGTGGAGCCCCTCGATTTGATAAGCTCGGCAAGATTAGGTGGGCTTGTGATGAGGTAGTTGATAGGTGCAAGAGCCTGTGGAATCTCAATAAGATGTTGACTGTGACGAGGTGATGATCCGTTACAAGGGGAAATACTGTGCGATTAGGATGTATATGCCTAGAAGCTATGCAAGTGGGGCATCAAGGTGTGGGCGTTGGCTGACTCGGAGACCAGCTATGTGTATGATTTTCAGGTATACTGTGGGAAAAATGCAGGGGCCCTGATGGTGAGAGGCTGAAAAATGGGAAAGGTGAAGGCTATGATGTGGTGTGTGGGCTTGCCAATGGAATCCATGGTTTGGGGCATGTAATTGTCACTGACAATTACTTCACTTCTGTTCAGCTTTTGTACGACTTGGCCGAGCTTGGTACCTGGGCCACTGGCACAGTTCGTGTGAACAGAAAAGGCCTCCCTCCCTCTGCTATCCTTCAAGAAAAATCCAAGACTACTGCAAGCAAGGCCAGTCCTGGTACAAGATGCATGTTCCAGGGAACTTGCGGCCAGTTGTGGTGGGACAAAAATGGGGTATTCATGTTTTCATCTGCAACTAGACCAGCATGCAGGCCCTCTTCCTGTTACTGTGAGACGCTTTGTGGGACAGCAGAGAGTCTTGGTGCCATCTGTGCCTGCCCATGTGCAATATCAAACTTATATGCGAGGGGTAGATGTCCAAGACCAGCTCCGGGGAGCATATACTTTGCAGCTGCGCACTAAGAAATGGTGGCATCGTTTCTTTTTTCTTCTTCCTGATGGACACAACCTTGGTGAATGCATACATCTTGTATTCAGCCCATGCCACAAAGATGGGTCAGAGGCCCATGACGCATTTGGAGTTCAATCTTGCTGTGGCATACGCCTTGACAGCAGGTCAGTGCATTGACAACATGGACAGGAGGGGGGATGGCTCTTGCACCTTTGTGCATCAATGTCTTCACACACCACGACGGCGGTTGTGTGTTGTATGCCATGTCCGCACTCACCACTACTGCCCTGGATGTGACGGCAGCCATATGTGCCTTGGTTCTTGCTGGAATCATGCACACCACCACCCAATGAGATGACTGCAGATTATGTGCATTCTCTTTGGGCTTGTTGTGTTGGTGGTCTGTTTGTGCATTGTGTTCAATGGGCTATTGGTGGGCTGGCTGGTGTGCTCTTGGCGGCTCTGTGGAATGCGTGTGTGGGTGTGTTGGGTGTGTGGCAGGGTGTTGGCGATTGAGGGTGACGTGGGATATGTTTGGGGCTACTGGTGGCGGGGGTGGGGGGTGCTTTGGGTGCATGTTTTTGGGCTAAGCATTTGGGATTGTGGGGGGGGGCGGTTTTGGGTGTCTGCTGGTTTTGGGCTGACCATTGGGGGGTTTGGGGAAGGGGAAGAGGGACATGGCAGCTTGCTGGGAGGTTTCTTGGCTTGGGGTGATCACACAATGGCCAGATCAGGAGGTTCAAGTCCCCCTCAGTTCATAGCTCGTGTTTTTGAGTATGCTTCCTGGTGTGGTTGTGGGAAGCGGTTGGCCGTTGGCAGGTCATGGAGGGAGAGCGCTGAAACGCAGGGTGGAGGGCCCCGTGACTTCCTTGGTTTGTGATGACGTTGCCCGGATTTTTTGGCCGGAAATGTCCACCGGCTCTAGCAATTCTTGGCCGGAGCTGGGATTCAAGTAGGGATTCGGTTTTTTGGCAATCTTTGGCTACAAACAGCTTAGAATGTGGAATTTTTTTTCCAGGGTACTCGGTAGGTAGGCAAACAACAACATGACAAGAGGAATTTGGATTCCCTCACAAATTGCCCCACATTTGGGGGAATGTGTTTTTCCCATGAGAGAAATTGGCATTTTGACCCCCCTGTTTTCCCATACAAAGCGCATTTTTGGAATTTGGCTCTGGAATTTTGGGAGGCTTTGCTGTGGGTGCCATATAATCTGAATCTGGGTAGGCTGTATCAATGAAAAATAAAAAAGGTTGGCAATCTGCTTTGTCAAACCAATTTTTCATGTTGAAAATATATCCAACAAAAAAAAAAAGCCTAGAACTTTTGTTATAATCTTCCACTTTAGACGGTCAATTCTCCTGAAATTTTTACTTGAGGTGCATGAAGTAGGTAGGATGACTTTGGAACGGTTCATCCCCTCCGATGTTTGTCAAAATGGGAGATACACCCTCATCCGTGAGGGTATGTCTGGTTTTAGACGGGGCCCACCAAAAACAGGCTCGTCCTTGAAGGGTTAATCTCAGAAACCCTAAACCTCTTTTGCTGTATTTGTTGTGTTATTGTTCAGCTCTGCTGCTAACTTAGTTTGTCTCAATGTGAAAGCCTCCATACAGCAGACGGATCAGCAGCTGCAGTGGTGGTCTTTCACAGGCAATGAATACACAAAGCATACACGCTGTGCTAGCGTATAACAGTCTAACGGATCCTGGCCTACCTGCTTGCTTTACAATACTGCCATACTGGTAGCTACATTGTCTCCCTCCCAACTGTCACGACCCGTTTCACTTTCTCAAACGTAGCTTTCCTCCTGACACCACAGTGGTAGCGTAAAGCGAAGTTTGAATGCAATCCAGCCTGACCTGACTATGTAGACTCATTTTGCCCTTCATTGGGACGGAATGTTGAACAAGTGTGTCAGGGAGTCTCTGACAATCTCACACCCTGTGCAGTAGGATTGCTACATATGGACCCATTATTGGGTCGACACATCCCATACACTGAGCTCCAGCCAAGCGACTGCCAACTGATTTTTCTGTGATCGAGCGAGTGCACGATCTAAGCTTTTGAGGGTGGTCTGACGGGCGTCCAGAAGGGAGGGGCTGGAAAGCGAGCTTGGTATGGCAGCTGCAGCAGGTGGGTGAGAGAGTGACAACACAAAAGAATGGCAGCTTATCCGTAGCCACGCGGCGGGTACAAAGAGCGCAGTGGCGCGTGGAAAGGAGTTGTGCATTGTTGTGGTGCAGGCGTCACAGAGCCGTGCAGCGCGCAAGCATGGTGCTCAGAATCGAAGCATGGCGGGGCCGGCGCTCACGCTTTGCTGGGTTCGCGCAGCCTCCCGCATTCCATCTCTCCTGCACTGCGGCACAGACTGCACGCCTGGTGGTGGGACCTGTTTAGTGTTTACTCCCTTGGTCCCACCTGCCTTCCTTCCGTCTCCTTCCCTCCTCTCATCAATCACACTTTCCCGGTTCATTCTTCGCATTGGCATCTGATCTAGGTAGCCCACCCACCCAGATGAAATGAAATCCTTTTGTGTCGCGGATAAAACGACAGGAGAGCTGTGCCAAATTCCAAGTCACTACAGTGCGAGGATGATGAGACAATCCGGACCCTCTCTGGGCTGTCAGATCTGTGCAAAGAGAGCAATAACTAATTGTGTTGTAAAGAAAACTTGAGTCCCACTTCAAGAATCCGAGCTTGCGTGTTCTCGTGTAAGATGCCAACATTCGGCAAGTTTGGCTCCTTGCCAAATCTCCTTAGTTTTTTATGTTTGCATCCCTCCCGAAGATGATGAGCACATTCTCAAATATCATTGTTTCAGAACTGTTGGGTATCGGCTCTCAGGTATCTCCGCAAGGTAGTAGCTTGGGGAGGGGGACTGTATGACCCTCAAGCATAAACGAGTTTTTGGGTAGTGTAAAGAGGCCCTCAGTAAGTCACTACGAGAGTAGTGACTAGTGACATACTATGTAGCCAGCTATTTTGTTTTTAGAACTAGGTACACAAGATTGTTGCGAAGGTTTGCACTGATCTATATACTAACTTGCATGCTGCCTAGTTTTCCTCGGGGGCAGCAACAGAGGTGACAGCGCCCTCGGGCACACAGATCAAGGAGGGTACCGTTCTCCCAAACTTGCGAGTTGATTGGCAGGGTCGTGAGCAGTGTGGACTCTGTGGACCCGAGGAAGTAACCTATAAGGTGGGTTCTTTCTCAGGTACCTAATGCACGACTAAGTCAATTGATCCAAGTTATGTGTATTGACAGAAGAATGGGTACACAGTACCCATGCTTTCATATTAGTTTCTTCAGGTCTAGCTTGAACCCGTCAGCTGCAACCTGGCCATAGGCAGTAGCTGCAAGGTGAAGCTTACATTCTCATCGACTAACACCGATACTTAGATATCAATATATTAGTATGGAGGGCCATTTTTGAAAGACAAAAGAGTTGCTTTACTTGATTATCTCATGAGTCCACTGATCAACACAACGTTCATTAACTAGAACTCCATGTTGTCTTACCAACTGTGCCCTGAAAGTACATTCCAACCACATCTTCAAATCCAATGAACTGTATTTCTTCACCATCTTTGGTTGTATTATGGGCCAAAAGCAGTATTACAATTAGATGTAACTGGGTTGATGCTTCTATGGTGCCACATACAGGGTCAAACCCGGCCTCAAATTTTTCTGACTAATCGCTGCAGAGGTGGGTGGTCTTGATGGGCTGTACTTACTACATCAAAGTTGGCAAACCCAACACTTATCCAAGCTCATTTAGTGAAGACGGGAGTATAATTTTCTAAACACATCTATCTTTGTAAGATAAGAGGGAGGAGGAGAACATTGTTAACAGATGTTCAAACAGTTAAGAGGGAGGGAACATTTATCCGGGTTGTCTGTATGGGCTACTTGTAGGTACCAGCTTTATGGGAAAAAGAGCCGGCTGAACTTGCGCTCTGAGTCACCCGACTGCTCTTGGGTTTGTAATAAGATCCATAAGCATCCTCAACTTTTATGCTTCAAGAGGGTGAGACCGATCTCATTCATCATCAATGGAGACACGACTTACAAAAAAGTCTGGGCGAATAGTTCGGGGGATAGGCTTCCACCGACAAGTTCCCTGCCTTCGATCCAGGCTCTCCGTCCTTGAATTGCAATGAGTGTGAGGGATGTTGGGAACTTGCTCGTCGGGCGCTTCCCACGGATGCCCAGGATGGATGGTGTTGGATTGGTGGAGAGGCAAGCCGGTGGCACACGCAAAGCAGCAATCGAGTGCATACCGACGACAACGTCCATGCACTAAAGGAGGCCTCTTAATGCATGGAGGTTGGAGCAACGTCAGGTGGTGGAATATTGACGATCGAAAGTAGGCAAAAGCGAGCCAAGTGGGCTCTCGAAAAGTAGGAGATAATTGAATGCTGGTGGAGAATGCTCGGGATGCGCATAATCAGCAGAGTACTTTTTTATTTTTTCCTCCTGTCACGAGACTCGGAGCCTGTGCACGTCCAAGTCATCAAAGAGGCAACATCTCTAGCGGTCACCACTGTTGAAGGCCCCACAAAAACATTTGGGGAATATCGTCAGAGGAGAGGACTGGTCTCATCAGGCTGTAACGTCTTCTGAAAGGAAGGTCAGACATCATGCAGCGGCTCGCTTGCCCACCAGATTCACCAGATCTGCACTAGTTACCAAAGGTACACGGCAGCGAGGATTCCCGGACAAGGGAAGGACTCAAGGTAAGGTAGACCAAGGATCCCTGTTGCTGTTCACCTTATCGCCCACGTAGCTTCGCCGCTACGTTAGCCAGTAACTGGCATAAAGCTGATTTGGCTGCTATCTATGAGGTTCACATGATTGGGAGGAAATTGGAGGAGCTAAAGACCACAGCCATCCCTGTGGTCGCCAGCGTGGAAAACGGGCTCGGGACCGGTCAAAGCCTTGCCTGCGGTGGTCCCCAGCAGAATTGGGGACTCGGGCAGACTGACGATAACGCTCTGATGCGAGATTCGATGGTTGGAGCTTCAGTTCCGAGCCAGGTGCGGTGAGGTTGTGGTGGCTAGATCTACAAATTGGGCTGGATGGATGAGATGAGCAGCAACAGCAGCAGGAGGTGGTGGTGATGCATTGTCCAGCTTTGCTTATTACTCGTCTCTTTCTGCAACCACAGAAACAACAACTGCTCAAGTGTTCAAATACAAGAGAGAGCGAAGGGCAGGGCAGAAGCGCTAAGTTCCAGTGTGGATCGTTCGTAACCGCCCAGCCTCACGAGCGACGGTAGGATCCCATGGCATCACTGTGAGATGGGCGATGATCAAAGCCCATGGATGGGTTCAAGCTAATGTGCGGGGGCCATGTGGCATTGGTACAAAGGTGGGCAAGCCGCGCACACTCTCTCTGTTAGGAACTCACACCTCCCTGCCTCTCTCCCTCGACCCACCTTCGGGCCACCTTCTCTTTCTCTCTTGTTTTCTCTCGTGGATTGTTCCATGGATAAGTTGAGCTTGCCGTGGACGTTATAAGGTTTCTTGCTCTCTCTCTTTCTCGGGCTCTATTTTAGTAGTATATGCTATCTTGTCGGGCCTCTCTCTCTCTATAATTTTACGCGGATACCATTTCTCGCCCCCTCTCTCTAAGTTGATCTCCTCATCCCAAAAGATCCAACGTTTCCTTCTCGTGATTTCCCCAATCCGGGTCCGGGGAGGGTCTTCCTCCTCGTCCTCACAACAACGAAGAATCTGTAAGTAGAAGGGCCCGGGCCTGAGAGCGAGAGAGAGCGCAATGGCGCCAATTAGACAGCCATCTGTCAGTGTTGTTGTTCAAAGGGCAGCTTACACTGACACTGATGATCTGTCTTTTGTTCCATCTTGTTTCGTATGAAGGGATGGAGCGTGAACTGTTATTTAGTAGATAGTAACTTTAGCATATTGTACAATTTAAAGGCATATGTACTTTGAGGAGTTGCAGCAGGGATTTGGTTGATAGTGGTAGAGATGAATGAGTATATGACTGCTCAACCTCCCCATTCTGTTTTATGTTAAGCGTAGTTGCCCAGAGATATGTGGTTCAGCAAGAGACGGTTCGTACACAGCAGTAATGAGGGGGATAGGGTGAAGGAATGGGAGAAGATCAGGTCACTTGAGTAAGTCGCCCAGAATGTATACCCATATGACAATTCTGGACAACCCGGAATTCGAGCCGTCACTGCAACTGAGAGCGATGCAGTGGCATGTTCTGTGACTTGATGAAACAAAAGAGGACCTCTCGATGAGTTTCTTTACAATGCATGTATGCCGAAGATTCTCTGGGAGCACACGTCATGCCCACAGAGCGAGACGTAAGGGGTGGGGAGAGAGAATGTACACAGTGCATAAGACGTTGTACCCTTGTGGAGAGCGAGAAGAGAGACAGATTGTGACCTGGGGGAAGCCGGACCACATTCTTTGAATTGTGGATACATATTCCAAGAAGACGTCATTCTGTTAAATCTCAACGTTCGAGAGCCTTAACGAGCTTGATAAGCAGTATGAACAAGAGAACCAGCATTGTAGTTTCCGCACGTAGAGAAGTTTCAGGTGCGGTCCATCGAAGTGGTGGGACGCTAAGATGCGATCATGATGAGTTCATGACCGCCCCTATTCTTACATGATCTTACTTATCTAACTGATGGGCTGTGACTGTTTCCATGGTGGTGTGCAGAAAGGCTGGATGTTGTAATGGGGACCAAAGGTGGTAACTTGAAGAAGGTTCGAAGCAATCACATTTTGCAGTACGAGAGTCCGCTGGGCTACGGAATTGAGGACGTGCGCCCGAACGGTGGCATTGAGAAGTTCCGCTCTGCTGCCTACTCCAATGTGCGTCGTTTATCTCTTCACTCTCTCCTTCGGGTTGCCTTCCAGCCACATTTTAGTGAAGTTGTGAATTGCTTCAGTTGATTGCTACTGAGGGAGGGCTTGTCCCGTTTTTCTTCTGTTGTAGATTCAGCTGGGGGGTTATTATTCCAGTGAAACTGTGCTGAAGGCATTGCGAAGTTGAGCGTTGAGAGGAGATATGAAGCGGGGCAGGTTAAGGTGCTGACTTAGGCTGGATGGGGTGGGTTGTCATTGTGCAGTGCGTGCGAAAGCCATCCTGATACAGACTACAGGCAAAGACAAGTAGCCTAGCCTTGTCCCCTTTTTAACAGGGGCTGGTCTGCTCTTTTGCTGCACAGCTTGCAGATCAGCTCCCCTACTCTCAGGAAGTGGGATCATATCTCCCCCTCTCCCCTCTCCTACTCTCATCATCATATACTCATCATAGTTCCGTCCCTTCCCTATTTCTCTCAGAGGATAGACGAAAATTGTGCAGACCCCGTAGAAATGGGGTTGTCTCAAGATGTGACTACTGGGGCAACACTGAAGGTGAGCCCAGGCTTCGAAGGTTATGAAAAGAGGTTGGAGGTGGAGTTCCATGCTGCTCCACTATTTGTGGATCCAGCAGGACGAGGCTTGCGAGCTCTGTCGCGTAAAGAGCTGGACGGGATTCTTCGCTTAGCAGAATGCACCATAGTTGCAGAGCTCAGCAATTCGCAGATGGATTCTTACGTGCTATCGGAGTCGAGCTTGTTTGTGTACCCTCTGCGCATTGTGATTAAAACTTGTGGCACTACCCAGCTGCTGCGTGGCCTGCCCGTGTTGCTCGAAAGGGCGGCTCGCCTTTCCTTGAAAGTATGTCGCTGCAAGTACACCCGTGGAACTTTTATGTTCCCTGCGGAACAGCCCTACCCTCATGGAAGTTTTAGAGAGGAGGTCAGGTTCTTGGACGGGTACTTCGGGAATTTGGGAGGTGGGGGCAAGGCATATGTGATGGGGAACGCGGGAACACTGCCCAATTGGCATATCTACACAGCAGCACACAATGTACCTGTCTCAGACCCATTGTACACTGTGGAGATGTGCATGACGAAGCTGGACAGAAAGGCAGCAACTCAATTTTGCAAGACAGCTGGAAGGGAGACAGGCGCAGACATGACAAAGGCAGCCCACATCGGGAGCTTGCTACCGCAGTCACAGATTTGTGACTACGGATTCGATCCTTGTGGTTACTCCATGAATGGCATCGAGGGTGCAGCGCACTCTACAATCCACGTAACTCCAGAAGAAGGATTGAGCTATGCAAGCTTCGAAGCCATGGGATACGGACCCCAAGACACCAACTTGCTAGCTCTGGTGGACAAAGTGATAGCAATCTTCAAGCCGGCTGTCTTTGCTATGTCAGTGCACGTTACTGGCACCCATGGAGGCGATGAGCCAGGAGCGTGCTCATGGGGAGCACCTGTATGTCCTGCTGCATACACCTGTGATGGAACAAGTCGACAGGACCTGGCATGCGGCGGTGCTCTTGTGTTCCACACCTTCAGGGAGGGCAACACTTCACCTCTGCTGCCTCTCCCACTTTCTCAGAGTGTGGACAACAAGCACATGGGCAAACTGTCCACCAAGAAGATGAAGCTCAAGAAAGAGAGGCTGATGCGACCTCCGTCGTGTGGTGTGCACCCTGCATGGGAGGCCTGCGCACCATTTGGGACTGCAGCTGCTGTAAATACTGGGTTCAGTCTGTGTATGATAGGGGTGGGGTTGGTGTACTCGTCTATGGCCGAGGAGCTACGAGGAAGAGAGAGGAGAAAATGGCCGCTAGGAATGAACTCAGATTCTTGTTGAGGATTGCGTTTGATCAGCTCCACTAACTTGGGTTTCTGGTCAAGCAATTTTGCCTTCACACAGAGCTTTAGTTTAGTTCCACAGCCAAAATCTGTACTCACACACACTTTTCTAGACTTTTATCTATGGCTTCAGGATTTATTCGTATATGTTAAAGCTGCATTGCAATGTGCAGTCGAACCGGTCAGTGCTTGTAACACTGAGCAGGAGTTTCACCTGGGACTCTAACTTCCTACAGAGCTTGTGCAAAGACAGATAGGGGAATGGGTCACTGATGCATGCAATGAGTTGGCAGTGTTCATAGTACTTCGTACACTTTTCAAGAGGGGGGAATTATTCACACCAGTTCACAAGGACAGTGGTTTGTGAGAGGCTGCTGCTTTCAGACTCTGCTGACTCTTCCATAGAGAAAATTCACTTCCGGGCAAGGGAAAGAAAAATAAAGAGAATTGCCTCATGCGGTAGTCAACACACGAAACATTCAAAGAAAGCCTACCATCCAGCTGGGATCAGTAGGATAAACACAAGCAGATGGCTTAGAATCAATATGAGCAGCTGCCGCCACTCACCAATTCTGGTAAATGATACTAGCTTCAAACTAACTGCTCAAAAGTCGGTCAACCGCAATAACCTGTAGGCCCTCATTGGTCACCATAAGGCACCAAAGTTTATCCGAAACTCCGGTTATCAGGAAAGTGGCAAATCATGGCCTTTGTAATTGAGCAGGTAGCTCCATGATTACATATTCGAACCTTAAATATCCAAACCAGGGCAATTCTTCAATCATTCCAAAAAAATTCCTTGAACCATCCATGGCCCTTTGATGGGCTACGGGCTGGGCTGTAAATTTACCGTAGGTTGAACAATCGTCATCTCAATCTTTTTTCAACAAAAAGATTCATGAAGCTGGTCAAATTTTATTCATCCTTTGGGGAAAACAGCTGCACCATTGTCCCTAACTCTGTTTTGATTACTGAGAGGTCATGACAGTAACGACCACACACCACACCATCACCTCACCCACTTTCAAAATAAGGCCATTTAAATGCATCATTCCATCCTGCACACATACATCACTGGCCACCTCTGCAAACAAGCATATACTCTTGATAATGACTCCAAAATACTTCTTTGAGGCCCACGAAATATCAGCATTTTACATGTGGTACTTTAGCCTTCATTGCTCAGCTTCTTTGCTGTTATGTCCTACTGATCAGCACCACTGTTGCCAAGGTTCCATTCAGTTCATCCATTCAGTCCATCCATTCAGTCCATCCAGTACCACAATCCAACCTTTGAAGAAAAAGGTTCACTTAAAAAGAACATTCAGTAGTTGCAATCCCTGGAGAGTTTCAAGAACTTAGCACCTTACTATTGGTAGATCTACCTTTACCTTCATCAGCTTTTCTCTTCCGCTGCTTGAGAAGCTCTGTCTCTGCCTTCTTCTTCGCCTTCCCCATCTGCAACCACACAAACTCAGTCAGTGTCCACATCACCGCATACATCCACACATCACAGATATATGCTATTCATGGAGTCAAACATTGCACTCGTTTTTAGGTTTAGCTGCCCGTACTACTCAGTCTGACACATGGATACCCATTTGAGATCCTCATTCAATCAAGAAGAGTTGTATACGACAGAGTGTATGGCTCTAATATCTGTTATGACAGTATACATCACACTGGTGATGGCTAGTAATATTTCAATATGATAAGGTCACCACAAACCACCACACAGCATGCAAAGAGAGCTATACAGAGGCTTAAAGCCTTAGAACCTATGGAAAAAGAATGGTATGGAAAAAGAAGGGAAAAGAAAAACAGCTAATGCCAGAGGGCCTGAGAGAGACTGGGACAGAAGAGAGACACAGAGAGGATCTAACGAGGTTAAGTTGCACTGTTTTTACTATGACAGTGGAAGATGTATCTGCATATCCGATGGGCTTATCAAGGACTTTGCCAAGCTTGCCTATCTTCTCACTAACTTGTTGTCCAAGGACACCCATGTCCTCTCCCAAACACACTAGTCACATTACATGTGCAAACGGCTGAATAGATATCAAATCCAAAAGCACTGCAAAAGCCTTTAATCTTCTGCTGGGGCCACTCCTAAGAGAATGCTGCCTTTAATAACAATGCATGATGATGAAAGGGTGAGTGCATGCCTTAGCAGCATCATAAAAACCGCGAGCCTTGCGTGTCATCATCATGCGCCCCATCTTGGTGGCCTCTTCAGTTTCTGCAACAAGTGGATCTGCTGTGGTGCTGCGCTGTGGTGCTGGGCTGCCAGCCACATCCTCAATTTCACCCTCACCATCCTCCACAGAAAGAGCTTGCCGCTTCTCCTGCAGGGATGTCGAGTAGGAGACGCCAGCTACCTCTTTGGCCAGGTCTTCAGTATATCCCCTCTCAATGGCCGATGCCTGCATCATAAGATAATTGCATGAGGAACCTAGGTAGACACGTTCCTCCTTTTGTCCACCATTTGGGCACACCAAATATCCTAAGGTGCATGCCTGGTTTGGTTCAGGAACACATCCATCATAGGGTGCATAAGGACGGAACAAGAAAGCCAGGCTCTAGACAAAACAACAAAGAGAAAGCACCTACCTCCATCTCTCTAGTATGTTCTTCCATATCTTGGGTGTGCCGTGCCGCCGCATGCATTTGCAAGGCCTCATCCATGTCCATGTCCTCTGCCCCAGGAAGGGGCAGGATATGCTTAGATGCTGCTGCTTGCATCCGTTTTATAGTCTCTGCATATTCTGGCATATAACCTTCTGCGTCATTGTTGACAAATGGCGACAAATGTGGTGGAGGTACCCTACCACCCAAGACATCAATGAAAAATCAAATTAATAAGCATTTCAAGTATCTAGGAAAAAGAGACGATTTTAACCCACTCTGATCTTGAGCATCCACAAATAAGCCAAAAGTAGTGCAGTGACCATCTTGCCTCACTAAACAATTCTCACAGCAATGCATCAAGAAGAGTATGCCATGTTCACCATTAAGCTTGCAATTAGCCCTTTTAAAATGTGGGCTGATTTACAGTAGGCATGCATGCTACTATTCATACAAACTTCAGCCTAGTGTCCACAACAGCCTCTTAACGTTTTCCCAGTTGTGTATAAACTGAAGGAGCTCAGAGTAGAGTTTATGTCAAGCTTCAGTTTGTTACTTCTGATCTGAGCAGGTTTTCCTCTGTCACTTCAATAACCTTGGCCTCAATCCGAGACTTCTATAAGAGGTTGAACTTGAGATAACTTATTTCCATTGAGCATCATCCACTACACTGGGCCTGTTTGACTTATAAGTAGAAACAGAGAGGGAGAAGACGAAGGAGGACTAGTGGGGGCAGCTATGGGGACAGCAAACAGTTTAGAGTTTAGAGCATGCAAACCTGTCAAGAACGTATGAATCGCTAGGCAAGACAATGCGAGAATTGGCGGAGTCAAAGACCCACTGAGGTTGCACATAATCCCTTGACAGAAACTTATGGCCTTGAGTTGGTCTGTCAACTATCTGCACCCAACACGGCTACTATTATTTTTTTTCCTGTCTATTATGCCCTTAATAATTTGCATCTGTCCTGCTCTCAAGTATTATGACTGTCAAAAAATAGAGCTATCAGTACAGACTGACAACTCTATACAAACATTAAAAGGTACCCAAAGAGCCGTCGCACAGTCCAAGTTAAACTTACACTCATGTAACATAGAGAGTGCTGTCTTACCATAGTGCTGTCAATCATGAAGTCTCAGACCACCAACTTCATCATGTCCTGCACACTCTAGTAATGAAAATGGGCACAAAGCCTAAAAATATGAGAGGAATCTCGACATACTTGATGAGTAATGCTCTCATCAGATTCATCAAAGGGTGCCCCCTCTCCATCCCACGACACAGTACCTCCAAATGCACGAATCACAAAAAGGAGCGACTCCCTTGGCACCTGTTGCACACCCCCTGCCTTAATTACTACCATACTCAAAAAATAGCCTTGCACCTTCTTTCTACAAGTCTCCCACTGCTACACGATATGATTGGAACTTACGCTAATGGAAGTCTTGGACTTTAGTGCATAGAACCATCAAAAGTTGATGAAGGATGCTTTCTGGGTCGAGGAGATCAATTCACAAATCACTTCCACATGTATGACAGGCTTGGCAAGGTACACAATTTGCATGATATAATGTCCACACTTAAAACTCAGCAGAAACTTCTGTTTATCAGGGGCACAAAACATTACTTCTTTCTATGAATTACAAGAACAAAACGAAGATTCTAATAATTCTGAGGAGGAGAGGCACTGACATACCTCTCTCCCAAGGAAAAATTTGAGCTCCTTGAAAAGATGCCTGCAGACCCTCGTCTCTTGGTCATCCTCTTCCTCTACGTTATCCTCCCCTTCCTTCCTTACATCTGCCACATGTGCCTGCTCAACTAGGACATTATGTGTCTCCTCCATGATTGCCAGCCTATCCTGCAGCGATGCAAGCCTGGCTTGTGACTCTGCCAACCTTTGGTCTTTTTGCTCCCCCTCCACGTCCCCTCCAGTCCCCTGGTCCTTTGTTTCCTCCATTGGCTGCAGGGTAGGGTTCTCTGAGGCCAGATCCCTCATTACTGCATACAGCTCTGCACATCCACCAAGTATTGACCTTTCAATTCAACCAAGCCCCTCTTTTTTGTTCCCACCTGTGCAGCGATCATCATACTCAAAGTCTCATTCCCGGCACACTTCCAAGAGTATCTCAAACCAATGTAGTTTCCATGGCTAATGTGAGACAGATAGTACCTGCAGCAGCTTCCTCCAGACGACGGTCGAGAATAGGAGGGTACTGCAAACCCAATGAGTGGTACAACTTGAAGTTCACAAACCCCACCAAGGTCTGCAGACACCAGCAGTGTATCCCATCACACCATCTGCTTCAATGGGTCCCACAATTGCAGAGATCTACCGTATGATGTAGGCTACTAAAAAGATCTATGGGGGAAAGGCAAAAACTGATGGGCGCAGGGGGAAAGCCACATTGGAAGGGACTCAAAGAACTTCCCCCATGCGCTTAAACATGCAATCCAAAAAAAAGCCTTAGAAATTGACTCATCAAAGGAATACAGCTCACATGACAGAAAAGAGGATAACACCAAAATAGCACACCTCATAGAACTCAACAAAGGTGAGCATGACCCGGAAGTCAACATCAGAGGGTAGCACTTGGCTCAAAACATGTGGCGTCAACCAAGTAATCTTCTGCCCTACCACCTCAGCCTGCCATCCAAAGCAAACCAATTTAAGGCGAAGACCCCAACAAAGTCCAGACTACTGTGGACTGTCCACGCTAGAAAGTTGGCAGACCCCATGAACAAATGCATCCACTATTTGAACAAGTCCTATCCCAGGTCCAGCATCCAAATGCCCTTCTCTTGTAAAAGCTATTACAAACATCATTACAAGCATCTTAACTTGGCAAGCAAACACTTGCTCTCTCCACCAATCCCTGGTCCTTAATGTGACTAAGCTGTAGAAGTCTTCAAAATGAAAAAATACTATTTCCTCAGTGAGTATATTGAAACTGAACGTGCTGCTGAGTTTACCACCGTATCATAAGTTGCTTTCTTTTGTGTACCTAAGGACACTTGGGAAAACTTGAACTGGCAGATTGACAGAGAAAACTCAGGGAAAGAGAACGGAAGAAATGTAGAGTAGAATGCCTGTTGCAATACTTCAGTATATTCCAGCCTCTCAAATGTAGGTGTGGAACAAGTTGTAGGAACCTTCAAACAGCATTCCCACACTATCCAGGCATCCTCTTAGTGGGTCCCGGTTAGGAGGGGTGATAGAGGGATATGTTCCTGGCTGTGGCTGTGGAATGAGGTCCCCTCCATTTCCCCTCCAAAAGCTGTCCATCCATTAGCTCACAATACTTACATAGGACTTTTTGATTGGCCCATCCCGCTCTGCCCAGGTATGTGCTAGGAACTCTCTCAAAACAAGCAGAAGGTACCTGGTAGTAGATGCCCTTGACAGACACGAAGCATTTGCGCAATGCATGAGTGCGTGTGATAAAGGCTTGCCACTCCAGACTAATCCTGCTCCCATCCGTCCATCCATGCTATTCCACCATTGTCATGTCTCATCCAGAACATCCTTAGATGCTTTACAACAGTAAAAAAGTGAGGGCAGGTGAAGAGAAGAAGGGTCATGGCAATATGCTGCGAGGCCTTAATTACCGAACCCTATCGACAAAGAAATCAAGATGCATAGAGGATGAAGGATGACAGGGTGGATAGAACAAAGATGTACAACTGTGGAGAGATATGGATGACATGCATGGAGATTGCATGAATGTGAAGCTGAAATGCACTGGTAGAGCAGCCACTACCACTCATCATTGCCTGCTATGGAAGAGGATGAAGGAGAAAGGGCAGATTGAACCAAAAAAGACCAAGAATTGAGAGAGCATAACATGTGAAGCTGAGACAGTTCAGTACACACTCTAGGTGGAAAGAGAGAGTGGTTGGATCAAGGCTTACCTTCGAGCAGTATGAACACGTTCAACGGGTATCTTGAAGATGATGTCAGCAGGCAGTACAGCAAACAAGTGAAGCATTGTCAAAGGATCATCCAGGTCACGAACAGCATCAATGAACGATGGATACCTGCCATGAAAGGGAAACAGTGAAAGACTTTCTTTGGTGCTGTGAGCATTTCCCTCTAAAGAATGAACTGCAAACATAATTCCCCAGTTTGCAATGAGCTCCATGTGATGAAACATAGATACCTCTCTTTGACCAAATGATCCAGAGAGTAGGAGGGCCGATTCTTCTCCAATCGGAACACCAAATCTTCATTGAGCTTAGCCCTTGCCTTCTTTATCTTCTTGTCGTGCACTTTTATCTCCCTGTCAAACCACCATAGCAGACCTCACAAACAACGAATAAGAGAAAGCAAAATCAGAGAGTACATGTGAGACTTCCATTCACAACAGCAGGTAAACCAAGAACACAAATACAGGGAGTAGTGCCTGCTGACTGTGAAGAACAGGCCAGGCTACACCTTCAAACAATGTCTTTCGGACCAAAGCCAATGTATACAGCCCATCACTTTCCCCTTGGATCTCACTTTTGACCATGGCCACCTGATGACCTTTGTAACCTGTTATAAATCTAACCACAGGCTCTCAATGGCAAGAGAGCTCACAGGATTCTAGCACCAAGAGAGCTATACATTACAGGGGCTTGCCAACTGATTGGCTCTACAACCCCTCATCAGTCTTTGCCAAGGGGCCGTCATGACGTGGCTTGAGGCTTAAAAAGCAGTGCATTTATGTCTAGGAGATCTACCACCATGCGAATCCTCTTACCCATTTCACAGAACAGTTGCTCTTTCAGCCCTGGAATGGCTGTTTAACAAACTATCTCTTCATTTTAATGTGTAGTTTGCAGATTAGGTGATGAGAATATAACCCTTGTAAAGTGTGAACCTCCACTACAATGATCCTCTGTATGCAGCTTAGGATTGGTTATTTATTCAGCCTGTTGAAGCAGAACTAGTGACAACCTCACATGTCCTTTGTTGCCAGACCAGTTGGGCGAGGGGTAGAGAGGAGACCAGGTTATGATGCCACAGCATCTAAATTCATATTCAGTGTCCTTTGGTTTCTGAGGGTCCTCCCACCAGACATAATAGACTTCTTCTTTACTTTCTAATTCTAAAGTGGGCATGCTCCATTCAAACCAGCATGGTTGCCAGATTATAACAGAGGCATTTTATCCCCCACACCTGTCTGTGGGTGTCTAATGTGTAAAACCCTAAATCTGGGTTTAGGATCATTAGACTTCTTTCACAAACTGTGGAATAATGACATAGTGTGAGAGCAAGGAATAGGGTTTTCAATTTACGACATGCTATAATTCTGATTTTGGTGATCATCCTGTGAATTAAAAACCGCCCACACTCATTAGATTTTGTTTGCCGAAGCTTGCTTGTCATATCCTTGGGAAATTGCTGGGAATTACGTTCAGAAATGAGTTTAACTCTGGCCTTCTAGGTGTACTCAAGAAAGCTTTAGTGTTTTAACACCCAAAATTCAGGCAATGTCTCAATATCCTGAATTTATGGGGAAAAAGAGTGTTGTAGTGACAGTCTGCTTGACGCTGGTTGGTGGGGAAGGGGCAACTTGGGTGCATGCATATCTCTGAGAGACAGAGAGACACAGATAGAGAGAGAGAGAGAGAGTCCCCATTGCACATTAACTATGATATACCTTTTGAGATTCTAACTTGTCTTTTGGAGTTTTGTTGCACGAGGGTATATGGAGCTTCACCATTCAAAACTGCATACTGAACATCAGCTCTCGGCGTTAATTGTTGTCCAATGCCAGCTTTTTTCCAAAGACATAGAGAGTCATACATACCGGCTTTTTTCCAGCAAAGGCTCATGAGCCAGAAAGTTGATGTCCTTGACATGGTAGTAGGTTTTGTTGTGCCCCTCGAACTTCTTCTTTGGCTCCCTCGGATGGATGCCCTTCAGAATGCAACACACGCCTATCCCAGCCAGCTCCCAATCCCTTAAATACCCTCCAAGACCTAGGAAATGGACCACCGGACGGCATTCTACAAAGAAAAAAACTCCCCCAGTTACAGAGAGTGGTGTCACTGCGATGAGAGACGAGGTTGGAGTTGCAGGCCAAGGTAGGCAGGACGACTGAAAAAGCCGGATTAGAAATTGTTTGAGGCCTTTGGAAAAAAGGCCAGGTGTAACGTGCATAAAGGGCCTTGGGAAAAAATTTGGCAGGGAAGAAGGGACAAAATTTCTTATTCCCCAAAAAAAAAAAAACTGAAATTTTTTCCAGGGGGGAGAGAGAGAGGAAGGGGGAGGATGAAAGAGAGAGACAGAGGAGAGAGAGGGGGGAGGGGCACACCTGAACTCAGGTAACTTAATTTGGAGGCGATTGAGAGCCTTGTTGCGGGTGGTGTACTTGGCCACATTACCCTCTTTCCTCTTTCCCTGCAGCCGTCAACAACGAGACCAACAATTTTTTGAGAGAAATACAATGTAGAGACGAAAAGAAAGACATGGGCACGATAGAGAATATGGGAAAGGGGGTTTACAGGTGTTCTGTAATGCTTGGTTTGCTTGGGTTTCGTGGGCTTCGTCATCTCCCCTCTGGCTCCAGAACAGAGCAGCACAGAGATACAACAACAGTGCAGCTAAGCAGTCGCTCTTCACGTCAGTGAGGGCTGATGGCGCTGCATGCAAACCCTAAAATGAAATTTGCATGGAGAACGCGTCACCCCATGATCCCCGATGTGTTCCCAAGGGACTGTCCCGTTGTCCCGCACACGCAGGCACGTGGGCCCGGCAGCTGTGAGTGATGGCAGCCGGTAAGCTATGGGGGACAGAGTTATGTGACTAGAGAGTGCGAGAGAGCTTGATGTTTCTGTTATTAGTTAGCCCTGGATGTCTTTGTACAATCCTGTGGTACTCTCAAGTCTGTGTATCCGATGCGCAATTGTGGGCAGGCGAGTACAGAGATGTCCACACCGACATTTGTGTGTGGCTTGCGTCTTGCGGTTCTCTGTCTCTTTGTGTCCTCGCCCACTGGAACCCGTATGGAGGTATTTTTTCCTTTTTCTCTGCTTTCACGGTTGTTGTTGGTGTCCCTGTGTGCAGTTCAGTCGGTGTGCACGTATGTTTCTCTGTCAGCACGTGTATACGTCTGTTTCGTATTGGGAGTGGCGTTGGAAGTTGATGGAATTTGCTTTTTTGGGGGAAGGAGTATGTGATGGATTGCATATCGTACCCCCAAAATTTTGTTCTTGAAGGATGTAGTGGGCCCAAACGACTGGCTGAAGAGGACAGCAGTCAGTTGCTGGCACAAGCCTGTCTGTGAGCGTCTTACGTGAAACATGGACATTATGTACAAAATGTCTTTCTTTTTCTGAATTCTATAATCATCAATAGTGTAAACTTCTGGGACCCATTTCGGGAACAGCTTTTTGGCTGCAATCTTCCGGACATCCGTCTAGGATTCAAAAAAATACACATATGGCCACGAAATTTGAGTTCAGTTCCACTGTTTTAGGACCAGCAAGTGTAATGCCAGCCCATGAGCTTGATTTTTGCGAGTGGAATGGGACATGGGTGCGAGAATTGATATGCAGTGGCTTGAATTTTGGTGCCAGGTTAAGTAGGAGAGTGGACAAAGGATTGTAGAGATTTCACTTGGAGATAAAAAGACACATTTTGCAGGTTTTTGGGACAGGGAGAGCACCTTCTCGAGAGTATTTTACCAAGAATATAGGCATGGTGAAGCAAAAGTATTCAAGGAGTTATAGATCAATTTGGTCGGAGAAGAGGAACTCCTTCAAGGTTCCGGTTTCCTTTTATGCCCTACTAGTATAGGCAAGTAATTAGAGAATGGAGCATACCCACTGCGAAAAAACATGGGGGGTAAGCGAGGGGGGCAGATGTTTGGGTTTCTCTTTCCCTTGACGCATCTAATGTCCCACCTTCCATGTGATCCAGGTGCTATGAACGCCTCCACAGTCAATCAGGTGAGCAAGGGCACAACGACAGTTTAAAGAGCAACAGAAGAAAGTGCATAGTAGACCATGCCCATAATAGAGGGGGTCGGCGATGAGTTGGTGTATGCAGTGCTGGTTGCTGCCCCCCTTATCTTTATGTGCGGATCTTCTCTGAGGTCATTTTCCTCTTACACTGCACTGCTTTCTCCTAATGTCCCAATGTTAAAGAGGAAAGAGGTCCGCTCTTCTGTTGATCTAGGTCAAACTAATTAGAAAACCTCTTCACATAATGCCTTTGCAATGTCGTGGAAAGTCAGGCAAAGTGTTTTGCAAGCATGGACTGTAGTGCATCTCTCCTACCTTATTTCTGTAACAGAAATTAAGGTTAAGAAAACCATGCTTTGTCGCGTTATTAGACCTGCCTTGGAGTATGGATCTGCTATATGGGTTGATAACTCCAACCAGGCTAAGTCTCTAGAATCCATTCAAGTGGGGGTGCTTAAGGAGTGTATGTCAGCATGCTCCAAAACAGCCAATGTGGCTGTTCGGGGTGAGTTTGGCATTCCGTCCTTAAGCTCCCGACGAGATGAATTCAAGGTCAGATGGTGGGGTCAGCTGCAACATATGCCCAACACCAGATATCCCAAGTTAATCGACTCTATATCTTGGAAACAGGACCGCCCTGTCAAACAGGCTAAGTCCTGGCAGAAGAGAGTAGAAGAGACAAGGACCTGGACCTGGATCCGCAAGTCTTGACCCTGCTGGATAAATCTGACTTAGAGGCTGTAGTGTCCTCAGCCATGTCTGTTGCCATGAGATTGTCTGATGAAAATGAAGTTAGGCAGAAAACTTCCCTGAACTTGTTTCCAGTCAGTGACATGGGGGAGGACATCTTGGATGACCTCAAGGGTCTACCCACTCTCGGCACTAGACTGAAACTTAAACTCAGGGCAGGAAGCCTACCTTTGAACAGCAAACAGAAGCAGAGAGGAAAGGGAGAGTGCAATTGCCCGCTGTGTGGGCAATCTGAAGACAGTATTCACTTTCTGATACACTGTCCGGGGTTCTCTCACCAAAGAGACGCTCTCTTCAATTCTATCAAGGGAATTGTGCCTGTACCCCTGTTTAACAACTTTGAAAGTCTCGAGGCTGAGCCAAAAGCCCAGGCCCTCCTGAGGCCTAGTTTTTGGGCAAATCACACACAGCAGATTGATGCTTGTGTGAAGGGATTTCTAGAGGATATCTGGAAAACCCGGATTAATTCTATATATGATGGTAAGTCACACTACCAACGTCAGCCCCTGACAGAGGTAGATTCTGTCCCTTTTGTTCCCGCTCAAACTGGGCGCGGGGTCAATGGCCACAAGGCTACGGCAAACAACGTCTTATGAGTACAATCTGTAACAGAAATTATCCGCTCAAACTGGGCACGGGGTCAATGGCCACAAGGCTATGGCAAAACAACGTCTTATGAGTACATTCTTTAACAGAAAATAGCTTGATTATCTTTAAGGTGGTCTATCAAAAGAAGGTTGTGCAGTATAGGTTTTCATTGCACAAGCATATCCAATCTGTTTCCTACAGGAACAGGCAGAAAGCTTTGGGACCTTCTTCAGGGCTCCAGTTGTTATCTTAGCCTGAATGCTGGTCCAGGATGATGATTGCAGGCAACTGTTGAAGCAAGGGGTGTATGTTGTGCGACGGTGGTTGGGGGGCGTGTGGAGTGTGTTGAAGGGGGAGCAAGCTAGCAACCTGGTGCAGGGGGCTAGCACTAACAGCTGTCTGCCACACATGGAAGCCCCCCCGGATAATGACTGCTGTTCTGTCTGCCATGATTCCTTCATATTGCCTTGCCAGGCCAACTGTGCTCACTGGTTCTGTGGTATGTTCCTTAAGCAGACCTTGTATGTTCATGCAACAAATGGACAAATAATATTGGCAAGATATATATCTATATTATATATATGCACTACTTTCCATCTCCGCCCTCTATGACACGATAATGATGTGCCAGGGGAGTGCATATTGCGGGTATGGCAACACAGCTCTGCACTGCAGCCCTGCAAGTGCCCCATTTGCCGGCGTGCGATCACGCTGCTGATTCCTACTGAGCTCTCAGAGTTGCAGCAACAGGAGCCTGAGGTGGAGCGCATTATGAGTGACCTTGCTAAGTATAACCGCATCTTTGGTGGAGGGGCTGTGAACTTCTTGCAGGCAATTCTCCTCTTGACACTGCCTCCACTTGTAGACTCTCTTTGTTCTCTCCCTGTCCTCATGTGTAGGTGTGTCTCTAGACTTAGCTCACCATTGTTTGTGGCTGTTACATGGGTGTGGTTGGACATTATGCGGTGAAGACGACACTTCTCTAAGCATGTTGTCACTGCTGCTACTGTCTGCACAAGTCAATGTGACCCTTATTGTTGGTGGTTCGAGGCCATTTCAGACTTAAATGCCACCATTCCAGCTCTTATGTTTGCGGATGACTTCCCAGGCCTAGGGGATACCCCATCTAATCTCCAGGAGCTGATTGATTGTGCGAAGACGTTCTTTGACCAGTGGAGGCTAGAAGCTATTGTTAGTAAATCGCTTCCTACAGATATCGGGGTGGTGAGTTTTTCTCCAACTGTAGCTGAGATGCACATATACATAAAGTGATTCAATCAGCTAAACATTGGGTCGAACTAAGTTTTTCCACTGCAGAGGGATTAATACTTAAGTTAAATGGACCATGCTTTGCAATGTTATTAGGCCAGCCTCGGAAAACAATGTTCTCTCTGAGACTATATGGCCACAAGGCTATGGCAAACAGCGTCTTCCGAGTACATTCTCTGCCATCATCGCAGTCCATGACACCACATTTTGTGTAGCCATATTCTCAGACACTCCCTTTGCATCCTTGAGGTTTCCGCATTTGGCATACATATCCATTCCTATCCTCTCAGACTGTGACCCTCTTCAGGACCATCAAAGAACATAGTCCCTGCACCTTTGTTCACCAACTTCCAAAATCTGGAGGCTGAGCAGCTGGGCAGCTCACACACAGCAGAAGGGATAGTGTCTAGAGGAAATCTGGAGCCAGAACCAATTGTTTATACAAAGGTAAGTCCCCCCCTCACAAAGGTAGTGTCTGTACCCTCTTGTTCCGCCAAAACTGGGCATGGGTTCTATGGCCAGAAGGCTACAGCAAACAACGTCTCATGAGTACATCCTCTCTGAGACCCCCCAGCTCACCCAGGTATTCAATATTGTTATTGTCGTCTTAGTACCATGGCCAATTCCAGTGAAGACATCCTGGTGTTGAAGATTGGATGGGTGCATGTTGCATGCATTACCTTTTAGGGCGTGTCTCCATTGACTTGACGTCCTGGGCCTGAAGGGGGTTGAAAGCAATTCTGGCATCTCCATTGACTTTTCAAGGAGTTAAAGAGTTTTAAGAGTTTTAAAGAAAAAAAAGTTGGCGGACCATGGGTTGCCACAATCAGGGGCTTAGGTGGCCTGCTTTTGTGATTCATTGTGGACGATGTGGGTTGTGCAGAGAGTGCGCGATATGCCTTTACTACTTCGACGCATGGTTTGGGAATTAATGGACCCCCAGCGAGCAATTCCCCTTGTTCACCGCACACGCATTCTGTTTTTTGTATGTTCACAGCTCTGTCCTTCTTTTCTGTGTGACTTTGTATTGGGCACTTAACGCCAAAGTTACGGCTGTATTATCATACGATATCACAGAAAGGGTTGGACAACAGTGCTTAGTAGAACATTGTTGTGAGGCTGCTTAACATTCATGTTGGTCCTCCCTTTGTGTATTGTGAGCCGGCATCCGTCGTCTCAAGTCCAAGAGACACGCATCAGGGGAACTTTGATGTTTCTAATGAGTGGCCCAATGGTGTTGACACTTGATCTGATCAGCAACACAGTGAGTGAATTGCCACAAGCAGGAGACGGTCACTTGGTAATCAAATTCTTTGTCTCTACCTTATGGCAGTAGAAGACAGCAGCATGCCTGTTTAATATTGGAATGCAGGTTTCACGTTGGTAGGTAGCTTTCATATGGGAGACTACTGTGCGCCAAGATAGTGCATATTTGATGTTTGTGGTGGTATGCATCTCCTTTGCACAGTGTAACACACATGATAACCAAAATGTGAAGTTTGGAGTTGCAGCAACATCTGGCATGTCAGATAATTCCCTTTCTTTTTAAATTCAAGCACGGATTCCCTGTAGAAACTAATCCTTTGATGTCTTCCTGTATGTGGGGTTTCCCATCTACCACTCAAAAGACATGCTGCTGTTGCAAATTAGTAGTATTGACATGGGAGTAGGTCTCTCGTTATTGAGGAGTGGCAACCAACACCTACCAGTTAAAAGCCTTGATAGATGGGTATGCCAGGGATACATCAGCTTGGCTGATCTGGATTTTCCATCTCTTTGAAGAGTCGGTTCCCCTGTTTGGCAGGAGCTGAGTCTGTTGGAATTTCAGCTCTTCTTCTAAGATCTCACATACGCTGGACATTAACATTATGTATTTTGGAGGGTTAATTTTGGTAGATAATGAGGGCCATTTCACACTAGGGATTAATGGAGATCTTCAGATCCATTGGTATTTCACTGTGGCTTTTGATGCAATGTGCCCCAACACAATTTGAAGTCCAAGTCTCTCTGTGATTAAAGTGCCCAGAGACCAAGTGAAGCCCATGCTGTTGTAGTTTCAACCTCAGTGTGTTTGGCCAATCTTTGAAGGAGCTCACAGGGAGTGCTCAGGAGGCATGATAGCTGGCGGTGCATGCGATTGGCAAACCAGCATCTGCCTCTTCTCATTAGTAAGCCAAGTGTAAAGTGGTGCCCACTAAGGTCTGCTGTGGAGGCATTATGTAGACAAGCTGAATGTGTGTTGGTGAGTGGCATGTGCAGTTGGTCTTGTTGGCAATCTATGTATTCTCTCCTCTGGATGTTGTGCCTGAAGGTAAAGACACTCTTTCTTTTGTTGCTTTGCATCTGGAATCTCTTAAACGCTTTGTGCATATGGACTGCTATTTTTGAATGTGCTTTTATCCCGTATTCCTATGTGTTTACTCTTTCTGACACAGAGTAACAGACACGGTGTGAAAGAAATTATTGAATTAGGCTAGTTTTTGAGGGGTGAGTTGTATGTCACTGGTATCGAGTTGGAGCACACTGATGTCAAAGGGGCTCTGATATGGATGGATGGACAGGGATGCTGGGGGTTGTGGGATTGCTGGATGATGTGTTGGTGATTGTGATGGTTCTCTTCTACCTAGCTATGCTCTACCGCTCCACCCTCATTCTGCACCATGGTGGCCACACTCAATAGTAGGCTCTCCTTTTTATGGAAACACATGGTTTTTGTCTAACAATGCTTGAATCTTACATGCATAGGAATTTACATGTAGACCTTACCTGTCATTTCTTGTCAGATTTTAGTGCTGTACATTAGTGATCAGTTTAACTCATGATACTTTCGTTGAGATCTATGAGACCAAGGTCATTCGATAACATGGTTCTGTTGATGGCATGCGGCGTAGGCGTCTGATTCTTAAGGTCATTCAAATCAGTCAAGCCTGACCTTGCACCCGCCTCATAGAACCAAGAGCACAGCAAGGTGGTAGTAGTGCTTTTAGTTCAACTGTCTTGGCTGTTCTTGGGTGTCAGCACACAATGAGAAGTTGTTCACATGGAACTCATGTATTCAGAAAGCGTCCCCGCCAGAACCATAGCTAGCTCTGATGATCTGTGGCACCTCTTTGGCACAGTGTATCCATGTATCCATTCACCAAAAACCAGGTGGCATTTTCCAAACAGACCAGTCAAGGGTTGAACTTCTGAGTTTAAATTTGATGGGTGCTCCACCTGTCAATGTAGTATGCTTAGACATAGTCGCTTCCATGCACCTCTGTTACCAAGTCTCGAGACGGTGACATCAGCCAGATAATCCAAGCCTTAACTTGAGCAAGTATTTTTAGAGGACATGACATGATGTCCATCCTGCCAAAAACCTACACAAGAAGCTCTAGAGATTTAGCTCTAGAGTGGCCTTGTGGCCATAGACTCCACACCCAGTTTTGGACAGAAACATAGGGAATAGGCACTACCTTCTGAAGGCCTCGCTCCACTAGTGTGACTTACCTTGATATAAACAATTAGTTCGGGCTTTCCAGATATCCTCTAAAAAGCCCTTCACACAAACATCAATCTGGTGTGGCCATAAAGAGAGAGAGCGCGCTCCGGAGCAAGCATGATTGCCTACTCACTATCTCATTGCAGCCTAGCCTCTGTGCTGGAAGCCTGTGCTCCAGCTCTCAATGGTTGGCAAGCAGACAGCGGGATGGAGGGAGCGTATTTGCTAATCAGTACGAGCTAGCAAAATAAAGCGACACTACAAAGGCAGCAGAATGTAGCTCATCCAAGACAGATAATCTTGCACTTAATCGAACTGCCCTCTCACAACTGCAGTGTGCCAATGACTTTAGAGCCTTAAATTAGACTTCAAGATGAGGCAACTGGTGATCATGCTCGCAAGCTTGGGAGCCATTTGGTGTGATCTTTAGTCTCACTATTTCCACACATAATTAGCATATTCCTGGCGTCTACACACTCTTAAGTTATGTCCTCACAGCTGTCAACAACCATTGATGAAAAGCAGCCATGGATCCTATATTTCTTGATACAGGGGCCGATGGTTTGACCGAAGAGTGGTGGAATATAGTTTGACATGAACTTGTGATTCTCTAGATGTAAAGTAGAATACCAGAAGAGCCAAGATAAGTTGTCAGTGGCACTATGCATCCACTCGAATGATACAGAAAGGAAGACTCTTGCCGAAGCAAGTCTAATTTATTCATGTCACCATTTACTGTCTTCAACAGGTCTGGCTACTGCTTTTTAAGTGTACTCATGATCAGCACACAAAGGCCTGGCGGAAGTGAGAACACTATAGCTCGTTTTTGATAGATCTATTTGTTTGCAAGATGGCTGTTCAATGAACATGTTCAGGGACTTCCACTAACGGGAAGATGCGGACCAGTATTGTGAAGTCAGTATTATGGGTTAGCTCAAAAACACAAACATCTCCTTCCTCAAGGCCTTGGTGGAGTGCAAATTGTGCCCAAGCTTGAGAGTCCAGCGCCCGACTGTAAGGGTGCTCCCCTGCGCATTGAGGACTCCACACTTTGCCAGTGCAATCGATCATGCGCATGTTAAACTTCTTTGGCGGCATCCTCGATTCCTTGACGAATTCGAAAGGTATTCCCTGCCATGCATGCTCAGAGACAATTTAATGAATTGATCACACAATGCGCTTCTGTTCAATCAAGATCTGATGCTGCTGCTAAAGAACCGGGATGGTGAAAAGTGAGAACCCACCAACGAAGACTTGCCTTGGACTTGAGATTCCCTCATAATCAGCATGAAATTGGGATTCTTGATCTGTCGTGCGTATGCCCTGCCCTCCACTACCACAGTGGCCCTCGCATCGTCGGAAACGTCACCCTTGTTGGAAACCTGCGTGGGGAAGGACGTCATCGTGTCAACATTATGTGGAACATTATCTGGTTTCGGTGGTGTTTTCAAGCCGGATTGAATCTCGACTGTGCACTTGCACGGTGGCAAGATTTTGGCCCGGTGGCAGCTGCACTGGCTTCGCCTCCCACGGAGCCATGGCCGCACTCCAGTATGGATCCAAGGATACTCCGTAGGTGGTGGTGGTGGAGTTGCCTTCCTTCTTTTGCCAAACTTGTCAAACACTCGAACGGTAAAATGAGAGTTGTGAAACGAGACTGAAGACAAGCTGGTCTCCAATTTTGAGGTCGTGGTCGAATGCAAACTCCCTCCAGCCAATCGCGAAACGCCCCACCTGGCTAGACCGATTACTCGAATGGATTTTGACGTCGACCTTCCACTGCCACCCATGTGAGCCTTCCAAGGTGACTGTTTCTGCCATCTTCCGACGGTGCGCCCTCCAAAACGTTGCAGGCATCCACTGGCATCCACTGTCAGGAGACAACGGCTCAGGTCTGGGTACTGATTGAGCAACCATTCGGCAAAGGGCATTCCAATTAACAATGCCGCAAAATTATGGTTATACGAAGTCTCCAACTAAGTCTGTGATTGCGGTGCATGTTTTACATTTGGTCTGAAAGCGAGTTCAATGAAACAATGGCTCCAGTGAGGACGAAAACAATTCATATACACGTATTTATGTAAACTAGTTTGATCGGGTCTTGAGAGGATCTACTGAACTGGGCCAGGGAAAGTAAACTTCAACTTTGATGACATCGACTGAGATATGGTTGAACTGTCGTCTAACTAGTACACGTACCCTTTCCAAATTCCTGTCTTCAAGCTGCTAATGCTCAAGTTCTTTCGAAATCTTTCCTCGTGCTCATAATATTTCTTTCTTGTCGTTTACTGCTCTCATTCTGCTAGGTCTGCAAAGCCCAGCACACCGTAAACTACTGTAAATAGTAGTAGTGCAAGAGTCAAAGAAGAATAGGCATTACCCTAACATGGGCTTTGGTAGTAACTAAGGATGCATGTTGTAATCATTTCAACTGCGAATGACACGATCGCCACCCAGAAGTGGTGTGTGCTTTGAACTAACACTCCATTCGAAGTTTGAACGGATCTGGTAGACCTGTGGTTTCACTGGTCGATCCGTCCGAAATGATCAGGACAACATCTTGGCTTACACACGCATTATGTCAGGTGTTTGCATCCTGTTTGCATACATACCTGTCTGGGTTGGATTGCAGTGGCCATCGATTCTCGAGAAACCGTCTGTAGGAAGAAGGGAGACTCCTTCTTCAATATGCCCACCTTCGTTGCTTTCTTAATCAACTCTTGTAAATGACTCGTGTTGCTGAAAGCAGTGGCGCCCGATGAACCTGCCCTGCCCTTGCGACCTACAGCTCTCCCTGCTGGCGTCTTCATTGTCAGGACTGCAGCTTAAATTGAACTACCTCCAACTTGCGAGCTATCAAGAAAAACCTCAAACGCTATGCACTTACGGTGCTCTTTTTGGGGTGAGCAATCTTTGAGATGCCCATGATAGTTTGCTCTCATCTCGAGAGAAACAAACCTGGTAAGAGAGAAAGAGGGAGAAACAAGCTGCATGCATGTACATGTACAATCAATCTCGAAGGGATGGGCACACGTCTGTGCGAGAATTATTAGGTGATTATGATTACTTGTCTAATTAACTTCAACATCATCATCCTAATCATTTCAAGCACCAACCACCAAATGCAAGTACTTATACAATGACCAACTTTGAGTAGTTCCAGATAATGACTCGGATTTCTCTGGACACTAGAATTGAGGAGGGATGCCTTTCTATGCCCAATTTGCCTTCAGTTCTCTGCCTGATTGTTACCACACCCATCCACCGATTGTTACACCGAAAAAAAATTCACCAAGATCAATTGCACAAACCACTGCAACCCGCAAATCTAGGGACTCTATGGGTGGCACAAATAGCTGTCTCAAATATTTGTGCCAGCCTCATAGCTCAATGTCTCAAATTTAAGGCACCTGGACATCAGATTTGAAACAGCCATCTACCCCTCATAGCAAGTCACATGAACCTGAAGAAACCAAGATTGTTTAAAAGCTCCCACTCCTATTTGATACACCCTTGAAAATTGGCAATGAACCGAGGGGCAGATCTCAAGTTACGTGGCTTCCCCGCTGTGTTGCAATCGATGGGGCACACAATGAATTTGAGTGTCCTCCCAGTTCTTTGACAAAAAGGAATGATAATGGGTGACATCCAACATATACCTTTTGAAACCATTACCACTTGTATTGTGCTCTAACCATTGGACCATCAGTTGGATTCTTCAAACCACACATAGCACTAACCATAGACCCAAATACTGCAGTTGAGCATGTTGAGAATCGACACGAGCCCGCACCACACCAAGCCAGGTTTGCAACTTGAGCACATTCAACTAAATTTCCAACCTACACAAGGGGTGGACATGCCACGAAAGTTATGATTGCCTGATTGTTGCAATGTTGCATATCTTGCGATCATGGCCATCCATGAGATCACATTTTGTTTAGCCATGTTTTAAAACAATTGTGTCAGCATGGACCTCTTTGTCCTTTCCAGAGCACCTAGGCTGGCACATGGAATGGAAATGAATGTGACTTTGTCAGGCATCAACCCTTCCCCTAGCATTTACTTATAAATTTGGAAAGTCTCCTCTCACAGTCCTGCTGAGCTGAACCTGCAACCATTGCACTCCTAGAGACACAATTAATTTGAGCCATATTGCCAAACACTTTGCATGCATTCTTTCTCCTCCCGCATATGGCACACATGTCGGTAAGGGGCACAAAATCCCTGTTTTGATGATGTCAGCATGGACCTCTTTGCCCTTTTCCAGGTTGCAAATGAATGTGTCCTTGTTAGTGTCACCCCATTTTCTCCACACCCATGCTTGGCATATCCTGCTACCATCATGGTCCACGTACCCAAATTCTATTCTGGCATTTTGTCAAACACAGTGTGTGCATCAACCATGGTTTCACACTTGGCATATAGGTTGATGAGGGTGTTGAGTAGAAAAGAGATTTGGCTTCATCCACCTACTTTCCCTCTGCAAGGCCTTTCAGATTGATGCACTCTTGCAAAACAGACGTATGTATTGGAGTCTGCCCAAATGCCCCATTGGTTCAAAGGTGCAGTGCCTCTTTAAGTTTCCCTGCTGTACAAAGAGTCCTTACTTCCCAAGTACCAGAACATTTCTTGTTGACTCCCTCTCTCTTTCAAAAGTGATGGCGGAGGAGCTACCACCACAACTAGTCTTAAGTCCAACACGCAACTGTGCCTGATTCAACTCTGCCATGCTGCATGACTCAAAACTTCAGTGGCAAATCTTTACACTCAAATCACATATAAACTCCGAGATACAAGATCTCTTCATGAGGAAAATTTCTAACAGGATACAAAACTATGAAGCATCAACTTTTCAGAATGACTGTACACTAGTATGTTTGTTTTAGTTGGCACCCTTGAATCATCATCATCTTCAATACCTGCGAGGTCTCAGCCAGGAGCTACATGGTGTACATTGACATTACAACCATCCCCAGATGTGCTTGTGTGATCCAATGAGGGCCCAACCACCTCTCAAACCATGGACCTCCTGTGTGCACTTTTCTGTGAAAACCACAATTGGGCAGCTGAGCAGTCATAGCTTTAACCACAGCCTAGCACAGACGATGCTACAAGCACAAAAGCTGCAAGCATCTTATATCGTCAGTATTTTGAGCAGCTGGAGATAAGATCGAGTCCACAAAACATGTCATGCCAGATTCTGTCAGAAGCTGTTTTTCATTCTCATGAAGATAGTGGTACCTTATCCAAACTTTTGTCCAACCACTGTGAAGGATCTGAGAAGAAAGCCCTGCCAGAGCCAGTTTTTTTCAAACCTTGAACTGTGTGCAAGAATTACCAACATACGAACTTGGCCAGGTTCTGATTTCCTCAGTACCTTTTGAGGGCTGCTAGTGCTTGATGTAGATCTTAGGAGGTCCTACTTGAGCTGGTCTCTTTGAGGCTGGTCTGGCTGTTCGTGGTTAACCTGCCCCTCCCCATCCTAAGCACAGTCTGGTAGTGCATCACACGTCACCTCTGTGTGGAATTGGTACCAGAACAGCACGTGTGTTATCATCAATGTTACTAACATGACATGTGTATAGTTCTTATACCTAAGCCATTCATGTGTACAAATCAAAGAAGGGCAGAGAAACTCAGAAATCACACCATGTTGATAGAGAGAGCTATAGTATTCCTGGCAGATAGCAAGTATATTGACTACAAGGGACCTGGCTAAAGGAAGGAAATTGTGCCAAGGCCAAGTGATTTAATGCTATGACTGAAACATTGCTCTCGCAAGTATTTGTGGACATGATACTCTACTTTGTGAATGTCTCCCTCCTGTGCCTGAGATTTTGAGGATTTGCTATTTCGCTATACAATGATTTCGTGACTTGCAAGACATGATGAATAGGGCCCATTCAGTTCCCTCTTTGTCCCCTCCAACAGCCAGCTGTCCAGAGAATGAGGGTTGTGCCAGTAGGAACAAATCTCATGCCAATGAACTGTCTCCCACTAATTTGTCATGCTTCGTGTGCAACCTCAGGGAAATAGCTGCTCTAATATGTGGCATGGATACAAATCCTGTCTGATTTGAGTCTTTGCCAATTGATTGTTGCAAAACTTCAAAAAATACTGCATATCATTCTTCAGATTTTGGTTATACCTAGTAGATCTCATGCTGGAGCATCATTCTTGTCTGTACAATGGCCGATTCCAAAGAAAGCGGAATGACACTGCAATGTCAGATTAAATAGAAGAAGAAGAATCCACATCCATTTCTTTCATCGTTGCAGCAAGTATTGATCATTAGGTGAACAGAATTGCGGTGGACCTCTAGTTCAAGTTTTCACCACAACTCCATAAGATAGCATGGACTTGAAGAGTATGTTCATGTAGCACCATCCCTCTCACACAAGAGCCTTCGGCGATCCCAGCGGTTGTGGCCCTCATCATGATAGTTCGTGTCTTTCCCCGTCCTCCACCTCTTCTACTGCGTCCAAAATGCGAGCGAAAGGCTGTGGCCAGTATATCGCCTACCTACCCTCGGCACTAGACTGAAATTTAGTCTACCTTGAACAGATGCAGAGAGGAAAGGGAGATTGTAATAACCCGATGTGCGAGCAGGCTAAAGACCCAATTCCTGATACATTGTCCGGGGTATTCTCACCAGAGGATGAGACCCTCTTCAGGTCCATCAAGAACATTGTTCCTACACCTCTGTTCACCAACTTCGAACTCGAGGCGGAGCCTAAAGACCTGCCCTTGTTTTGGTCTAATTGCTGGGCAGCTCACACACAGCAGATTGATGCTTGTGTGAAGCTTTCTAGAGGATATTTCCTAATTGTTTACATCAAGACATGTCCACTACCGGCATGAGCCCCTCACAAAGGTAGTGTCTGTTCCCCATTGTTCCGCCCAAACTGTGTGAGGGGTCTATGGCCACAAGACTGCCGAAAACAACGTTTTATGAGTACATTCTCAAGAAATATTCCTCTGAGAAATGCAGGCACAGCGAGAGAGAGAGAGGGAGGCAAGACAAAATCTTGTCTCGACAAGATTTGTCATCACCATTGCAGCGAAGTCATAACACAAACGTCGCTCTACATCGGAGCCCAGCCCACACAACGATGACCAAGGCGACGCCCCGAACCCGCGATCTGGAAACAATTTTTGTAGTATCCTATACTTTGCAAGGCGGGAAAATATCTACCTTCTAAATTATAGTCCCATATCGATTGCCCACTTTCGTAGTGCAGCGGAGTATATAAAGCGCTGGCCTCCATCTGTAGGGTATACCTTTCTCGGCCTTTTGGCTAAGATCAAGTGTAGTATCTGTTCTTATCAGTTTAATATCTGATACGAGACTCATCGAGTCTCATGATATTAATCTAATTTTTCTCGGGTGCGGGTCCACCCGGCAGCTTGCTGCCCGGACCCGCGCGCGTCGCCTTGGTATTGCACTACCTCCTTGGACGGCGCAACCCTCCCCTCACGGGGACCCTTATAACCCAAACTGGAAGCAACGAAGATAACCAATCATTATTAATTGTGTGTTTGTAAAATACAATACAAAATATATATAAGCTACTTAAGTTGATGAACCCTAAGCTTTTACTAATGAGTGAATGTCGAATGACATCGTGCTCTTCGAGGACTATATGTGGGGAGGATATGTGGTACAAGGTCATACCAAAGCATTTGGTCCGAACTGATATTTCGCAGTGATTTCAGAGGATGGATCAAGTTCAACCCAAGATTATTGCGTTCCCTCTCTTAAAAGAGGGTATACTAAGAACCCAATCAAAAATGGTGACATTCGAGGCAAGTGGACAGATATGACCCACTGTTTCAAACCCCGCACCAATTCCATTTTTTTCTTTATTTGACAATGAGGTGCTATGGTTTACAGGGAAGTCATGTTCCAAGATATTTTCGAATTGCCAACTTCCAATACAAGAAAGCAGTATCAGGCAGCTGTTGATGCAACTTTATTATCTCAATGAGCAACCTTGACTTGATTTCTTATTGTTGTTTTGGTCAGACCCACACAATAGGATGAAGTTTTACTACTTTCTATCCTTGCCTTGTTTTAATTTGTGGTTGATGTCACTCTCATTATATGGAGGTTGTTCTGTCGAGAAGATACCTTCATGTCAATAGCACACAAAAATAATCATCAATATACACAACAATGCAAAGGGCATTTAACAGCCAGCCGTTTCACCCATTTTTGGGTGATTTTGTATCTGTTTACCGGGACTAGCCCTCCAGCCTGCATGAGTGTCAGAGTGCTTGGGGTTACTATCTATTATTAATCATCCTAGCATGCCACCAACCACATCCAGAAGCTTCTCCATTAGGTGTTTAGGTTTGTCCCAAGATGCTATTAATCTCCCCAATGATGTTTACAGGGCGTCCATTGTAAAGAGAAGAAATGGTCCTCTCTGTGTGCTTCTTGGCTTCACGTGCTCTCATCATGGCTACCTCCTGTTCTTGCACAATGCAACACCATCAGCTCCATGCATAAGCCAATACAACTGCTGAGCTTGACATCTATAGGCGGCTGGTTTTGCAAGTAACTTCGGGCCTCAAGGACCTTTCACATCCAGATTGACTAGTTCTCATTATTTGAAGCTACATGCAGAAAGGAAAATGTAAATAGCACATTTTCCCAGAAGTCTGGTGGGTTCATTTCTTCCCCCCAAAAAAGTGGGAAATAATTGCATTGTACCTGCTTGGTCCACAACAGAGACAACATGTTTCGAAGTTCAATTTGCTTTTGACTGAGATCCCTTGAGCTCGCCACCAGCTTCATCTCAGTCTCCTTCTTCTGCAGCAAAGATCCATCCAATCTGTCTAGGAACCTGCAAAACTCACACCCAAGTATTGCCTTGAGTGTCATGACCACCCACTTAAATCGGATCAAGTCTCATGCAGGTAAGGATCACAAGAAGAGAAAAGGTGCTGCATCTAATAAAACCCAAATGCACAATAAGTGCTAGACTTCTTGCACAATTTGTGTCCTTTTAGTGCTACCCCGGGAGCACCAGGTCTGTCAAAGAGCCTCGTGACCAAATCTGCAAGCCTTTGCCATGGCCTTCTCACCATACGCATTCACCTATCTGGGGACATCTCCAAGGCTCTTTGCTTGAGCCCCTCTCCTTCTAATTTCCAATCCACTTCCCTCAATCAACCAGGAAGATGGAGGGGTTGTATTTTCCATTGCCTAAGGGTGTACCATCACAACTACTATGTGGTAGTATGTATTATATACGTTTAGTCAAGGCACAAGGTGGGAACCAGATACCTACCGTGAAGAAGTCACAAGAAGACTAAGGTCCCGAGTCTTGCGGGACGTAAGTGTATCTAGAGCTACAGTAACATGGATAGCCATTAGCAGCAGGGCATCTGAGCCATGCTGCACACAGGCAGCTGGGGCCACTGCTTGGACTTGATTTTGCAACGCCACTGTCTCCTGCCTTCCCATCTCCTCCACCCTCTGCTTCAAAAATGCTTTGAGCTGCATCCGTCGACACCCACTCAGAAAGACCTCTTACCTGCCCCAAACCGGAGACCAGGTCCCACTCTAATAAAACGTAGCACCTAAACCTGTAGACAGGAAGAATGATCACTCACAAATGATCACTTCTATGTAACAACTCTTAAGCTTCGAAATGAGGCTGATGTCCAGGTAGACTGGCAAAACGAAGTAGGATCACAGGACATTTGCAGCCAACATCACATTCTTCATCATTCAGATGAAAATCACTATTTCTGCTGCCTCTTCAAAGCAGCCCTAGAGTTGTGTGAGTGCTACTTGTGACACCTGCCATTCCAGCCTTTTGTCTTTCGGACCTACGCACGTGAGTCTCAGAACTTTTGTGCACTTGATTAGTGACAGCAGAATCCAGCAAATAAATAGAGGATGAACGAGTGCACCTCAGATAAGTCATCCAAAAGACTGTTCCTGTACTCTTTCTGCAGAAAGCAGCTTAGAGCTCCCATCTGCTGCCCCACACCAGGGTCCACTTCACTTGGCAAGTGTTTGTCAGTTTGAGCAGGCAGTTGCTGCAAAGCATCTATGCCATCATCCACGTCGATATCCCAGTTTATCTCTTCCCCAACTTGCAAATTGACGTCCACCTCTATGGCAGTCTGAGGTAGCACAATGAAATCAGATGCTGGACTTATTTTCAGATCTGCAGGCTCAAGGCTGCCAATCTCCCAGTCAATTCCAGCGCTGCTCTCTCCAGCCTTCTCAATCTGTTCAATATCCCAGTCAATATCTCCATTGCCATCCCCAAACCCTCCTGTCCCAACGTCTGCCACCTGCTCAGTGTTCCAGTCAATGCCTGTACTGTCAATCTCAAATCCTGCAGCCTTTTCGGGGAGAGCATCCTGTTCAACATCCCAGTTGATGGGGGCATTGCCCCTCTGAACCCCTGTAGCCTGTTCTAAGGTACTGGAGAAACCCTCTGCCTCTACTGGAGTAGCCTCCTCATTACTTTCATAGCCAACAGGGGGGTGGTCACGGAGCCCTCGAAGAATTGCTAACACCAGCCCAGACTCAGCCTGCATTAAAGATCCTCCATTTCCTCAACACTGTGAAAGTATCATAGCAGGGACAAAACCGATAAGATCTGAACATTTACTGAAATGCTATTTGGCCAAACAATCCACTGCCAAATGGAGAAGTATGAGAGACATACCGCAAGGCCGGTGTGTGCATAAGAGACAAAGGTTTGATACAACTCCAAAGCTTCACCCACACTACTGTCGCAAACTGCTCTTACAACCTCCAAGAAGACAGTGGGAAGGCTTTTGCCCAGTGCCTTCAGTTCTTCTCTCACATCATTGCCCTGCAGGATGCCACAGTTAGCTGCATAGCCATACTTTTTCTTTGGACACAGGTGAGCTGCTTCTAGTCTTTTCACTAGGAAAATTTATAAGGAAAATGTCTTCACATGAAAAAGATTTTTGAAAGAGAATAACAGACCAAAATGCCAAGCTCCTGACAAGCGTGTTGATACTTGATGGCTGATGCAGCTGCATTACGCCTGAATTCAGCCTCTTTTCGTTCCATATCTGTCAGCTGCTGCTGCAACTTTGCTATCTGCTTTTTTTGGTATGGACTTCCACACATAGCAAGTAGCCATCTTCAGAGATCATCCCCTCCAGCATCCAAAGCAAAAAGCAAGAAAGTCCCTGTGCAAGTATAAATGCAGGTGCAGTTTCATGGGTACATGAGCACTACATCAGCTGTGATGTCTGAACTGGCGAACAGCAGGACCCAGTTATAGAAATCTTACATCTCATAATTTGTGTGCTGCACCATGAGCTGGGCAGCTTCTCCAAGATGTAACTGTTCCTTCTCATAGCTGCGCACTATACCATCCCATTCACCCTGCCACACAGGTTCGACCGCCACTTAGGATAAACAATAAGAGCGAACAAACGATAGAGAAAGGTGCCAGTCACGAAAGGATCATAACTTACAGCTGATCCAGACAGTTGACCAAAAAGGGTGCGGGCCTCTGGTGTGGCCTGCACTACCACATCTCTGATGTGCTTTGCTTCCAAGTAGCCTGTGCCTGCCCCTCAAGCCCACCCTGCCTCAACCACACAAAAAGCTGCACCTGATATCTAGTCCACCTCTATCCATGGTAATAGGATTGGCAATGCACCACTCACACAGCCATATTCCTCACACTTGTAGAAGCACTGCTCAAATGAACTTCACCCTTTCTAGAAGAAACATCAATAGCAGCACATACGTCCAGACCATGAACGATTCAGTGTGGTTGACCTTGGTGGGCTAAAACCCCCAAAGGGCATCCGTAATGGTTTGAATCCAGAAGGATTATCCACTCAAGGGTATGGCATGGCCAACATTCCCCGGCAACAGTCAGAGGGAACATCTCTATTTTTCCTTTCTAAAACTGCCGCTCGAAAAGAAAACATCATCACTTAAAACCTCTCAGCAAGACCAAGAAAAGCTTCTAATAAGAGAAGCTGTCTCTCCGTCTCTCTAATCTTAGTTGTGACGCACCCTTCAGGCAATGACACGCCCTCCAAACCCTACCAATTTTTCAGATCCAACGGAGTATGAAGTGAAACATTCCTGAACGAATCAGGAAAGAATGTCACATCTGAAGGATCACAAATTCAGCCCCCAGTGCCTAGATTGATCCACAATGACAAAGAACCACAATCTTCATAGACTTCAATAATACCTCACGAATGCAGGGTTTTCAATTATTGAGGCAACAACGCATTACAGCACATCGGACAAATTAGAACTTACATTCTGGAGTTAGAGTTGATAGCCATGGATCGACACCGCGTGGCAGGGCAGAAAGTGCCGATGTAACACGAGACCGCAGAGAGGCAAGCTTCTTACGCCAGTCTGCAGGGATTTTCCGGCGATCTACTAGCCAATCTGCCCACTCCACCTCAATTAGATTCATTCACCCAACCCAACATGGTCTTCGATGCTTTAAAGCATTCTGCGACATGAAATTGCCCAAATCCCATGCATTCAAAGATAAAAATGGATAGCACATAACCAGAGGATGAGCCCGAAAGTGGAAGGAAAAGTGAGACATTGGAGTTAGAACTAACCCGCAAGCTTGGTATATGTGATGTCAATAGGCAGCAGCAACACTGGATCCTCAACAGACTGCTCCATGGACAACCCACCTGTGCTCTATCCTCCCTCTATCCTCCTCCTGTAATTGCAATGCCTCTACACGGTCTATGCCGAAAAAACCCCTCGAGAAACCGAATCCTTCTTATTCTTTCGACCGACAACAGCGGCGCTTTGCATCCAACCCACTCCTTACTTCAGAGTTCCACACTTCTCTTCACACATAACTTCGTAGTCCAGGCAGCAAAGATCTGAAGCACAATTTCTACAATGGATGGATTCTTCCTTATCACTGCTTGCCTGGGATTTACTTAACTTACAACTGCATTCGAAACAGTTCTGATAGTAGAGCTGCCCAAAAGCCCCACCATAAAAGTAGTAATAATACCCCTGCTCATGCACTTTGCTTGTCTCCTTTACTCGTCCCCTGTCAAATTCCTATTGTATCCTCTTGGTTATACCTTCAGCTTTAGCTACATGGTTACATGCTTGCATTCCATGCAAAGTAAAACTCCAGTTTCATTTGTGCACATACGGCTGTAATGTCTATCCATTTGCTATCCACTCAAGTGTAATGATCTGAATTATCCACTGTTCTACTGAGGCATTGAGGCATTGCCGCAATAATCATGAAGTGCTATCCACTCAAGAAGTGTGTAGGAGTTGCTGCTCACTACAACCTGCGCTTGGCCAGCCGCATAGTGCACGGCCATGAGGATCTATGCTCTTGACCATTGCATGAGGAAACACTTCGACATTGAGCTGGCAATCGATTGTTACACCTGAGAACCAGCAGGAGTTGCATGTCTGGATTCCTTGATCGCTTTAGGAGAAGAACACAAGCACAACTCGTAACTCTAGAGAAGCTGCATTCTGAACTGCGTGGGATACAGATCACAAATGCATTAACAAAAGGTCGAACATGTGAAGTGCTCTTCAGTCTCAATGGATCCACAGCAGAGTTGGGTGATTGATGCAAGAAAAATTGAGTTAGACAACTAAAGTCTCTGTGCGCCAAACAAAATTACCGAGAGTCTCCATTCTTAGCATCTTCCCCACCAACTAACTCTCCCTTATCTCACTGCCCTTGAGAGTAAACCGTTGCGTGGGTCACACACTCAGCTGCAAAATAACCATAGCCATGCTATGGCTTTGAAGGCATCTCTCTCTACATTAACAGAAGGCTGCTGGAATGTAGGAATGTAGCCTAGGCATGTCGCAAAATTTCTAGCTGATTATTGCCTTCTTTGACTAAGCCAGGACTGTTGCTATGTTATCTTTTTATGGATATTCATTGCAGGAAATTCAAAGCAAACGTGGTGGTTTGGGTTGCTTTTGCTTGCTTAGGATGTGGCTCTCGGACCCCTGTGCAGTTTGGATTGAGGAGAGACACTCCCGAAGCATGAGGGGAGACAGATTGGGAGGTCACGCCCATTGTTGAATGCAGTGGTGTATATATCAGGCCATCTGCTTCATCACACGACACCCACGCATGCCAACAATCTCCAAGATAGACATTGTGGGGGTGTGGCGGTAAGCACTGACCGAAAAGGTTTTAGATGACGTGAATAGACATCCCAGGGGGCTGTGCTGATGAAACCAATACCAATGGCTAGCTTTCACTACGGTGCATGTACCCATGTAAACAGAGCATATACCCCTGACTCCTCCATTCAACCGGATGATTCACTTCAGCACAGCATAGATCTCCTCAATATGTGCTCGTTCGGAGATGTATGCACGAGGCTGTCCACCTCAATGCAGCTCCACCCTGGCTGCTTTCTAAATGATTTTATTCCAGCAGAAATGTTGGATAGCAGCGCATAGGCTGCAGTGTCACTTAAGAATGGTTTTGGTGACACGTTCTATAATCTCCACACAGCCAGCCATGAACTCTGCAGACCCCAAGCAAAGTCCCCCCACATCAAAGCACCTGGTTGAATGGGTGTTTTGTTGATGAATTCCTCTGCCTCGACCGTCCTGGAAGGCCAAGAGATCCACCATGCCGCCAAAATGCTCCATTGCAGGATGAGGCCATGATCTCAACTCATGGCATCAAACGAGTAATGACCTCATCACCAGGACCCTCTGGTTACATGAAGAGAAAGGTGATATTGTCTGGCTCCAAGCCTTCCTGTTGCAATTGTTAAAATTGCTGGAGGGCCTCCCTAACATGCTCAGGCTGGACAGATCCTGCAACGAGCACACTTGTCACCACGTCTTGTCAAGCCATATTGTCGAACACTTGGCACACATCCTTCATGCTCCCACATTGGAATACATATCAACCATGGCCGTCTCCATACAATAGATAGATTGAGTTGTTGTGAACATGGACCTCTTCCCCTTTTCCAGGGTTCCAGGTCGGACAAATACGATTGATACTGCCAATGAACATGACACTGTTCAGTATCACCCCTTCCAGTTGCATTTCCTCGTATGTCCTGAAGCCTCCTTACCACACCCATGCTGAGCATATGCTGCAATCATCGCACTCCATGAGACAACATTTCATTTAGCCATGGTGTTGAACACCGGACACCCATCCTTCAATCTCGCACATTTGGGATTATGTCCACAAGGGCAGTCTCCAGATAGACATGTGAAGCACTTCCAGGTATGTTGGTGTCAGCATGGACCTCTTTCCCTTTTCCAGGGCTCCTAGGCTAGAACACATTGAGAATGGAAGCCCTTCTCCCAAGGTTATGATTCATTTCGCCGCCTACGTCCTTGCTGGGCATCAAGTCTTCCCTTGGATTTGCTTATATAACTGGAAGGCCTCCCTACTGAACAGTCTAGAAAGATGTGGCTTGAATCGAATTTGGATAATGTGAGCACCTGGTTTCCTCTGCTAACCTTTCCTCCTGCAAGATATAGGCATAAGTATCGGAATGTGCCCAGATGCCATGTGAAAATTTGCAGCCTGCCTTTCAGTCCTCCTGCCTCACATATCATCCTAACATCACCACAAGCACCAGAAGACTTCCTGCTCCTTGCTCTCTTTCAAAAGCACTCGTGATGATGCTACTCCTGCTGCTACCTCAAGGGAAGATCTGTCCGAGAACCTGCTTGCTGCTACAAATTGATAGGGTTACAAAACCCCTAAACACCTGCTTTTGATACTTAATTTTACCTTTGAAGTTTGAAACACTACCTGTTGTATTATCGGCCTTGAGCTCCACGGTACAACGACATGAGAGTAATCATTAGGTTGTGCTCCACCTTGCGTCATGGCAGCTAGTTTGCCCCAGGATGGATGCGACCAACTTTTTCTCCAAATGACGTCCTTTGTGTGCATGCCTGAACCCTGGTGATCTTGGGCTTTTCTGCGAGAACAACGAGGGCAGCCAGAGCTAAATCACAGGCTACAAACAGCAAAGCAGTGCAGCGAAGTGAGGCTCCACTAAAGAAGTAGCGTATTACTGAACATAAAGAAGCCGCATATCATTCCATGCATGGGTTCTGCACCTATTACTGAGCTGGCTAAAGCCGTCAGTAGTCGACACATACTGCTTGGTGGATCTCTACAGATGTGGGAGCCACGACAATCCCGGATGGACGCCAAAGCATTGGATCTAACACGAAATTGGTTCTGGGGTTGCAAAAGACAGACCATTCTCTGGTCCGGTATGGTAGAGCATGGAGTCATTTCGAAAAAAACACCCCTAGTCCAGAAGCAAGGAGGGGTACAGCTTTCAGCACTTTCTGTAGATTCGCATGCTGAGCCAGGGGAGGTATCACGAAAGAGGTGCGATGACACTCTCTTCAGACTTTGCGAAGAAGGCACAATGCTCTAACGCTTTCCTCACCATCTACCCACAAGTGCTCGTGAGTTCTTTCTTTCACGTTGGGTGCTCAGCATTTAGAAGCAAGAGACTATAAATATGTGTGTGTGTGTGTGTGTGTGTTATAAGTCCAGAGAGAGACATAGAGAGAGAGAAGGGTTCAGGGTTTAACGGCCATACTGTGAAGTCGAGCCGGTGGTAATCTTATGGCAGACTCCATTTACAGCTATGCGTTGCGGGAGCATGTGAAAGCCTGACTGCATCGTCGAAAACAAGAAAATTCAAATGGATGTTGCAATGCTTGAGTCCGTTATTACCCAACACGAGCCAGGTCCTACAGAAACAGAGAGGGCGCAAGCGACCCAATGGGCCAAGCTAGTACGCGCGCGAGAAGAGGACGCCGTTGTCAGCTACATACACGAGCTACACCTCGTCACAGAAAAAATACCTTTCGAGATTCTCCCAAGATCCCAAAGCCTTATGCAGCGCACCCTTTGGTGGTAATTTTAGATAGCAGTTACCTACCAATTGAGAAATGGCTCGATAGAAACTCTCATTAGTTCTCATTGAAAAAGGTGTTTACAGATGATGAAACCTGTAAGACTTTATTTACAACATGTACAATGGGTGAACGTGCATATGATGTGAAGTTCCAAAAAAAGGGGGGAGGAACAAGAAACAAGAGAAGAAAACAAAAAGCTATAGTAAACTACTCAACCAGCGACAAAAACAAAAGCTATAGTAAACTACTCAAGCAGAGCGACCCTCCCAGCCAACAGACTGGAGGAGATCAGGCAAGGAGATAGGCAAAGTGTCAGGCAGAGGCGGAAGACGAGATGACGCGGAGCTAGCCACATCAGCCTAATGCAAAATAGAGATGGCTTGTGCTCTCTACAAAGCAACTGAAACACGTTGTCGATAGTAGGCGACAAGGACAGAGGCATGTGGGATGCCAGTGGACCCGCTCTTGGCTGCATGATGTGCACATGTCCGCATGAAATCGTCGAAGTGCCGGTGCAATGAGCCAAATATTTCAACCGCCAGTGGAAGAAATGTGTTGGTAGGGTGACGATCGCTGTAGTCGCGCTCCTTGGTCTAGGCTGCTACAGTGGCTGTCGTGTCTGGTGTGGTAGCTGCGCAAGATAGCAGATCCGCTCGAGTGAGGTCGGCGAGAACGACATCTGCTAAGGTACGCAAACCATCTCTAGATAGGACGATGTCAACACGGCGGCGTGTAGAGTGGGACGTGAGCGTGGGTCGTAGATGTGGTTGCTCACGCAGTACATGATACACTGCCTCCCGAGCAATAGATGTCACCTCATCGCGAACCATATCATGAGACGCAGTGCGCTCACCACCACATGGACAGCGGAGGAGATGGATGGCAAGGTCATCGATGGGCTGAAGACAGACGCAGCGCTGAAGGCCCAATGCCGAAGGATGAGGCAAACCGAGTCGAAGGCGGAGCGCAATAGTGCAAATAGGGGATGAGAGGCGAAAATGTGCGATAGTGGGTCGTGTTGTCAACCATGCCCCTGCTCCGGGTCCTGCGCATGATAGAAGTCGGGCTCGATGCAACTCAGAAGAAACACTTCAGAGCATGCCGGAAAAGGAATGACGATGCACGCCCTCGGAAATGGACTCCTGAAGATGGTCGAGGCCTTGAGCAACCAACTGCTCAAATGGTGGTAGACATGCTCGCGCCGGTGCCGGAAGAAGATCTCGTGCAGAGCGGAGATGCTGCTGGAAGGGTAAAATGTCACTGTCAACATGTGCAACGGCGTCCATAAGGATGGGACGATGGTCACAGAGAAATCGTGAAGCGAAGGATGGCGCCACCAATGCCCAACTGCCGAAGAAAGCTGACGGGGCGGTAGTGACAGTGGACAAAAGACCCACACCACTGGAAAAGACGGGCAAGGTGGCTTGCTATCGTGGCAAAAGTCCCTGAGCACCCTCCAGAGCTCTTGGTCCTAACAATCTCCTGAAGATAATCATCATGGTAGTATCAAACCCAGATAAGAGGTGTAGGAAATCTGGGTTGGGTGGAACAGTGCGCAAGAGATATAAGGGACGCTGAAGGAAACATTTGGCCAAGATTTCATATGCTACCTGTACATCTCCGAGCCTAGGAAGGGGATCGGCGTGGGTGGCATCCTGGTGGAGTGCATCTTCCAAGAAGGACGTTGTGAACTGGGTGGTGCCAAAAGGGACTCCCAGGATTGTGATGCCATTGGGCGGAGCAATGAAGTGAGCAGGGAGGACAAAATCTGCAGGGAGACCGGACAGAGACCACACCGCACATTTGCGAGGTTGCACTAAAAGGCCCACGGCAGAGAGTTGGGTGACAAAATGATAGTAAGCTGAAAGTACCTGTGAGGCAGGGCCTACAATGTGCGTGTCGTCTGCCACCGACGGAAAAAGACAAGATGAGTGAACTTGTGCAGAAGTCGTGAGGGCGCGGACATGAGCCATGGCAAACAAAGGTCCTCCTAAAGGGTCGCCTTGGCGGGTCCCAACCTCGGACTGAATGATGGAGCACTCACCTAGGCGAGAATGATGACTGTAGTATAGGGGAGTGGTGGATGTATAGAATAATCGAACAAACGGAATGAGCTGGTGGAAATCTCCTCCGGCTGAACGGAGCTCCTGAAAGATAGCCGCTCGTGACACAGTGTTGAAAGCGTTGGTGACATCGACCTGGAGAACCACCCAATCCGGATGAAGATCAAGAGTTGCACGAATCCCGTGAACCACCGCCTCGCAACCGCCTGGAGTGGCGACCCCGAACTAGTGCGGAAAGAGGTGTCCGGAGAAGGCATCTCGAAACTGAAGACAAAGTAAGCGGCTGACAAGGCGGTAAAGAACCTCTCCAGCTACGATAGGGCGGATGCCAGTACCTGAGGGTTTGCTCATAGCCAACAATCTGGAGGCCTCACGGAGACGGGCCACTGGGGCAGGGATACGGCCCAGCAGCAAAAAGGAGCAAATCTGAAATAGCTGAGAGAAGCCACTAGCAGAGTCCTGTGGAGAGAAACAGTCGTGTAAGTGCTCATACAGGAGACCGGAAGGACATGCCGCTGCAAGATGGGGACTGCGCGTGAAGGCCTGAGTGAAGACCTCCGATCTAGCTTGAGATCTTGGTCTGGCTCGAAGTCCTCAACAAAAAGCGGCAGAATATCCTGAGCTGATGGGTGAAGGGCTTCGAGGGCAGTGACAGTATCCGGTGATGGAGGCGCTGGTGAGGAAGGTACTAAAGTCTTGGCCGAGCGTGGGTACTCGCCAACGCGGCCTAACATGAGACTATGACGAAGTCGCATGTGGGCCGATAAGGGTGGCTGCGTGGAGGAAGCGTGAGGGGCGTGTGCCGCAAGGGCTAGTGCCCGTAATTGATGCTCATCTTGCAGACTCTCCCAATCTCCAGATAAAAAACGACGAAGACGGATGCGCGTCTCTCTGTGCCCTGACAAACCTCCACGAGGGGGCAAAACCAAACACCACTGAGGAAATAATAAGAAAAGATACATGCTGGTATATCATTAGGATCACGAGCCAGCCTGACTAAGGGTAGATGGAGTGCCAGTTAGACCTCATGACGTAGTGCCACCGGAATTTTTGCATAAAGACGAGGCCTTGGCAATCCTAGCTGAAATGCGCCCAGAACATCTAGCGCTGAAAACCAATGCCAAGCAGAGCCAGGAGGTGGCGCGTGCAAGACACTGGGCTGAAATGGAGAAGTACCATTTGTGTGGGACTGATGAAGAGCCGCACACGTGCGCTGGTGTTGTGCAAGCCCTCTGATGCGTGCAAAAAGACGACCGCAAGCTGGACTAGAGAAGAAGGCACGTGGAGAGGCTCATGACCAAGAGGAGTTGGGCTGCCTTGAAGCCGCTGCCGAGAATGGGATGGAGAACCTAGAGGAGAAGTGACTGGTGTGGGACCTCGAACCCTACCTGAGAGGCGCAGCGGGGGAGGGCTCAACAGACACTGTGGGAGTTCTTCGGTCGGTGAGGCGCCAATGGAAGAACCTGGAATCAGCGGTGGAGAAGACCGTTGTGAAGATGACGATTCTTCTTGAACTTGGAGTTTGGACTCTGGTGCGCATCAGGAACATGTGAGCTAAGGGTAGGGGTACGTTGGCGTTGGGGTCTTCCAAGAGGAGCAAGTCTTTTAGTAGAAGGAGTTGCGGTTGTGTTCAGCACCTGGGTTGCTCTGGGGATCGAACTACCAGGGATGGAGGTAGTAAAGGGGTTGTGGTGAGGGCTGGAGTTGGCTGCCCGAGGAGCTGATCGAGGCCACCTGACCGGCGTGGGGCCACTCTTGCACAGCGGCCGCTTGCTCGTTTAGCCCTGCTACCGCTGTCGCTACTGCCAACACCTCCACTAAGTTGGCGGCGCTGTAGGCCTTGCCGAGGTCCGCTGGCGACGCCGCTCATCGTACTTCTCGTGTCCACGCTCGTCGGACTCAAAAAACCCCGTTGTTCAAGTGCAGGAATTGCGTTGTCGAGCGTAGCGTCACGTTGGAGTAAGTAAGCAAGCAAATCAAGTAGCTCTTGTGCGCAACCCACTCCCTGGGCGCGGAGAAGAAGAGCAGGGAAGAGAGAGAGAGAGAGGAAATTGTCGAGGGTATAAGAATGGCGACGGGGTTGGTGGCAGGGGGTCTGGCGTGCACTTGGTGCGTAGCGGGGAAGCAGGAGACCAGCAGAGCGCTGCGGCAACCTGCCTTGCCACTCTCCATGTCTGCGGGCCGAGCGCGCCCAATTTTGTGCCAGAACTCCACCACCACCAGCAAAACCGCCGTCCCCCCCTCTGTTGTCGGTAATCTCTCTTCTCTTTCTGTCTCTCCGTGAACCCAAAAACTCCGCTTCCTTTATTTTCTCTTTCTCTTTCTCTCTCTCTCCGTTGGACTGGATGGAATATCATCAGCAGATTATGGGTGCTGATTGTCGTCCCGTCAGGATTTTCAGGTTTTGCTGGACTCAGCACACTGATTTGACTCCATACAATGTGGGTTTATACCTGGACTCGAGGATTATTTTACACCTCGTAGTTTCATTTTGCTGCCGTCCTCAGTTCTGAAGGGTCAGAATTGTTTCAAATGATCGTCAGTAAAGACGAAAAGCAGTTGGGAAAAGAAAGGTTGTTCCAGTGAGATTGCATTGTTTTACCTGCCATTCTTCACAAGCAACTCTCTGCATACGTTTTAAACTGTAAGAGCAGTGAGCATTCTTTGTTTCTGCATTGAGCGTGCCCGGTTGTGAGCTTATTGTGACGAATATATAATGTCTGATGTTGGAGACTAAACAACTGTGACTCTAACGACTCTTGGGCTCTCTGAAAAAAAGAACTTATTTCTTAAAGTCCTGGGGTGGAGTGGAACGGATGGTTATGAGGATTGAGTTCCCGACCCTGAGTTCTACAAGGGCCACATAATAATGGAATGCAATAGCGACTACATTTTCTTGGGCGATGCTGTGTGCTTCTTTGAGCTATTTTGCATGGGTAGGTGCTTTTACCTCGGTGCTGCAACTTCAATTGATTGGCATGACAAAAAGTGTGGGTTGGCATGCAGGGAAGGAAGGCCCCACCCATTTTCTGCACATTGATGACTTCGACAAGAAGACTCTGCTGTGTATGCTGGAGCGTGCAATACAGGTTAAGGCGGTAGTGAAAGCAGGAGATCACAGCTACCAGCCGCTGCACGGCATGTCCATGGCCATGATCTTCACAAAGCCCTCAATGCGCACACGGGTGTCCTTTGAAACAGGCTTTTACCAGTTGGGTGGGCATGCCATCTACCTGGGTCCCGGTGACATTCAATTGGGCAAGCGTGAAGAGACACGGGACATTGCACGTGTTCTTTCCAGCTACAATAATGTCATCATGGCCCGCCTTTTTGCTCACAAGGTATGCTGTCAGGGTGAGTCCACCATTGGCAGTTCATGCAGCTTTCCACTTCATCATGTTTCTGTATCCTAGGCAATGTTCTAAGGTACAACTCTGGCACAGCAGCAGTTAGTCTGAAAGGTCTCCTTGTATCTTTGCTTCTCTTGGGTAGGATATCTATGTACTGAACTGCTCCCCGGACACTGGCATGTCAGAGCAGCAAACCACAAGCATCATTCTTGTGCTCTCACCCCAAGCCTCTAGAGGCATGAGTGGCAGACTGAAGTGTGGGCAAGGGGGACTTTGCTTATATCCTGATCAGATCTTGGTCATCATACAAGTCACTCTCTTCAGGACATGCCTGCAGTGCAAGGGAGGTTTGGCAAAGTGGGTTTATTTACCTTGTAGACTTGTTTGCACTCTTAGATGAAACGGTGGATGCAGGACCTCATGGATTTGGCCCACTATTCAAGGGTGCCAGTTATTAATGGGCTGACTGACTACAACCATCCCTGCCAGATTATGGCAGATGCCCTCACCATCATTGAGCACAAGGGTCACATTGAGGGTATCAAGGTAGGCCTGCACTCATTGTTTTCGGTAGTATATCCCAGCATTTCACACTATTTTGCGATGTAGGTTTTTACTACATGAAAAGTGCGTGAGAATGTAGCCAATGAACTGGGAGTCCGTCGTGGGAAAATTGCAAATTGCATCGTCATTTGATATTCTCTATCCCAAGCATTCAATCTCAAGCAAGCCAAGACCATAGCAGCTCATGCTGTTGAGGATAGTATGAGATAAATTGCGGCAAAACACAATTTATGTTTTGTTGCCTCTGACTGATGTGTACATACAGATAGATGGGCAATAAAGGCATGACTGTAGGTACAGATTACCACTGTGACAGGTGCTTGTCAGCGAGCGAAACGTGCATATCCACTTTCATAACACTATTGTCATATTTTCAAATGCCGCTGTGTCTTTGTACCAGGATCAACGCCAACATGCACTGAAACACATGACCTGTTAAAGTATTTCACAAATTGGTTTGGTGTGTGCATATGACAGCATTCCAAGTCGTAAGGATTTCTCAAGGGTTTTCACTCCTCTGCATTGAAAAGCATAACTGTGGTGGCAGGTGGTGTACGTGGGTGATGGCAACAATGTGGTGCATTCATGGCTGCGGCTGGCAGCTGTAGTGCCCTTGCATTTTGTTTGTGCTTGTCCACGAGGATTTGAGCCAGATTCAGAGACAGTGGAGAGAGCTAGGAAGGGAGGTGTCAGTCACATCGAAATCAGCAATGATCCCCTCGATGCTGTCAAGGGTGCTGATGTGGTCTATTCAGATGTGTGGGCCAGCATGGGTCAGAAAGATGAGGCCACCACCCGTTTGCAGCACTTCAAGGGATTCCAGGTCTCAAATCTGCCCTCTAGCTTCTGTAGGAAATAGGAGACAAATAAAATAACAAGTAGTCTTCCCAATATCTTGAGCCCCAGGCACCCATCCTCTCACTCCCTCTCTGTCAGTTGTAGTAATATTTGTGGTTTCCATCCAGGTGCAACCCAGACTAAGTCTTCAGTGGAGGTAGTTGGGCCCCCTTCTTCCCTGTGTTTGTTTTTTTCTCTCTCACCTTCCTCCTTAATTTGTGCCAGACATCTTTGCCTTAAGGCCATACTTTAGAGGCAACCAGCTGACTCTGCCTCACACTTCACTACGAGCAATTCTGATTGATCTGTCGACCATAACGTAAGGTTTTACACACAGCCCAACCCTAGCGATATTGCAGAGGCAGGCCAAAAGACTACACGAAAAGAATTCCAAGCAATAGGATTGACCTTTTGCACTTCAGCAGAAGCATCCACCTTCTGCAGTAGCATCAAAGCAGACAAAACAAGTGCTGCATAATCCATGATGCAGGCCACAAGCCTGACATACTGAATATGAATATATGCAACCCATGCCACACTACTGCGATCAGTAAATGAAATCCCACAATTATGTGGGTTGTTTATCACGTCCACAAACCTAGAGTTCTGGAACTTGAAAAGTAACTTCCACCAGTTGACAAGGGGGCTTATCTCCCACAATGGTGCATCCCCATCTTCCTTAACAGCTTATAAAAGTGAATTGTGGATAATGTAGCAGCTCCTACTTTTAAGCTAGCTTATGATCTCACCTTTGTTTGTGTGTGTAGGTAAATGAGGCTATGATGAACACAGCTGGATCACAAGCATATTTCATGCATTGTCTACCAGCAGAGAGAGGAGTCGAAGTAACAGATGGTGTCATTGAGGCCCCTAATTCAATTGTATTTCCACAGGCCGAGAATCGCTTGCATGCCCAAAACGCCATTATGCTCCATGTTCTCGGGTTATGAGCATCGGGTTGACCCTCCCCCCAACCCCAAAGTGGTAACTCACAATAAAGTGAGATTTTTGGACGAACCTTTTGTGAATAGTTGGGCTACTACCACTCACACTGCTGTAGGTGGTGATGGGAACTGGTTTGTCTACTCCCCACTGAACTGTAAATCATGGATCTGGAGATGCAAAGTGATGATCAGAAGAGCTGCTAATGTTGACGTGAGGCTTCTAAGCAGCATGTCTTTCATGCTCACATGCCTTCTAGTAATGTGCACACAAGCAAGGACTGAGCAAGGACTGAGCAAGGGAGGTGCTCTTCCTGTGAGGGCAGTCTTGGCAAATAGCATAGCATAAGAGGGGTGGCAGCTTCAATGGGAACAGAGGTGCACTACACCTTGCAAAGGAGAATGAAAGCTCTAGTGATGGCTCTGAGAAGCATAGAATTGAAGTGGTGAAGTACGGGACTAGTTGTAGGTAGGAGGTACACACAGTGGAGAGCAGGTTCAATAGGCACAATGAGGAGAGGAATGAAAGCAGTATTTAGAGATCACAGTTTTCTGATAGCGAAGTACTGAACCTCAGTGGGCTTCTTATATCCTGGTGCTGTGGTAACACATCAAACATGTCTCAACAAGATTGGTGGTTAGGTTGAATGACAATTTGGGCTTGTGTGCCTCCCAAAATCAAGAGTAGTATGTAAGTTATGCCTGGCAGCTGTGCATAGATGAGAAGATTGTGGTGCTTGTAGTTTACCAGCCTTACAAATGAATGCTACATTGAAGTAGTTTGAATGATATAGGAGTATGAATTTTTGGAATAACTAGCTATAAGCTTGTCAATATTGGTCGATTAGTAGTTACAATCATGAGTTTGGTGCATTGCATATTTGTCTTTGATCCGCAAATGAAAACTAGAATGCCTGGTAGTTTGCAGAGGACCCTAGAGAGGGGGAAGACTCTTGCCAAAGCAAGCGTAACTGGTAGTGACTGGAGAGTCTGGAGCATTAGCATAGATGACTTTTGTAATCAACCCAAAACGCCCTAGCCTTCCCTTTGGAAAGTGGATATCTTTTACCGGCTGTAACTGGAACAACACGGTTGAAAGCCTCTTCCCCAATGACTTAAGGCACCCGCATATTAAGTAATCGATGGGCCGAGTTCTCTTTTATAACTGGGTTGGCCATAATGGATAACATCCTACAGTCCTACACCCATGTTAGCCTGTTAAGGGGGCACAAGGCTCTAACCACTAGTGGTTTCCCCTTATGGCTTTGCAAGCTTATGTTTTCCTTGCTTTTTCATGATCAAGTTCATCCCCTTGTTTTCAAGAAGAAATATAAAGGCCGGCCTTTCAAATCCCTCTCAAGTGTGACAGAGTGACACAGTGACGTAGCACGGGGTGACGTCACCAGTGTGACACTAGTAGTTGGAGTGGCACAGGAGCAAGACGGAGTCTCACTCCCACTTGGTGTCAAATTGAAAGTGACACCCAAGTACAAGGAATGGGGGTGACACAGATTGGGGTGACATGGACAGTGTTACACAGCAATGCATCAAGAATTGAACTTGCTCATAGGTACTATCACCATCACCTTACCAGCAGAATACTTACTAGCATTCTTAAAACTTTAGTAATGTGTCTGGGGTAAGAGGGTGTGGGGAGGATTTGACAGCAGGGGGCCTTGCTGGAGGAGCCTATTTGCCGGAAACTGGCAAAACTACCATCAGCTCGCAAGCTTGTATTGTTATTTTACTTTTGCTGGTAGTTTGAGGTCCGCTAGCATCTGGGTTCGGGTTGACCAACTGCATCTCCCTAGCCCCCCCATTTGGGGAATAATGCAAGAACTTAAGTTGACTTGTCCTTTCCACTTCAACAACACCACAGGACACCTCACACTGTGGAAAGTCATCTTATCATTTTCACTGAAAAACAAAACAGTGCCCCCCTCAAGTCCTGTCACTTGAATCGATCTATGAGAAGTTTCTTGAGGCCAGTACATGGACTTGCACAATAGAAGGAAAGACAAGGAGGGAACTCCAAAGCTGGAGATAAATGTGTGCACTGACAAAAGAGAAAGTACTCAGAAGGTGTTTGTTGTAACCTTGGGCATAGACCACGCCCAGTTTGGGTGGAACAAGAGGGAACAGTCACTCCCTTAGTGAGTGGCTCACTCCAGTAGTGGGACGTACCTTGATAAGAACAATTAGTTCGGACTGTCCAGATTCTCTCCAGAAAGCAATTGACACAAGCATGTGGGTGAGCTGCCCAGCAATTAGACTCTAACAGGCCATGGCTTTGAGCTCAGTCTTTGGATTTTGAAAGTTGGTGAACAGAGGTGCAGGGACTGTTCTTGATGGTTCTGAAGAGGGTCGCTCTCATGAGCATACCCAGGACAATGTATCAGTAGAAGGATATTGTCTTCAGGCCGCCCACATATCAGGCATTGACAATCTCTCCTCCTCTGCATCTGTCTGTTCTCACCAGACCTGAAATTTAAACTCAAGTTGGGGAGTCTATCTTTGCACAAAACCAGATGTAGAGAGGTAAAGGAGATAGTAAATGTCCGACTGCCTGCCCTGACTTTAAATTTCAGTCTAGCACCAAGGGTAGGCAGTTGCCTGAACTTGTTTTAGTCTGTGACGTGGGTGAGGACCATCAGCATGATCTGCAGGGCCCACATACCCTCGGTACTAGAATGACAAGAGAGAATGTAATCTATGCCATTCGCTGCGAATGCTGGCTTGCCATAGCCTTACAGCCATCGACCCCACGGGAAACTAACCCTCCCCGTGACTTTTGTGGGGTTTGCACCCACCAATGTTTAGCTTGTCCCCGCAACTCAGCTGCATGTATGAACTTATTTTCCCGCAACGGCCATTAAAGGGGGCTCACAGCGGCACTTGTCCGCATGCAAACTCAACAGCATGGTTGCAGGGTTATTGCTTCTATTTTTATAGCCCTGTGTTTGCCACAGAAGTGACATGACCATGATTCTGGATGTGTGCAGGGCATGAGTGAACCGAGGGAGAGAGAGAGCCGTGGGGGTGCTAAACTTGGACATTCACAGGATGTCTCTCCTGTATGTACCTGCAAAAGAAAACAAAGATCATATGTGATCCACCACCGTTGCTGAAGCCTGATGTGTACATGGGCAAGGAACAGCATGCATATAAAGATGTCTGCACTGACATCATACTAGAGGGTATCAGGTCGATTTCCTCAAGCCCTGTAGCTTGCAGTAGATGTGACACATTGTGGGGGAGAAAGGAAAAAAACCATTGAGTGCAAGAGAGAGGCTACATACGGGAGAAAAAGTCCACGAAGTTGTTCAAAGGCTGCTGACGAACTGCCTGGATCACTTTGGAAGAAAGAAGGCATGGAACGCGAAATGGTGGGCTTCGGGCCTCCCAAATCCCCTGACTGCTCTGCAACCATTTTGGCCAGGGGCCCATTCGCCTCCACATATGCTCTCCACGGCATATTGTGCTGCATCATCTCCTGCTCGTGCATTCACAGACCCATGGTGCGTAAGTGACAGCCACTGCTTTCGTTCATGGGCTCAGGAGCTGGCAACTGGGCTACCACTCAGAACCACCCCACCCTACTCCTGGTTTCATCACCTCTCTGTGCTCCCTACCAAAACTGTGTGATGTGTATAAGCTACATCAGGAAATCTTACTCACTATTGCTGTCCCATTGTTCAAATGGGCACCGTATTCTGGGCAAATATAAGACTTAAAACAGACTCTAAAGTGACATAGAGTAGACCAGCCACAAGAGCTTGGACGGAGGAAACTTACATCGACTCTTGCATCCTTCTCAACTAGTGCTTGTATTTCTTGAGAGAGTTTCACAATATGGCCATTGTATCTACACAGCCAACACCACATTCAAGCATTTTTGCTCTCCCCTCTTTCCCCTCCCCCTTGCATACAATATCCTTCTGACCTTTCTCCGTATCCCTTTCGCCCGTCCAACCTAGCTAGGTGTGCTCCCATGAAGCATCGTGCATGTGAATAAGGGTACCCACAATCCCTCTGCCTTTACATCTGCTGCATTGAAACTCCATCCAAGACCCAAAGCCCCTCAGCTTAAACAGGTAGAGAAGACATTTGGTGTATCAACTACCTTGCTTACTATTGAAAGTGGGAACATTGACTACAGGGCCTCAGCTGATGAAATGATTCTGGCCGTCTAAATTTTCTGGTACTGGAAAATAAGAGATGGAGTGTACAGTGTGAAGTTTCAAAAGGGCCTCTTTTTCAGAAGAACATCCAAAGCATCAGACAATGCCTGCTGCATTCACCATCTTGCACACAGATTGGAGATGTAGGTTCCTTGTTTGCCAGCTGGCTTGAGTAACTGGTACAGAGGTAGGCAAGCCTGGAAGCCCAGCGTGGGAGAACGCGTTGGTAGTATTTGGATCTTGAACGTTCAAAGGCTGTGAAGAAGCTCGGGCTAGACTTGTGCCAGGCTTCAGCTTGTTCACTGAAGTACTGGTTCTATGTGGCCTTGCTAATCTTGGCCTCTATCTCATCCGACTTGCCTATGAGACTGTCCCTTAAGACACTCAACGACGACATGTTTCATCTATTCTCCTCGGCCATGACTTCGCCTGTTTGACAGGTTAGAGTTACAATCCTTGGGTCCCAGGTTTAGTCCGTCTTAGCCAGGCTAGTAGCGCAACCTCAATTTCATCTCACCTTGAATCAGGGTCAGGCACTCTGAGATCCAATTAGGATCTCAAACTGACATTCACTCTTCTGGAGGAGGCTGACATTTATAGGCACCGAGCTGTATCTATCCCTGTGCCCGGAGCAGACCTGTACCTCCAAGGTGGCCTAAGGACATGGAGCAACATAGATATATGCAGAGTCAATCCCCCTGCAGTTTGACAAACTTGGACGGCGCTAACCTTTCCCCTGTTCAATTCAAAACTTATTTATGTGAACCTCCCAGTTGCAATCATGGGAGAATAGATGGAGAAACCAATACCCAGGCCTTTTGCCCATGGGCAAGGCAGCACACTCGCTTCCAGTCTTGGCCACAAGAGAAGGGAGGCCGCCATCTCCCTCAAGAATAGCTGAGCATATTGCAGTACCTGGCATTGCTAATATGGCCTGCTTCATCAACATGGGCACATTCACAAAGGTAGTCAAGTCAATGATGACAGAAGAATGACCTGGTTACAGCACTGATGAAAGACCTCCACCAAACTGCTGAGAATCTGACTACCTGCCACATCTAACACAAATAGAAACACTAGTTTTGCATTGCAGAGGAGATATTGGACGGACACTCACTGAATGACAGTAACATATGAACATTTTATCAACTGATTCTGGGCATAGTGATGAACAGGGATGTCAGTACTTTGGAATCTCTACTCTCTAGCCACTGAAGCAGGGATAGATCCCTGGAGGCCCACGGCAACACCCCAAGCAATGAAAATTGTTCCCATCACATAGCTATTCTATGCCAGTTTCAGTTACAGAAGATGAAGACAAAGCAATGTGTGTGGTCCTGTGAACTCTGGAAAAACATAGAAATTATCTATGATGTAGCTACAGGTAACGAGTATACTGCCACATACCAGGAAACAGTGGGACAGAGCCGCTTGCAAGATACTGTTCCAGGGGAACTGGAAGAAGAGAGTTAAAAGCCTGGCAGGGACAGCTTGTGCCAGCAGCTGGGTGTCAATAGGGGGACAGGCTGGGACCAGCAGTAAGCCCAGCACCTTCACCACCCCAATGCGGTGCAGGCCTGCTGATACCTCCTCCACACGTCGCTGGCACATAAAAGGTGCTGCGGATACATCCAGCACTGACATCAATTCTGCCAAATTGTCCACCACCACCTTGAGGCCCTGCACAGAACAAGCTGTGTCCCTTACACACTCCAGGCTTGCAAGGCCATGCATCACCCAACTTTGCAGGTGTTGTCATTCCTAGAATCAAGACACGGCCCCATCATGCAATGGACAAATTGGACCAACCCAGCATCTCGACTGAGTGTCTGCAGATTGGCCACCTGCCAGGATGCAGGGGAGGTTGATTTTACTTCATATCTATGGCAACAGACCCTCAGCACGAGTGGGAGAGCTGGGTAAACTATTGTCTGGCGAAGATGATTTGGGCTTTGGATCGCACCACGCTATATAATTCCAGAAGATGAGCCAAACTGGAAATAAAATGAAGAGTTGGAGCATTAAGGAAAGAGTACAAAAACTGGACTTGCCATGAATCAGAGAAGAGCAGTCAAAGAGAGAAAGTTACACCCAACAGACCTCTTCTAAGAGAGAGAAATCTCATCCATACCATGTTCTGGATAACCATATAGTCACAGTATAAGCAGTCCTAAGTTGACCGCTTGTGGTTGAAGACGTTGCTAACATACCTTCCAAGTGCCGTATGTTATAACGGCAGCTTCAAGTTAAGGACAATACGTACCTTAGGAAGTTGGTCCAATGATGTCCAATTGGATACATTGGCACGATGGTAATACAACAGTTGACCCACAAGATGACCAATCTGTCTCACTTGTGCCGCCAGCTCTGCTGGACTCGTGTTTCTGCCGAGACTCGCTTTCATGGCTTGCACTGAAGCCTCCACCTGTATTGCAGTCCAGGCAAGTATTTGATTTTAGTGATGACTAGAATTTTCTCTCGTGACTTCCACCCAAATTGTAGCAATCTGGTTCATAGACTCTTCACTGGCACAATTTACTTGAACAAATGACCTACTCGCCTCTCAATATCTGTGCACACACATCAGCACATAGCTGGTATAGAAGCTCATAATTATCAATCATAAGAAGTTTAACGAGTCAACTTTTTGCAGAGACATCCCATCTCATTATTAGAACCTGAAAGCAAGCTGCATAAATGACACTAAAAAAGGGTTATTAGACAAATCCATGCTCAGCTTCTCCAGTAATTTACATGTCACAGAAATTTCCTGAGTATCTCAGCCTACTGCCTACTATTGCTCGTGTATGTCCCTCACAGTCACAAGCACCCGGTTTGTGCACTCGCCATTTGCACCAAATTCATTAGCATAAAAAACTATGAAGCTTGCTACCCTTCGTGTGAGACCAGAAATGTGAGTCAGAGAGGTGAAGGCATGCCTGTTCTTGCAAGATTTGAGGATTCGGAGCATTTTGCTGGGTAGAAGTATTTGACTCCCATTGGCGATTGTCGTCAGTGCAATCAGCCATCCACTTACATCTTGAAATCCCCCCAGACCACTCATTATCAGTGGCCATGGTAGCATCTTCCCCTTCTCTCTGTGTCTCTGGGTCATGCATGTCATACTCCACCTGCTCCCACAAGGCCCACAATTCCTTGAATTTCAAATTACCATACCTGAGTGCCTGAGGACAGAAAAGCACCCTGCGCGTCTATGTTACACTAAACGCACCTTCAGACTCTAGTTATCCTATTCATGTGGCAATCTGTCTTACGATCAGCATCCAAGCAGTAGAGAACCTGGACAACATCCGGAGACCTTTAAAAAAGCCCTAATATCTTCCAGAAGGTGGTCCTTTAGGCAAGAAATCCAGTGAAGCCTGCTGATTTGTCTACCCAGAGACCTCGATGGAAGATCAGTGAGCATTTTCCATTTGAATTCGTGTGGCAATCTATCTTACGATCAGCATCCATGCAGGAGAGAACCTGGACAACATCCACAGACCTTTACAAAAACCTGATATCTTCCTGAAGGTGCAGGACACCTTTAGGCAAGAAATCCAGTGAAGCCTGCTGATTTGTCTACCCAGAGACCTCGATAGAAGGTCAGTGAGCATTTTCCATGTCTGGATTGAAAATGGTTTGAATGGGGAGGAAACACATATATTGCACAACTTCACAGAAGAAGCAAAATGAATCCATGGAGCATACCGACAATGGGACATCAAAGGCATAGCAACAGTTGAGACAACATCCATTACATCAAAGGAGGACTCAGAGGGTACCATACCTTGAGCTGCTTACGTAAATGGAAGAGGCCAGCAAGTAGCTCTCTGCCCCTGCTGCTGATGGGGTTGCCATGCAAATTGACATGTATTAAGTTGGGAGCAATCCCCAATGCCAGGACTCCTGCCATGAACTGCATGCCCTCATCTGTGATCACGTTCTCAGATAGATCAATTGACGTAACCGTTGTGTTATCCTTCAAAGCCGCAAACAGCTGCAGCCATCCCCAGGAGTACCCTGTGTCAATAACAGACCATATTCAAAACTGAAAACTGGACACACTTTGACTCTATATTAAGAAATCATGCCCCGCATGAGACACAACCTTCTCATTGACTTTGCTTGCTATATCTTCTGCCATAGGCCCCGTGCCCTCTTTGGACGGATCAGAAAAGGGAGGTGCAGGGAGAGCAGATGGGACGATGGCACAGTGCAGCCCACTATCATTGTGGAAGACTCACTCAAGTAGCACAATTTCTTTTGAGAGCTTGTTAAACTGAGTGAGGAGTAACGTTCGATGGTGCTTTTAAAGTGGGCATCTGTGTTTCACAAGATGAAAGAAAATTGTTAGAGGGACACCGAGTCCATGGCTCTCACTTTGCGGGCACGCTTGTCCGTGATGCGGCAGCGATTGAGTTGCATCCACAGAAGGCTGTCATCATGCCTCATTGCCTCTAGTGTCATTGCATATCTGCAATCCTCCCTCAACCTCGTTATTTTCAAGCCCTACATTTGTCTATCTGCAGTTGAACAGATTCTAGGGTACTAGTACATTTCAATTCAAGTAATGTCCATTCCCCTTTGCATAAGCTACTAGCATCTTCCGGCCACAAGAGAGAGCAAAGAAACAGTGCATTTAGAATAGTACCTTTTGTCTGCAATTTCAGGGGGCAACATCTCTGCTGTGGCTGCTACCACCTCACAGCCCTCCTTTGTTTTCTTCTTTTTCTTCTACTAATTCCAGCACAGAAGCACAGAACACAGAGTCTCTCAATGAATGGAGACACTATAGAGTTACAGAACAGGGAGACTTGAAATTGGAGTCAAAAGGTTGCGCGATCAAACAAGGCTGGCAACTCTGCATAGCCACATTCGCAGTACCTGACAGTATATGGGTGGTTTCAACTAAAGATCTCATACACGTATCATCAGCTACTCTTCACAAACTGATTAGATTCATGAAACTTTAGTGACGTGCATCCCCATCAGAAGAAAGGCCTATTTGGTATATTCACATAACTGAAGTGCATCATTCATCAACTATCCAACAGCACTCTCTCCCTGCATTGCGTTGGACTATAGGTGGTAGATTTATCAGACTTGACAATGTCTAGGATTAGAAATTCTGCTACTTTTGGGCACCCAACGTCCTACAGCAGAGGGTTTTGCTGGCAATGTGCGCATTGGTTTAATACACAACAATGACCAAGATGGGGTGTGGGATAGACCAGCTTGGACCGCTCCTAGCTGGTCAGTTAAAGCTTTAAACTTGCCCAGGTTCATGCTCGTGTGTTAGGGGTGGCGTAAATTGACAAACACCAAATACGCCAGCCACTAGCATTAGCTGCTCTGCACTCTAATCACAGAATCTCACCTTCTTCTTCTTCTTCTTCTTCTTCTTCAGGAGCTGAGAGGCTTCAGACGCGTCATCCAACGGCGCCAAGTCATCCATGGGTGCCCCATCTTCCTGGTCATCACAACTCTCATCTTCTCCACTCTCCTGACCCGAGACCGACGAGGCACTACTCTCCGAATAGGCAGAAGTGTCGGAGCCATCCTCCTCCTCTTCCATGTCCCCATCCTCATTTACGTTCAGAGGAGGCTCCATCTCCAGGTCTGCCACTCTTTCCCTCTCAGTTGCAGCAAGCTGAATGGCGGCTGTGCTACTCTAGTCTAGGCATTGAAAGAAAGAAGCTTTTGCAGTCTGCGCGTGTGAGTGCCCGCTCCCAGAAGGTGATACGGCAGGATCGACTGTCGCTAGTGATCTCAAGGTACACATTTGGCAAGGAGACACAAGCCACATCCACATCCGCTTCCGCCCAAGTGTCCGTTACTGAATCTCTTCACACAAGCCACGTTTTTGTCGCTTTTCTCATCACAAGGAAATCAGAACGCTGCGGGGCTGGACAAGATTTTGGCTTTGTGGGAGTTCTTTACCGAACTGTCACTAACTTAGTCGCTACCATCACGCTCTCACTATCCCATTTACGATATTTGTGCTACACTCGATTGGGCCACATGGGCCCCTTTCCACAAAAGTGCCACCCTTGTTGGCCCAACAAAACCGAACCTGAAACCTGCCTGACTGGGCGGGCAGGCCCGGGATTCAGTGACCACTTGTTGAGTGTATGAGAATCTTTTTTTTTTTTTTTTTTTTGGAATCTCAATTTGATAGCAATCCAAACTCTGCCTCTTTTTTACCAAAAGGGAACCCATGTTTCGAAGCAAAGGTTTGTTTGTTTGTTTGATTGATTGTTGTATCCGCTCATTGAAACCTGCCATACGCGTCATGAAAAATAATGATTGTGAATGATGTCTCTATATGTATTGGTAGGACAAAAAAATTTCATTGGTCATCTTTTCCATTTTTATTGAAAATTATAGAGAGGAAAATTAGCATAATATCCTATAAATCGATACTAATCTTTGGCAAATGGAGAGACGATAAGGTTTTTTTCTTGTATTGAAAGACATAGGTGCAATACTGCCTAAGCAAGCGAATTTTTTCACTTTATACTTTCTTATAGGATACCCGCTAGTGCCAAGTTTTTGTTGACAGAGCCACGTCAACAGGTTTTGGCTAAACCCTAATGCATTTTAACCAAAAGGTGACATTCTAGCGACGACTGCAGGTTGGAGACTAGTTCTAAAAATGTCATCAACATCAAAAAAAAAATTGGGACGGAAAAAGAATGAGGCCTACACGGTAAACCGTGACGAAGAATATGATTGATAGCGTCTAAACGATAGGCCATGAGTCCTGAACTCAAGAAGAACTAAGTCCCTAGAACTGAATCCTTGGATTTGAGCTTTGGTATTCACAATAGCTTCAACGTCAATTTTTTTTTTTAGCCAAATACCCATATTGTTAATAGATATAGTAAGTTGATTATTATTATTATTATTGGAGAAAAAGGAAGGAAAGCCTTATTTGAATTATTGAAGGGAGAAAAAATAAAAACCCTTATAGGCCCGAAGGCTGCCATAAGGCCTAAACGGTAAACCGTGACTGAGAATCTGATGACTGATAACGCCCACAAGTCATGAACTTGAGAAGAACTAAGTCCCTGGATTTCAGCTTTGGAACTCACAGTGACTATATTTTTGTATAGGGATTCGAACCCTTATAGCTATCCATTATAGCATACAAAATTATGGCCCAAAGGCCTTTAAGATTAACCATAAAGATTAAAGAAAATAGAGTTTTTGAAATCAAATATAACAAATAATTTGATTGAATGGACTTTGAGCTGATTGAAATGATGAGATCTGAGGTTGAAAACATGATATAATATAGTAATATATTATTATATATTATGTATATTTTATTGATTTAAATTTAAATTAATAAATATATTGTTTATTTTCTTTCTATATATAATATACAAATTATTTATATAATAATTTATAATATTCACGTTACATATACTATATTAACATCAGGCTTGAATATATATACCATGGATTTGATAATTTTTTGAAATGATGTAAGATTCAAGTGGCATGATAATAATGTAATAAATTCTGGTATCTCTTGGAAACTTGAGATAATGTGTCTGATAATTTTGAGAATTTTTTTTTAAAAAAACTCTCTTATTTGGTAAACTTAATCCATGTGGTGTGACCATTCAAAAAATTCATACCGCTCTTTTTTGTGAGTGTTTTTTCGTCAAAACTCTCTCGAAAAATGTGAAAAAAATACTTTGTGGTACCCGTAAAAATATAGCAATCATATGTTTTAGTCCAACATAACGTCTTTAATAAATAAATGAATCAATAAATATATAAATGGATAATTTTAATGCATATATTATACATCTAGCAGGTTCATCTCCAAACTTCTTTCAAAATTCTTCTCGAAAACTGAATTCACCATCAACAAACACCTTAATATCGCGGCCCGATTCAAATCCTACAAAAAAATGAAGAGGATACAAGCCACAATTATCGCAAGCCATGTTTACGATTGTAACAAATGATTATATGTTTTCCCGGGACAAGATTTCGAATAGGTCATTTATTGTCTTCCGTTTTTGCTTGTTCAAGCAAATTTTCAAAGGATGTCAAAATAGTTTACAACGTTGGTCTGCAAAGAAAACATATAGAAGTGTGAAAAATATATACATATGTAAAATTAAAATAATATAGCTAAAAAATATGTGAACACTGAATATAAAACAAAACAAAAAAATTCATACCCGTTTTGAAGGAGGGGCCACATCTTCCTCCCTTGGAGAAAAGAGAACAAAGAGAACGAATAACAAAGAATAGATACAAAAGAAGAGAAAATTTGAGATGAAAAAAAAAAAAAAAAAAAAAAAACTCATCTGCAAAAAGGATAAAGAACAGAGATCGAAGAGAAAAGATAAACAAAAGGAAAGGAAAAAAATGAAGCGAAAGTTTTATTCTGAAAGAAAAGAAGTAACAAAGAATTTTATTATGCCAAAAAACTTACAGAGACATAGACATAAACAAAGAACAGAATGAAGGCAAAGGAGAAGAAGTAATTGAGAGTTCTATTATACCAAGAAGCTTACACAGACATAGACATAAACAAAGAACAGAAAGTGAAAAAGAAAAAGAAACGAAGAGAATGGGGAAGAACTAAGAGACAGTTATATTTTGCCAAATAACCAAAAACAGAAAGAATCATAAACAATGAACAGAAAGCAAAGAAGGAAAATAAACAAAGGCAATGGGGAAGAACTATCGACAAAATTGTTGCCCACGATCCCTATTTTGAGCAGAGGGTTGATGGCCAATTCAAGAGTTTGATGGCATTTCTGTAAGTTTCGAGGCACCTTCAGACTTGAACACCTTGATGGGGGGGCTCTACTTGGCCAATTCCAAAGTTTGATGGCATTTTGGATTGCTAGAAAGGGGCAAGATGCACTTGTCATAGCCTTTTGGGCTTCTGATTTTTTTCAAGAGTCTGGATATGGCATGCCTTCTTTGGCTTGCCAGGGGGCAACAATGACATAAATGTGCTTGACAGGTCACCATTCCTAAACAATTTGCTTCGGGGTGAAGCATATGATATAACATTTGTTGTCAATAGGCATGAGTACAAACGTTACTATTTGTTGGCAGACGGGATGTATCCTCCGTGGAGTTGCTTCATCCAGACTATCCATAGGCCACAAGACCCGATGTAATCACATTATGCAACTTGTCAAGAGGCTTGCTGCAAGGATGTTGAGCGATGCTTTGGAGTGCTTCAAGCACGTTGGGCGATAATACAAAATCCTTCAAGGCACTAACATTTTGCAACTATCCAGGATATACTCATGGCTTGTGTCATTATGCATAATATGGTGATAGAAGATGAAGAAGGTACAGAGCTTGAGAATCTGTTTGAGCTACATCAAGGGATTCAGCCACAAAGAGGGTTGAACTTTGAGCAATTGATTCAAGGCACAATAGAATTAGAAGATCATCAGACTTATTTCTCATTGAGATCCGACCTTGTGATCCACATATGGGCATTGAAAGGAGCTGGTGCTCTTTGATTAATAAAGACTACAAAATTCATGGCACACCTGAATTTGGTTTTCTGGAGGGTCTCATAGACTCTTATAATCTGAATTCTCTTCGTGTACATGCTTGAGAGATGTAGCGTGAGCCTTGGATCATGACGGGATAACCCCTGTGTGGGCAGCTAATGATACAAATCATGTCATTTGAACCCTATCTTGACCCCACCTTGATTCTTTTCCATTTTCTTTCTCCAAACTCTATGCCCACAGATGCTTGATGGTTCTTTGGAGACATCTCTTCACCATTCAGCACTGTTTTCAAGCGTCACAAAAGTTGATGAACATGCCTTGGAGTTATGGGAAAAAGTCTGAGGCACACCAGTTGTCAATGCAATTTTCAAGCCAGTTTGACCCCGCCTTGATTTTGATCCATTTTGCTCTGGTTCCAAATTTCATAGAATTTGATACACATGCCTTAGTTTGTGAGTACACTTTCCTCGGAGTTATGGGCAAAAGTCTGAGGCACACCATAATCCAATGCATTTTTTAGGCCAATTTGACCCCCCCCCTTCATTCTTTTCCATTTTGTTCCTCCAAACTCAATTCCAACAGGTGGGTGATGGTTCTCTGCAAAGATAGCTTCCCCATTTACCTTTGGGTTCAAATTTCATGGAGTTCTATGAACATGCCACAAAGTTATGGGCAAAACTCTGACACACTAATTTTTCATGAAAAGCTTAGGCCAATTTGACCCCCCTTGAATTGCTTCCATTTTCTTCACCCAAACTCAATCCCAATAGATGGGTGATGGTTCTTTGGGAAGATAGCTTCCCCATATATCATGAAGCCCACAGCCAACCTCTCCAAGATGTCATTTCTTCATCACTTACAGATCTGGAATTTAAGAATGCGGGAGGTTCACAGAATGGCCCTCAGTTTTGTGATGGAGCATTGCAAACTATTGCTCAACAGCGATACCGCGTGAGCGTACGCTCACACAATGATGACGTGGCGTGAGCCTACGCTCACGCAGCTGATGTGGCGTGAGCCTGGTCCAGATCATGCCACGTCACCACAAAGAAGGTGGGCCTATAACCGTGGGGCCCCCAACCGCTGATTTCACCACATAAAGGTGAAACGGATGAAGGGTTTCGGGCTTTCCTGGAGTTCAACCTTCTGTTAACAGGAGCTTCATTTCCTAGAACTGAAATGAACGTTGTGTTAACACGAGGTTGTTTTCCTGGAACTAAAATCAACATCGTGTCAACAACATCGTGTCAACACGAGGTTGATTCGGAGAACGTCATATCAACCTCGTGTTAACACGATGACATTTTCTTAAAATCAACCTTGTGTCGGCACAAGGGGGATTTGGAAAACTCCAAGTAAACCTCGTGTTAACACGAGGTTGATTTGATCATCTGTCTATCTGAAGGTAGTTTCTTGTGCTTGCTAATAAAAACAGAATGACAAACCAATTCGACAAATGCATTGACCCACGCATAGCAAAGATGTTAGACGACATTCATTGAGAGACACTGGACTTGAACAGTCATTCCATTACAAGTTGTAGTCAAGGAAAACACAGATTTCGGAGTGTCAAGTGCATGCTTTCTATGGGCTTGTATCTCGCTGTAGAACTATGTTGACTTCGTTGAAACTCATAGTGGCTTGGTGAATGAAGAAGTCCCGCTTTGGATCACAAACCATCCTTCTCAAGAAGATGAAGTAAAGGTGTTTGCACGGTATGAACTTCCCTCTCTTTCCCAAACTACTTGAAAGCATACCAACAAAATCAGGACAGGTACAATTGGGAAAATTGGAAACAGTGATGTCGTACGTCTTGTCCTGCAGCGCAGATGCGGATGAGATCATGGTGAAGACCTGACCATACCCTGGATCAAGCACTTCCATTGTTCCCGCAACACGAGCGTGAAGCATTCTCACGGACTCGATTTTGCCATAGTGTTCTGCGGTTGGAGGGAATTGTCGAACCAGCTTCCCATTCCGTCTGGTTGGCCACAAGTGAGCGTCAGGCGGAGGTACCCGTGAACCGCTTGTACTTGAAGCACCTTTATGTGTAATGGAATGTCTGGCTAGGGAGAAACCCGCCTCTTCTAGCATTGCGATCTCTTAGTGAGTGAGACCTGTGCCCGTCTTCACAGGCCACACAGTTGGTGGAGTAGGCTTCATCACCACGGAGGGCCTCACTGTCCCACGCACACATCTCCTGCAATTGTCAGCGCAAAACCAGAACTTGTGGTTCTTTGCCTCTCCTTGGCCGTAAGGGAGAAACAAACCAGTGAATGTAGGAGCTGCAGTGCGTTCTTTCCCTCTTGATATTAATGATGTACATTTTTCATGATTGGTGGCCCTGATCGCCGTGCATTTCACACGCGATCCAGCACTTGTGCGTTCTATATGCCAAACCTCATCCAAGCACATGGACTATATTACATGCGACACCACGTTCTGGTCTTCAACCATTGCAGTGACTGTGCTTGATGCAGGGGTCCAGTCTGGGGCAGAATGGCCCTCACCTGTGGATGTTCCACAATTCCATCTCTGATCCAAGGGAACACGTGGCGTCGAGAAGTTGACCTTGTCCGCCCTATGGGAATCTGCATCCGATCCGGGAGGGGTATCCAATTTCCGTATGCAAAACCCGAATCTCTCTTCGCCTTCCAGATGGGGAACTCTTCCCACGAGAGGGGTGCCATCTGCACATATGCTCACTGCCCGCGCTATTTTGTTGGGATCCCCCAATCTTCTGGCTGCCCGCAACATCAACTCGCTCCTGTCTGGGCCTTTGCCTCCAAGGCCACCCCTCAAGAATGACCTGTATCTGGTTTGCTGCTGCAGAGCAAGGATAAGGTCATCGGCCGTAGCCGCATACAAATCTCTTCCTTTTTTGCCGGATTGCTGCAACCATGCATTGTGCACTGTCTCCGCTAGATTGCAAGACGGCATGTCCGCCATCTCCTCAATGGACATATGCTGCAAGGCAAAAAAACACAAAGCCGATATTATGATGGGACCCTGAAAGATATATCCAAAGCACCCAAATGAAGGTGAATGCAAACCACTCACCGTTGTCATGGCCGCTCCCCACTGTCGGTAACGGAAGTGCCAAAATGCGAACCAGTCTTCCAGTGCCCTCATGTTGTCCTCCGATGCCGCTCCAGATGAGTACCACCAGGCACGAATTGTCTGGAACAATGTATTCGCTTCCCCCATAGTTTTGGCGTCTTTGTACTGTTTGCACAGTTGACGATGCATACTCTGCATATCTGGCTTGATGTCTGCCTTTGTGTGTTTGTCCAGGGATTGTGTCCAATGAAAAAGACACGTACGTTCTCTTCCAGGCATTGGCACTTTTGGATCTCCCGTCCCGAATACAATGCGTACATTTTGGCGCCACACATTGTAAGGCAGTAACGTGGTACCCTACAGAACTTGCACACAAAAGTGTTACTGTATGGTGGTGTCACACCAGGCTTGAATGGATTCTCACTGACACCAACCCATTTGCTTTGGTTTTGCACACCCGACAATGCGAAGTGTCTGCATTTCATGTTCTCGCATTTTAGGTGCCCATTACAAACTGTTCGCCTGAATATGAGGTTGTCGTGGTTGTGAATATTGGAGGTTTTTGTGCGGCACCAAGGGTGCCCATCCTGCTTTTTGTCCATTCCTTCCATGAGACTGGAAATGCCCCCCACGCGACCAGGAGGAGGCAGCTCGAAAATAGTATTACCATCAAAAGATTCTGGCAAGAATGCCACCCTCTGAACATTGAAAGTGCTCCAGTCAATCCCCCTCAACTCACTCTTGAATCCTGTCATCCCACCCATGGCTTTCAGTTTAGGAATGACACTGGTGATCTCCTCCACATCTGCTTCCTGATGTGGACATGGCTGATCCACGGGCGGTATTTCACAGGCGTCATCGGAGGATGAGTCCGAAAGCTCAACTACAGTGTTAACGGTACTTGACTCCTTCTTGACAACCACGGGTGTTTTCTCCTGGGCCATTGATGTTGTCGTGCCAGGAGTAACGAACAATCCTGCAGTCTCCGAGGAGCAGTGAGCACCCTGTATCTGCCTGGAGTCACTCTCCATTGTGTGGTTGGTGCAGTATGCGAAGGTTTCTGGAACGCGTACTTGAGCAGTTTTCCATTGGCATCATACACTTCTCTTTCAAGGAATAGAGTTCCATTTTCCAACCGAAACTGCGTTGCGAGCACGTGTTCATGCACCACCGCAAAACCGTCATCTTCCACCTCGTAAGAAAAGGGGACAGGGTGGTCCTCACTGAAGAAGTCCGCGTCAAGGGAGCCCATGGGTTGGGAGGCCATCTGTCAATGTTGCTTCAAAACGCACAATTCACATTCCGACGTTGCTTCTGATTGCAGGTTGTACTAGAGCGGAGTTTTTTGGCTGTATAGAAGACGTCCTTACATACAATTGCAGGTATCGCTCCCACTTGCAGGTCTCCTAACGCGGTTCAGCACATCATAGAAATGTGTCCCCATGCGAACCAAATGGATGGTTGTAGAGTGCCCAAATGCGGAGTGGATAATCTCAGCCCTAATCAAAGAATCCAACTGTTTTATCACAGGTGCCCCACCAGTGCATTGGGCAACCAACTCAGCAAGATTGACTGACAGAGCCGCCATTTGCCTGTCATGTCAGAAATTCCAGATGAGATGCCCATTTACATTCAATTTTGATGGCACTTGCACCGCTGTACAACTGTACATACTTCACATTCCTCTGAAACATCCCAAAAGTTATAACTCAACAATGAACTTTTTCGGATGAGAGGTGGACCCGAACGAATTTCGGTGGATGAGAAAAAAATGATTTCCGGAGATATTCATAACGGTTAGATGGACACGTGTTCGCCATGCATGTGGAATGAGCATGTGGCACACAAGTCGTTCCGAGCAATCATCTTGGCGTGGAAGGTCTTGCGGTGAACCCACCGGAGCCCCCTTTTTTCCTTCTTCTCCTTATTGTCCTTGCAACCCTGGATTCTGTGGAGACGTTGACCACATCCTGATGGAGAAGAAAACGTCGAAGAACACTTTACTTCACATCAAACAAGCAAAGGGTACGCGCTAGGAGAGGATGAGGAAGGCGAGACGGGAACTTAGAATGGGAGAAGAAACCTCCAGCGGAGATGAGGACGAACGCCAAAACCCGATTCTGCAACCACTGTTTGGAGAGGAAGGTCTTGAAGTGATCCCGGAGGCGACCGAAGAGCAACCTCCAATAGAAGGGGGGGAGGACGAGGAAGTCAGCTAGGCTCGGGAGGAAACACTGCGAGTGGAGAACCAGGTCTTGAGAGAGCAGGGAGGAGAGATGGACACAGAAACCATGTCGTCTGCCGTTGTTTCGCACCACCGAGACCTCCTTGGAAGCATGTTGCCTCCAGACCTCATGGAAAAGTTGAATGCCTCAGGAGCATCATCAAGTGTAAAGAAGAAACCGGAGGTGACTATCAACCCTCTTTTTCCCTTTTTTGTTTTTGTTTGTTCCATGCTAATCAAAGAGGTCGACATCAACCTTGCGTCAACGCAAGGTTGATGTCGACCTCCAAAGTGTATGTTCTGGGCATGAAACGAGTGCAGATGCTACACTAACCTTGCGTTGACGCGAGGTTGATTCGTGTGCCTTTTTTGTTCATTCCCACCAACCCTAAACGTCTGGCAGCCATGGAACTGTTGAATGCTCCCGGTGCATCATCAAGTGCCAAGAAGAAACCCATAAGTTGCAATGTGCTTTTCCATCTGATTTTTTTGTTTGTTGAACACCAATCTGAGAGCTCGACATCAACCTTGCGTCAACGCAAGGTCGATGTCGACCTCCAAAGTGTATGTTTATAAAGGTGACATAAGCAGATTCAGCACTCGAATCAACCTTGCGTTGACGCGAGGCTGATTTTGATGCCACTCCCAGCATCCGAAGTCTCGCACCAAGAACCGCAAAGTAGGGAAAGTCGATTATCTCAAGACCCCAAAAGAACCATGCGTCAACGCAAAGCATTTAGTGGGTTCAATGGACTGTTGCGGTATGCATTTCAGACTAAGCTACATCCCCATCAATCAACCTTGCGTCAACGCAAGGTTGATCCATGGGAGCTCAATCTGTCACTCACAGGGATATTGATTATCTGCAGAGGAAAAGAAAAAGGAAATCCGTGGGGGGAGATGCGGCAGTGGCAGAAGGTGATGGTGAGGAAGAGTCATTTGAGGGACACTATGAAGACAAGGCCGAGGAGGTTATAGGTGGGCAGAAAGTGAACTCCTCGAAGGTGATTCTGTCGATGGAGGTTCCCGGCAGAAACCTGGTTATCCCACTATGCAGGATGATCTCCATGCCCGCGGTTCGACCCGCATTGAGGAACGACATCACGAAGTTGAAGAACGATTTTGTTTACGACTATGTCAAGGGATCTGCAGTGTTCTATGTATCCACTGTGAACACGAAAGGAGAGGAGTGTCTTGTAACATAGGACATAGAGCAAAGTTGGGATGCATGCTGGCGGGATGTAAACAGGGAGTTTGAGTTCAAGCTGTCCAAAAAGGCCTCCACAAAAGAGTTTATGGGAAAGATGTTTTTTGTCTGGGATAGGAACCATAGACTGTTTGCCTGGATGGATAACATTTCAAGCTTGCACTCGGACGAGATCAAATAGCACTGGAGCGTTGTTTCCATGGTACTCGACCACAAAGGACATGTCACGCAGATCTTGACAGCCATGCACGACATAAACAAGTAAGTTACCAACATTGTTCCCGTTCCGATTTGCGTTTGCACAATTAGAAATCATCTTATGAGTTGAAGGTTTTTCCAGGTCCAATGAAACCTCCCATGTGACGACAAATCTTTGCCACACTCTATTCCGTATCCAGAAGATAAGGCTGATGCCACTGGAGTCATTCACGAACGTGCTCAGTCCTCAACAAATGAATAGGTGTGCTGAAAAGAAGACAAGCACATGGTACAGCCTGACAAGGGAGGCTTTTCTTGATTACATGTACACGGTAAGCTTCTTGACATCTTTTTGATTGTTGTTACTGCAAATTTTATCAAGAAACGGCAGTGTTTGATTCTTTCTCCCTGTAATGTATGTAGCAAGAAATAGCAGAAACTGGTTTGAAGGCGAAAGCAGAGTACTATGCTTCCCACACAGAAGAGCAGAGGCAACTGGGCTTGAGGACATTATGGAATTCGAGATGAACAATCAAAGGAAGAACCTCATGAGTGCGTTCGACAAACAAATCCGCATAGTAGATCCAAGTCTTGGCACGGAATTTCTGGAACAGGTGAAAGCACATTATGACAAGTATGGCTCCAAGCCAGAGATGACCCAAGAGAAACTGCATCGCCTTTCCATTTCAATGGTGGACAATGCAACCAAAATCAGGTGGTTGGAGATCTGGAATTCCGATCCACTTGTGAGAGACACCAACATGTTCCCATCTCCTGAGAGGGACTCGAAGACACAAGCAATAAAAGTTGTTAGCGACCACACATTCGACCAGTGGCTACACAAAGCAACCTTCTGGAGCTAGGTAAGGTTTCCACAAAACCATTTTTAAATGCTTGTGCTGTTCCGTGCTCTCTCCACGATTCTTATGATCTTTCTTGCTGCAGTTTGGAAAAACGAGCGGTGGCTGCACTTGGGGAGTCAATGGCAGACTACAAAATCCAGATGGCTTGCCCCCGGATCACACTGGAGGCCTATATCAGGAGATGGAAGCTCGCTGTCTGGAACAACTGTTTCTTCAGGGAGTTCGAGAGAGACAAAGGAATCTCCAGGTCCTATGAATTCAAAAACCAGTACAATAGCGAGCAAGCAATGAAACGAGTGTTGTACAGGTGTGACCTCCAAGAAACAAATCTGGTACTTGAAGTGTATGTTTTTGTATTCTTGTGTCGTTTTTTCCATGTAGAACTGCGAATTTGGAGGTTTTGAGGGAGCTCTGAAGGCTCTGGACGTGCAGCCGAGCAACATTGCGTTAACGCAAGCTTGTATCCCGTTGTTTTGGTTTCACTTTCATGTACCTGGGGTATCCAATGATGTCATTTTTCTGCATGTGAAAGGGCGGCAAATCAACCTTGCGTCAACACAAGGTTGATGAAGGGCTAGGCTATGTAGGTTTTCCTGTGTTCTTGGACTGTTTTTTTGGTGGTTTCCAGTTCCAATGCTGCCAGGATGAACTGAAAGTCTGTTTGGAGTCTGTTTGAAATGTTGTTTAGAGCTTACACTGTACCAACAAACAGCCTTGCGTTGACGCAACGTTGTTTGACGGTATGGATTGCTAGAAATGTCCCGCAGAAATACCCCGATTTCCATACAATTGTAGGAAAGTTAAGGTTATCAAATACCATGGACAGGTGTTTCAGCAGAGGAATTCAACCTTGCGTCAACGCAAGGTTGAATATCCATACCAGCAGATCTTCGGATGGTTGTTTTCAAGCACTGTTTTCCATTTCATGTGTTAATGAAAACAACCTTGTGTTGACGCAATGTTGAATTCCGTTGTCAATCACTGTCTCTTTCAATGCTACATTATCATAGGTGTATCTGCCAATCTTCTTTGCGTCAACGCAAGGTTGATTGGGGTTCCATGTTGTGCATGAGATGTTTTAGGATAATGGGCTTTCCCTCTCGTAGGTGCTTGTTGAAAGTGCAGTTCTCCAAATTTGGTGTTTTCCATTTCAGCTCGAATCAACATTGCGTCAACGCAAGGTTGATTCGGGCTTTCAAACGTTAGTTTATCAGTGTTACTGACCTGCATGCCAATACCATTTTCGTGATCTGTGATCTATGTCCTGATCAGATCGATTGACTGTCTGGATTTTGGGTAAGTGTGTCATTCAGGTACATGTATCATGTCCTCATACCGGTAAAGTACCTTAGCGATGACCCAAACTTCATCTACTCATGGGCTGACCCCTCCAATGACAAGACAATGTACACGGCTGGTATTGCTAGAGACTGGAGCAGGGCGCACTTCAGAGATTGTGGGTGGTACCTCAATCTGCCAAAACAGGACACACCATTCGATGAAGTTGTTTTGAGAAACCTTAACGACAACGCCGCGGCACTTGCCCCACTAGCTGACAAAGACATTCAGGACAGAATCAGTGCTGCTCTGGCTGCAAAAGAGCCTGAGAAATCTGCTACTCCAAAACGGAAGGGGAAGATTGTCGAGGATCCGAAGGGGAAGGGGAAGAGTGCAGCTCCGCAGGAACAGAGCCTGTCAAAGGTCACTGAAAGACAGCCTTCTCCAACTAGGAGGGATAGGAGTACAGCAAAGTCGAGGGAGCAGCCTTTCGATGCGAGAGAACATCCATCCAGGGTTTTGGGCCAGTTCCATCGTAAGGTAGTGAATGAAAGTTTTCTGGCAATGATGGAATCCAGGAAGTCCACATTCAAAGGGGTGCCCTCGAAATCATGGGACATGCTTGTTTCGTTCCTCACTCAGGTAAGCACATATGTCTTAACTGTTGTGTGAATAATTTTGTTTTGGCAACTTGTTATGTGTCGCGCACCTCAATTCGGTAAGCTCCCCCTCAAGTCATAGTTACTCGCTTTGATGCGCGCGCCTGACTCCGAACCTGGCCGCCGGGCCAACTTGGAGCTTCAGCTGCTCACCGGGGCATAACGGTCCCCCTTTGTTCTCCCAAAGAACCCTCCACCGATTTGGAACCAGCGGGAATTCCCTTTGGTAGTTGGCAGTCCGGAACAGCTCCCCACTCTTTGATCGCTTTCCGGCTCGCTCGCTTACTCACTAGTTTTTGGTCACCAACGGGCTTGCACCGTTCTCAGGGTTACTACTCCCTATATATACTTATGTAGCTGTCCGCGGGGGTTTCACAACCAGCCATGCCATTTTATGGCGAACCACCACGAAAACCCTCGACTCCCGGTCAGGTGCAAGGCTCCACCTAGTGAGCGCCTCCGCTTCCCTGAGTGCCTTGGGCACTCAAGGGCGCTTCAGCCCCCTCATACCTATTGCTGCCGCTGCCCCCACCACAGGGGCAGCCCCTCATGTGTCCCGACCCCCTGCCCTCAAGGCAAAGGGCCGCGACACACACCCCTACCAACAGGGAGTCGATGTCCTCATCGACTTGTCCATTTTGTAGAAACGAACATCCAAGTTGTGGCGTCCCACATCAAGGAGTTTGTTTCCGTACCATGGCGTCCCATGGCAAAGAACCAAACCCCACACTTGACTCTACTCTCCACTAGCTAGTTCGGCCGACTTCCTCCAAGTCCCGGCCAAGGGTGGAGCCTCTCCAGCTCCTCCCAATGCACTCTTCTTGGCCTACTTCAAGGCCAAGGAATGATCCTCCCCGAGGATCGAATCGCCTTACTGCAACAACATTGCTTGCGACCGCTCATGATGCCGCTTTTGACATCACCTTGAGCAAGGGTTCACCTGGAACCCTCTTTGACTAGGAAGATAACCTTGAACCAACCGTGCGCCCCAATCACTACAATTGGGTCCGCCTTGGAATGCTGGCCTGAGGTACGGGAACACGCCGAAGCCGCACTACGACTTCGTCCCGAGGCTACACGATTATAGTACGTGAACGGAAGCATGTAGCTTCCGCGTTAGCCTGCACTACAAGGCAACCCCCTCGGTAGCGCAGTTATAGTACGCGCACGCGCCAGGTGCGCACTAGCACGTGAACTCCCAAAGAAGGCGCAAGTTTCTTTGCCTCTTGGATGGGGGTCACCCGATTTCGGCACTACGCAAACACACAATTAACCCAATTTACCTCTCCCACTTTTATAAGCTAGCATGCATTCTACACACTAGCCAACCATACCATGCATCACCATTCCAAACAAAATAGGACGCACAACATTTGGAAGCCATTTCATTTATAGCACGTTTTGTACAATACAAGTTTTTTTGCAATCGGCTTCCTAAGCTAGCTAAGCCGGGCTAAGCATGCATTTCCTCCCCCACGCTCCAAGGTTGATGTCCCCATCAATGCTTCTTCCGCTTTTGAGGCCGCCCTTCGAAAGCTGCAACCGCCTCGGGTGCGTTTCCCATTTCTGAGGCACGCACCCAAGATGCCTCCACATGATGATAGCCCTTCCATTTGACGAGATACTCCGTTTCTCGGTTCCTGAACCTCCTCGACTTAAGTATTGCCTCCACCTCGTACTCAGGTTCATTTTCATGATCCAACAGCATAGGTGGCGGACGCAACACTTGATGCCGATTCGGACGCGCTTCATCTTTGAAGTAAGGCTTCAAAAGGGAGACATGGAATACTGGGTGCACCTTGCTGTTTGCCGGCAGCTCCAATTCATACACATCCTCATTCATAACCTTCTGAATGCGAAAGGGTCCCGCATACGGAGGTACGAACTTCGGCCTCACTTCCGGAGGTAGTCGGAAATTCTTGATTTTCAACCAGACCTCTGTGCCTGCCTCAAACTTCATTTCCCTCCGCTTCCGATTTTCCGCCTAGTAGCATCAACAGAAGACAAGTACACTGTACAAAATCCCAATGCCTCGTCAAACACGTAGCCCTCCGCCATACTGCCCTCAGGCTTCGCCAAGTTTCGCACATACCCTTTAAAATCCTTCATTGCTCTCTCCACCGGGTACATCCACCGAGAAGCTACAGGTCCACACAAATCCACCTCATCCACCAAGTGGATAAGTAAATGTGTCATAACATCAAAAAATGAGGGTGGGAACTCTTTCTCCAGAAGACAAAGAGTCACTGCCACCTCCTTCTTCAATTCCTCATGCTCGGTGGGATCAATGAATTTTGCACAAAGCTTGCGAAACACACGGGACACTCTTAGTATGGCATTGCGAACCCCAGGCGCCATCAACCCACGTAGAGCAAGTGGGAGGATCTGTTGCATTAGCACGTGATAATCATGTGACTTCAATTGGCTCAACTTTTGTTTGACCACATGTTTTTTGAAAGCAGAGGCATAGCCAGTGGGTACTTTCAGATTCGTGATAATCTCCAGGAACACCCGCTGCTCTGGTTTTGTGAGCACATATGGCGCATCAGGCATTACTAATGTATCCACTCTGGTGGGATGGCGTCGTAACCAAAGAGGCTTTTGAATGCCCTGCAATTCCATATCGCGGCGAACTTGCATCGTGTCCTTCTCGCCGAAAATAGTCTTGATTATGTTCTCCGTCACGTTCTTCTCGCAATGCATGGTATCAAAAGTGTGGCGGATGATAAGATGCTGCACCATGTGGTCTAACAAATTAGGCACATTGCAATGCAGTCATGAATGATGTTTACAGCACAGGTTCAGTAAACAAACAATCATGCACAATGAAAAACCAATGCACTGTTTTGTTCCCAAACACATGTGTGGTAATCGCACCTCCCAGTAACGCAAGTCAAACAGAATGGACAATCGTTTTACGCCATGGAGCTTGGAAGGATCGTTTTGTGCGCCTACAGTCCCACCATCATCAATCCATTGTTTGTAATGTCGTGCACGCTCCTTGATTTCGGTGGCTGTCACTGTATGTGGAGCAGGTCTCATGTCTCGCGCCCCATTAAAAAGTCTGGATCTTCTATAGGCATGATTGTGGGGAAGATAGCGTCGATGCCCCTGGAATATCAATTTCTTACAAGCTGGGGAATATCTGGAATCGACTTGAGGTCCACATGCTGGACAAGCACAGTACCCTTGGTGAACCTGACCTGATAACAAGCCATAGGCGGGGAAGTCATGTATGGACCACATGAGGACTGCACGCATGTTAAAAGCCCGCTCTCCTTCAATGGCTGCCACATCCACGGCTGCAACTCCCACCCACAATGTCGTTAGCTCCTCCACTAGTGGTTGCAGGTAAACATCCACATTTTCACTTGTCATAGATTCCTTTCCAGGAATGAGGAGTGTTAACATGACAAAAAATTTCTTCGTTACCAACCATGGAGGTAGATTATAATTGAGCATCATGATGGGCCAGGTGGACCAAGAAGTGGATTTGGTGCCATAAGGATTGACCCCATCCAGTGCCAATCCAAGACGCAGATTTCTTGGATCTGAAGCAAAATCCGGCCATGTGTTGTCAATATGGCACCAAGCCTTACTGTCTGCAGCATGCCGGACCATGCCATCTGCACTTCTATGATTGTTGTGCCACTTCATGAGCTCTGCCAGCGTCTTAACTCGAAACATCCGTTTCAATCTAGGTATGAGAGGAAAGTATCGCAACACCTTCTTGGGCACCTTCCCACGGCCGTCCATGTATCGACGACTATGGCACTTGGGGCAATTAGCAGCCTTTTTGAGGTCTCCACGAAACAATACACATCCACGCTCACAGGCATGGATCTGTTTGTATCCTAGACCCATCATGGCGATCATATTTTTGCCTCATACTGCGATTTCGGCAAGGTGTTTTGTTTGGGCAAAATCTCCAGCCTCAACAATGAAAATAACTCATCCACAAATGCGTTGGTACATCTGTGAGTGGCGCAAGAATTGAGCAACATCAATGTGGCAGTCAATCGGTTGTGAACGCTCCCATCGTATAAGGGGATTTGGGACTCTCGCATGAGTTTTCCATGGTGAAGATCATTTGGCGCGCCTGCTTCTTCTCCGCCCATATTTTCCCCATCAGGCATTTCAGAGGGATTTGCGCCATTCTCAACAGCCTCATCATTGTCCAAGTGAAGGGCATTTGGGGCAGGTGTGGGATTCTCCCGGAGGGTATCTGATATTTCAAATGCATCTTGCACAGCACGGGCAATCTGGCCCCGTAGCCCATTGCCGTCTTGTCCATCCAAATTGACGTCGTTTGCAACACTCTCTAGGCTACATTCAGCCTCCACTTCAGAGTCGGATGTAATGTAGCCCTGTGAACGCAAATGAAATCATAAATTGGGATACGATGAACAGGCTTTTTTCAAAACTCCCAGATTATGAAATTTCATTTAAACACTGTCATGTAAGCAAACACTTTGTAGAATTGCACTAGTTCAATACAGGTGAATGCTACAAGTCTCCCCCGCACTTGCGAATCAGGAGACGAAATTGGTCGGCCACAGACTTCATTTCGAAGCAGCTTGTGGAGCTCAGACACAAACACAAATGAAAACTACTCTCATATAATACGGCAAAGTAGGAACACAGTTTTCATCGAAAAACAAAACAAACATACCCTTGTGATAGAGGGAGACATCCCCACATACAGACAGCTATCTGCACAGACCAACAAAGTGAAAGCTCTCAACAAATATGCCCAAGTGGGCAGTGCGTTGAAGGCATGACACATGGCAACAAACTGCCAAAAGCCCAAAATGCATATTGCCTTCACACATGGCAGTCAACAACGACCATGTAGTCATGACCCTGACTACATGACTCCAGTACAACCAATGGAAGAACACCACGTAGTTGAAATGTCCATGATCCACGGTCATGAAGTCATGGACATGACTACTCTGACGCACTACCGACTACATGACTCCATCACTACGACTCCATGACTCCAATACATCCAACGGAAGAACGACACGTAGTTCGGACTCCAGTCACTCCCACGACTGTCCAAAATGCGGACATGCGCGGGCGTGCTGCGAGCATGTCAGAGTGCGTGCGTCGTGCAAGGCGTACCGGGACTGTACACTGTCGAAGGTTTGGGTCCCTCCCATACTTTGTTAGGTGTTTTTTGGCCATCGGTAGAAACTGCGAGATCCCTCCATGGCATATTTTGCAGTTGCACAATATTTTGCGGTGCCCTTGTGCAATGGCATGCGCCTCCTCTAGTCGCCACAGTTTCTCATCTTTCCTGCGCACACGGAGTCGTTGAGCTGTTAGCCGAAACCCCGCTCTCGTTGTATACATTGTACTTACACAGGGGGTGTGCAAGGGTCTTTGCAGCTGATGTCAGACTGCCATGGTCAGGCCCTCCCCGTGCGGTCCTCTGACTGCGTATGAGAAGCTAAGGGAGACCTGCATTGCTCGCAACAAAGAGGTTGAGGCGGAGTTGTTTGGTTCGCACCCACTGTGAGTATACTGAGAGGCGGCTCACCCTAGTGTTGTGGCCTAAATCTCGCAGGAGAGCATTCCACCTCAACCGGAGTGCTCAACTGACCCGAATACTTTAGTTTGGGGTTGTCAGACATCGCATTGCAGGGGCTTGTCATTAGGGTTTTTTTTTTTAAATGTGAGAGGTCTACGGTTTAGCCTGAAATTGCCCGCATCCTTGTCTTTTGGGTTTACGAGTTTTTCTACATTCCCAGTGTTGGGATTGCATTGCTAAGTACACAGAATGATGGTTGTGAGGCGACGCCTGTCTCCACACTATCATGGCGCACCATGAAGAGAGCGGGATTGGTTAATTTCTTCATGGGGCGAGGATTGCAGGCTTCTTGCTCCGAAACCAAAGCGTGCTTGCCGTCGACCTCCACTACCCACGGGACCACCCAGACGCAGTGGAAGGCTAGAAACAATGGCCGACGAGGCACGACAGTATGTAGACGAAGACGAGGAGGAGGATTTGTTGTGTGTCCCTGCGGGCGAGCACACTGGCGATTCTAGCGAAGATATTCTTCGCCACCCAGCTCCTGCACCCTCGCTTCCCCAGAAACGCCCGTCGCCGGCAAAATCACCATCTGTAAGCACCTCCTCACTATGACGCCACATCTTCAGCATTTCTATGCATTCACATGCTCAGCATACCCATGAAGGAAGCATGCAAATGTACAGAACGTGTCTGAGACTTTCTTAGCATTCCAGGATGTAAATGCACTTCCCACACAGAAGAGGTTGAAAGGTGGAAGCCACAGAAAATCTGGCAGTGGACGTGGCACAACTTTGAATGCAATCACATTTGGAAAGTTCTCACTTTGGGAATTTCACATTGGGGAGATGGCATTGCTAGAAAAATTGGGATGTAGGAAGGAAGGGATGCCCGAGCATATAGGCAGTGAAACCCCACAATGGGATAGGAAATCAACCCCTTTTGCTATATCTTCATCGTGTACATAGTTTGGGTTAAAGTCAAAGGCTCTTACTAAGAGGTTGATACATAGTGATGTTTCTGTTTACAACTAAAATGCAATGTCCATTCAAATGAGTCCATCTACCCACTGATGCAAGTACTTGTATGCACGCTTTGATACAAGCATGCCAATGGTTTTTGAGGTCTCCCCACTAGGTAGGCTTTGGAATTGGCCATGTAGATTTGGCTCAGCCCCCACTTTTCTGAATGGGTAAACAGAAGTGTGGGGCACCTGATGAGTCTGAGGGGATGAGGACCTGCTCATAGGAGGATGAGTACAATCAAAGCTTTAAAATGGCAGGTGCACGGCGTTAATTTGTTCTAAGTTGCCATGATTTCATTTGAATGCTTTGATTGACTTTAATGTTTGAATTGGTTTTTATTCTGTGCAGGCCAGGAAGAGGCGAGCTTCCATCGAAGGCGCTGCAGCTGTGGTGGGCAGTCCATCGGGGCGGGGGTTGTTCAAACAAGTCAACCCTGCTACAAACAAGTCCCCAAGCGCAGAACGACCACCTCCACGACCTATTCCACAGTACCCTCCGTACACACATTACCCACATGCCTACCCCACCCCCGATCAGTATGGCGCTGCGGGCCCTTACAACCCGCACATCCAATACAAGCCCCCTCCAGGTGGTTACCCACAGCAGCCATATGCCCATTCTCCTCCACCTATTCCCCCTTACCTCCTAGACCCACATGCTTACCCGGCATCTACACGTCCACCATACGAACCTTTTGGGCCATACGGTGGGCGATACTGTCCCGCCCCCCATTCCCCATGGCAACCCCCAGCTGCCCCACCACCTGAGGTGGCAAAGGAAGAGACCCCTATGACCAAGAAGGAGCGAGCTAATGCTTTGAGGCGGGCGAACAGGCGTGCCAGGGCAGAGGCAATCCGAAACCATGATGCGCGAGACGAAGATGGACTCCCCCCTCAAGTGCTTCCGGTTGACAAAGCTGGAGAGCCCATTGGACCAGCACGCAATACCTGGCATGCAGCCCTCAAAGGCCAGATGTGGCGTTTGTGTGACATGTCAATGCATATTGCAGCGCAGGATGAATCTGTCATTGAAGAAATATATAGGATTCTAAACTCTACATTTGCGTACACGCCACGTGGTCTTGACTATGAGCACATGAGGAAGACACTTGGCATTGCCTTGAAAACCCAAAGACACGAGATCCATGCAATGTACAAGGCAGGCGAGGGGAGGCCTGCGCATCTGAAGGAAGCTCATTGGGACAGGCTGGTATCGTATTGGCAGACAGCAGGATTCAACGCAAAAAGTGCCCTCATGAAGGTTGCAAATTCATCAATCAAGAAGCCTTCAAAAACAGGACGTGGTGGGAAGGCATCTGTTGAGGCTCGGCTTGTAAGTTCACACACCAGCCTTTTTGCCCTCTTTGCCTTGGCTGATTGTTGTTTATAATGTGGGCAGAAGAGAGTAGAAAAGATTCTCAAGGACCTGGACCTGGATCCGCAAGTATTGACCCAGCTGGATAAATCTGACTTAGAGGCTGTAGTGTCTGAAGGCATGTCTGTTGCCATCAGATTGTCTGATGAAAATGAAGTTAGGCAGAGAACTTCCCTGAAGTTGTTTCCAGTCAGTGACATGGGGGTGGACATCTTGGATGACCTCAAGGGTCTACCCACAAGTTGGAAGTAGACTGAAATTTAAACTCAGGGCAGGAAGCCTACCTTTGAACAACAAACAGAAGCAGAGAGGAAAGGGAGAGTGCAATTGTCCGTAGTGTGGGCAATCTGAAGACAATATTCATTTTCTGATACACTGTCCGGGGTTCTCTCACCAAAGAGACGTTGTCTTCAATTCAATCAAGGGAATTGTGCCTGTACCCCTGTTTACCAACTTTGAAACTCTCGAGGCTGAGCCAAAAGCCGCGGCCCTCCTGAGGCCTAGTTTTGGGGCAAATCACACCCAGCAGATTGATGCTTGTGTGAAGGGTTTTCTAGAGGATATCTGGAAAACCCGGATTAAATCTTTATATGAAGGTAAGTCTTACTACCAACGTCAACCCCTGACTGAGGTAGGTTCTGTTCCTTTTGTTCCCGCTCAAACTGGGCGGGGGGTCAATGGCCAGAAGGCTACGGCAAACAACGTCTTATGAGTACAATGTATAATGGGGTGTCCATTTCCCCCATTTTACACCATGTTAGGAGGGAAGTACGAAGTGCCACCAGGCTTTGTCATTGAATTCTCCAAATTATGTCCCCGGCAATCAGGTTTTTCTTGAAGGGGTGTTGCCTGTGGAGTGAACTAAAGTGTTCATTCACCTTGTCGCAAGGTGCTTGAAGGCTTTTCTTTAAGGGGGGACCTGCCTTGGAGTACAGATCTGCTATATGGGTTGATAGCTCCAACCAGGCTAAGTCTCTAGAATCCATTCAAGTGGGGGTGCTTAAGGAGTGTATGTCAGCATGCTCCAAAACAGCCAATGTGGTTGTTCGGGGTGAGTTTGGCATTCCATCCTTAAGCTCCCGACGAGATGAATTCAAGGTCAGATGGTGGGGTCAGCTGCAACATATGCCCAACACCAGATATCCTAAGTTGATCGACTCTATATCTTGGAAACAGGACCGCCCTGTCAAACAGGCTAAGTCCTGGCAGAAGAGAGTAGAAAAGATTCTCAAGGACCTGGACCTGGATCCGCAAGTCTTGACCCTGCTGGATAAATCTGCCTTAGAGGCTGTAGTGTCTGAAGCCATGTTTGTTGCCATGAGATTGTCTGATGAAATGAAGTTAGGCAGAGAACTTCCCTGAACTTCTTTCTAGTCAGTGACATGGGGGTGGACATCTTGGATGACCTCAAGGGTCTACCCACTCTCGGCACTAGACTGAAATTTAAACTCAGGGCAGGAAGCAAGCCTACCTTTGAACAGCAAACAGAAGCAGAGAGGAAAGGAGAGTGCAATTGTCCGTTGTGTGGGCAATCTGAAGACAGTATTCATTTTCTGATACACTGTCCGGGGTTCTCTCACCAAAGAGACGCTGTCTTCAATTCAATCAAGGGAATTGTGCCTGTACCCCTGTTCACCAACTTTGAAAGTTGAGAGGCTGAGCCAAAAGCCCAGGCCTTCCTGAGGCCTAGTTTTTGGGCAAATCACACACAACAGATTGATGCTTGTGTGAAGGGTTTTCTAGAGGATATCTGGAAAACCCGGATTATTGGATTACTAGAAAACCCGGATTACCCGAACCTGGCAAAGTTGTGAAGTGGGTGGGGTCCTCATTTTACATACCAATCTGTAAGTGTGGATAGAGGAGGGTCTGATCAGAGTTGTCGTGCAATGATGATGTCAGGGCAGTATTTGAAACTGCAATAGTGAGAGTGAGTGTGAGTGTTAACATGACTTTTTGTGGTCATTAACATAGGGTAGTGTTGTGCTGGTGATTACTCTTCTGCATTAGCTGCATTTGTCACTCAGCTCTCTGTATTACTGCAGACATAGTGACTAGGTTAGTGGGCGCGGGGATACCAATATTGGTTGCATCCCAACAGTATGTCTGACAAACCTCTGTTCAATCACTGTTGTCACAGAATGGTATGTCGCTCGTCAGGTTGACCATGCTAGCATACTGAGCTGGTACATGACAAATGCAGGCAAAGGAGCGAGGCCGAAGTCCATCGTTGCATGAAATCCAGGAAGGTTCAGTAAGCAGAACATTGACCAGCGAGCGGATGGTGAGATCCACGTGATCATTCTTTCTCCCATTTTTTGTCGATTATTTTGTTCTAGGCATTTTCCCTACCAACGGCATGATGTTCTCATGTTGTTCATGGACTTGCGTGGACCTGGCAGGAGGGGACCTCTGGGTATTCAGCAATTGCTCGCAAAGTGGAGGATATGGAAAGAGCACAGGGTGCACAACACAAAGATATGATGGATTTGAAGGCTACAATATCGCATGTGATGATGTACCAGAAGGCCATGGCTGAGAAATTTGGGATCAGCATTTCCTCACCTGCCTTAGTGGGCTCATCCATAGCAAACAGCTCGTGCATCGCTGGCCCTTCAGCCTCAAGACGTCTGGAGGACAGGTTTGACTTGCCTGGCATGTCACCAGGTAACGTCACTCCCGTTGATGCATTCGAGGATGATGTGCAGGTGGAGCATGTTGGCCCAGGTGGAGGGGACGACACCCCTACCAAGGAACTTACGCGTCCTCGTGCAGTTCTGTCACACTGTGCGGTAGTGGAGGCGCATGCAGAACTCCGGCCTGCTGCTGTCGCGGTGGGGGCATCTGAGACAACCCTGGACATTGACCTTGTTTCCCCGCGGGCAGATATTACCCAGCAACCCACGGTTGTCACTTCCACTCCCAACCTTCAATTAATGTCGGAGAATGTCGTGCACACAATAGTGGAGAAGGGCAAGCATTTGCTCATCCTAGATATTAATGGATTGCTGTGTGAGTGCGTCCATGTCGGGAGCGGTAATGCGTTTGTGGTTCCAAATGGCCTTGAGCACAAATTATGTGGTAGCAAGATGGTCGTTGTAAGGCCTGGTTGCAAAGCTTTTTTGGACAAGTGTTTCGAACACTTTGAAGTGGCAGCATGGTCTTGTATGCAACCACGTAACTTCCTACCCACAGTGGACTGGCTTTTCCATGGGCACCGTGACCTTGCATTCAAGTGGGATGGGGGATATTGTGAGCAGTCCACTGACATGGATGGGAGCCTGCCCATGAAACCACGGTTTCTGAAGAACCTATCTACAGTGTGGCGGGACAACTGTGTCTGGAATCCTGAAACCACTCTTCTTGTTGACGACACACCGCACAAGGGGTCAAAAAATCCAGCATACAGCGCCATTTTCCCACTGCCTTGGAGAAGTCGTTCTGTAGAGGCGCACAATGATAATTTCCTTCTGACCAGCTTATGGCCCTTCTTGGAGGGGGCAGCTAAGGCTCCGAGCATTCCAGAATATCTCAAAGGGCAACCCACATTTGGGCAACAAGCTATCAGCCCTCGAGCCATTCAGCCTCGCCAGGTAACATACTTTGTAGTGTGGTACACAGTGCCAGACATTAGAGGCATTTTTGTGTGACTCCCTTGTGCCATTGCCAGCCTCATTTGTGCTTAAGTTGTGGCAGTAAAACATGTTGTGATAGAGTTTGTCAAATTACTGTCGCAGTGTCAACTGTAGGCATTGACAGTTTGGGTGCATCTTATTGTGTTAGTGTAATTTGAGTCCCCAGTGTAGATAATATACATTTTTGGTGCTTGTTGGTTGGTTGTAGGTGCTTGGCCACGAACGAGGCCCCCCAAATCAAAGGGCAGCACACCTTCACCCTTTGAGGAAGCCGACACCACTGATCCCTGATTCGCAGAATGGGGTAAGTGTATGCATCTGCTATTCTCCCCTTCCCGACCTGGATAGACAAATTGTTATTAGCTCCTTGTAGACCTTGTAGACACAATACGTTCCACGATCCATGTTCCACAATTCTCATGCAATCTGCCATGTTTGGGCTGGGATGGCAGTTCGTGGTGGGAGACCATGTCAAGCTCATAGACACTGTTTCGCGATCAACAGCCGGATCTGGCCGCATTGCTGGTCTCCAAGGGATGGAGGTGAGTGAAGGGTATCCTGTTGTGCCAGAAGGCTATGTGGCCATCCACATTGATGATGTCCGCATTCCCAATGCCCCTCTACCATATCACAACAAATCCATGAAGCCTCATCACACTGAGTTGGGAGACACTGTAGGTTACATTACTGTGTGGAGTGACAAACTAGTGAAGACCTTGCAGACAAAGAGATGAGGCAGGTCGGCTAGCATCGTGGATTTCTTGGGGATTTCCACCTGTGCCTCATCCGGATTTGGCAACTACGGTAACTTATAGTAGTGACAGTTTCTCTGAATTGACTGTCCAATTTTGATAGCAATCACATGTTGGATTTTCTCATGCATGTTGTTGCAAACTTATGCCTCATTAATGAGCAATGTGGTGGTAGGTGGTATGTCCCCATTGCACACACTATGGTTGGTTATGTTGTTGCTGTTCATATGTGGTTGATAATGGTGATGCTGGATGGTGATGTTGCTGCTATTGTGGTCTTTCAGAATTACGTCTGTGCCACTTCTGTGCCTAAAGTCTTGCTGTATACATGATTGTGATGTTGTATGGCACATGCACGTGGCACCCTATTGGCTGCCTCTGTGGCATATCCACGTGTCCGTCTAGAGTCATAACCATGAGTACCGAACCCAATATGATACGTGTATGAGCATATTACATTCCGACACGTGACCCCCTAAGGTCCCCGCGCAGTTGGTCCTATGACTCCATATGCAGAACGTCCAGTCAAATGTATGTCTACGAAGCAGCACGTGAGGTTTAGAGGATCGTGCACGTGGCACCACCTGGGACTACAACGTCCTCATGGAATCCCCTGTTCATGGAATATACCGTACTGCGCCAGTCGTAGGTATGACTGGCAAGAATCCACCACAGCTCTCGAAAGTCCAGCACGTGGGCACACACGAACGTGGCATATGGTGTCCCTAGATGCTGCCACGTGTTGACCCCAAATTTCCCCCCATGAAGACATACATGTGACTGCGAAGCCCCGTCCCCCACAGTGACACGTGGCAATGATATGTCGCACCACGCGTTTCTTCTATGACGCGACACGTGCTGTCGTTTAATTCCCTTGTCCGCTGTCATAGCTGGCAGTGAGGGCTGGCGTCGCAGTCTGACACGTGGCATGTTCTGTAGCCACCACGTGTCTGTCTGACACCGCGGCTGACATGGACTACACTGTCCGTTCAGTCATTCAGTAATGCCAGCGTGTATGACTACCCCCACAGCTGCTCTGGCGCCACGTGACAGCCAGCCTGGAGAGTCATATCTGCCATGTCACAACTGACTAGGTCTTTACGTCTTCAGAGTCAAGAAGTCGTAAATGGCTTCCATGACTGCATTTGCAGTCATAACACAGAGACGTAAAAGCCGCTTTTTGTTGTAGTGCACCTATCAGATCATAGGCTTGTTAGATATTAAGCTGTTGTTATCACTACCTTATGTTGTAATTCCTGAGCACCCCCTCTGCTCACATTTATTCTTTCAATATGCCACAACAAAGTGTTGGCCTCTCATCATCTCACAACGCTATACCCTTACTGGCTTCACTCACAAATCTCCATCTCTCATCCTCCACAACTTCAGACTCATCTTGTACTATATTTTTTCCAAATAAGCACCCCCAACAAGCTTCTCCATCTCGTAACAAAACGCCTCCTTAGGTGTCATATATCTGCCATATCTACACCCTCACATTTTCAGCCCCCTACCTCATCAATTCTTGTGATATCAAATCAATCACACGGTCTCTTCATCACCCCCTCTAGCATCCTATTCCTGACAGCCATTTCTCCTCAACCTTCCCACCCTCTCAGCTGCCAAGCATCTACCACAATCCAGATCCACTTACCATCACCCAACCCTGCCACCACTCCACACTATACCTCTATCCCACTATCTATATCAAGGCCCACCAAACTCATTCATCCATGGATGTCGTCCACTTATCCTCTTTCCCCCACTTTAGTTAATTATATACTCTCTACCCACCATACACCCATATTAAATTTTTATCCCCATTATGAGAGCTCATGTACAACAAACCTCCTACATGATCCCCAGACGAACCCACACACTAACCCACAGGCAATACCTTCCCCCATACATACACAAGCAACTAGCTCCACTAGTACCCACTTTGCTAACACCAACTCTACCCCTCCTCATACACTTTCTCCACAACTACCCCCACGCACCCCCACCCCTCACCCCCTCAAAATCCAACTTATAACCCACTGCCCACATGGATGATATCACCAGAGATCCCTTGCATCCAAACACTCCTATCACCATCCACCATCCCACTTTCAGTCCTATCTACTTGCCTATGAAACACTTACACTACTTCGCTGCGGCAACATTCACCCAAACCCAAGCCCCTATACCATCACTAGCATCATCAACAAGCTTCCAAAGGATCATAAAGACAGATATGAATTATACTTCCAAACAGACACTGTCATGCTCGTGCCTGCATATCAACACCTTAGTGACCACTTCTCTCCCTTTCTCCCTAACCATCCTACCAATAACCGTAAACCCACGCACTCAATTGCGACCTTTGGGCTCCCTACCGGCAAACACCCATCCCTAGTCACTGCCACCCATAAACTTAGCACATACCCCCCACAACACCTACTACTCTCACTAATCGTTGTCATCTCTCCAATCCCCTCAATATGCAATGATTACTTTAACCCAACCAGACATACACATACGTTTGCTACTACACCAACTGCATGAGCTACCCACACTACCTCACAGATACCTAGCACCCCCACACTACCTACACAATCTCCACGTATCTCTTGACCTACTACAAGCCAAACCCAGAGTAGTTCACAAGATTCTTGGCGAACACCTAGCACACCCAGCTGCTACCTTACACGAGCTAGATACTCTCACCAACAAATTCCCATTCATTTCCAAAAATATTCTCACTGCAACCCTCCATGCCAAGACAGACATCCCTGGATATCAACTCCCTCCCATGATACCGCCACCAGTCATTACACCTTGCTTGCCCAGCCACACCAATGACCCACCTCCAACACCCCCTAGACCCAACAGTCCCCCACATGCCCCCTCCTCCCAGCAAGCACACGCACTCAACATACTCACCTGGAATGTAGGGTCACTTGCTACCAGCATTCAAAGCTTTATCCATCTAATGGACTCTACACCTCCGCATATCATTCTATTACAAGAAACTAAACTCAACACACACGGCCCTAACAGCTCCTACATCAACAATCTCCTTCCAGTCTACTATTTGCTATATGACAGTTCTTTCACAGCCGCACAATGCCTACTTAGACGCTCCGCGCCATATCATCCCACTCGGGGCGGAGTGGCTTTTGGTATCCTTCGTACACATCACTCCCCTAGCACCACGGTCAAAATACCTGTTGCTCTCTCCCTCCGATCACACCTTCAAATCATCAAGCTACACCTCCCCGCTATCCCTCCCATTATTCTTACCCACTTGTACATGCCCTCACATGCCAAAGATCTCCCCCTGATCCCTGATATCCTACTCACCATCTCTAACACACTCACACAACCCTCCAACCAATCCCAACACTACATCCTAGTAGGCGATTTCAACAGGGACATTGCCCTCATGGGCCACACATACAATGGTGTTCACAAACCTCCATCAACCATTGACCATGAATGGGCAAAATTCACTTACTCACACCACCTCCGTTATATACCGGCCGATCACCATTACTCCAAACAAGGTGGACTTAACTACTCATCCCTCAGTCTTCTTGATGGTTTCTACTTCAAGACACAAAATGACATCCCCTCATACCTCAACAGTCATGTACACATTAATAGTTTATGCAACTCATACCATTATCCCGTCTCAGTCACCATCCCAGCATCCATCATCCCCTTTCGACCTATCCCACCCATACATGTTCCACCGCCGCAATCTAGAATCTTATCCCCACTTCCCCACAATAACATAATCGTCTTTCTAAAACACTTCCAGCCAATATCCTTACACCTCATGCTAAGACTCTCCAATATACTCTCCGAAGCAAACCTCGCGCAGTCCCCTGACAAAGCATGGAACGACGCCGAGACCATACTCACAACTTCAATGCAAAAAATGACCAAAAGTGTGATTACCACCTGCTCTACCCCCCCTGAAATCCCACAAACTGCACGCTCAAAACAAAATGGTGGCTACCTTACCCGTACTCAAAAACGTATATGGACATCACATCTTAACACATACCACACGATCAGGCGTGCCCTCGCTATTATATCCGCCACTACCCCCATTCACCAGGGGAACAACTGGACATCGGACCCACGTATCACTTGCCTAAATACCTTAACAACGTGTCAAGTACTCATGCCACCACCTGCCAATCTTCAAGATATTCCAAAATGGACAGCTGCTCTCTCCAAAGTTGGCAGAGATGCCAAAAAAGCCGCTTACAATATTACCAAACAAAAAGCCGTCGACAATCACAAAAAATTCGTCTCCTCTTTTAACCAATTGCTACGCGACCACCCCAAAAAAGCTCACAAAGCCATCTTTAACCCTGCCCTCAACCCACCCATCGACTGTCTCAAACACAGACACAACCACTTGCTAACCAATCCAACAGACATCAACCAAGAAATATGGTCACAAACATCAACATACACACCTGCAGTTCCAAACTACTTACATCCCCGTCTCCACTCTGCCAATTGCATGTGTAAAGCTAAACACTATCTGTGGCATGATATAGATGGCTTCTCGATTGACAATAGAGGATCCCTAACGGATCGCATCATAGACCTATTCACAATTGATCTTTACGAATCATGTCTAAAAAAACTATCAAAATCGAAAGCCCCGGGCCCCGATCTTATACCCAATGCTATACTTCAAGCATTAAACCCTCAACTTCACTACCTCATTTTTAAATTTTTTCAACTCTGTTACAAACTAAAACAAATCCCACACTCCTGGAAACACAGCCAGACCATTCTACTCTTCAAAAAAGGTGATCCTACAGATCTCAGTAATTACAGACCCATAGCACTGGCCAACACCATATACAAGCTATTCACCAGTACGCTCACCACAATGCTATCAAGATATGGCGAGCAACACCAAATTCTCAGTGACCCCCAAGAAGGATTCCGAGCTACACGTAGTACAACACGACAAATACAATATGTTTTCTCCGCACTTGAAGATGCTAAACTTACAAAACAAGACATCTATCTTCTATATATCGATTTAAAAATGCCTTCGGCTCCATAGACCATGCCAGATTACTTGCTATCATGCTTGATCTTGGGTACCCCACCGATGCCGTCCAACTAATAGGAAACATCTACACAAACAACACTACTGAATACTTTGGCACATACTATGGCTCCACCCCGCCTATCCCCATCCTTCGTGGAACTATCCAGGGTGACATCTTAAGCCCCTACCTATTCATTATCTTCCTAGAACCCCTACTTCGATGGCTAGCTCGAGGCAAGCTTGGCTATCACTACAAAACCTCCTCAAGTGACATCTCAGCTGCAGCATATGCAGACGACCTAGCCATCCTGGCACATAAACCACAACACCTCTACCGACAAGTTAATAAACTACTCAGATTCAACCTATGGTCAGGCATGGAACTTAGCTTACACAAGTGCGCCATCACAGCCGCCACACATCATAGTCGTCTCACCAAAACTGCCATAGCCTCACATTGTAAACTCTATGTACACTACCAAAACACACCCTTCCCCTTCCTAGGACCAGACGAGCCATACACTTACTTAGGCATACAACTCGTTCCCTCCCTTATTTGGCATATCCAAAAAGAATCTACATCATCCAAACTCACTACCAAAAGTATTGCTCTGCTCAAATCCCCAATTATCATTCGACCAAAACTATCAATCATTCAATCAGTACTACAAACACAAATTCAATACTCGTTCCACGCCGCGCCCTTCTTCGTATCAGACATCAAAAAACTTGATAAAAGTATTATCCAGCTAACAAAACGTGTATGTGGTCTACCAACTAACACCCCCAATGCCCTCACACAACTACCTACGGACCACTACGGCATTGGTTCGAGCCCATTAATCATCTCATATGCTCGCACATTAGGCACCCAATTAAAAGAAGCACTCAACGATCCTGGGCGTCTAGGTATCATTTATCAGGGACTTCTCAAATACCTTGCATCTAAATACAATGGCCTATACTCATTAGCATCCCTGCACCCACAAGCCTGCCTACACTCCCCCACTGCACGCACACTACTTATCCTGCGCCAAATGAAAATTAGCATACAAACTGATCTGCCTGACTATCCTAACACCTCATCACCCTTAGAACGCGCATGGCTTACAAGCCCTTCTCTACCACAATTTGACATTTCTTATCCCAAACAAAAGGTCCTCATCCTCACATATTTCAAAGAACGACACATCACCTCCCTCACCCAACTTACTACTGCCACTGGCCATAGACTTTTAAAACCTAGCAAATTCACTCTTAAATTCTCCCGAGCCACGACCAAAACCAATTGCTACCTACATCATCTTCGTACCCTCTTCTGCCATCCCTCGACCGCTTGCACTCTACAATGTGACCTCCCATGCCTCTATTATCCGCATACGGCTCAAGACCTGCTCCCCCAGTACCGTTCTACCCCTACTACCTCCATCTACCAAACACTCAAAACGGCATATGCCACCAATACCCAAACAAACATAGAATCTGATTTCTCCTCTCAAGTAACTACCACACAATACCCTGAACCTATCCGCCACTTGCATACGCCATCCAACCCCTCACCTACTATGCAAGGATCCCACCCCCCCCCTAACCACCGCACCATCCACCCCATCTTCACCACAATACGACCACAATAACAATGCTTACATCATTGAAGCTATACTAGGAGTTAAAACCCAAACATCCATTGATGCCTTTGGAGCCACCTGCATTGATACATACTATCACTGTCAATGGGTACGCTTCCGCAGACAACACATGGCAGATAGAAGACGACCTCTTCGGCCTACACGACGATTGCGACCCCGAACACAATCTTGCCCTCCTCACCACCTTCCATAAACAAACCAACACCAACTATCTAACACACATGCACCAACAACACACCACTCCCGCCCAACCTACAGATAACAGATATATACACCAACCACTCTATACCCCCAACGTGCACATCTGCATAACTGAATGTAATCCTGACAAAGATGTCAAGCATGATCAACCTCTAATCCACATGGGCCCCCGCCTTTCCAACATTTACGCTCAACATGGCCGCTTCATTAGCCTCATCCCCAATACAAGACTAACGTGGCTCTGGGAGAAATACTCTACTACTACCTCATCCCCACAATCGCTACAACCCCCGAAACAAGACTTTGCTACCGAATTATATTGTTGATCGCTACCTCAAAGACACTCCCCCCAAGAAACCGCAGTCCCTCACTCAATTGGAAACAGCATGTGCGCACCATACTATACCCCAAGATATTCTCTCTTTACTTATCAACACATTCCAGCTTACTCACTCATATTACTCCAACCCATTGACATGCCTTATGGCATTGCCCACATTCTCTAGCCCGCACCACAGAGACTGTATCTTTGGAGCCACTGGTATTGCCACCCAGCACACAATGGGAAGGCCGGGGCCTTGCCCACCCTCCACCTGGTTCTCCTTCTCACGAAGCTCTTCAATAGGCAAAACTTGTTGCACACTCCTCTCCTACTGCATCCACAATCCTCATCGTCACACAACAAAACACTCCTAATATCTCTCATCCTCTTCTACAACTCCCAGAAGGGGTCAATCTACTCGCCACGATTGACCCAAACCAACTTAAGTATATTCACACCCCTCCTCTTCCCAAATATCTCAAACGGAAGGAACCCACCCTAACCCTGATTCTTCACATCCAAAACCCCCGGCATACAGCCATACCGCCATCTTTCTTTTCTCAGCTCGAACAATTGCTCACCATCACTCATAAACTAAAGGCCACCATCCATTATCCAAACATTATCTCCCACACCCATACACCCACCACATGGTCCCGGATCAAAACCAACAAAGCTTGGAACATTGCAACGCCCTTTCCAGGTCACGCCAACAACACCTCTACCCCCAATCCCTGCAATATATCAACAAAACACCATCCCCAAATACCCACTGGCCAATTCACATTACACTGACGGATCCCTCACCAAACCTAATGCAGGGTATGGAATCTACCACGCCGGCACCAGTCAAGGCATTGCCTTCAGGCTCCCTGGCCTTGCCACCATCCTCCGGGCTGAGCTCATGGCCATTTATGACGCCCTCTCTCTACTTGACACCTTCCCCCCCCCACACTACATCTTCACCGACAGCCTTACCTCACTATTCCTCATTTGCAACCACATCTCCCACCCCTCTGCCCATCATCATCACCCCGACCGCAACCTCATTGCCGCTATTGTCGAGCGGGCCATCTCCCTAGGCCACCCAGTCCATACACTCAAAGTCCATTTGCATACTGGCATCCATGGTAATGAAGAAGCAGACCTACTCGCCCAACTCGGCGCCTCCCAACCCATAATTGAACCCTCGATTGACCCTATTCACATCGCCCACACCCATCATTCTGGTTCATACACCCCGTTCCGGACCCCCCTGTACCCAGACCAGTCCGAAACCTCCTGACCACTCTGACCAGAGAAGCAAATAAACAAGCGGCAACCTCCATCAGCCATACCAAAGTACACATCCAAAAATGGACTCAATCCAATGTTCTGCACCATAAACTCTCCAATCATTTCTGGCTAACCAAAGCCACCACCGACGCACAAATCCGACAAACACGCAAATTCCGATATGCCCAATACATGGGCCACCAACGCAAACACATCTTCTGGCCACATCTGTTCCCATCCCCATACTGCTCGTTATGTGCAACCACCCACCAAGCTCGTGACACTTGGCCACATCTCCTCAGCCAATGTACACACCCAGTTATACATGGCTTGCATATCACGCGTCATAACCAGGCAGTCTGGCACCTCCATAAGCTCTTTCTAAAACGTGCTGAAACCCGTTGGTTCTTGCTCATGAATGCAGGCACCTACCAGGGACGGCCACCCGACCACACAGTACCACCATGGCTACTACCATGCATATGTACCCGATCACCATGCTCGTGCCCCGCTCGACTTTGCCCGGACATACTCCTCGTCCAAGGTCTACCTATCAACACTTTACCCCCCACCTTACCATCCCCACAACTCACCATCCATTTCATTGAATTCACATTTTGCCATGATCGTTATCCAAACGATTCAATCTTAGAAAAACGTCAAAAATATGCCCCGCTTATCCTTGCACTCCGAAGGCGTGGCTGGAAAACCGGCCCGTTAACTGTCATCATAGCCGGCACTCGAGGTGGCATTCATAACACCAGTATCACGGACATACATGATAACTTCCAAATTCCCATTCTTCCCATCCACAAATGTTTCAAAGAAATCCATCTCACGACACTCCGTTCACTCACAACTATTATCACCAACAAACGCCAACTGGAATCCGGCACTTCAAACGCACCTTAGGTCCCCCAGGATACCCCTGGGTACCTAGGAATACCCTCGCCCCCTCTATTCTTAGTGGTCACCTGGTGTCCCCCTGGACACTTTTTTTGTTATAGGGCCCACCCCCGAAAGGGGGCAGTAGCCGCAAGGTGAAGTGGCTCTTAGTTATGCCGGCCTCGGCCGGAGTCTTCTCTCTCTGACCCCACCTGCGAGCCTGTGGAGGATGATGTAATCTTCAATTACATGGACTCGGGTCGGACTACGAAAAGGTCGACTGGTGTCCCTTGGAGAGGTGCACGGGAGAAATCCCCAGCTTTCATGCAGACTTTGGTGGAGACATGCAGCCGTCACGGTGGACGAGTGGTTGACTTGTCTATGGGAACATGTGGGGCCCTGAACATTGTGTTTGAAATGTGGGCAATGAGCTTAGGGAAGCCCTGTTTTGATTTCTCGTTCATCTTCGATTTGCAGGTGCACTTTTCATGCATGTAAAAGCGCCGGAAGGCACTTCTTCGGCATGGAGGCTGATACGGAGCTCTTCTCAAGCGAGCTTCATCAGCATGAGTCGGGCACTACTTCTGCCCCATCCACGGAGGGACTTCTTGAGGAGCCCGAAGCGCCTGACGAGGATCTCGACGTGGACTCCGATTTTGAGTGTGAGTAAGTTCGGCTCTAGTCGTGCAAAATATGTTGCATTTCCTTGTGTCATTCCCGTTCGACAGATGGTTGCTTACATTGTCTATTTCTGGATGATAACATCTACCACCATTCCTCTTCTTGCTTTCCAGAGTTCGGCACCAGTCATTGAATACGCAGACACCTTTCGGTTTCCAAGGATACTACATGTCCCCGAGTCCCCCTAGAGCTTACCGCTTTCCGGTTTACACGGAAGCTTGCGCACGGGTGTTGTCCCAACAAACAATGTATTCGCCTCTCCATGGGGGTCGCGAAAAAAAAAAACGTTGTGGATGGGCTGCTGTGTTCATAGATGAATTGCTGCAGACTCTGGAAGTATTTCCTCTGAAACCTCCAATAGTTCTTGAGGTTCAAGTACCGAGACTTAATAAAATGTGTTTTGGTTTGCTTCCATCCCCAAACTGTTTTCAAGTTTCTTCACGCGTTCCCGTAAGTACAGTTAGGGATTGCCTGGGGTAGGTCTTCAGATTCCGGCATTGAAAAATGTTTGTGGGTTGGAATGAATGAACTACTTTGCAAAAAAAAGGGTTTGTTGTTAATATTCAATTCTCTAGCGGGCGATCTCCTCATTCAAAAATCATGTCCTCGATCCTAAACCATCCACAAACCTACCATTGTTCTCGGTCGGAAAGAATATTCATGTGGGGGCGATGAAGATGGATCAAAAAATAAGGACATAGGCGACAACCGATCCGCGGTAATAGGGTGGGGGGGGGGGGGGGGGGGGGCAGCACGGAATTAGGGCCTGCAAACGTGGATGATTGCTGACGTGGCGTGAGCCTAGCCAGGCCTCACGTGCAAGCATTCCCCCATCACAACTTCCACTCAGATGGTCATTCACATCGGCAGCAACTCGCCACTCCGCTACCTTGGCTCCGTTCTTACAGCAATATCACCAGCCTGCTGGTCACACACCAATCTCAGATTGAGCAGCAGGAAGTAAAAGCTGCCCAGGTGGCATAACTAGCACAGAAGCTGGAAAGTTTACAGCATAGGCAAGCTGATTTTGAAGGGAAGGCAAAGTCAACAGGTGCTCTCATTGAAGACATTGCAAAGCAATCAACCACAAGTACAGTGGAGCTCGGGGGTTTCCTGGCTGCACATCAACTTCAAGCTCAAGTAACGAGACTACACTGGCAGAGAAAGCAAGAATTGATGAGGGGAGGGCATCCCACCATAAGGGCAGTGCTAACAAACTCAGTGAAAGATCTCTTGATCTTGAGGCCCTGCTCACCACACACCAAAACCAGGCCGCAAAGCGGGCTGCCCCCATGGAGGCTTTGCTAGCCACAACTCAGAGGACGCACGTTGAGATGGATTGGCCGACCGCTCTTAGTTGGTGCCAGCACTTGGAAGGTAAACAGGCCCCAAAATATGACCCCTCATTGTGAAACAGGCAATGGTTTTTGTTAATGTAGATGAGGTGAAAATTAAACAGATGGTCACTTCAAGCTTATTTAGGCTTTGTTTGTGAAGAAGATGTGTAACAAAATGAGCGGTTTATTGTGGAACTTGTTCAGGTTTGTGTTATTGAAGATGAGGTGAAAAAAAAACACATGGTCATTGTGATTGCTTATTTAGGGTGTCTTTGTGAAGAAGAGGTAGAAAAAAACATTGAGCTGTCCTTGTGAAACTTGTTTAGGATTCTGTTATTGAAGAAGAGGTGAAAAAAAAATCAGATGGTCATCATGAATGCTTATATAGGGTTTGTTTGTGAAGAAGAGGTGAAAAAAAAAGTTAAGCTCTATCATTGTCAAACTTATTCAGGAGACAAAGAAAAGAAAAGAAAAGAAGGTGGGGGGGGGGGGAGTGACTGAGCAGCTGCTACTGCTCAGTCACTCCCCCCCCCCCCCCACATTCACTAGAAGAGAAACTGGCTTTTTCCACGGCTCTGCCATCTCACACGTGGCACATTCCACGGCTTTTATCACGGGTCTGTAGAGTGAGCCAAGGTGTGGGTCAAAATATGCCCTAACTGTGGGGTGTCTCACATGTGATCCACACCCGAGGCAAGAACGGTGTGAAACAGCCATGAGCGTTGCGGGAGTTGACTTAGTTTACATGGCATGTTACACACATGTGTGAAATGGGACCATAGAATTTCCACATTGTGGTGTATGGGGAGTTTGAGAATGATGCCCTTGGAAAATGATTATGAACTTCATGTTCATGATTAGAAATCTGCACGATGGGCTACTAGCAAGTGAAGAATCACCCCCTGCTACACCCCATTTTCAATCTCTACATTATGAAGTCTATAATGCCTTGGTGAAATGAGCATGGGGATCGCATTCAAAGGTGGCCCCGTTCCGTTGCAACCTATGACACAAGTAGGACAAATAGGCATAGGCATGATTTACACTTTTGCCACAATCACTTGCATCATCCTTACGTTGAACTCCTTGTTTATGTGACATGCTTGGACTTTGTCATCTCACACATCAAAGAAAAAACCAGAATATTTCGAAAAAATCCTAACCTAAATTTCCTAACCTAAAAATCCTAACATAAATTTACTAACAAGTGTTCAAACCAGCCCAATGGTAATATATTTTATTACCATTATCAAATGTTTGTCTACGTGGTGTTTTGGTTTTCTAGACAAGTCTGGTAGCAGGATTTTAGCCTCTGACCTAGAGTGAATCAAAGTGCAAAAGGTTAAAAAGTCAAAAAGTTGCTAATAAGGTTGCCCATTAGGGTAATCGTGAACACAGAGGAGGGCTGGGACTTGGCGTTTTTCTTTGTCTCCTGCGCCACACCATGTAGCCGAGGGATGATCGCAGGATATGCAGGGGCGTGGGATGGAGGCGTTGAGCAAATGATGCGGGAAGGAGGCACTAGTACGGAAACTGGTTTTTTTAACGGCTCTTCTCACACATTTTGTGTGAAAAAAGCGCAACTTCACACCCCCCTTGGTGTTAGGTTAACCTAGTCCTTTGCACCACATGTGAACTTTCTTGGTCCTGTGAAAAAAACCATCTCACACCAAACTTGCACCTGATGTGGCAGTAGGCTTAGGTGGCTCTTTTGACGGATATTTTGACGGTCGTTTTGACTGGTTAGTTCAACTACTATTTTGACTAAGTAATCTTAATGGTCTTTCTACGGTACTTATTACACCTCGGGCCACCATGTTTGCCACATGTATGTCAAAGGGAATGCCACGTATAGAGTCCATCAGAATTATTAAATAAATAATAGATATTAAGGGCTCTTCTTACGGACTCTCTCACACAGATTTAACACCAGGTTCAAGTCGTGGGTGATCGCAATGACACTAGGTGAATACTGTCACATCCACTGTTTTGTTCCTATTGGATGAAAAGTAAACAATTATTATTTGTGACAAATGCCAAAATGAATAGTATATTATTATTATTATTATTCTTATAATAAATGGGATAGCACCCCAAAGCCATTGGCTGCTTGATTTAATATGTAATATATTATTGTTTTAGAATTTTGATTTGATTTGTTTCATTTAAACAAAAGCTTATTTAAAAACATGGATAATAATTGTATTATGAACCACATTGACCAGTAGTAATGTTATTAATATTAAATATAGCAAACAACCAACAAAATACCACATTCATGTCTACACAAGTTAATTTGGCTTGATGTGGGAAAATGAAGTTGCCTTTGAACAGGGGATCTTGTGATCATACATGAGAATAGCAAGAGCATCAATTCAAAAATACTGTTCATGTCAGAAGAGCAGTTTTGTTCACCTGTCTCAGCAACCTTCAATCCATAAAGAAAACTAAACTAAACTTGTAGCATCTTCAATATCACGCGTGTTTAATAAACTTTTCAGACCATAAGGTGGCACTTCCCTGCGTGTCACCCAATGTGGTATGATTAGGGGTAACAGAGTAGTCCGGGTACGGCAACACAACCTCTGAAATCATGACCGATTTCACATGGATACGGTAATAGTTGTCTGGCACATTTGCTTTCGGAAATCCAGCACTATATCCCACACCTGCCCTTCTTTTGGTGCACAAGGATCAAACAATAATACCTTGTCGCCGATCTGAAACTGCAACAAAAACCAGATTCCTATAACAGAAATGAACCCTGGAGAACAGAGACTGACGCTTGGCACTCCTGCAAAATGCATCCTCGTTCTTCAGCCAACACCCCAACCCTACCTATTGCAGTACTTCCAATTCTGAATTGCATTTGCCTGTCTCTATTCTCCATGATGACATGATCAAAGGGGGAATGGGTGCAAACCTAGTTGATAGCAGGTCTGCCTGGTCAAACATGGATGTGGTAGGACGAGTGTCACAAAACTACCTTTGTAGGTTGTCAATCCTGCAGTTACACAGCGATACAATACAACTGAAACTGCAACAAAAACCAGATTCCTATAACAGAAATGAACCCTGGAGAACAGAGACTGACAGCTGGCACTCCTGCAAAATTGCATCCTCGTTCTTCCAGCAAAACACCCCCAACCCTACCTATTGCGTACTTCCAATTCTGAATTGCATTTGCCTGTCTCTATTCTCCATGCTGACATGATCAAAGGTGGAATGGTGCCATACCTAGTTGATAGCAGGTTCTGCATGGTCAACATGGATGTGGTAGGACGATGTCACAAAACTACCTTTGTAGGTTGTCAATCCTGCAGTTACACAGCGATACATAGGGGGTGTATTGATCCCAGCATAAGACAAGGAAACAAAAGAGGACAAAGGAAGTACTTACACTGTGCGGATTTTGTTGTTGGCACCCCATGGTTCAGTTACAATCCACTGTGGTTGTAGTCTGATTGAATAGCACATATTGTGCTTTCCCTGCCCATTGAACGCTTTCACTGGTTTCACCATCTGCATATTGAATGACACATGAATCAAAAAATGAGAATAGCACGAATGACATACATTGTGAAGTAGCATAAACAATACAAATCCACCCACGCGCCCAAGCATTGAATCTTTTGCTCTCACCTTTCTTTGATTATGCTTTGTTGTTGCATCGGGAGGCAAAGTCGTTGGAACTCTGGCAGCAGGAAGCCCTGGTTCGGATGCCTTTGCAGATTGTTGTGATCCACTACCCATGGCTGCAGTATTGAACAAGTAGTTGGGCTGCCCATATCTGTATGGGTGCCCTGACACATACTCAGGGATGTGTGCAGCCTGGATACACCCTCTAACCAAGGCAGTAATTCTTTTACATAAGCCTCTTGCAGTTTGGCTGATCCCTCCCAACTTCCATGGATACGGGAAGATGCAATTATTTGCAGGTTTGGGTAAGCAAATGAGTGGGGAATCGTCCCCACACACAAAGTATTGGTTGGGATTGTAATGGCTGTAGTCCTTCCAAAACTTTACATAAGTTCTTGTACATGAACAGTTTTAGAAGGATTGAGAGGGTCCACCATTTCCCACAGGTTGGTCCACAATAGTCTTGGTGAAGCACCATCTTTGGTTGCTTCCCAGAAACAATGCTTTCACAACTGAAATGACAATTACTCAAATGACATGGAAGACCATACACCTACATCAAAAATCGGAAGGCATCGTTCCAGAACTCCTGACACCCAGGTCTGGAGGTGACAATGGGCCTCTAGGTGTGCCCTTGTTCGTAGTCGGCTCTCACATAACACCATTCAAGTTCAAGTATAAGGATGTGTTTCTGTCTCTCAGTTGCCGAAGGGCAATTACCAACACCTTGTACATAACATGATTATCATGTACAAAGACACACCTTTCTGTGGGGCACCTCTGCAAATTCATGGAGACTCACAGGCATATTGAGAGGGTAGTACATATGCCGGAAGTGCTACTGGTGTAGGGGACACAAAACGGATTGAACACTTTTGCAGTTGCCTCAACAATATGGGGGGATGGATGAGTTCACCTTCAGAACCAACCCTCCATGTCATCATCCCCCCTCCATTTCTGAAAGCCCCAAACAATGAGCCTATTGTGTTTGGCTTTGGTGGCGTTGAAGAAACTGCCCTTGAACATGTTTGAGTGGTGAGCCCATAACATGAGAAAATAGTCTCATTTTGTTGTGTGTGGCGCAAAGGTGGTGCATGGTGGACCTGTAGGTTCCAAATCTGGCACATTCATGCCAAAGTTTAGCTGCGAGCCCCGCATTGTTGAATGCAGCTGCTGCCTCCAGTTGGCCTTGGACTGCTTCAAGCTTGCCTTGGAGCTGGCTTCCATCTGCACTTGTTTTGTTTTCCATAGCATCGAGGCGAGCAGATAGTGAACCAATTTTCCCTCCCCCATCACATAGAACACCTCCAAAGTACAATTCACTACACTGACTCCTGATGACTAGTAAGAAAACAGAACCAATCGGCAACTAGCAATGGCATGGAAATCACGAATATGTAATTCACACAAGAATTGGTACTGAGTTTATATACCATTTGTGGCTGCACTTGCCTGTACACCACCCCGAGCCGTAGCCTTTGTCCACTCCTGGCGCTACCGGCGATCTCCTGCAAACTTGGGTGTACGTCCAGTCTCCTTCTCCTGTGATTGCAAAACAAACTTGGCAAGTGTTAATGACTAGCATAGCACACTGCCACCACCAGTAAGAATTTATCTAGGATAGCGTCAATGACTCCCCCCTCAATAAGAGTGCTTAGTTTTCTTGTCTGGCGCCCAACTCTGAGAAGGCCCCCCAAGTAGTAACAATGTGTACTAATTCAATGTGATAGGAATAGACTCTGAGCTCCAGCCAAAAAAACCCACACAACATAAGTTTGTCAATGCAAAATAATGTGGGAACTTCCTATGTTGTAAGAGAAGTATACCAGTCGTGCTACAACACCGCTGATTCCAATTGCGACCTGATCGAGATGTATTCTTCACACATCCCCCCCGCGCCTTGACAACCATTTGCCTGAAATTTCTTGAAATCAGTGGAACCCCAACTAACAACTAGTTGTGCCCATGTCTTGTCTGGCACATGATGGGGTTTGGGCAGCCCCACACTATAGTAATTTTTGAACAGCTTATTTCGTTGGTAACTGAGCCGCCGCCAAATTGCTTTGTAATAGCCTTTATGTTAATACCAGGAGGTTCCGTATTCCCAATCTGAAGCCAGGATCCTCCACGATCTTTCAATAAGTGTAATGGTTGATCCTGAGCATACAATGACCATTCCAAACAAACCGTTGACAAGGCCTCGCAGAGCTGTCATCCACTGGTTCCGAGCAGGACCTTCAGGGTTTCCAAGTTATCACAGAAGAAATGAAAATTTTCCTCCTCCTACAAAATACAGCATGTGGTCTTGCAGGGCTGGTAGGATAGAGGGAGGAAGTAGGTGGGGATGCATTCCATAATGGTGGTAAATGGAATACCCACCTTGACTAGGATCATGCATTGAGAGCGCCATGCAGGTGGAGGTGGAGCAAGAATTGTAATTCTGGCACTGAGAATCATTGTTTGGAGGTTGATAGTGAGGATAACGGCATGTGCCCATGCAGATTATACCCTGAATGGCAGGATACTGTGGGTACATAAGCAGATACGAGGGAGGAGCCGATACTGGTGGATACAGGGAGTTGGAACGTCAGTCTGTGGAGTGGGCGGGGCTGGTTTTTCGTAAGGGGGAACAACCGCGCCACTCATCACAGCAGTTGGCGCAATAGTTGGTGCACACTTTGCGGAGTAAGAGGACTTATGCTCGTTCGCATCCTTCCCTGCAATTCCCTTCCTTTTTGACTGAAACTCTGCACACATTGCTCAACAGAAACATGGTGAAACAATACGACCATACTACTAGGGATGGCAACCACGTGGGTAAGCCAAGCCCAAAGGCCTATGCAAGAAGACCCTGTCAGTCAGACACTATGGTACAGTCAGCTGAATACGCATGCCTCATACCAGCGACCCTATGATAAATACTGAATATTAGGAAGGAAGAACTCACCCTGGTAGATGATATCTGACGTGGGAGGCTGAAGTGTCTAAGGCCATGTCAAAAGCATGAAGAATGTCCGAACAAAACAATGTTAGGCATAAACTCCCTGAACTCGTTTCCAGTTTGTGACATGGGTGAGGACTTTGAGGATGATCTGAAGGGCAGACCTACCCTTGGCACTAGAGTGAAAATTTAACCTCCGGATGGGGAGTCTACCTTTGAACAATAAACAGATGCAGAGAGGAAAGGGAGATTGTTGATGCTCACTGGTGTGGGTGGCCTGAAGACAATGTCCATTTTGTGATACAAGTCTGGGGTATTCTCATCAGAGAGCGACCCTCTTCAGGACCATCAAGAAATAGTCCCTGCACCTCTGTTCACCAACTATCAATATCTCAAGGCTGAGTCTAAAGCGGTGGGCCCTGTTGGGGTCTCATTGCTTGGTAGCCCACATACAACAAAACTGATGAACGTGTGAAGGGCTTTCTAAAAGGAATCTGGAAAGCCTGAACTAATGTTTATAACACGGTAAGTCCTACTAATGGAGTGAGGCCCTCATTCTAATGGCAGACAGTTAATTAACCGTCTAGAAGATCTTCAGCTTTTCACCTTGAATATCAGGACAAGAGGTGACCAAGTGCAATGGACTCGTGAGAAATCCCAAACTGGGGAACGCTCCATTGTGGATTATATCATAATGGACAAAAATTTGTTCCCCTAGTGTGCGAATGTGTTGATCGACAGAACTGATATTGCTACCTCTGACCAGTTCCTGGTTTGGAATGAGATCAAAAGGTGTTTTCCCAACACCAAGAGATATGTGAAACATTCGATTCGGAAGTGGCGCATAGAAAAACTTCATAATGAGGAGGTCAAGGTTGAGTATGTCCAGGCCTTGCAAGAGGCTCTCCCTCTCGATGCAATCGCTCCAAGAAACTTCAGTCTCGCTCTGATAACGCAAGAAATGAAGTCGAAAGAGCAGGGGACTCTTGGGAGAGTTTCGTTTGCTCCGTGGTTGACAAGATCATTGGGATGAAACTAATTGTTTGTGCTAGAGCTGTTAATTGGTGGACCAATGAGATTAAACTCAAGATAGCTGAGAGACGAGCCCTCTCTAAGAGTGCTGCAATTTGGAAACCACAGAGAATTGTGGGCGAGGTACTACCAGCTCCGTAAAGATATCAATCAGCTTGTTAGGTCTCAGAACCCTAAATTATTACTGGGAACAAGTTATATAGTGTTTGAAACTCGGAACTTTGGTGCAGATCGCAAACCTGCTGATGGGTTGGGGAGTTTGCAGGGTGCTTTGCGCGCTTTCTCTTTGTTGGGGCTTCTTTCATCGTTTCCATCTCTGACTCCGAGCTGGTCTCATTCAAGTCTTCATGTGCGGCATAATCTTGGTCTCGCTGCATTCTTGCTCTCGTGCCTCCTCTGTGTTTGACTCCGCTACCCCACCTGCGCTTGCCTCCTCTTGCTCTACCTCTTTCTCCCGTTGTGACATTGCAGAGTGCAGGAGTTGAACTCTGTGACTTCGGCGAGGAGGACCTGTGTGTTTGAGGATTCCTCAACGAGGCGTTTAGGGCGACTCAACTCGCTTCGACGCTGCAAAGAAGAAGAAGAAAGACAATGTCAGCAGCAGCAAAACCCTAACATATCCTCTCTGCAGGTTTGGAGCTTTTAATGCGGTTTTCATGGCTAGGGCTAGGTAGGGCATATGAAAAAAAATGCAAGTTCGGACCTCTTTGCAATGTCGTAGATCTTTAGTCGTGCGAAGAATGCCTTGTTCTCCGCTTGACGCTTTGCTCGTTCTATACCTCCCTCGCTGTAGGCTTGCGCCCTGGTGTAACTTCTGGACACTCTATGTCTGTCTCCATTTCCTGACGAGTCTCACTCAGTCGCCAAGATGATCCCTCCTACTGCCCATCGATTGCAAAGGCGGACACAAGCAGAACATGACGATGACAGATTGTGGAAACTAGAGAAGCGCGAGCAGAAGACTGGGTCTTCGGAAAATTCTATGTCCATGCAATGCCTGTCATGGTGGGAACTGGCAAACCATTGGCCGGGCTAAGCGTCATCTGCTTTTGAACTTGCGAGATCCTAACTTGCGAGAACTCCCGGTGCATATCTGTGGATTCTCTTCCCTTAACCCTGATGCATACTTTGAAATTATAAGAAACAGTTCAAATTCCTGGTAGCGGGATTGTTGTAAGGTGTAGAGTATTGTACATGCCCGTTTTCCTATTGCCACGTGCCTGTATTATGGCACGTTCCACATCCACCATTTCCAACCCTAAACTCCCCATCTTATTGTGGATTGACATGTGGACTGATATGCTTATAAGCAGGAAAACTCTGGAGACGAACATGAGGGGTTTAGAACGGAAACCAGCCCTGCAGGTGGTCTTGATACCTTGGATCGTAATCTTGACATGCTTAGAATGCTCCGGGAGACATTCGCAACTACAGATAATGGGGTGCAAACTGGTGATGCACATGAGGAACCGGGAGATGGAACACAGGGCCAATGGGACACAGATGGAGTGCCAGAGCAGACTGATGGTGGACTGAAGAGCGATGGTGATCGTGGTGTAGCGAGTGCCTTACGTTTTGAGCAGGAGGCATCCAGGGCTTTGTATGTAGGGAGTTCTTCCTCTCGATTGTCTGCTACCTTACTGCTGTTAAATGCTTGTCAAACCCATGGTGTGTCAAACACCTTTGTCGATGAACTCCTTACATTGTTAGGAAGACAATTGTTGCCAGCAGACAATTGCCTGCCAAAGTCCGCAAAACAACTCATAATGGAACTCAGGCTTCATTACGAGAGTATACATGCATGTCCGAAAGGTTGTGTGGTGTTCAGAAGGGAGCTTCAAAATTTGGAGGTTTGTCCAAAATGTCAGGCATGTCGTTATGTGGTGGGTACGAAGACACCAGTACCTCGTAAGGTCCTTCGACATTTCCCTATCATTCCAAGGCTGCTTCGAATGTATAAAGCCAAATCCATCTCAGAGTTATTGTCATGGCACTTTAAGAATCGAAGTTTGGATGGCTTGGTTAGGCACCCAACAGACAGCAAGGCTTGGGCCCACATTGACCAAAAATGGCCTGAGTTTGCAGCGGACCCCAGAAATCTGCGATTGGGTCTCGCATGGGATGGTGTCAATCCTTACAGTGATAAATCAAACAAATGGTCAACTTGGCCTGTCATGTGTGTAAACTATAATCTTCCACCATGGCTGTGTACTAAGCCATTTTTCACGATGTTGGCTTTATTGATTCCTGGACCACAATCTGTGGGAATGACAATGCAGATGTTTATCTGCAGCCCCTTGTGGATGAGCTGAAATTGTTGTGGGAAGTTGGTGTGGAGGCATTGGATGGAAGTAGCCTAGTGGGGCAACAGTCATTTCGCATGAGGGCCATCTTGATGTGGTCAATCCACGACTTTCCAGTTTATGGGTTGCTAGCAGGATGCGCACACGAGGGATACAAGGCCTGCCCAGCTTGCGACCCTAATGTTGATTCCAGGTACTCCAAGGCATGCAAAAAAGTTTTGTATCTTGGTCATAGGAGATACTTGCCTGCTATTCATCCCTATAGGAATAACTCGTCCCACTTTAATGGACATGTGGAACATAGAGCTGCTCCTATGGTGGTCATTGCAAGTGAGCAATTTGACCGGGCTACAACCAGAGAGTTGTATCTCGCAATGGGAGGGGCTGAGGGGGGAAAACTGGACCCTTCAAAGGAACATGGCATGAAACGGGTCACTGTTTTGAACCAATTGCCATACTGGAAAGACTTACTCATCCGATACACACTGGATGTGATGCATTGTGAAATTTTTTTGTGTGAGAATGTGCTGAGAACCATTCTTGGGGAGAAGGACACAGCCACATCTAGGAAGGATATGGAACTCAATGTCATTCGTGAACACTTGTGGTTGAGACCCCATCCCTCTCACCCGAACAAGTTGGTCAAGCCTTTGGCCCCATATGTTCTTACTGAAGATGAGAAGGTGTTGTTTTTGGAAACATTGGCTGAAGTAAAGGCCCCCACACGTTATGGTGCCACATTCCAGAAACATGTGGCTGACAATAAACTGTCTACAATGAAAACCCATGACTACCATGTAATGATGCAGCAGATTTTACCTCTTTGCATTCGAGGGGTATTGGGAAAGGGTCCACGGATGGCAATTATGAGGCTTTCTCGAGTCTTCCAAAAAGTGTGTGCAAAGATCATTAATCCAGCTGAGGTACCGGCCTTAAAAGAAGATGTTGCAATCACTATGTGTCTGCTGGAGAAAGAATTCCCTCCGTCATTTTTTGATATCATGACTCACTTGCTTGTACACCTTGTGGACGAATTGGAGGTGTGTGGTCCCGTGTCTAGCCGTTGGATGTATCCTATGGAACGGTATATGAAGACATTAAAAGGCTATGTAAGGAATATGAGCCGACCTGAAGGGAGCATGGCGGAAGGGTATGCTTTGGATGAGGCTTTGGATGAGGCCCTAGGGTTTCTAACTGAGTATATGGCTGAATTTCATGCTACAAGCCGAAGGGTGTGGGACTCCAATGAAGAAGACTCAGTTAGTGGGGAGGTGGTTGAAGGATTGGGAACTGTACGAGTCCTCACCATTCAAGAACGAGACAGTGCACACGAGTATATTTTGCACAACACAGATTGCATGAAACCATTCCTTGAGTAAGTATGTTGCTTATCATATCCTGTGTGTTTCATTTCTACCAATGGTATAAGCTGTAATCCTAATTTGCAATTCTCATTTGGACAGGGCCTATGAAGAGGAGATGGCACTCATAGAAGCATCCCGCACTGAGTTCAGAACAACATACCTTTGTGGACAAGACCAAGACCACCACAATGGAGAAATTCCATACCCAACAGATATGCGCTTACTGGCTCCATTCCATGAATGGATTGAAGGTGCTGTCCAACGCAAGGTGAGTTCAGATGAGTCCTATGATTTGGACATATGCCATTTATGTATACCACCAGCAGTACAGTCATTGGGCTTCAAGTCCATGTATGCTTATGGCAATCACTTTCGAGCAATAAGTGATGGGACTGGCGCCAGAGACAGGGTGACATTTGATTCTGGAGTTGCTCAAGTATTCCATCAGGAAAGCGAAAACAGAGCAGGTATGTCCAGACGAGTGTTATCCCAATTGGAATATGTGGGTGTTGTAATAGAAATAATTCAACTGGATTACGGAATTCTTCACCCAATTCTGTTCTTGTGTACATGGGTGAGGTCACACATGGTGGGCCGGAATGCCACCATGAAACGAGATGATTATGGCTTTCTCTTGGTTGACTTCAGTCGCATGTTGCCTGGGATGGAGCAGCCCTGGACATTCCCTAGTCAGGTGGAGCAAGTTTTTTTCTCGGATGAAAAAAGTTCACGAGGGAACTGGAAGGTGGTCCTTCACAAGGACCCTCGATCCCGACGAGTGGTTCACGATATTACAGAAGTGGCACTGGGTGAGGGAGACATTTATGTAGGCATGGTGCCTCCTGAAATTCCTCATAACATCATGATTGAGCTTGCTGTTTGTGTTCCTTTGAGTGAGGCAGATGAATTGGCCATTGCCAACTTGAATGCACCTACAAGGCAGAGGCGAAATGGTAGAAGGCGGAGGCAAGCTCCACATGGGAGGTACCAAGCCAGTTGTGCTATGGTGTAGAGTTGGTTTCTGCTATTGCATGTACTTTTCCAGGGTTTAGACTTGATACAGCATGGTACCTGCCATGGGTGGGAGTGACTGAGCTGTTGGGGTGGGCAGAATTCTGACAAACACACTTTCATTTGTGACAGTGAACCCTAAACAGTCATGAAGCTGTGGCATGAATACTTTTCTGACCCTAATCAATGGTGGCCCAATTGTGGGAAAAAGGTGAATGCATGTTGGATTATAGAGAGTAGCAGATGCAATTGAGCATAGGAACTAGTGTGAGAAGTTGAGTTGGGTGTTTCCTTGAACAAATGTAGGCTGTTATTGTCAGTTGCTACCAGCAAGGCAAAGATGTATGCATGATTTGTGAGAGGCATGGATAGCTGAAGGAGCAGGGATAGAGTGTGGGTCCAGATTCATCCAAGAGGGCCACATTTCAAGCACAACATTGCCTATGATTCCTTGTGGAAGGATTTGGTACAAGAAACCTGCATGGGTAGATGGTCAACTGGAAGCCGCAGCAGCAGCGGCACAATTGGTAAAATCAGGCGATGAGGGCACCTTCTTCAACACATTTCAGCCTGTTTTTCCCCCTTATCACAATCGGCCCTAAATTTCCATGTTGAATTATGCAAATTAGCTGGTTGACTGAATCTTTGATAGATTGGAGTGACTTTGACATGATACTGCCAATGTGACAACAGGAAACTATCCAGAAACAGGTACAAGAGATGAGGAGAAGGTGTGGAATGAATACTTTTCTGATTTGGTCAAGTTTAGGGAGTGTTCAACACCATGGCTGAACAAGATGTGGTGTCGTGGAGCGCGATGCTTGCAGGATGTGCACAGCAGTGAAGTGGGATGGAGCCTTTGAATTGCTGAATTGGCCATTGCCAACTTGAATGCACCTACAAGGCAGAGGCGAAATGGTAGAAGGCGGAGGCAAGCTCCACATGGGAGGTACCAAGCCAGTTGTGCTATGGTGTAGAGTTGGTTTCTGCTATTGCATGTACTTTTCCAGGGTTTATACTTGATACAGCATGGTACCTTCCATGGGTGGGAGTGACTGAGCTGTTGGGGTGGGCAGAATTCTGACAAACACACTTTCATTTGTGACAGTGAACCCTAAACAGTCATGAAGCTGTGGCATGAATACTTTTCTGACCCTAATCAATGGTGGCCCAATTGTGGGAAAAAGGTGAATGTCTGTTGGATTACAGAGAGTAGCAGATGCAATTGAGCATATGAACTAGTGTGAGAAGTTGAGTTGGGTGTTTCCTTGAACAAATGTAGGCTGTTATTGTCAGCTGCTACCAGCAAGGCAAGGATGTATGCATGATTTGTGCAGAGGCATGGATAGCTGAAGGAGCAGGGATAGAGTGTGGGTCCAGATTCATCGGTGAGGGCCACATTTCAAGCACACCATTGCCTATGATTCCTTGTGGAAGGATTTGGTACAAGAAACCTGCATGGGTAGATGGTCAATTGGAAGCCGCAGCAGCAGCGACACAATTGGTAAAATCAGGCAATGAGGGCACCTTCTTCAACACATTTCACCCTGTTTTTCCCTCTTATTAGAATCGGCCCTAAATTTCCATGTTGAATTCTTCAAGTTAGCTGGTGGTGGACACATGTATAGCAAATGTGGGAGCACTGAGGATGCGTGTTCAACATTATGGCTGAACGAGATTGTGCGTTTGCAGTGCGTGTGCAAGTCTGGCAGCTTTGGATGCATCACCAAAGTTGGAATTGTAACAGATGCGATCCAAATGTGGGGAGCATCAAGGGTATGCCAAATGCCTCATGCCAAATGTGGGAGCATCAAGGGCAAACCTGGCAGCTCTGGAAAAAAGGAAGAGGTCCATGGCTTCATTGTCAAAGCTGGAATTCTACCTGATGTGATTCTGAACAATGCCCTTGTGGACATGTATGCCAAATGTGGGAGCATCAAGGATGCGAAGGCAGTTTTCCAACACTATGGCTCTTGGAGTGATTTTGACATGTACCAGCGAAGGGGAGAAAGTGGGCCCCTCAGTAGACGAGTTGAAAAGCACTAGTTAAAAAGCACTGGCGCTTGATAGGGTGGGGCAAAATTCAGGCTGGGGTGATCATTGATATCCTGGACGCAATGTAAAAAAGACGGTTGTGAGTGAAGGACACCCGTAGCAAAAAAAACCCTGCTGTCTCAAAAAAGGAGGCAGTCACAAAGAGCAAGGCACTTTGTCCAAGCTTCTTGAATCTAGCAACAATGTGGACAGGGATTGAGTCATTGGGAACAATTTATGTAAGGTGGCAAAGAAAACCTTGTCTGAGGATCACTGGATATTTCTCTAGTACGGTTGGACTAGTAGAGATTGAAATCCGTGCTCAGCTCAGCTTCAGACTGTCTCATTGTGAAGGGTCACGGTTGACTGGACAGAAATGGGATTGACATTGCCGGGCTCCCAAATCTCTGAGACGACATGTGGTAGTTTTATCTATAGCTTCTCAAAGCAATTGTTTTACATTGTTCATTATAGTGTGACATTCTCATAACGATATTGTCGTCAGCTGCATGAGCACTGCATCTTTTTGGATTGTTGGTCCCCATAACCCTAATAACCTTTTTGAACTTAAATTCTCTAAACAAAAGTCTATGTGTTATGTCGTCCAGGGCATGTTGAATAGAGGTGGAAGTCATTTTATCCATCCATCTTCCACCTGGATGGTCAATGGGCCAAGTCATATCCACCTTGATGGTCAATGTGCCACGCCATATAGTTGCCCCAAATTCCTGTAGGACATCTGACGCTCACCTCACACTCCATGACTCATTTGACACTCATGTCAAATGCCCCATATGAATTATCTTGGTCAACATCTGTTGACCGTATGGGTGTCATTCGAGTGTGAAATTTGTAACACCATGTGGCTTTTCCTACAATGATCCAAATCACACCTTGCCTCGTCTCACATGGGTGTAAGAAGAGCCGTTCAAAGTGCCAGGTGTGAACTATGGGTGGTGTTGGAAAAACCGGTTTCTGTAGTAGTGAGGAGAGGAGGAGGAGATGAGACGAGGAGAAGCTCGCAACATTCTTGTGAGCTCGCTATTCTTGGGAGAGTTAGCTTGGTCTTAGCAGGTCGTGTTTCAATCTCTGCCTACTCAGCTGCACCGTGGTGGTTCAATCTCACAGACCAATCCGACATTACCTGACTACAAGTAGCACACACAAGAGGTCCTTTTGGGTTGATGGTCGGTCAAGTCATGACACAAGCTCAAGGACAATGTGGTGAGGGCACCTTCTTCTTTGACCTATTTCAGCCTGTTTTGCCCTCTCACATCATGTTTGTGTGCATTGCAATGCTTGTGCAAGCCTGGCAGCCCTTGAGAAGGGCAAAGAGGTGCATGGGGATATCATCAAAACTGGAATTGTACCTAATGTCATTCGAAACACTGCCCTGGCAGCTCTGGAAAAGGGGAAGGAGGTCCATGGTGACACCTTTAGAGCTGGAATTGTACCAAATGTCATTTTGAACAATACCCTAGTCGACATGTATGCAAAATGTAGGTGCATCGAGGATGCAAAGGGAGTGTTCAACACTATGGCTGAATGAGATGCGGTGTCTTGGAGTGCGATGCTTGTAGGGTATGCACAGTAGGGACGTGGGATGGAGGCTTTGGAGACCTATGAGCAAATGATGGGGGACGGGGTTCAGCCCGGCCACATCATGTTTGTATGCATTGCAGGCCTGACAGCCCTGGAGAAGGGCAAAGAGGTGCATGGGGATATCATCAAAGCTGGAATTGTACCTAAAGTCATTCGAAACACTGCCCTGGTAGCTCTGGAAAAGAGGAAGGAGGTCCATGGTGACACCTTCAGAACTGGAATTGTACCAAATGTCATTTTGAACAATACCCTAGTGGACATGTATGCAAAATGTAGGTGCATCGAGGATGCAAAGGGAGTGTTCAACACTATGGCTGAACGAGATGTGGTGCCGTGGAGTGCGATGCTTGCACGGTATGCACAACATGTACAGGGACGTGGGATGGAGGCTTTGGAGACCTATGAGCAAATGATGGGGGAAGAGGTTCAGCCCGGCCACATCATGTTTGTATGCATTGCAGGCCTGGCAGCCGTGGAGAAGGGCAAAGAGGTGCATAGGGATATCATCAAAGCTGGAATTGTACCTAATGTCATTTGAAACACTGCCCTGGCAGCTCTGGAAAAGGGGAAGGAGGTCCATGGTGACACCTTCAGAGCTGGAATTGTACCAAATGTCATTTTGAACAATACCCTAGTGGGCATGTATGCAAAATGTGGGTGCATCGAGGATGCAAATGGAGTGTTCAACACTCTGGCTGAACGAGATGTGGTGTCGTGGAGTGCGATGCTTGCAAGGTATGCACAACAGGGACGTGGGATGGAGGCTTTGGAGACCTATGAGCAAATGATGGGGGAAGGGGTTCAGCTCGGCCACATCATGTTTGTGTGCATTGCAGGCCTGGCAGGCCTGATTTAAATCATGCACCTCAACCATGACCACAGCTTCTAAAAGAGGATCAAGAGAGGGAGTCCTCTTCTGGCTCTTCTGGGCATGTGAAGATGCTTTGTGAGGCAGGCAGACTGAAAGAGGCTCTACAACCGTTAAACCAAGGAGCATTTCAGCAGATTCAGATATGTATGTCTGTCTCTTGCTTAAGTGCATCAAATTGAAGGGTCTGGAAGCTGGAAAGCAGGTGCACACTCACATTATCCAAAGTGGATTCACACCAAGTGTTTTTCTCCTCAACACCCTTGTGAACATGTATGTTAAGTGCAGGAGCATCATGAATGCACACCGAGTGTTCACCGAAATGCCTCAACGAACTTTGATCACGTTGAATATAATGTTGGCAGGATTTAACATGGGTGTGGTAGGAATGCTTTGGAGACCTATGAGCAACTGCATGTATGCCAAATGTGGGTGCATCGAGGATGCAAATGAAGTGTTCAACAGTATGGCTGAACGAGATGTGGTGTCGTGGAGTGCGATGATTGCAGGATATGCACAACAAGGGCGCAGATGGAGGCTTTGGAGACCTATGAGCAATGATGCGGGAAGGGGTGATTCCCTGTGGAATAATAGCTCCAAGAAACTTGCATGGGTAGATGGTCAACTGGAAGCCACAACAGCAGCGGCACAATTGATAAAATCAGGCAATGCTAATCAAGGCACCTTCTTCAACATATTTCATTCTGTTTTCCCCTCTTATCAGAATTGCCCTAAATTTTCATGTTTTAGTGGAGCATGCTCGCTTGAGTTTGTAAGTTCAAGTTTGAGAAGGGGAGCTCTTGAACTAGCAAGAGGTGAAGGCCTTTGAGATCCATTTGTGTGTGAAGTGGAGAGGTGTTGATTCATGTTATGATGAAGGAGAGCAACACATAGGCCAAGAGGTCATGAAACATGCATTCAAATGACCACGGGGAGCACATGGATGATGGATTGGTGCAAGACCCCAAATGAGGCATATGGCGTGAGAGTGGGATCCAAGGCGGATTGCTTGGGAGCATTATTGTAAGTGACAAGCATTGCTCCTACACATTGAGATAATTTGTGTTGATTTGGAGCAATTGTCAAGTGATGAGGAGACAAATGCATGATTGCTCGGCAATCGAGATATGGTAGTTTGCAATCAAATCCCAAGGACTAGAAGGGGGATTGATTTGGTGGACAATGACTTGCAAGTTGAGTTGGACCACTCTTGGTTGCACATTGGGGTGGAAGAGAGCAAGAAGATGCCTCTTATGACCACCTAGAGACCATATTTTTGCTTGAGTAGAAGCATAGAAGTCAAGGACTTGCATTCTAGCTCTTCATTACAAACCCTAGTAGTGTATGCTCAGACTATACCTCTGTTAGTATACCAAACATGAGCTTGTCCCTTTGACTATACCTCTGTTGAGGTATCACCATATGTGAACCCTAATGTGAGACTATACCTCTGTTAGTATACCAAACAGGAGCTTGTCCATTTTACTATACCTCTATTGAGGTATCACCATATATGAACCCTAATCAGCTCAGACTATACCTCTGTTAGTATACCAAACAGGAGCTTGTCCCTTTTACTATACCTCTGTTGAGGTATCACCATATGTGGACCCTAATCAGCTCAGACTATACCTCTGTTAGTATACCAAACAGAACCCTTATTTTCAGACTATACCTCTGTAAAGGTATCATCAACATAAGGGACCCTAACAACCTCAGACTATACCTCTGTTAAGGTATAGTGAAATTTAAGGGCCTTTGGAGGATTGTTTGGAAGATATTTGAGGGCCCTTGGAGGAGTATTTGGAGGGGGATTAAAGACAGGTTGACAACCGGTTGGGTTGTGAGTTTTCATCACGAAGGTGCCACCAGCTGCTGAAGGGAGTGCCGGTACAAGCACCAGCGATACTAGTGGGTACACAAGACAAGGTGTGCGGTTTAGGCCACTTTCACCTTCAATGTCTTCTGAGGAAGGTTCAGACTCGGAGTCAGGAGGACGGCGAGTTCCACGAAAATTTGAGAACGAAAATCTTATGGATGAATGGCAAATTGGAATGGATGAATGTTGGATGAAAAATGAGGGATGAATGAACCATGGATGACTGTAATAAGATTGATTGTGAAACAACATGAACTATGCTGAATGAAGTATGACCATCCACCAGTCAAAGTTATACATATTTTGCCTCACGTATTTTGAATACACCTCACATGTCGGATAACAATGCCATTACAGAAGGTTCTTGTAAGATTGATCTCATTCAAGAAAGTGTTGCCATTAGATGGATGAAATAAATTACATGGTTGGAAAATAATACTAATTGCAGAACAAGATTGATGTCATTCAAGAAAGTTTAGGGTTTAACAAGCACGAAGCCATCTCCAAGTTTACCCAAGTATTAATCGGTCATGAGGTGAGTTAGGAGATGGTTGGAGAAAAATCATTGATTTCAATTCTCGAGTGAAAAAAAATATTGATTGTAAAACAAGATTGATCTCATTCAAGAAAGTGCTGCCATTAACCAACACGAAGCCAAATCCAAGCCCGGATACACATTGGGAACAATCGGGTCTAAAAGTAAGCAAATGCAAATGGGAATGCAGTTCCATTCTAACATGTAAATGGCTCGCTTCACTCTATGTTCAGGCTTGCGTTAACGCAAGCCTAATTACAATATTTTGATGTGGCTACGTACCCTGGTATCATAGACGTTTCTGTACACACATTGTGGCTTTCTTGGATTTGCACAAGTGCACAGAGTGTAGGAAAGGGGACTAGTTTCAAAGCAGGATTCAGGCTTCCATTAACGCAAGCCTAACCAAGAGTGTTTTTTTAATAAAATATTTAATATATATATAAAATTTAATTTTAAATTTTAAATAAAAATTAAATAAAAAATATTTAAAGAAAGGGGACTGTTTTCAGAGCAGGCGAGCTCGTAGTTGTGGATATTCCCGATGGGCTTCCACTCCCCGATGTTCCTCCGCTGGGTGTGACTCCCGCCTGGAATGCATGGAATGACCGCTGCTGGCCTTGGGTCTTCAGATTCTGTGGGCACTTCTTGGCTAACAATGGCTGTCTGCTCATCCTCCAAGAAGCCAATTCGAAGTGTCGGCGCCAGCTCGCCAATTTCCTCAAGGCGGGTAGAATGAAGGATGATAAAGTTGGAATGGAGTTAAGAGCTTGCCACTCACAAATGGGGACTTCCCAAGCCAGAAGGTAGATTCTCATTTCATCATTTGCTTTCAACCCTCCAGAAATGTCGCTACGGTTTTTACTCGTCTGTTTTCCGTTTTTTCTTGTCTTTTTTCCGTACCATCTTGCGTTGACACAAGCATGGTGCAAGTGGTCCCGTTAGTCTTTCCCCAGCCCTGGCTTCGGTGCCCACTCCAGTGTCTTCCCTGTTTTAATTGTGCAGACTCGTGCTTTCGACGCACACTGTCTTGTAAGAGAATGCCACCCATCCACACTTCTGTGAAGGAGTTCGAAGTCCTGAAAGGGGGGGGGGTGGGGGGTGCTTGTTGACTCATCTTGCGATCCGGTGGATGATGATTTCATCTACAACTGCGTGGATGCATCACTTACAGTGCTGCGGGCGTCCGAAGAGCCATGGAGAGCTGCAGCGTTCAAGGGTCCCAGGTTGTTGATCTCACTCTTGGAACAGGTTTGTGGTTTTGCACTGACATTCTCTCAATGGTCTGCCCTCATTTGCTATTCTTTTTGGATTGCAAATACGCCTTTCTCTTTGCTTATTGATCGTTTTTGCATGCAGGGGCTCATTCAATGTCTGCAAGGCAGCAAGAAGACATCTGCCTTTGAGGGCAATGCCGACCTCTACAATGAGATGATAGCTTCTCTCCACAAGAACTCGACTTTAGGCACGCAGATAGATGCGGCGCTCGCAGCAGTGGCCCTGGAACACGAAGACATGGAAATTGACGACGATTTTGATTGTGAGTAAGTTTAGACCATTTTTTTACGTTCTTCTTTGTCAGCTTTTGCTTCTTCAGTTGGGCCTCCACTGTGGTGTGAGAATGGGGGATTGGGATGTTTTTGCAAGAGCCCAAGAACGTGAAGGTTCCTCCTTTTCTTTGCGAACCCAGACTTCTATCCTAGTACGCCCCCCCTTCTTGAATTGCCATGTTATGCGGAGGCTGCAGCCAGAGCATTTGCTCTCCAGGCATCTCCCCCTCCTCTGCTTTGCGACCGGAGGGGAAATGTGGATAGCAGGCTAGGGTGTTCATTGATAGTTGTGACTCAGTTTCAGATGCAAACTCCTCTGGCGGTGGATCTTTTTGTTCGAAATGATCCATTTCTTTTCAAACTATCTATCAATAAACCAATACCGAGTTGTTTGATTTGAATCCGGTGTGTGCCTCTGGACCTATTCTTCTCTTCTCATAACTTCCTTCACCTATGTTTTTCCATTCATCCATATTTGAGGCGTCCACAATACAGGCCCTCGGCATCCATCATGTTGTCAATTGTTCATCCATTCATCCATCCATCGGTGTACCAGAGTTCATCCAAATTCAATGTTACGTTCATCCAAAGTTCATCCAAAATGCATCGATTATTCATCCAACATCCATATGCGCACAATGTCTCTTCTACAAAGTTGCAAACTACTGCCTGGTTATATGCATCATTTCCCGCGGATGCACGTCTCCCGGGGGTTTCTCATCCACGGTTCCGCGCGGTGACATTCATCCTCATCCGTTAGCATCTTTCCACTCACGGATGAGCATATTCTCGCTCACGAATCTTTCCGCTCGTTGAGCCGCTCATGGATTAGCAGTCCCCAGCAAACACCCCAACCCTATTTGAGGGTGCATTCAAAACAGGGTGAAATGTGTTGAAGAAGGTGCCTTCATTAGCAATGCCTTGTTCTATCGATGTTCGTGCACGGCCCCTCATTTCAAGAAGGCCCATGTCCTCGGACTTCACCCTATATACTCTCTGCAAGGTTCCGTTACAACAGACACACAAAAATGACGACGATGATGTGGCTGACGACGATGACATGGTGCTATGGCACCCTATTCCTGCTCTACGCTAAACTAGCTCTCGACCTCCTTCGGTCGTTGCTATAACTATAATACAAGGATGCGGGGGTGGGGATTTGACTGCGGGCCCCGCCAAGGGCATCCCCACGACCATACTGGCAGGCTGGCTCCTGCGCATTCAACCCGCATCCTATGTCTAGTGTGTTCCGTTTTCACATGCCCTTTCCACCTACAATCTCAAAAACATGATAATAACAAGAATGAGATAGATCTTAAGCAAAATACATTCATATGTCTTATATTAAAAAATATACAATAATTTATCTTTTATATTTTAATAATATTTTAAATTATTTTTAGTTATCATCTAAATCAAAATTGCTAAAAGTTAGATTAAAAATTAAGTTATAGAGCTTATATTACTGTATTAACTAAACCAGCCTATGTCAAGCACATGTTTACTATTAAAAAAAATCAAATGTTATTTTCAATTGGACTGTTACTTTATTGCTACATGCAATTAAACAGAAGCTCGTTAAGTTTAGAAGTGGTCTAGCATCCTTCTATCTTTTCGGCTTCTCCGGCTGTCTCCAAGGGTAGCCCTGCCCCTGCCCCTGCTTTTGCAGCTCCTGTTCCAAGCACTGCTGTTCCATTCAGCACAATGCAGTCAGCAGTGTCGCGCAATATGGTAGAGAGCCTTTCTGTGCCCGCATTCAGGGTTGGTTACACCATCACAACTGATGCCCTCGATGCTCTTTACAAGAAGGTATGCTCTCTTTAGTATGTGCTCTGTGCCTGGAGATATGAGAGTCACTTCCACTAAATTTGATTACATGTGCAAAGTGAGAATTATTCTGGAAATTGATGTCCTATCAGCTGCTTCATACCACATTCTACTCTCAGATAGCGCTTTTATCATGGGATGATGTTACACTCAAATTGACAATTGCCACCAAGTGTCCCGTTGAATAGAAAGCATACTCATTGGCAGGTCAATTAAAATTGTGCAACCAGAGTAGTTTTCCAAGTTTTGTATCAGGCTGATTTTTTCAAGCTCCTATCTCTCAACAGTCACAACTTGTATGACCAATGGTGGTTATATTCAGATCAAGTCCAAAGGAGTGACAATGACAGCACTCTTGGCCAAAGCGACTGCAATGGCACTAGCCAAGCACCCCGTGGTGAATGCAAGTTGCAAAGATGGGAAGAGCTTCACCTACAATGAGAACATCAATATTGCTGTGGCCGTTGCCATGGATGGAGGACTCATCACACCTGTTCTTCAAGATGCTGACAAGGTAGTCATATGCTGTGTATTTTGGTTTGCATGTGTCATGTGGTGTTGGTTGTTAGCTCGGTCAGGATGATCTCAACCAGTGTTTTAAAGTTTTGTCCATTCATCCAAGGAGTGAGGTGGTGCTTTGCTCTCTACATTACCTTCAGAGAACGATTTGACTTAGAGAATCAAAGAAAAATGATTGGAGGTCAATAGTAGATGGTCAACGAAAGGAGGTAGAGTTAAAAAAAACCACATAGAGGTAACAGAATCAGACTGATCAGGTGTCAATCAAATAAGTTTTGGCAGCTCCTGAAATACTGCTTGGGGAAAAATCTCATATATGTGTTGATGGTTGTGTGGTGCGGATGGGTCGGTTTGTAGTTGGACATTTACTCTCTGTCACGCAAGTGGAAGGAGCTCGTTGACAAAGCTCGTGCCAAACAGCTTTCACCACAGGAATACACCACAGGTCTGACCTTCCTCCTAGCCTGATGGTCAAAGCATGTTGGTGGAAATGGTCCATGCAATCTGTGATAGACATGCATCTCCATTTGTGATGAATGGAGCACCAGTCAATGTCATTTTTTCTGTTTTTTTTTTCCAAATATTGTAATCTATATGCCTGGAAGTTGACTGGCTGTGTGCCCTTGGTTGATTTGAGATGTGTCCCAAATTTTACAGAATTTCTCCTTTGAAGCTAAATATACATTAAGAGCAAAGTCAAGCATTTCTTTCATTCCTTGATATGGACCTAGGCACTTTCCCTTTTTAGACCATGCACTAAGTCTGTTTCTACCAAATATAACTGGACAGTGAGAATATATTTACTGTATTTTCAAGCTATAATAAATTAGTGATACGAAGGGGAAAAAAAATCCTCAGAGGGCCATGAGTTACAAGCACACCACAAGGGTGAGGGATGAACCCAGACTAGAACAAGAGAGACTTCCAAGGCGAGCCTGCCAGTAGCATTAGTATTTATGTAACAATAATTTGGAAATCTGCTGTTGACCTATATAGCTGTATACAGCCTCATATAACATGTATATAGTTCAACTTAGGGTGTAAAAGCTGTAAAATTAATGCCTTTCAAATTGATCGTTTCAAAAAGAAGATGCCCATAAGTGTGATGAGCTGACAAGAACAAAAGCATAAGAGATAAGATATGGACATAAGATGCTGCCTAAAATGGTTGCAGGGACTTTTACTTTGTCGAATCTTGGCATGTTTGGGGTAGACCGCTTTGATGCAATTCTGCCTCCTGGCCAGGTATGTACTCCATGTCTGGTTACACAAAGCTCTCTTCCACTCTCTTTTGTCCTGAACATGTTGTGTGCTGCTGGACATGATTTTTGATGAGCCTATTACCCTAGTTATTACCCTGTGTAGCTGGACTACTAACACATCTCATTGTTAAGCAGGGAGCAATCATGGCTGTGAAATCCTCTGCATCAACAGTTGTGGCCACTGGAGATGGGTTGTTTGGCATTAAGAACCAGATGCAGGTATTCCCCCGTCAATGTCTGGGTTGGTAACATGGGTGCCTGTTAAACATGTTTCATTTTTGGTGGACTAAGTTGTCTCACAGTAGAGAATTTGTTCTGTTTTAAACGAGTGTCAAAGATTTGAGGAATTGAGTACACACCATTAACCTCTTGGTCTGTATTTTCTGTTTCCTCCTCATGAATTGTAGTGGTTATACTAAAGCATGTCATCAATTCGGAGATTCAAGCCCTAAGCACAATGAAATTATATTGACACTTTTGATTGTAGTTCATGGTACAATTTGCTAGTCCTAGCTAGTCTTTTTCACGGAAGGCAATTGATGACTGCAAAAGAAAGGCTTACAAGCAGCTCTTCCACAAGTCATTGTTCCATGAAGACAGTTAAGGTACTGCCTGTGTGTGTTTATAGATTGATAGGTGTTTCGGGTTGTGGCAGGTAAATGTGACTGCAGATCACAGGATCATCTATGGCGGTGATCTGGCAGAATTTTTGCATACTCTGGCTACCATTATAGAGGACCCTGCTGATCTTACCTTGTAAACTAGCAGTTTTGAGTTATCAACTTCTATGTAGCTTAAACAAGGACCACAAAATAGCTTATGGAGGTGGTTATGTTTAATCTACATAGAACCTGATAACTTCCATATTTAATCTTTTGGGAGATTTTATAATTCCAATGGCAGTATTGGTATGGAATCCACAGTTATAGCTGTCTTGCCACAACTGTGTTAGTGTTGTATTGCACAGATTAACATTTGGCTGTATCAGATCAGAGGAGGTTAGATATGGTTCTCTATTAGTTTCAAAGTTAGCTGAACTCTCTTCCTTGATCCTCAATTTTCTATCAGAGTGGAGATTAGAGAGTCGACAGGAAACATCCTACCCTGTGCAAGGTGTTACACTTTTCAAACAGAGAACCTGCCGTAAGCTCTCTTAGCACTCACCATTACACGAAAATGTTTCAGCTTTGTGTCTTTGCTTTCATTCACAAGCTTGATTCAAAACAACAATAAACATCTTGGATCTCCTTGAAGTGGTAATAGAGAATATCTGGGCTACATCCCAATGGAGGATGCCTTTTGTGAGCCGTGAATGGTTGAATTTCCTATTTTGCAAGATTAACCTCTTATGTGGATATTTCTGCATCATCCCATGGGTGATTGGTTGTAAGGAGAGACGTTTTTGATCTTCAAGCACCTTGTTGAATATGTGATTGCCTTATTTTAATATATTATTTTAAGGATTTCTTTTGACTTTTAGGGTGGAGCCATTTCGCGACTAGCCGCTTGTTATATTCCATTACGATGCCATATGAGTCTACACCGATTTTATGAAGGATTCAAGGTGAATATGTATCCTAGATGATTTCACTCTGAAATTTTCAGAGAGCACCATCTATGTGCCCCTAATTGTGAATCTAGAGGCCATTCATCCAAGAGAAATATGGATATTGGAAAATTTCCATGGTCAAACCATTTTGTGTCATGTAAGTTTTATTTGGGTTCGAATTTTTGTCATTTCTTTTCGTTATAATCTCCTATTTGCAACGGTCAAACCTGCCCAAATTTTGTGATGCTGTTCATGTCGTCTGTAGGGATGAGGTTGTAAGGTTCATCCAAGTGGATGGATAGGGGTGAGAAGATATAGCTAGTTTAGTCAAGGTATATACTGTTATTTTGAAAAAGTGAAAAAGTTAGCTCGTCCTTTAAGGGTTAATACTTGGTCAAATTTCATATCACCAAATGGGAGTTACACTGATTGGATTAGTGACACCCATTCGGTGTCACTCTCGTGATGTCACTTATTCCGTGTCACTCTGTGTAGTAGCACCGACAGGAGTCATGGGTTCCGCTTAGGAATCCCGCAAACTTCCTGCTATTCCACAACGCAGTAGAATTTTGATTTTTAGCATGTATTCTATTGCCCTGTGTCACAAGGTCGGTTTACACTGCAGAACCTTGCTCGGAACCTGCCTGTAGCCAACATACCTGCCTAGAGCCAACATGGGATCTACCAGGCTGTCTACATGCAGGGTTCCACCTAGCAACCCACTAAAGTTACAGAGGAAAAAAAATCTATTAATTAAACTTTATTCTAGTGATGTCACTGACCGTGATATCACGTTTTATGTGTAGGGTAAGGACAGCCCAGTGGTAACGGGCACATACCACCTCAGAAGTGGTTGTGGGTTCAATCCACCGATTGGTGTCGCAAAGGTGTCCATCTTCCTATTGGAAGCCAGTAGCCCTTCGGAGCCAAGAGACACCATAATTTACGCTTCAGGAAGCCTCATATATTATTATATTATGTAGGGTAAGCCTCCAAGTGGAGGAGATTACCCCACCACGATGCGGTAGTCGAGTGGTGGGGCAAGTGTAGGTAATCCCCTCCACTTGGAGGCTTACTGTGCGTGAAGAACACACAGGGAACTGTTGTAATGCACTGGCCAGCCTAGCACGTAGACTATAGGATAACCGCCTCGTGGCGGGGCGAGTGTAGGTATTCCCCTCCACTCATAGGCTTCCCATGCGTGAAGAACGCACATGGAACTGTTGTAATGCATTGGCCAGCCTGGCACGTAGATTATAGGATTCTGATCACTGCCTTGGATGGTGGATTCATTGGTTTAAGCTCAGGGTTTCAGCTCAGGGTTTCCTTCGAGGGGAAAAGCTGAAAGTTCTTTACGGTTTTAATATGGTTTATCACCGTGATGTCACCCTCAATGGTTTTATATGTGTATATACATACTGTATATCAAGGTAATTTAATACAAACTACAAGCTTATCCAAAATTGATGGCAAGAATCAAACAAGACACCGAGTTCCTAGTCCGTCGCCAGGGTCTTCGGCCATCCACCCACATTTTTCTTGACCAAAATATTTGCCGTCCGATTCATAATTTCCAACGCCTGGATATGCCCAGGATATTGTGCAAGGATCTAATTGGGTGTGATGAAAATGCAAGGTAACATTAGGTTAGGTTAACTCAGTCGAGAGTGGCAGACTTATCCACAACACCACAGGTGTTGTGTGCGGAATGGAATGCATCCATTCCGGGTATCTGGGATCGTCTCACAGTCATTGTGGATCCCCGGCAATTTGGTGGGCCATCTATGGAATACCTTAGGGGCATGGACATGGAGGCTTTTCTCCAGGGGTCACGGAGCCCGTCGCAGTGGATGGTGATGGATGATGACATCCGCTACCATAAAGAGAACTGAACATCCGTCGAGATTCCTGAGAATGGATTCAATGAGCTATGGCCATTATCATCTATGTCCATGCTTTGGCAAAAGTATGGAGTTATGCCAAAATGAGAGAAAGTGGGATTATGAAGTTGTTACGATTTATTTCTTTTTCTGCCCATTTGTAAAGATGAAATTGTGGACTAAAGGGCTTCCTCCCATGTTCTCCCCAAAAAAATAAAAATAAAATGGACGCCTGAATGCTATATACGAACTAGTAAATGTACACATACCTACTTAACCCCTAAGCGCAGGGAGCCATTTTGGTGGGGCAGCCCCAAAATGGGACCCACTGTCATGGATCAGGCTATATCTGCCAGTGTTGATTCATCCACATATATGAACCTTATCAACTGACAGGTACCTACTACATCCAGCTACTGACAAAATTCGGGAAGAAATGACCGTTACCGTTGGTACATTATAGCAAATTTCCAGGGTGGATTTTTCAACTGCACACAAAAGTACAAGGAAAAATGCACTTTGACCAAGGTGCTTTGCCCTCACAATGATTTTTCCCAAGGCTTGGACCACCTCAGCCAGAATCCATTGAGGGTTAGAGGAGCCATCTCCACATTTGAGGACCAAATTCATATTCCCAATACGGGCTCCCTTCTATGTGCAATAAGGGGGGGGGGGGGGGGGGGGTAGAATGAAGTGAAACAACACTGAGGGAGAAATAGCTCCATGGATCCTGGAGGTTTTTTTAAATTGCATTTTCCTCTGGTGCAATCCTGCATTGCCCAAAGGGTTGGTCCGGCGTTTAGAGGCATCTAAGTATTCGCACTCACGCCCAGGTCTCTAGTCTCTACCACAGAGAACGCTGGTCTCACACATTCATCTTTACTAATGGGCAACCAAAGAAAGGAATCATAACAACTTCATAAATCCAACTTTCTCTTATTTTGGCATAACTCCAGACTTTTGTCATGGCCATGAATGGCCATCGCTCATGGAATCCGTTCTCGTGAACGGCGATGGATGTTCAGAGCATCAGATGTCATCATCCATCACCGTGCATTGCGATGGGCTCAGTGGCCCGTCGCCTTGGAGAAAAGCCTCTATGTCCATGCCCCAAAGGTATTCCATACATGGCTCACCAAATTGTCGGGTATCCACAAGGGCTGTGAGACGATCCCAGGTACCCGTCCAATGGATGCACTCCGTGTGGTGTTGTGGATAAGCCTGCCACTCTTGACTGAGTTAACCTAACCTAATATTACCTTACATTTTTGTCACGCCCAATTAAATCCTTGCACAAAGACCTGGTCATATCCAGTGTTGGATTGGTATACCAAAAAAAAAACTGGTATCAATACTGGTATGTATATTGGTATGAAGTACCAGACCAGTCTGGTATCACCTTAGGCCACTACCTAGCATATACCCATATTGGCCTGGTATCTGCTTCATAATACTGTGGATGATACCCTACCAGTCTGGTAGGTAGTTGAGAATCTGGTACCTGATACCAGTACCATATCCATGTTTGTGAGGAAAACCTAGGTATCAATACTTTGAGGAACTTGAGAAATACTTTGAGGAATAAAATCAATGAGAAGCATGCTTGCAAAGTTTTTTTTTTCTTAAATTCGGAAAATAGCACGAGTGGCTACAGAGTTTTGAAAAAATTAGGCATATATTTTGTTCATCCATTCAAATAAGGACAGAATCATCCACATCCATAATTTCATCCATTCATATCATTCATATTTGGCAAATTCATCCATTATTATTATTATTTTTGGAGAAATTTGGCGATTTCATCCATGAAAAAACATGGAGTTTGCTACGGAATATTCTTTTCTATTTTTGAGGTCGCCATTTGGCGAAAATTCGCCAAAACAAAAACGCTGCATGCTTGTACACATTTATATGAGAAGTGGGCCTTCCAATATTTAACATATCATGAGTTTTTTTGATACCATTCCAATATTGATAATACCCTGGTATCGATTTCTAAAAACTCTTGCTATTGATACCCGTAAAACACCACACCAATCAGGTATTATTGATACCACCATGGTATCCAAATCTCAGATTTTTGCCAATACTAGTACCTCCCTGGTATCACAATTGGCCGGAGGCCTATATACCAGTACCAGCCTGGTGTGTTCAAAATACGATACCAGTCCAACACTGGTAATATCGAGCCGTTGGAATTATGAATTGGACGGCGAATGTTCTGATCAAGATGGCCGAAGACCGTGGCGACCGACTAGGAACTGGGTGTTTTATTTTATTCTTGCCAGCAAGTTTTGGATAAGCTTGTAGTTACCTTGTATTTTATATGTATATACACATACACAACCATTGACGTAGCGCAACCGCTGGTCTTATCATAAATAAATATAATATTTTGTCCTATAGTTAGTCCTTAGTCAACACGTGTTGTTCTACGAATTTCTATGGTCAAGAGTCAAGAGGGTGAAAGGTTTTTTGATTAATTAATTACTGTATAGACGTATAGACTCGCTGTTAAATCTCAACTTGATTTCTGCTTGAATTGTGAGTTGTCGCTCCCAAGTTTCTTTTTCTTTTTTTAAAGAAAAAAGAAACTCTTAGCCGCCCTAGGGGTAGAATTCCGTGCACATCTCACCCGCGGGGTCTAAGTTACCCCCTGGGAAGCAGGGCCGCCTAGGCTGCAGCCGCTGGCGGGGCCCACCACATCCAGCTGCCGTTTAGGATGCAACGAACTGCTCAGTCGCATGCCATAAAAGGGCACAAATCCTCGGCTCCTTTCTCACTCGAAGTTGTGCTCGTTTCTGTGTTTCTGCGTCCAATCTTTGTTGTTTTCCGAGTCCCAGTGTAGATCTCTCTTCACAGATCACACGTTGTAGAGTTCTTTGTAGATTCGAGGAGGGACTTGGAGAATTTCGTTGATAGAAAGGGTACAGATAGTTGGGTTGGGTGAGATCAGGAAAGCAGAAGTTGGAACAGATCAGTGCGAAGAATTATGGCTCACGCGTGTTCGATGGTTGGAAGTAGCATGAGTACTATACAACGACTAAGCATGAGCTCATTCCGAGGAGAAGCACTTTCCAATTCCACTCTAAGCCATTTTGCTGGAGTAAGTTGGGGACAAGAGAGCGGTGCAAGTTATTGCCGTGGTTTGGTAGCAAGAGCGTTTGCGAACGGAGTTGTGACCGAAGATTGTTATAAGACTTTGGGAGTAGGTCCAAGTGCATCTAAGACGGAGATCAAGAAAGCATATTGCATCCTCGCCCTTAAATTTCACCCGGATGTGTGCAGGGACAAGGACTGCGAGACGAAGTGTCAACAAATTCATAGAGCTTATGAGGATCTTCTTAATGGGGAAGCACAGTGGGAATTCCGGGAAGTCGAGGGTGAGAGCTTCATGGGAGTTGGAGACAATTCTTGGGAGGACTGGGAGGACTGGATGGGATGGGAAGGTGCTGGAACGCTTGACTACTCCAACCACATCAACCGCGATTTTTGCAACTAGCCATTCAACGTCCCTTCTCCGCCCTCTCTCCGCCCGTGTTTCCTTGTCAGTAACATGTAAATGGCTGACTTCAATGGGGACGTCTTTTTTGTCAACCCAGCTAGGGAGCAGGGCTTGACGTTGGTAGAGCTATGCATCAAAACCAATACAACCCAAACATCATGCAATCCGTCAACTTCAGGTTTGTCGGAGAAGTTTTTCGTAGTCAGTACGCAATTGTAGCGCCACATTTGACGCTTTTGAACAGTAGTTCCGGGTACCGAATTTTGTTCACGAGGCTCAATGAAAAACCAGCAGTGGGAAAAAATTGACCCATCATACCGTAGATTTGTACAATAGGGGAAATCATCTGCTGGAGTGAGCAGGAATATTCCCTGCAATTTAAACACTGATTCAAAGAAAGCTCGAAGTGAGCTCGAAAGTTTAACTATTTTTTGAATCTCCCACCTTGCATGATCACGATTGTTTCCCAATATTTTTCCTCTTGCCTTGCAACATTTGGATTGTTTGGTGGCCGGTTGCAGCAACTGGAGTCAGATTGTTTATTCAAGTTCAGATTTGTATTTTTCGCATGATTCAACAATCTCTATGCCCTGTAGATTCGCTTCCTTTCACAAAGATCATAAGCCGTTAAAAAATCCCGCGGCCCTCTTTGATAATCTCGATGCTAGATTGTGCATTGAAGTAGTACTGGGGCGTGTTGACCAACTCCGTAATCGTACCTAGGTGGGTCATTGATTGGGATGAGAGCTGTGGTGTTTTGGGCAGGCTCTGATGTTCGATATTCGCTATTTGCAAAGAGACTCGAGTGTAGCAGAGAGAGTAGACGACTTCGGCCACCAAAATGACATTGTTTGAAATTACTGCCTCGAGGATGCCGACTAAAGGTGAATGATTTGAGCTGTCCATATTCACTACGTCGTTTATCGGGAGTTTGTGAAAGAGGTGGGAGCATCATTGTTTATGTACATGAGTGAAGACCAATGGATAGATTTCTTTTAAAAATGGAAGATGGTGGCACCCAGTAGTCTGAAGTGCACTTTTACATCCATTTCACAACTTTGTAGCCTGCACAACGCTTCACTGACAGATTGCAACATTGACCTCAACCCTATGGCAAGGCCGTTGCAACACTATGACCAATCTATGGCCACAGGAAAATATCAAAAAAATCAATGCAACTTGAACTCCAACGCAACTGAAATGTTATCAAATCCAAAAGAAGATTGAAACCAGCGATAGGGCCGGCCTACTGGGGAAAGCAGATTGTCATGACAAGTGACAAGTAACAAGTAAACTTTCCATAAGTTGCCTCCTTCCCGCTTTCCACAACGATCTCTTCTCCCATCTGGAAGAGGGGTCTTTGAAGCTGGAAACTAGGCCCTAATCCCTACCCAAAGATCAGGGTATGACAGATTTACTCGCAGTTGCCCTAAATCTGTCAAAAATATCACTGTCTTGTCACTCTTATGTCAAGGTTGCAGTGCTGTACACTTCCAAATAACAGCCTTCAGGAATTACATCTTTCAGCATTGGTGGAAATGAGTTTGTTCACCCGATATGGCGCAAATGTCGATAAACAACAGAAGACAACCCAGCTGCAATGTTCTTACTTGAGGGAGATTCTGCGATGTTGATCCTTGCAGTCGTCGGACAACGGTAGACATGCTGTAGGATCATACATTTCCACAATAGTACTGGGTTTTCCGTTCTCTTTCTGCTCTGGCATTGATCACCCTCAATCTGTTTAAAGCTTGGCATACATAGATTGCACACATGAGTGACAGGCGCTATGCATACCTCACAGAATCACTTAAGCTTGCCTACTTATGCAAGCCCTTTGGACCCATCTCGCTCTCTCAGTTGATCCTTGAGGGAGGGTCAAGTTGAACGAGTCACATGCATAAGGGAATAAGCGTGACGAGGAAGCACGTCGTACAGGCAGACAACATGACAAGCTCGTCCACATATCTTCCAGAAGCGAAGCATTTTGTCATGGATGAGCCTCAGCTGTGTCAAGCCATCTACCGACACTGATGTAGATGGTTGCCTAATGCGCGCATAGTGCAGCTTGCGGTCAAGCTCGGGTGTAGAGGATTCGATATTGTCAGTCTGGTTATTACTGATGTCCACCCCTCGCACTCATAGCTGCTATATTCTCTTTAGTTTCAGCATACTCATCCATCCCTCCTCTTGGTTCCGCAATTTCTCTCTCCAACCTCTACAAATCGTGATGCCAATCAGGATCCGATTGAAAACTCCTGAACCAGGCAGTGAGTTAACCTCATCTTTTCTATCCATGTGTGGGACAAACACCTCTCAGCTTTGAACTGTTGCACGTGTGCAACTGTCGGCTAACGGAATGAATGTGACACCTGTGCCCTCTCTCCTGCATACACATAGCCAAGTAATAGAAAAGGCCTGTGAGTTGAATGCTCCCTGGGCGGGTGTGCCTGCGTGGCCCGCCCCGCCCCCTGCCTCACCCCCCGTGGCGGCTTTGCCGGCCCGCAGTCGCAGGGATTGGGCTTCTTGTCTCCCCTCGCCCGGCCCCACAAGTCACCGAATAGACAATAAATGACTCTGCAAATGAATGCTTTATTCAGAGGCAAGAATCACATGAAAGAACAAAGTCAGCAAGTGCAAACGACAAAACATAGGCACTTAAAGACAACAGTTGATGTAAGAGCTTTTCTTAAACTGCTGCCAGTCAAATATACAATATAGCACCGGAGTCCCAAAATCCGGCTCTTCAAACAATAGTCTGACAAAGTGCAAATGACACTACATATGCACTGAAGATAGCAACAGATGTAAAATGCGTATGTCTTTCTACGTTTGCTAGTGTTCCAGCACAACAACAAATCAGTAGGATAGGGTGCACCCACATTTTGCATGTGCATGTCCACGAAGGTATTGTTCAGAATGACATTTGGTAAAATTCCAGCTCTGACAATGTTGCCATGGACTTCTGTGCCCTTTTCCAGAGCTGCTAGGCTTGCACATGCATTGCAAATGCACAAAAACGTGATGTGGTTGGGCTTCGCCCCTTCCCCCACCATTTGATCATAGGTCTCCAAAGCCTCCATACCACGTTCTTTATAACAGGATGAGACATTTGTAGATTTATGTTAAAAGTGGAATACATTAGGTGAAAGTGGCTGCACAAACCATTTTCCATTAGTGGTTTCATTAGTAACCTTCTCAAATGTACATCCAGGTTACATTCAATTTTTGGATGGAAAAACTCCAAGTGGACAGATCCAATATACTTTACTATGTCTTCACCTACAAGATTATATTATGTATAGTAAATACAAATAGCGGCGGGCAATGTGGGAGCTCCGTAGTTTGCGGTGAGAGAGAGACTCCCAATGATCTCTTCATCCCTCTTGCTTGCTTCTACACTTGATTGCCTCGATTCCTTTCCCGTTCCGTGGGTTTTGTTCATTTTTCCTTTCCCTTTCATACCTTCTTCCCAAAGATTCCATCTTTATTTTGCATTTACATTTTGCATTTCACAAAACTTGATACAAGTTCACAGCTTTCACATCTAATAAGTTCATCATCAGCCCTTCATCCTGACCACCTATCTTAATTCCATCACAAGTATGCGGCGCTATTTATTTTAAGAGAAAGGAAAACACAGGAGTGACCAGGCTCACTAATCAAGCCTTTTGAGTACAGTGAGAGGGAAAAATGATCTCTTTTAAAGTAACCCCACTGTGAGGTGCCGATCACAAAGCTTATGAGACACCGCCTAAGGGAAGGGGACCAATTTGAACCAAAATGCCCTAGGTGGCACTAAGTGCTCTATCCAACTCAGCTACCCACAATGATATTGTGGTCAGTATCTCTTCATGTCAACTTTCTATCACGCATTGCTTATTACCATAAAGCTCTAGTGACAAGGTCGGAAGCTAGTTTAGCATAGAGCAGATATAGGGTGTCATAGTGCCAAGTCATCGTCGCCACATCATCATCAACACGTCATCGTCGCCACGTTTCGTCACCACGTCATCGTCTTCAACTTTTTTGGACCTGCTCGGACTGGCCGGAATGTTTTCCTGGTCGTAGCAGGCCGTTGGGACCTGCCCGGACTGCCGGAAATGTTTTTTGGTCTTAAGCTTACGAGGCCACTGGGGTCTCCGTGTAATAAGTAGGTGAGGAGCACCGTCATGATGTCAGGAGTTGTCCATTAAAGGCGGCAAGTCTTTGGAGAGCGACGAGACGGAACTCCAGAATTGCAGGACGGTTGTGTGCGCTTGAAAGCAGCGAGTGTGCAGCTGAAGCTCACAGCGATTACGTTAGGTGCAAATCCAGTACTTACTACCTTGCATTGCTATTGTAATTGTAAGGAGTTATCGTCAGTGGGACTCGATTTTTTCTTAGCCATTGTCAATGTTGTTAGTTGACATCTGCATTTCTTTGCTTGGGCTTGATTTAAAACCTTGGATCTTACTGCATTGTTGCGGTACGCTTAACCCCTTGGTACTTTTGTTCGAGTCCTTTGTCCTGTTTGATGTCTGTCACTGTCGTGCCTATGTGGTTCTTAATATATATTTATAAGATGGTTTCCTTCCCTCGGAAACTTCTGTCTCGAGCTGAATTTCCAAAGATGGAATTTTCCGGTCTCGAAGTGCATAAACTTCTTTCCGTGCTCGATAATTTGTTTTCGACCTTTTCTTGAGAGCTGAGAAAGCAGTCAGGTAGTTCTCAATATCTTTACTCCTTGTCTGCTTTCATATCTTTGATGTTGATAAGATTTGTGTGTGGACAGAGAACATTGTGTACGCAGAAGTTTGTGGCAAAAGTGCTCGGCACAGCTGAAGTCTAGTTCACCACTTTGGAAAGGGCTTCTTAACGAGCGCATGGTTTTTCCTAAGTGTGCAGCAAGCTGCTTGGGGTTTGTCTTCAAACTGCTTGCAAGCACACAATCTTCCCTGTTCGAAAGCCATGGCCCTCTCTTTGTCAGCGCAGAAGGAACCTAGACCACATGTGGTGATTATACCATTCCCCGTACCTGGCCACACTAATCCTATGCTCCAATTTTCTAAGCAGTTGGCTTCCCTTGGCGTCATTGTGAGCTTGGTGAGCGTAGACACGCACATTAAGCAGCTGCAGGAGGAAGGACATGCAGCCAGACTTGGGATTGAACCTGCTATAGACCACCGACTCGTAGGTCTGGGGGATGGTTTCCCAGAGGGCTTCTTCTCGTGGAGCCTCGCGCCCGACAAACTAGCTGTATGCCTACAGCGTGTTATCTCGAACATGTCCTCAAAATCAGGGTTGGATTCTGGATTCGGGCCAGCTCCTTGCTGTATTATATCGGACTTCTTTGGTGGATGGACCCAAGATGTGGCAAACAAATTCAACATTCCCAGGCATTGTATGTTCACCGCAGGTGTGGCATTTTTGTCTCTCCTGTTATCGGTACGAACTCATCCCCCAACATGTTTGTGTTTTTACAACTCCGACCCTGGGAATCTTTCTAGTCAACCATCTCCTCCACCCCTGTCCGCCATCTCGCCTATTTTGCAGTCCTGAACCGGATTAGATTTTCTTGCTAGCTTGTAGATGTGCTATCACAGGAAACTAACATACTAGGATGTCGTAAATGACCTGGTGCATGGTAAGTATCCATTAACTTTCATTAAGCTTGACGATGGATGTGCAAGGTTATCTGGATTTCATATGGAAACCTCTTGGTAGATCATCAATCTCCACACTTGGACTAGCGATCAGGCTCCTCATAAATCAGCTATTTGAGATTGTGGGAACACTCTTCAAAATCTTGACAAAAATAAATCTGTGTAATCAATGGAGGCAATCAAATAAATTTAGTTAGCTGCCCCTGCCCACATCCAAGAAGATTATTACTTCTGGCGGCCTTCAAATTGTTCTTGATTCAGTATGGATACCAAGACTGCTGTACCCCCACTTGGTATGCAGTACTAAATAGTGATGGTCAACTTCCAAGATGCATGAAATGGTAAGTTCGACTTTGCATTCATGGCTTGTCTGCATTGCTGCAGGTTCGAACACTCTTGTTGGAAAAGCATTTACCCATAACTCCAAGCACCAAGAATGTTCAACTGTCTATCCCAGGCCTGCCACCATTACTCCCTCGGCACCTGCCGTCTGAACTGCAACTTGAAGATGCAGAGAGTGGCAGATTCAAATTCACTGCAGATGCAGCAAAACGCTTACCAGAGGCTGACATAATCCTGGTCAACACTTTTGAGCAATTTGACCACCAGGGCTTTGAATCCCTTCGGGATGAAGTCCTCGGTAAGGAGAGAGTGAAGGTCAGCCTGATCCTATACCAATCTCTTGATCCCTGTAACAATGTTTAATGTATCTCGGTTCCAATTTTACAGATTCTTCTGATCACTACATATTCTCCATACCTCCAAGGACAAGCTGGGTGTTTGTGCGCAAGTAATTCATGCAGATAGTCAGTACTTAGTTTCTTACTAGTAAATCATCTCCACACTCACGAAACATGCTTATTGTAGGTGCGGAAGGCAGTGCCGGTTGGCCCGCTGTTGTTGGCTGAAAAGGCTGCCACCAGTATAATAAAAAATGGCAAAGCAGAGAGCTGGTATGAAGAATGGTTGGACACTCAACCTCCTTCCTCGGTTCTCTATGTGTCATATGGAAGCCGCGCTACTCTCTCAGCTGAACAGATCCATGAGCTAGCATTGGGGCTAGAAGCCAGCGAACAGCCTTTCCTGTGGGTACTTAGACCACCTGATTCAGCTCCCGCCCATGCAGGTCAAGCAAAGCCATCCGTTTCCGAATATCTCCCTCCAGGTCATCGCAACCCTTTGGAATGTTGGTACACACAGCAGTATCGAAAACACCTCTATGTTAATTTGCTTAGGCCTTTGAACTCCTTGATGCTTGAGGATACACATAGTGTGATTTAGAGCTTGTGGTTTCAAGATATTACAACTGTATACTGTGCTCATACCTGCATGCATCTCCTTAGACTGCTACTGGAGCTTTGTAGCATGATTGCACATGTACAATTTCTTGTCAAAAGGTGGAGCCACAGGTCCAGGGTTAGTTTTGACATGGATATAATCCATCTCTGCCCCCAGGATTTGAAATGCGGATGAAGGGGAGGGGACTGGTAGTCCCAGGTTGGGTTTCGCAGCTGCGAGTGCTCTCCCACCCATCAACAGGGGCCTTTCTGACACACTGTGGATGGAACTCGTTGTTGGAAAGTGTTTGTGTGGGCCATCCGTTGCTCGCCTGGCCGATTGAGGCAGAGCAGATGCTGAACTGCAGGTCAAAGTTCCTCTCTGGAGCTGAGGTTTTTGTGCCAGACAAATATCTAGTAGACAGAGAGCTCTAACGTAGATTGACCTTCAATCTGCTGTTTTACCCTTAACATGCTGAAAGACCCTAGCCTCATAGGTTCGGAGGTGCAAGCCATTGGAGTTATGATGGTTGGTGGGAATCACACTTAAAAAACTTCCGTTCTATCTTTGCAAGTCTCTGCATTTTCTCCTGTCAAGGTGCGTCGGCAGTGAAAGACGGATGGAAATGTCTGTTCTTTTTCAAAAAGTGAGGCAGTCATCCAGACTCCATATGACCAAGTCAGAATTATGTAAGAACACCCTTTTGACCGTTCTATGCCACAGGTACATTGTGGATGGAATAAAGATTGCTTTAGAATTCAAGCGACGAGCAGATGGAGTGGTGGAGAAGAAAGAAGTGGAGAGAGTGGTCAGGGAGCTGATGAGAGGGGAGGAGGGCATGGCAATTCGAACCAGGGTAGGGAAGCTGAAAGATTGGGCTCATAAGGCTGTGGCAGACAATGGATCCTCAACTAAAAATTTGCAGGCCTTTGTGGAGGAGCTCAAGTCTCAAAATTTGCAGAACAAGATTCTGCAGCAAGAATCATTGTTCAACATGGGGGTGTTAGGGAAACTTTTTTAAATGTATGAACAGATGCAATGGGAGGGAGTGATGCCCCAACAAGGTCACCATCCTTGGTGTTCTGAATGGGTGTGCAAGCATAGGAGCCCTTGAAAAGGGGGAAAGAGATCCATGCTGACATGATGAAAGCTGGAATTACACTATCATTCTGGAGACTGCCCTTGCTGATATGTTTAATAACATAAATTGTTCATAACCGATTTTTAGAGCAGACTCGCTGACGTGGCGTGTTTCTACTGGATTTGAGGAGGGGTGCTATATGTGGTATTCTACGACCTACTAGATTTTAACTACCTACCTACCTGCTGCGGGGATGAAAACTTCATATCACAGCTCCAAATGGATAGAAAACGGTTATGTCCGGTAGCTCTCGAGAGGAGCCCTATATCCGGTATATCCGGTAGCAGGGGCTCCTCTCGATTGCTGCCTAGTCCATATCTCCTCTTGAAATTTAAAAATGAAGCCTTGGTTAATTCATTAATAAACTATTCGGGGAAAAAAAATAAACCCTGTTTACACCATAAGGCACACACACTGTGATCATCAGTGAGGCCAGGAGCCATACCTCTCGGAGCGGGGGAAAGCTAAAATTTGACTACCGAATACAAGTTCGATCCTACCAGCAGAGCCAAAGGAACTGATCATCCTCCATATTCCTCGTGGCCTTGATGTTTTACTAGCGCTCTCATTGTGGCCTCATACATCATATGCATGTTTTTGTGCCTGGCAACCAGGGTCCTCCAACTGAGTGACAATTCACTCAAGATTTATCGACAACCACCTTCCCACAATCCCAACCCATCCAGTCCAAGTACCAAGGGATGCAGACCTGCCACATCGCCCACCATGCTCTATATTGTTTGTAGGAAACTGGCCAAGCCATACTTAATATACATCCAGGTGCAGACCTCCCCACTCTATGCATTAATGCATTAACGGGATTATCGTTTAGTCCATAGTCTTGAGATTGTGTTTTATTGGCTACGCCATTCGGTCTTGCCATTCTTCTTGCACGAAACAATGAATACATGGGATGTGTGTATGTAACACCGTGCGGATGACCCCGTCCTTTTTGTGAAAATTGTCCGTAGTTCTCAGAATTCGTCGCTAGCAGTGCGGAGCAACGCGAAGCCCTAGTAAATGTTAGGGTTTATAAGTGTGACTAGGATGCAACATTCAATGGCCTAGTGGCATAAAGATGCCTTACAAGTGGTTGTGGATTCAAAGCCACATTAGAAAGCAAATTCCCGATCATGCAAACCATTTTGTGGGTTGTGTGTGGATCCCCGAGAAAATCAGTAGGTAGGTAGGTAAGTTAGAAAGCAAGGGGAGAGAGGAGAGCGATGGCGAGAGTTTTGGCCACGCATCTGCACTCGTCTTTTGCTCTCATTCGCACCAAAGATATAGCAGGCCGATCGCTCTTCACTGGAATTTTCCATCACAGTTTAGCAAAGTCATCTCTTCCCATCTGCTCGCTGTTGCGCTGGTCCCGCTCTCCCCATACATCGGCTCCTCCTTTGCAAATAGCGAGCTGGTACCAACATTCTTCCTGTATTTCGCTGGTTCAACACCAAAGTATTTCCACTGGTAAGCTGAATCGAACTTGGCCTACAACAGTTCTTCAAAGAAATAGGGTTGGCAAATTGGCGTCGAGTCTGGAACCGCTGCACTTCATAAATTCATTAAAGAGCTTCTTCATTTGCTGAGGGTTAGTATGAGGTCTGGTACAATAGTAAGAACGTGGTGCAACGCTGCCACCTCCAAAGGGGGACAAGGAGAGGTAAAAGTATTACGGAAAGATAATAGACGGATTGATCTGCCCAGCGGGCAGATGCGTGGTTCACCGGTTCCACCGAATACTCTATTGATGCCGAAATCTGATGTTGATGTTGATGCCTTGATAGACTGACCGCACTTGAGTGCCTTTGAGACTGTGGGTTGTTGATTGATCAAATATTCTAATCACACATTGGCTACTGATTCAATATCATGTTTTATCTGTACGACAACAAAGATAGGCAATGTAATAATGAGGTAGCGTGCATACCCGATTTGTGCCATTTGTATTCTTCCCTTTGTTCTAAAGTCTACATTGGTGAGCTTTCAGCAGATCGTATGTAGAGTGGTCTGGGCCTGATCTTGCGTTTCAGATCAGCATTGGCATGTTTAAGGGCATGGTTTAGGAAGATGCGTTTTGGCATGCTGGGAAGCACCTTCCGATCATTGGGCAATTGTGTCTATTCTTCATATGTCTTGAGCCTGCCAATGTGAGCTTGTTATGAGCTTCAGGAGTGGGTTTGCTGCTACCCTTGGTCCGGTGAGAGTTTGAGGGTTGATGATAGTGCCCAGGTTTTTTCGGTGTTACTAAGAGTCAGGATGAAGAAAGAGATATTATAGTCTGATCTTTTGGAAGGATCAGCCAAGTGTTGACCAAAACCATTTCAGGAGAGCTTATGAGGAGTAAGGCTGAAAGAAGTTGGCATGGACACAGGGGTAGCTGGAGCAGCAGCTAGGGATGGTAGCCTGGGAGGGACAACGGGCTTCAAAGAACGAGAAATTCTAGTTCAGCATTTGTTGCTTCAACAGGACCAGCTTCAATTGCTTCTGGATCTCCAGCGGAGAATCACTCAAGGTGGCTCATTTTCTCTCTCAAGAACTGAAGTGTTCCTAGATCAGACACCAATCTTACTGTCTGTACAGAGTAGCATAAAGCAATATTATGCTCATAGGCCTACCCAAAGGGTATGTCAATTTAGGATTTACATTTCTTGTAAATGTCATGACATCATTTCTCACTTCTAGTTCACTATGAAAGCCAACTCCTTATATCTTCCTTCCTCCGCTATGTGCTATTCATCTCCCTTCAAATTCCTTGAAATTCCCTTCCCACTTGTTTTCAGTTTTCTGGATCCTTTACTTTGCCTGTGTTGCGCTCTTTGGTGCCCAAGAGCCAGCTGAAGTTGATCTATGTTGAGGATACACTCACTGGATGGAGAAGAGTACAATCTTGTTCTACCTTTCAATATAAGCTTATTTGTACAACGTAGTATCAACATAAGACCACCTGGGAATTGACAGACATAGAGGTAAAGAGACTGTACAGAGAAGAGTCCTGGCATTGTAGTCAGTCTCATAGTTGAAGTAGAACGAAGATTGCAGCTGATACTAGAGCCTTTGTAAACATTGGTGCGCTTGTAGAGGGAGTCGACTTGAGTGACCTGGCAACTGAGCACTCTATCTGCCCTTCTAAGAGCGAAGGTGGCATGCTGGGATGGCTGGCCAAAGGCCGCACTGTACGTAGTTACCCTGACTTCTCCTTATTTGTCTGGTTGATCCAGTTGTGTGAACCCATGAATGACTGCATCAAGGCACTCAAGCAAACTTGGACATGAAGTATCAGTTGTCTCAGTCTGTGGTAGGGACCTGGATGGTGACTGGGTTGATAATAGACTCTTGTGCATATAGATGTTGCCAGGTATCCGCTACTTTATATCCAGTTGTTTGGCTTTTTCTTTGGAACACATCAGTGGTTATGACATCCTCCAAGTCCTGCCTGGGTTGAAAGAAAAACTCCCTTTCCATGTGACGATAGGCAACAGCAACTCCTTTCTAGGAGGTTATAGTTTAGATATGTTATCACATTCTAGCTAAGCAAGATCAAAAGGAACCTTAACTTTGCATAGGAGGAAGAACTGACCTAGCTGAGCCATAGTGCCATAAAAAGTAGTCCTGGGAGAGCCTGGGTCAGGTTTGGCAGACCCTGCCTCTGATGTCAGAGGCACAGGTCCTCCCTGGGGCACCACGAACCCCTTAGCCCTTCCACTGGTGACTGAATCAGTGAAGCTGGGCTTCAACTGTTCCAAGGGGTTCCTTGAAAGGGATTCAGCCTATGGGGCAGAAAAAAATTCTGACCACAGGGTGTGATACATTTTCTTGATAAGCTGAATCTTCATTTTGTTATTGTTAGACACCTTGAACTGGTACGAATTACTGTCTGTTCACTTCACTTGCTATCTCTTGTCATGGTTTGTAGCTTCTATCGGCCAGTCCACCTAGATAAAGCAGCTGTGCCCCTGTTAGTTCATTGTATCACCCCTCTAATAGACTATGCATTCATGAGATGCTGCTGAACAAAAATTTGCATGTGGAGTTAGGTGCCAGAATTTGAGGAAGCAGCTTTCAATGCACCCCTAAACAAGCTTGTGCGGGTGAAAACTAAGCACGGCTGGCATCTTCTGCAAGTGCTTGCTGAACGGTTCTCTCTATCTCTCTATTCTGGGATAGTGCTCCTGGTTCAAGTTGTTCATCTTGGTATTTGCTGTCCTAAGTGCAAGATCTGGAATAGCATGAGCATGCCTATTATGGGACATTGTTGCTGCAGAAGTGGCAATTGTGAACTGACGGGTCCCAGAGTGTTCTGTGCTAGTTTTGTTCCCTACAGCTGCAGCAATTTGCATTTAGGCACCTCAAACACCTGGTATTAAATATGAGACAAAGGTTTTGGATGTACAAGTGGTGACATTGATGGCCAAATGCATTATGAATCCTCTTGGAGGTGCTATTTCTGAGGAGAATGCATCTGTAGACCTATGTAGGTTTTGGCATTCAAGAGTGGAGATCAGAGGAAACAAGATTCACTGTTTTGAAGGAAGGGAGATGATGAGACTAGTTTCAGATCAGCCGTGTCTATCCCTGAATGAAATGCCAGTTGGCTATGTGAAGGGAGGCAACTTTCTTGCAGGAAATAGGTGTGGAGGAGTTTCATGCACGATTGCAGGATTCTGATTTTACTGACAATGCACAGCTTGTCGATGTTCGGGAACTTGATGAGATGTATGAATCTCTCTCTCTTTTTCTCTCTCTTTGGAATGAGGCCTCATACAGTGAGGCACAGGGGCTTTGAAGGAATGGTCGTGGACCCTCATACAAAACTGCTTGGAGGCTTACAGTGTTCCTGCCAGCGTGTGGATATAATGTCTTCTCCACCTTTTCCTAGAATGTGAAACAGTGATTGGGTTGGCGCTCCTTTATCTCAATCTCCTCACATTTCCTGGGTTCATTTATAGTGTACTTAAGCTCTTGTTGATGCCAATCCCATGACAAATATGGGGTGGGGTGGGATAGTGCGACGGCAGCAATTGAAGGGTTCAAGGCGTATCCACTGAGTCAGTTTGGGCAATGGGCCCCCACCATTGCAGACGATCTTGACAAAGCCAAGGATACCTTTGTGCTGGTGATCTCCTCCTCCTTGGACCAGTGCCTGTCACCTTTTCTGCACCCTTCCTAAAGCTTGCTCTGCTACAATACAAGGCATATATAGTGATCATAGTAAGGTAAAGTTGTAGCCTGTGCTTCTTGTTCTGATCATCGTCCCTTTTTGGTAAGTGCCTTCCATTCTTTCTTTGTTACTCTGTTGTGCTTCTCTCTGCTCCCCAAATGTGTGTTGCTGTGCAGCTGTCTGCATTTGCATACGTTACTCATCAGCCTACTTCCTGCTAGCACCCCCTTTGCAGTTTGCAACACATGAGTGCGATGAAATGCTGAATAGAAGGAATGTGCTGACACTGTTGCATATGTATATGCAGTGCCATCATGGCATGCGATCACTACAGGCTGCAAACTGGCTGAAATCCCAGGTCTCTCTCTCTTTAACGTCATTCTCTCTCCCTCTCTCTCTCATACACACACACCACAAAGTAGACTTTCAGATCCACAGTTTTCAAGGCATATTCAAAATTTTCAATCAAAGGGAAAAATCTGAATGGGTTTTGTGTCCATATTTGTGAACTGGTTGCAGGGCTTCACGCGCTTGTACAATATTAAGGGTGGGATACATGCGTACTCAGTCAATGTTGACAACTCCATCCCCAAGTACTAGATTCTTCCTCTCAGGCTCTTTGTACCCCATGGACCTGTACAGGGCACTTTTTCACGTGTGAGGTAACAGGATACTCTTAGGGACTAGTGGAGAGTTGTTGTCTCATGTTTGCCTGTATAAGAGAGATTGGCAATAAAGTCAGGCATTTGCTCTGCAAATCAGGCAAAATTATTTGGTGAAGCATGCTACAGTCAGACCCACAAGGTAATGTAACAGCCACATTGATCTCTTCGTGATCTCTCTGTTTTCCTTGGTCTTATAGAGAGGGAAAAGGAAAAACAGGCCACTGTTCATGTGTCCCTTCCACTTGATGACACCAACTTGATTTTTTCCCTTTGCAGTAATTTTTTTTCATCCCTTTCTTGACGATGTTATGAAGGTCATCCACTTGAATGAAAATTATGATTTTTCGTCCTCCAAAATACTGGAGTGTTATCTTTCGCAAATTGTTGCTTTTTTTTCAGTCATATAAGCAGACCTACTTTGTCTGGTAATGGCACTGATTATTCCAAGATTTTATGAGATTTTTATTTTTTTTGTTTTGTTTTTGTTTTAAGAGGAAAAGGGGAGGAAGGCCTTGAGTGCTTTATTGAGGATATGAGAATAGTTTTCAAAATAGTGAAAACTTTGCTGCAAATGACTCAGATCTGAATGTAACGTATGATGTTTCAGATTTCAAGGTGGGTCGAGGCAGTAGTGTGTAGTATCATAGGTCACGCTGAGTTTGACTATTCTGACTACAGTTGCCAGGTTAGATCTTGTAGTTGTATGGAACATAGATCTTTTGGATACCATTAGTTGTGGTTGCAAGGAGTACCTCTCCTCCACAACCGTTTCCAATGCCATTGGAAAAGCATCGACACTCTGCACAGCATATGAAGCACGTATGAAGCACAGACCAAGATATCAAGTACCGGATACAGCAAGTACTTGGCCAACATCAGTTGTTGTAAAGCTGAGCCCTCCAACTGATTCAACTGATTTCGTTAATTTTTTAGCTCAACCAAAGTGAGTTATCCAAAGCTGAAATGGACAATGGACAGCAAGTGAAGTACTAAGTGACTCACGAATTCAAGCGTCCAAGCTCCTTTGGCCTGCAGGCTTCCTGTTCATCCACACAACTTCTCTTCTTTGATCAAATCAGACATGTGATGACTAAGTTGCCACCAAGGAAACCTTATTTTGTGACCAGCCCCTCTACAACATAAACTATACCATGACGTTGGGCAGAAAATCACTTTATTCATATCAGCATACCCCCATTCCTCCACCGCAATCCCTATTCCTCTGGAACCTTTCAGCCATAACCTTAATGAGCGCTCGTCAGAGTATAACACTTGTGAATTGAGAGTCTTACTCCGTATCCCTAGTGAACAATACAAAGTCGACCCGCTGGCCATCGCCAGCAGCTTACAAAGCTCGAAGTTTTGGAGCCTTGGTGAGCCACGAGTAGAAGCTCACGACACATTTGTGCATACATACATAAATGCGTACTTTCCTGCTCGCGTATACATATTCTGTATAATTCAACGGATGCAAGTGGAATACGTGACTGGAAACTTACGGACTAGGTAACCGGCGAGAGGGCACCGGTTACCTGACGTAGTCGTTCATTGGAGTCATCGAGCTTCACGTTTTGATACAGACCACGGCCGGACAGTTCATTTTATCGACCTACCTACTTGTGACCTTCTGCTTTTACTGTGTGCATTGATTTGCATGGAGTGCAACAGCCATCATTACAGACAAGCGGAAACTAGAGTCCAACTCCATAGTCCCCCACAATACCTCGGGTATCCACGGGTACCCCTCCGGGGGTAACCGGCGTACCCCTTGGTATCTCTACACCCAGGATCCTCCGCATTACTTATAGGGCCCACCTATAGCGGTCAAGGAGGTCTTCAGTATGACAACCAGCCATTTCATTGACTGAAGAGATGGTACGAGAGTGACTCATTATATTCATTTTATCCCTCTAAAACCATGCTAATCCACTACTTCACCAAGTCAAGGATCAGGACTATGATGGCTGAAAGTATAGTCAATGCACCTCATATCAAATATGCACTGAAGGGATTTAGGTGCAAGCATATCTATACGATGGATACTAGGCGTACATTGGAACCATTGAGGCTTTTTACAATGCCAATTTCACTAAAGGTTTGTCCATGTATTTACTGATAGATCACAACAAAGGTGTGGTGATTGTGACCGCGCTTTCCATGACAGGTCTGCTCAAATTTACACGAAACCTCGTTTCCTGCCACTATCCGAGATGATGCAAGTTTCAAGGCACCTTCAGACTTGAACACCTTGATGGGGGGGCTCTTCTTGGCCAATTCAAGAGTGCCATGGCATTTTGGATTGCTAAAGAGGCATGATGCACCTGTCAATTCCTTTTGGGCATCTGATTTTTTCCAAGAGTTTTAGTTGGCCCCCCTCAGTGAATCTGCCATTTCTGCAAGTTTTGAGGCACCTTCACTTGAACACCTTGATGGGGGGGCTCTACTTGGCCAATTCAAGAGTGCCATGACATTTTGGATTGCTAGAAAGAGGCATGATGCACCTGTCAATGCCTTTTGGGCATCTGATTTTTTTCAAGAGTTTTAGTTGGCCCCCCTCAGAGCTGATGCCATCTTTGCCAGTTTCAAGGCACATTCAGACTTGAACACCTTGATGGGGGGGCTCTACTTGGCCAATTCCAGAGTTTGATGGCATTTTGGATTGCTAGAAAGGGGCATGATGCACCTGTCATAGCCTTTTGGGCTTTTGTTTTTTTTCAAGAGTTTTAGTTGCCCCCCCTCAGAGCTGAATCCATCTCTGCCAGTTTTGAGGCACCTAGTTCAGACTTGAACACCTTGATGGGGGGGGGGGGGGGGGGGGGGCTCTACTTGGCCAATTCAAGAGTTTGATGGCATTTTTTATTGCTAGCAAGGGGCATGATGCAAATCCTATACTTAAATGCAGGAGCTTCTTAAAGGATCCGTCCATTCAATGTATGCTCCATGCTCTCTGCCATTTTCAGAATCCACCAGTTAACGATGCCATCCTTGTGCATGTATAGGCTACTTAGTACAACTCGCTTTCAAGCTTTTGCTTGGCTTCTGGGCTAATTTAAGTTAATTGGAACAAATCCGTGGGGCTGCTCAGTCATATGTCTGATACAAGTCCGCTGCTCATTGCACTCCCTGGTGCATGGATCTTGGTCTGCACTGGCTCGTTGAGGGGGAAACTCATGTTTTTCTAGGGCATCAATTTGGCCATAATCTTCCTGATAATGTTCATTTTGCCCTTGTCATTGCTAAGCTCAGGAAGAAGTTGGCTTACTACTGGAGCTCCCTGCATCTCTCCATCTTTGGCAGAGGGCTCGTGGTCAATCAGATCCTTCTGGCCTCTATATGGTTAAATTCTTCGGTTTGGTCCCCACTGCCTAGGCTCTTCCCTCATCAAGCACATTAAGTCATTGATGAGGAACTTCATATGGGGAGCTACCTCTGCCTCTTCCAACAAGAGAGCCCTGGTTAGCTGGTCTGAACTCTGCCAAAAAAAAAAAATGGTGGCTTTGGGTATTCTTGATCCGCAATCCCAAATCACGGCCCTTTTAGCCATGGGTTCCTAGAGTTCTCTGCCACTTTGCTAGTCCGTGGAGCTGTTTGATCAAGCAGGTCCATCTAACTGCTGCTATTCGATCAAATTGATAAGCTTAACTTGAAAAGAGACACCTATCTGCATCACAGTCAGCCTTGTGCACAAGGCGAACATCCAGGTTCAATATGAAACATAGCCTTGAGCAGGCATCAAATTATGTACAGCCATGCTGCCATTCACTTGAATTACACAACCCTAAATCTGCCTCACTGATAGCAAATAACATGATTAGCTCAAACTTTTCTTATTCATAGGTCTCAACATTATCGTTCATATTGTAGCAACCTCCGTCCTTATCTGCTCTGCCGGTATCTACAGTGCAATCCACGCTGTATTCTAAATCCCTAGCAACGAGGGAGATTGCACAGGAATATTGCTGGTTAAATGCAAATTGAGAGAGAGGAGTTTGGTATGTAAAGCCCGGGATGAATTCTACGTGGCATTGAAAATTGTTGCCAAGGTCGATAAGGTGTGGGCAGGTTCTCAGGCGCATGGTAATCCACTTCCTGATCATATTCGTTGTCATCCACAGTTTTTGGGTTGTGCTGGGTACCTACGGCCTCATCACATTGACATGACTGCGTGAGATTGATGACAGGTTGGGCAAATGTAGGGCGAGCAACCCTGATGATTGGAGGCAAAGGTTGCCAAGGTGGAGGTGGCACCTGGACTGGCACATTTTGAGAGCACTTTAGGGGCAAAAGGTGTTGCAAGCACATCACATGAAACTACTGAAGTTGTTGCATGCTGGGCCGCAAGCCGCAGCTTGAGCTTGCCCAATTCCTCTGCACGACGAAGCCTCAAATATTCTAACGCCTCTTCTGTGGCAACAACACCCGACATCATGAACAATGAGAGTGCACTAGCATCGGTTAGGACCTCGGCTTTCTGCCGGGTTGCTGCTGCCATATCGACAGTGGCGGCAGGCTGTGCTTGGATGGCGAGGTCCTTCATTTTTGTGTCTTTGTGATCTGCTTTTGTTGAGCGGCATCCTTGCGCACGCTTCACAAACTTCGACGCTCCAACATCGTTATGGATTTGGACCATTTCAAGCTTGGAGTCTTCGTCCAGCACTTGCACATTATATTCCTCAATCATTTCCCCACCAGCTGCAGTACACTTGCGCTTCATTAGGCTGGTTTTATCGAGTCGTCACTCCTCAATTCAGCCCACCTCGGCATGTGCTTCAAAATATGCCAACAATGCTTGAAAATGAATGGTTGTTTCTTCGGATGCTTGTCTTGGTAGAGCTGGGCGACCTTCACAATGTTGTCTTCCTCGCTGCAACCACTCTCTTTGAGGGAAACGACTGCCCCGTACACACCAATCCACTTCGAAACGTCATATCTAATTGTAGACCACTTGCTCTCCAAGCTCCTATACGGTCTCCCCGGCAAACTATCAGCCCGTTTCTGGCTGAAATGAACAGCCACCCTTTTCCAGAATGCCTCGGATTTTTGACCGTTTCCTCTACAAGGATCTGGTGACACAGCAAGAGATGAGATGTAGAGTTGACGGTCGACCTCCTCATGTATAAAATTTCGAGTCCCCTTTTGAGGCTTGGTAGGAGGGGGCGTGGTCGCTGCCAAACTGTTGGTGGGAAGCCAGGGTCACGGTCACGGTCACTTTGATTCAGGGGCACCTCCGAGCCCGCACCACCCGTCTCATTGTTATCCCTCGAGAAGGTTGTTCATCTTAATTCTTCTTTAAAGGTTCTATCTAGGATTCCAACATGGGGGTATACCCTCCAGAAGTTTGTTCCTGTCAAACTCCAGATTGCAAAAAATCCATGCAACAATATTTATCTTACAGAAGGGTGTTCTCATCCATTCAAGTTTCATTGTTATTCCTCCGGGAGGTTGTGCTTCTGAATTCTTCATCAACCGTTCTATCTAGGATTCTACCCAACATAATTTTCCCCGTCGGAAGGTTGTTCATGTCACATTCCAGATTGCAAAAATCTATATAACAATATTTACCTTCCGAAAGGCAGTGCTTAATACTTCTTCAAAGATTTCAAGTGACCCCCCTCTTCTTTTACCTAATATGGTGGTACCCCCCCCCCCCCCCCTGTTTTGTTCCAGTCACATTACACATTGAAAAAATCCATACAACACTATTTACCTTGCATAAGGTTCTTCATTCTGAATTATTATGAAGAGGTTGTATCTATGATTTTACCTAGCATAGTGGTTTACCTTCTGCACGGTTGTTCATGTTACCTTGAGCATTGAAAAAATTCATACAGAAGGTTGTTCACTCTGAATAGAACTGTCTTAATAGGTTATGTATAGGATTTTACCTAGCACGGTGGTATACCCTTCAGAAGGTTGTTCTTGTCACATTCAACATTAAGAAAATTCATATAACAATATTTACTTTACATAAGGTTGTGCCCATGCATTCAAGTGTCATAGTTATCCCTCCGGGAGGTTGTACTTCGTAATTCTAATTGACCCCAGATTTGTTTTACTTAATATGGTGGTTTACCCTCCGGAAGGTTGTTCCTGTCAGACTCAATATTCATCTTAGAAAATGTTGTTCTTTCTCAATTCTTATTAAGATTTTATATAATCCATTATATTACTTAATAGTTTAAGACCATTTTCAAATTGGATAACTTTACACTTTACATTTTACGGGCCCACCCGAGCCTGGAGGGGGGCTAGCAAGTGTTGGCGGGCCTGCCAAGAGCCCATGCCATGCTGGCTTTTGAGGTTTTGCCATTTTGGCATCATGGAGATTTGCCATTTTGGCTCATGAAGGCCGAGGTGGGGACAAGGGAGCTAGGGCCTTGGGAGTGGCGGAGGTGTCATTACGACGTGGTCCGGGGGGGGGGGGGGGGGGCACTAAATAGTCACCAAAGTACTTACTATAGGGTATAAGAGCATCCCCACCTTCTCACTGAAATGGTCCCTCTATGGCTATTTTGAAGGAGGTGGTTCAGGACTCTCGAAAGCTGTATGAAGGGGTCGTCTGCTCGTAGCCACACCCTTGCCCCTCGTTACGCCCATGTATCCTATGTTCCTCCTTGAATGCTCCTCGATCACGTTTCCCCACCGACCGGGTGCCTTCATCATTGGAAGCAAGTAACGCGACGAGTTCAGGTCAAGGTCACTGTATATCGTGCACGGATATAGTGAAAGAGAAGGGGTTCATCATGGTCCACCCTTTACGGCATATACGGTTGCGGGGCAAAGGTGTGGTGCATTTGCGGGGAAATTTGAGCTTGTATACGAGAAGCAGGGGGGTGCGGGGGTCCATAGAGGCGTAGAGTGGGGATTCTCTAAGTAGTGAGGTCAGCACCTCCTTATATTATATAGCCTTGGGAGGCTGCGGGCCTCACCCCTTGAGGCGGTTGTGGAGCCTTCCAGAAGACTCCCCACGTGTCCTACCCTACATAAACCCACCCCATTATTTGACACGTGGCTAGTAGTTGCACCCCCCAAGAAACTCCAAGTAATCTGAGCCCACCATTGGAAGTTCCAATGGTGCGACTATTTTTTTACCTTTCGTAAGGTAGTGGTATCTTGAAGTGTGCTTTTAAGCAATGTGCAACTCCTCATAGGGTGTAGTGTCACAAAAATTATATGAGCAGAATAGCAAATGAAGCAACAATCATTTGTGCAAAGCACATAATTTTCCAATCACAGATGTATTATATATGAACTATCAAAATCAAAGTACATATTATCCCACTACAGCTCTGTAGGTCCATCCTATAATGCCATATAATCCTCCTTGATATGTGCTTTAAGTTGCCGTAAGTGCACAAGATGTGCACCTACCCAAAAATTAACAAAACAGGCCATGTGCGGGCCCAAAAGTAACGTTCTCCAAACGCGGAATTGGGCACATCTACTTATGGAAGGACCCATAACTTTCCTTTGGAGGGACGACGACCTGTGCAAAATCTGACCATATACAACTCCAAGTAGGACCCTTACGTATGCCCTGAGTTGACCTACATGGCCATCTGAGAACCCTAAACTAGCGGACCCCGTGGACACAGCTAGAAGACTCCACAACTCCCTCGTTTCCCATTCTTCCGCCATCCTTGGCAATGGAAGCATGATAAAAATGTGTGCATTGTAACACTATACAAGGTGCACCATGCATCCCATTTGCATTGATGCTTAGTTGCTGTATTAATTGGCCATTGTCCCAAAACACTCGCCTCCACTTTCAAAAACAAATTAGGAATTTGAAATAAGAATCTATAGGCTGCTATGTAATAAGCTTCACTAAATAAGTCCCTTGTACTCCAAAACACCTCACATCGTACCTAATCCAAAGCAACAATTAACCTTGAATCGCCTCCTTTACAAAAGTGCAGAGTACTAAGATGAAAAGGGTGACTTCATTCATCAAAAATAGGGGACATAATAAGGTCGCGCACACTTCTAGATGCCACTACCTTAGATTAAACATTGCTTCCTCCCTTTTTCTTGGTGTCCCTCCAGCCGGAGCCCACCTGTCCACTCATCAAGCTCACTCTTTAGAGCTAGTCTGACAAAGCTTAAAAGCGACAGTAATGAAGGGGTGTTCATTGAGGTGGGTTGAAGGGAGCAGCCAGGGATCAATTTTTTTCTCTCTCAAGTGCCTGTCCTAGGGAGAGATACGTATGTATCAGTGTTGTTCAGGTATCAGGTTCAGGACATACCAGACTGGTCCTGGTACCAGACGTATCACAAACAATTTATACCAGTCTGGTCTATATTATGGTGGATGTATATTTTTCTAAATACTAGTATGAGTATGAGTATCATGACCACAGCGCGAGCTGGTATGAGATATCAATTCTGGTATCATTCCAAAGCCATCTTGAATTACAAGTTTATCACATAGCAAGTGAAAAAAAATACAATATAAATAAAGAAATAAATAAATAAAAGTACAAGTATGTAGGCATATATACATATAAATTAGTATAATACACATACAAGAGTAAATGAGGAAGATGGCAGGGGAGTATTGGTTTTGTGGCTGGTATGAAAAAACTGAGACCAGCCTGGTATGGTATATGACCAAGTATTCTCCCAAATGATACCAGTGCATATATACCAACACTTTATACCAGTCCTTCACCTATATACAAGACCAACACTGGTATGTACCAGTGTTGAGCGGGTATTCGATTTACCCGGGTATATCCGGGTAAGGTTACCCATATATACCAGGACCGGCAGGTTTTGCTTACCCGGACCCGGACCCTTATGAAGGGTATCATTTATGTTTCCCACGGACGAGGACCCGGATGAAGGGTAAATCATCAGAAGTTTACCCGACCCTTGGGTAATACCCCCGTTAAATAACGTTACCCTCAGGTTATATTTTACCCTGAGGTTACCCGGTTATACCCTGAACCGGGGTGTTCTACAAATGTGCATTACCCGGAACCAACCCTTACTTTCCATTTGAAAAATAATAATACCCTGACCTGGCGGGTAAATCTTTTCTCAAAATACAGGTTACCCTTATCCCGAGGGTAGATAAAAATTCAATACCCGCTCAACATTGGTATGTACCATTGTTGGGCGGTTATCTGATTTTTTTCATAACTGGCAGTTCCGGTTGGTTCAAATTTTAGGAAACTAACCTGCTGTTGCAGTTATTAAATTTTATGGCTAGATTTAACGTGCGGTTGCGGTTACTTGCAAAAATCTCAAATAACCGGTGGTTTCCATCAAATAACCGTGGGTATTTGGAGGTTCTTTAAAAGGTTCTTTGCTTGGTTATTTTGAATGCCTGACCTCCGCCGGTTCCTAAGTGGACCGTTTATTTCATTTTTTCACCTCCGTCGGTCATTCATATATATATATATATATCAGATATGTAACCACCGGGTATTAGAGAGAAATTTAAACAACCGCCCAACATTGGTACGTACATGCACATCCGCTAATTGTTAGCTAAAAATTCCTCAGGCGAAAAACAATTCGAGGGTCAGCTGTACTCGATTCAATTACTCACGAGAGTAGGTAGATGGATACACCAATCTAGATAACCCGTATCCACCCTCGAACACATGGGCTGTCTTCTTGCAAGCCTCAAGTTTCTCTTCCATGAGGAGTAGGATAGTAATGAGAGCTACGCATACGCATGCCAAACTCCATTCACTTGCAGGGAAAGTAATAAGCTCCCGTAACGAACTTTCAGCTTTTTCCCCTCAAAGGAAACCGGTGAGCTTAAACCAATCCTAAGTTATAATCTACGCCAGTGCATTATAATCTATGATAAGATAATCTATTACGGCAGGCTGACGTAGCTCCCTTCGCGTGCTTCACGCTCGAGTGGAGGGGATTACCTACACTCGCGCCGCCACTCGAGGATAAATACATACAAGATAGCATTCCAGCTCCACTCGGTGCCGATCGGGAGCTCCACAGATTGCACTTGAGCATGTACTCAACCGATGATCTGGGCATTCGAGTAGGCTCTAGTACCAGCGGAGGACTGCAGAATGGTTCCCCAGCTCCAGAATGGTCTGTCACTTCATTGCCGAATTAGTCGTATTCCTGCCTTCTTCCCTCGCTCCCTCCCTACTTTTGCCTTTCACAAGCGCCCTTGCTTCTCTTCTCCTGTCAAATGCTGGTCTAGTTCCCTTCTTCTGCGATGCACAGCTAGCAGGGTAGAGCAACATATTGAGCATTTACGTCCCGTTAAGATCCCCACGATTAACGATGAGATCGAGGTTCCACCTCTCGTCTCTTCCATGAATATCAGAGGCCTCCCACCTCGACAGCAGAGCATATTTGCAGTTGAAGCCGAGGAACGCCTCATGAAAATTGCGGAGCACTGGCAGATCAACTCGTTTGAATCCTATTGTCGTCTCGATGGTCAGCTTTGTGTACAGCGGAGTCGTCAGTTATGATCGTTTAGTAGCCCTCTCTGTTGCATACACCCTCCTGTGGATCCTGGATGATCTTTTGTTTGATTTGCCAAACGACTTGCTCCTTGAGGAGTACGGAATAGATCCCAGCATCCGTGAGAGCCATCACACAATCGGAGAGTTCTACAACAACTTGAACCTCCTCTTCAGGCAACAAGAGCCTCCGTGCGATCCCAGCCCAATCGAGAGGATGATGTGGGAATTGGGTCAGGACATGAGACGCTTGTCCAACCCGGAATGGTTCAATACAATGATAGACGCTTTCATCGAGTACCACAGAGCGACGGTTGCCGGCCATGCAGACTTCGCAGGCGACTGCTTATATTATCAGGACTTGGAGTCTTACACCCAAATGCGCACCTGGAACTCCGCATCCTTGTTTGGTGCGAGTCTCGTGGAGTTTGCCAACAACGCCTTTCTTCCAGATGAGGTGCGCGCGCAACCCGTCATCCAACAGCTGACCAACGCGGCCTGCACTCAGATCGCTTTCGTCAACGATATTTTCTCCTACCCCAAGGAGGTGGCGCAGGAAGACAATCCGCGCAATCTAATCGAGGTGTTGATGGAATCTGAAGGCACGCTGCTACCCCAAGCTGCGTGGAGAGCAGTGGACGTGGTGAATTCATACACTCGCGTCGTCCTGGAGCTGGAGACGCAGTTGGCCGTGGGCGAGGCAGAGCCTTGGGCCCATGTCGTGCGCCGCTATGTGGAGGGTGTGAAGGAGTTCATGTCTGGCAATCTTCACTTGCACAGTCTGCACAAGCGCTACCGGCATCCTGACTCAGTTTTCCCAGAGCTCAGGGCCTTCACCAATGTCCATCACCAACTACAAGAGATTTAGAACCTGATCAGATGCAGCACCTGCACCATCTTTGATATATTCTACCCAATGCGTGATCTTCGTAGTCCTGTGGCCTGCATATCGTTTCATGTGTCATAATGTGATGTAACTGTTACAAGTTACTTATCATTAGCTATACTACTATAATTCTATAACGATTTGGAATCTACATATACAATGCTGCTGCTTTTGATCTGCCATCTCATGTTTTGGCAAAGAAAGAGAAAAAGAAAGTGTAGAATGCAATGCGGAGAGTTTGGAGCTTGGATTTTCTATTGTGTAGGTCTTGCAGTAATCTAACAGTCTGGACATCGTACATTCCGGAAAGACCAGAATTTGCAAGAGTAAGCCATTGAAATAGTCTTGAGGTGTTGCAAGTCAATCAGGTGCTTTTTTCTCTTATGTAAATTCAACCTTGCTTTTGGCTTCAAGCAGATTGATCGACTATGTAACTGGGATTCCTGAACATGGTCAATTTGCAGGCCGCCCGATTGGACAATTGGGTGAGGAGGAAATCTCATGCTCAGCCGCCAGCAAGGGTTCCTCGCTTCTAGTTGCACACTAGCCGTTCTCTTGAAACATTCCTGATCTTTGTAGTTCAAGATGAGGTTTCGAATAGCAAGCCTTATGCAGTATGCGAGACTATTTGAGCAAAGCAATCACTTACACAAGATGTTGACTCACAGGACTGATAAAAGGGAATGTATTAGTTGTAGATCTCAGATTGCTACCCCCTTAAATCCAAACACTACCTCCACCACCCCCCCTCATATGACGCCATGTATTGTAACATATGCGTCACACTCACACTGCTTAGATGCGGGGACATCCACCACAACCCTGGCTCCTCTATAAACGACATCATCAGTCAATTACCCGCTGACCCACAAGAACAATATGCACTCTACTTCCAACAAAACAACATATTCCTTGTGCATACCTACCGACACCTATCCGACCACTTTGCTCCCTTCCTCCCCACACCGCCCACCAACAACCCTATGCCCCAACGTACTACCATGCACTCAATTTCCACCTTCGGCCTCCCCACCTGCCAATATCCGGCACTCACCAAGGCCTCTCTAAAACTCAATGCTTTCCCTTCTTTATCGTCGTCATTCCCCTCTACCCAGAGAATGTAACGAATACTTTGCCTCACAATCAGACTCCCAAATCATCCCCCTTCTACGTGATCTCCAAGCTCTACCCCCACACCTCAACAACTACTTGGCCCCCCCCCCCCGCATTGCTTATCCAAAGTACACATGTCGCTCAATTTGTTACAATTGTACACTGGCGTGATACACATAATACTTGCGGATCATCTCGCTACTGTAACCACCACAAACTAGGAACACCAAACCATCACTAACAAATTCCCCTTTCTTTCTGAAGGCATCATCTCTGCCACCTTTAGTGCTGTTATTCCTCTACCCACTCCCCGGCTGCCACGTGTGCCTACACCATCCCCAACCTTCACCACCCCCAACCCACCCTCAGTCTCACACACTGACCGCCCTGCCAGCCACACTCCCAACTCCCCTGACTCACACACTCATACTCTTAATATCACTACATGGAACGTAGGATCCCTGACGTCTCGTGTCGGGCACAATGTGCTAGCGGCAATAGCCTAGATTTCTGCTTTTTATTCCTCCTCCAAATCGGCATACCCGGCAGGCAAAATCTTTAACCTGCTGATCACAACCATGGTCACAGTCCTTTAAGGACGTAATAAGAGGTTCCAGGATTTGAGATCCGCCCTTGTGGCAGAGTTCTAGAGGGCAAGGACTTTACCTTTAGAGAAAAATGCCGAGATTTTATCACTGCGTGTGTCTCCTTCTGAGGTTTTCTCGCTCCTCAATCGCTGCCTGAATTGAGCCCAAAATTGACAATAATAAATCCTTGGGAGGAAAGATTACAGCCCTATGCCCCCGGTGAAGAACGAGTAAGCCTATGAGGTGGGGGGTGGGGGACAATTCTTGTCTGGAAAGCACTGACTTGAACAAAGTTGTTGAAATTGGTACTGTCCATGCTGAAGTAGCACATATGGCAGTGATGAGTGATGGGGCTGTGGGCTGGTCCCTGATGTCTGGTATTTGTTCAGTTAGAGTAGGTTGCGGATAAAGAGGCGTCATGGAAAATGCTCTCTGTTATTGGTAGTTGTGAATGAAGCTCTAGGATGGAAGCTCGAAAGTAAGAGATGATTTTGTTATGCAAGCAGACTTAGAATTTTAGAGGATGTGGGCTGAAGATTCATAATGAGAAATTCGTGCGTGAGGATCTGTGACCCTTGCCATCGAAGAGAGCCGGTAGCTGTTGAAAGCCTCAAAACATGCACCTAAGTGACTCTATTTCTTGCTTTCTGCTTTCTGAATATAGGACGAAGGGATGGTGTGCCAAGGGTTAGCGTTGACTTTGGTTGGAAGAAATTCTTATCACAAATTCGTGACTCTGTAGCATGTCCAGCTCTTCACATATCGGGCGCTGAATCTGTCCTTTCTACATGGTCCAGTATCGAGATTGAGAGAAGGGTGCGTGAATCCATTACTTCAGGTGTGCATGCTTATAGTTTCAGCTCTGGGAAAATGGTATACATGGTATACATGGTATACCGACCAGTAAATATCAAAAGGTGCGGCTGTGGATTTAGTTTTGTATGACTCACAGCTACCAACATTTGCTAACCACCATTTCTGCCTATGGCTTTCGGGTTACAAGTACCTTTTTCTCCACGGCAGATGATTGAACATTTGAAGCACATTTGAAACAAACTGCTAAGGCTGCAGGCCCTCCCGCCCTTCTTCAGCAGGCTCTCCTCTCCTTCACTGCTTCTCTAGTGGTGCGGGTGGATTCAGCTGTACATCTGGAGGCAAGAGTGTTGCCCGTTGTCGCATCACCGGGGTGACATTGTTGGCATCTGTAGCTGGACGTGCATCCTTCATGCACCCACATTGGCATACATATCTGCAAGGGCAGCCTGCAGTCTGTCCCCGAAAAGCAGATTCATAAGTATGTAGGAGTTTGGAACGGGCTACATGAAAGATATAAACAGGATGTTCATTGGGTCATTAGACTAGACAAATGCACAACTGATACCAGTTGCAAAAAACTGGCAAATCCAGGTCATGGAAACGTGTAGGCACTAAACTAAGCACTTGGTGATCTTCCAGATTATCTTACAACCTATTCATAATTACAATAGGGCAGGGAGCCTTGCATGTATTCCATGGGATACGCAGTTCTTTATTTAAAAATTGGAGTCCTCGATTTTCTTCTTTGTTGTTACTTTGTTCCCTGGTTGTTGGGCCATGTGGTCGCTGTCCCTCGCTTGTAACTGGCCTTTATTATAGCTTCTGATGTTAATTTTCCTCGACCTATGAATGCAATTTTTGGGTTCCGTCCCCTGTGTAAAAAGTGTACAAAAGACAATTAAGCTTGACTTCCCTTGACAATTGCGCAAACACTTATCATAAAGAACTGGGGCTGATTTCTCGGTGCCGATTACACCCTCAGTAGTGGAGGTTGGGTAACGCATGAGCATGCTCACGTGAGCACAAGGCATACTCCTTGAATTTCCACGATACTCATGGAATATTTCACAGCAAAACGAAATTGGCGAAACTAACAATTATGCGAAACTAACACATAAAAAACAAGTATCCCCTATACATATACCTGGTGAACATGTTACCTTATAGGCATGGCTTTTTCTCCATAACAGGCGCGAGAATGGGCGGCGAGGCTTCACCTCAAATTTAAGGTCCTCGCCCATGGATAATTCCGCACGGCGAAACTATGTACCAACCAGCCTGAAAAGAAAATCATATTGTACCTAAAAGGATGACCTATCCTTTTAAGGTCCCCACCATTCCTTTTGGATGTGGGATTGTTGGGTGATGGGAATTTCGTAGAGAAAGTTTCGACTCAAGCTATACCACTAAGGGTTTCTCAATGCGAAACCCACCACTGCTTAGGTTTGCGCCCATATCACCAAATATTTCTCAATGCGAAACTCGCCGCCATCGCCACTATAGGTCTAGGGTTTCTGGCTTCATTACTGAAGGTTTCACCTCGCTGAATAGACGGAGATGTACCGTATAAATGCACCAGTCTTCTATACCCGCTTATGGTTTTATGCCGTTTTGAAAATATACAACTCCTATGACCGAGGTTAAAAAAACATAAAACTCCCATGACTATGGGTTGTGCTCACAGGATACCAACCCCCTCTGTAGTGCACACTGCACACAGCCGTCATTTCTTTATCTTTTACCTCCAAAATATTTTCCGTCACTAGTTCCATTTCTTTTGATCGTCAAAAGAAACAATGAAAGGAAAAAGAAATCATCCTCTTTACGCAGCCGAAGACCCTCGTGTCGGGCACGCCCCTTGAATTTTATGCCCTAGGGCCTTGGGGCCTACCGCCCTCATCCCTGGGCATAAAATTCAAGAAGCGCCCTCCACTCAGGGCCTTCCTCTATACATAAAAACCTCACCGAAGACCTCGTCCTCAACCCCTTCCTCCGCATTCACTTAACAACTGCCTGAATTCCAAAACAATTCCCAAAGCCATCGTTTTCTGAGTGGACAAGAAACAATCATCCAGTCAGAAATTGGGACACGTCAAAGTGATCCACAAGGGGGATGTGCACACTTAGATCTTCTGCACAAGCTTTTCCTATATGTATGTAACTCCCTTCTATAGCAGATGACAAGTCGGTCCTCCTTCCGATGTCCTCTCTGCATACAGTCACTTCGTCACACAACTATACAAAAAGCCCTAAAAAATGTACTGTCTGGTTTCCCACTCACTTCTCCCCTAAGACTTTCAGCATACAGGACTTCCACAGGCTAATAGATACAAAGGTGGCCTATGGCATCACAAACAACTGTATTATCTAGTGACCATCTTATCTATGACGGTCATTCCTGCCCACAGAAGAATTTTTGCGATTAAGGTCTACATTCCACATGACTATCATGCAGGTCTTCGAACATCTTCTAGGGCCAGGGGCTTTGGATAGCCAGCCCATTGGCTCGTTGTCAAGCCACCTTATGAATTTCATCTCCAGGTGTGGAATGAGTTGACTTACCACCTATGCAGGGTAGACCTCACTATCATTTCCTGTGGATATGCCACAGGAAATGCCCTCAATAGTACATCATGGTCAATATTCTCAGGAGATGGTGGATGAACTGAGTAGCTACACCGATCAATGAATGAAGCCAGACAATCGCACCATCCCAGACAAATATCGTTTCACCAGTAATCCTCACAAGAACAAACGCCATCTTCAAAGTGGTGAAAGCGGTTAGCATCCCGTACAACAATTGCTCGGCCAACAATCTTTGAGATGAACTTGGTGGAGGTGTGGCAGTCACCACACACCCGAAGATTCTTGATGAGATGGAGAGGAGTCCTAGGGGCTGTGCTGATCAGCCCAAAACCAATGGCCAGCTTCTCACTGTGGTGGCAAAGAGAAAATTCCTTTTGCTCCTCCCCCACATCATGCAATACAAAGCGTGCGTCAGGCACATACCCCGCCTCCTTCATCTGCCCATACAATCTTCTCAGCTCAGCATGGATCTCCTTAATTTTGGGATGCAGTTTGTCATCTACAACAAAGGTGTGCACCTGTTGCCAACCTCAATGCAGCGGCGACCTGGCTCCTTTCTAACCCCTCTGACCTTGATTACTTCTCTCACCTTTGCGCTATCGTCCCACCTGCCAGCTGTGGCATAGATGTTGGATAGCAACACGTAAGTTGCGGCATCCTGTTCATCCCACTTGAGAATAGATGTTGCCGCACGTTCAGCCATCTCCACATTGCCATGGATTCTGCAGGCACCAAGCAAGGCCTTCCACACCACAGCATCTGGTTTGATTGGCATTTTATTAATGAGGTCCTCTGCCTCATCCAATTGCCCCGCACGTCCAAGAAGGTCCACCATGCAGCCAAAGTGCTTTACTGTGGGAGGGACACCATGATCTTGACTCAGGGAATCAAACAAGTGTCTTCCTTCATACAGCAGGCCAACATGGCTGCATGCAGAGAGAACACATAAATGTGATACTGTCCGGCTTCAAGCCTTCCTTTTGCATTCCATCAAATAGTTGCAGGACCTCCCTATGACAACCATGCTGGGCATATCCTGCCATCATTGCGTTCCAGGAAACCGCATCTCGTTCCGCCATATTGTCGAATACTCCCTTTGCATCGTCAATGCACTCACATTTGGCATACAAGTCCACGAGAGTATTGTTCAGAATGACATCTGGTACGATTCCAGCTTTGACGATGGCACGATGGACCCCTTTGCCCTTTTCCAGGGCTGCCAGGTTCGCACACACATTGCAAACACAAACAAACGTGATGTGATTGGGCTTCACCCCTTCCCGCAACATTTGCTTATAAGTCTCAAAAGCCTCCATCCTGAACCCCTGCTGTGCATAAGCTGAAATCATTGCGTTCCATGACACCACATCTCGTTCAGCCATATTGTTGAATACTCCCCTTGCATCCTCAATGCACCCACATTTGGAATACATGTCCACAAGGGTATTGTTCAGAATGACATTTGGTACAGTTCCAGCTTTGACAATGTCACCATGGACCTCTTTGCCCTTTTCCAGCGCTGCCAGGCTTGCACACGCATTGCAAACGCAAACAAATGTGATGTGGTCGGGCTTCACCCCTTCCCGCACCATTTGCTCATAGGTCTCCAAAGCCACCATCCCACGCCCCTGCTGTGCATATCCTGCGATCATCGCACTCCACGACACCACATTTCGTTCAGCCATGTTGTCGAACACTCCCTTGGCATCCTTAATGTTCCCAGACTTGGCATACATGTTCATCAGAGCAGTGTTCAGAACAACATCTGGTACGGTTCCTGCTTTGACGATGTCATCATGGACCTCTTTGCCCTTTTCCAAGTCTGCCAGGTTTGCACACACATTGCAAACACAAGCAAATGTGATGTGGTTGGGCTTCACCCGTTCCCGCACCATTTGCTTGTAGGTCTTCAAAGCCTCCATGCCGTGCCCCTGCTGTGCATATCCTGCAATCATCGTAGTCCAAGCCACCACATCTCGTTCATCCATATTGTCAAACACTTCCTTTGCATCCACAATGCTCCCACATCTGGCATATATATTCATCAGAGCAGTGTTCAGAATGACAGTTGGTACAATTCTGGCTTTAACTATGTCACCATGGACCTCTTTGCCCTTTTCCAGGGCTGCCAGGCTTGCACATGCATTGCAAGCGCAAACAAACGTGATGTGGTTGGGCTTCACCCCTTCCCTCAAGATTTGCTCATAGCTCTCCAAAGCGTCCATACTGCACCCCTGCCGTACATATCCTGCGATCATTGCGCTCCAGGACACCACATTTCGTTCAGCCATTTTGTCGAACACTCCCTTTGCATCCTCCATGCACCCACATTTGGCATACATGTCCACCAGGGTACTGTTGAGAATGACATCTGGTACAATTCCAGCTTTCACGATGTTGCCATGGACCGCTTTGCCCTTTTCCAGCGCTGCCAGGCTCGCACACGCATTGCAAACGCAAACGAACGTGATGTGGTCGGGCTTCACCCCTTCCCTCAACATTTGCTCGTAGGTCTCCAAAGCCTTCCTATCACACCCATGCTTGGTAAATCCTGCCATCATTATATTCCACGTGATCAAACATCGTTGAGGCAATCTGTTGAACAATTGGTGAGCATCCATGATGCTCCCTCACTTAACATACATGTTGACAAGGGTGTTGTGTAGGAAAACGTTTGGCTTGAATCCACTACAGATGATGTGAGCATGCACCTGCTTTCCAGCTTCCAGGCCTTTCATCTTGATGCACTTATGCAAGAGACAGATATAAGTATCTGAATCTGCTGAAATGCCTCCTTGGTTGAAAGTCTGTAGAGCCTCTTTCAGGCGCCCTGCCTCACATAGCATCCTCACGTGCTGAGAAGTGCCAGAAGAGGCATTGTGGACTCTTGGTCGTCTTTCACAAGCTGTGGTCATGGTTGAGGTGCCTGATTTTATCAACTGTGCCGCAGCTGCTGCTGCTTCCAGTTGATCGTCTACCCATGCAGGTTTCTTGTAGCTATTGATGCACAGAGAATCATAGGTAATCTTGTGCTTGAAATCCGGCCCTCTTGGATGAATCTGGACCCATATTCTATCCCTGATCCTTCAGCCATCCCTGCCTCTGCACACATCATGCATACATCCTCGCCTTGCTGCAACCAGCTGAGAATGAGAGCCTAGATTTGATCTAACAAACCCCCAATCCTACTCATCACACACTAGTTCCCCTGCTGAATTGCGTCTGCTTCTCTCTGTATTCTAACAGGCATTCACCTTTTTGTCTTGATTGTCCCACCATTGACTGGGGTCCGAAAGATAATCATTCCAAAGCTTCTCCTCATCTCTGCTATCTGTTTTTGGATACTTTCCTGTCGTCACATTGGCAGTAATATGTCAAAATCACTCAAAACCTCGATAGGTCCACCAAACGAGCTAACTTGGAGTGTTTAACTTGAACGATTAGGTTAGACTCTGATATGATGGCAAAAGAGGCTGAAATGTGTTGAAGAAGGTGCCTTCATTAGTCGTGCCCAATTTTTTCAATTTTGCTGCCTCCGCCGCCGCCGCTTCCAGATGACCACCTAACCATGCAGGTATCTTGTAGCCATTGATCCACAGGGAATCATAGGTTTTCATGTGCTTGACATCCTGCCATCTTGGATGAATCTGGACCCACACTCTATCCCTGCTCCTTAAGCTATCCCTGCCACCCCGGGAAATTTATGCATACATCCTCCCCTTGCTGCTAGCAGCTGACAATGACAGCCTAGATTTGTTCTAGCAGATACCCCAGCCCTACTCATCACACACTAGTTCCTATGCTGAATTGTGTTTGCTTCTCTCTGTAATTTAACAAGCATTCACCTGTTTGCGTCGATTGTCCCACCATTGGCTGGGCTCGGAAAAATATTCCTTCCAAAGTTTCTCCTTGTCTCTTTAATCTGCTTTTGGATACTTTCCTGTTGCCACATTCGCAGTAACATGTCTAAATTAATCCAGACCATCATAGATACTCAACGAGCTAGCTTGCAGAATTCAACATGAAAAAGTAGGGACGACTCTGATAAGAGGGAAAAACACGCTGAAATGTGTTGAAGAAGGTGCCTTCATTAGCAGTACCTGTTTTATCAATTGTGCCGCCGCCGCTGCAGCTGCCACCACCTCCAGATGACCTGCAGGTTTCTTGTAGCTATTGATCAACAGGGAATCATAGGTAATCTTGTGCTTAACATCCGGCCTTCGTGGATGAATCTGGACCCACACTCTATCCCTGCTCCTTCAGCTATCCCTGCCTCTGCACAATCATGCATACATCCGCGCGTTGATGCTAGCGGCTGACAATGACAGCCTACATCTGCTCTAGCAAACACCCCACCCTCCTCATAACACACTAGTTCCTCTGCTGAATTGAGTCTGCTAACCTCTGTAATCTAAAAGGAACTCACCTTTTTGCCTTCGATTGTCCCACCATCGACTGGGGTCGGAAAAATATTTCCTCCAAAGCCTCTCCTCATCTCTGTTATCTGTTTTTGGATATTTTCCTGTTGCCTCATTGGCAGTCACACGTCAAATCAAGCCCACCCACCATAGATCCACCAACAAGCTAACTTGGAGAATTCAACATGAAAATTAGGGACGACTCTGATGAGAGGGCAAACAGGCTGAAGTATGTTGAAGAAGAATGTGCCCTCACCACTTTGTCCTTGACCTTGTGTCATGGCAGCTAGCTTTTCTTTCAACCATGGAGGATTCAACCAACCATCAACGCAAAAGGACCTCTTGTGCATGCTGCTTGTGTCTGTAGTCAGGTGAACTCGGATTGGTCTGTGAGGACAACCACCACGGTGCAGCTGAGCAGCCATAGATTTTAACTCGGCCTCCTAAGACCAAGCTGACCCTCCCAAGCACCTTGTAAACACCAAGGAAAAATACCAGATCATGATACTAACAGGAAGAACCCACATTTGCAGGATGGACAAAATTCTTCACATCGTATATTAAGAAATTGCTGCAAGCATGAACCTTCAGTTGTCACTAGAACTGTAAAGGAAAAAAAATCTTTTGCTCAACCCTAATCTGCAATTCAATTGAATTGTTGACAATTCACTTCAACTACAAAATGCTTCTTCTTCTCCTCTACTCGCAATTGGCTTGAAACTATTCAAAATTCTTTGAATATAATGCAATTATGTTTAAATTGGAGCTAGGAGCATAAGGATTATGAAGCCCTCAGAAAGCTTATTGAAGCAGATTGTTGAGCAGAGGATGAGGGAGTTGAAGCTCTGAGGGCACTTGGGGGTGTCGTTGAGACTTGTGGCTGCTCAGCTGCCCCCTGGTCATTTTCACAGACCACTTCAAAAATCTCCCGACTACAGACATAAGCTGGTTTAGCATATGTATAAGTTTGGACATGTTCGAGTGTTACTCATTGTGTCAAGTCCAATGGAGCCCAAAGTGACTTCCATCAATTGTGTTGAAAGAGCACTGAAGTTCCTCCAGAAGGGAACTTGTCAAAATGTTGATGCTGTCGGATTTTGGGGCACAAAGGTCTACTGTATAGCATGGAGCAGAGCTGGCACGACGATCCTTCTCAATGGCGGGACAAACGCAATCGCAAGGTGTTGTCCATCCTGCAAATGTGGGTTCTTCCTGTTAGTACCATGATTTGGTATTTTTCTTGGTGTTTACAAGGTCCTTGGTCTTAGGTCTTAGGAGGCGAGTTAAAATCTATGGCTGCTCAGCTGTACCGTGGTGGTTGTCCTCACAGACCAATCCGAGTTCACCTGACTACATACACAAGCAGCACGCACAAGAGGTCCTTTTGGGTTGATGGTCGGTTGAATCCTCCATGGTTGAAAGAAAAGCTAGCTGCCATGACTCAAGGTCAAGGACAAAGTGGTGAGGGCACATTCTTCTTCACCACATTTCAGGCTGTTTCGCCCTCTTATCAGAGTCGTCCCTAGTTTTTCGTGTTGAATTCTCCAAGTTAGCTCGTTTGGTGGATCTATGGTGGTTGGGCTTGATTTTGACATGTGACTGCCAATGTGGCAACAGGAAAATATCCAAACACAGATAACAGAGGCGCGGAGAGGCTTTGGAAGGAATATTTTTCAGACCCCAGTCAATGGTGGGACAATCAAGGCAAAAAGGTGAATGCCTGGTAAGAGAGAAGCAGATGCAATTCGGCATAGGAATTGGGGTGTTTGCTAGAACAAATGTAGGCTGTCATTGTCAGCCGCTAGCGGCAAGGCAAGGATGCATGCTTGACTTGTGCAGAGGCAGGGATAGCTGAAGGAGTGTGGGTCCAGATTCATCCAAGAGGGCCGGATTTCAAGCACATGATAATCTATGATTCCCTGTGGATTGATAGCTACAAGAAACCTGCATGGGTAGATGGTCATCTGGAAGCAGCGGCGGTGCCGCAATTGATAAAACAGGCACTGCTAATGAAGGCAACTTGTTCAACACATATCAGCCTGTTTTTCGCTTTTTCTAGAGTCACCCTGATTTTTCATGTTGAAACCTGCAAGTTAGCTTGTTGGGTGATCTATGATGGTCTGGATTGATTTTGACATGTTACTGCTATTGTGGCAACAGGAAAGTATCCAAAAGCAGATTAAAGAGATGAAGAGAAGCTTTGGAAGGAATATTTCTCCAACCCCAGTCAACAGTGGGACAATCAAGGCAAAAAGGTGAATGCGTGTTAGACAAAGTAACATCCGAATCTGAAACAATCCGAATCCTTCAATGAATCCGAATCACACTTCCAAATCTGCAAGAGGGTGTGCACGCAGAGTATAATGAGCCCATACTGGTCAATTGCTCCAAGGGTGTTGAAATGTAAATTAAGTAGAAGCAAGGACGGATTGGGAGACAGGGTATGAGAATTCCATTTTGGAAGAGAACCTGATAACTTTCCCCCATATTCAAGCCACCAGCAGGCACTGGACGAGGCAGTGCTCAATCGAATAGATGGATCCTGCATGACAGATTGGGCAGATCTTGTTAGTATCCGAGATGAAGGACCTGAAATAAAGAGAGTTGTTCTAGCAGACACCCCAGCCCTACTCATCATACACTAGTTCCTATGCTGAATTGCGTCTGCTCCTCTGTCTTTGTCAGCTGCTAGCAGCAAGGCGAGGATGTATGCATGAGTTGTGCAGAGGCAGGGATAGCTGAAGGAGCAGGGATAGAGTGTGGGTCCAGATTCATCCAAGAGGGCCGGATTTCAAGCACAAGACTACGTATGATTCCCATAGCTACAACAAACCTGCATGGGTAGATGGTCAACTGGAAGCAGCAGCAGCGGCAGCACTGTTGATAAAATCAGGCACCTCAACCATGGTGACATTGTCAAAGCTGGAATTGTACCAGATGTTGTTCTAAACACTGCTCTGATGAACATGTATGCGAGATGTGGGAGCATTGAGGATGCAAAGGGAGTGTTGGACAATATGGCTGAACGAGATGTGGTGTCTTGGACTGCGATGATCACAGCTTATGCACGGCAGGGGCGCGGGATGGAGGCTTTGGAGACCTATGAGCAAATGATGAGGGAAGGGGTGAAGCCCGACCACATCACGTTTGTTTGCGTTTGCAAGGTGTGTGCGAGCCTGGGAGCCCTGGATAAGGGCAAGGAAGTCCATGGGGACATTGTCAAAGCTGGAATTGTACCAGATGTCATTCTGAATAGTACCCTGGTGGACATGTATGCCAAATGTGGGTGCATTGAGGATGCAAAGGGAGTGTTCCACATAATTACTGAACAAAATGTGGTGTCTTGGAGCGCGATGATTGCAGGATATGCACAGCATGGGTGTGGGATGGAGGCTTTGGAGACCTATGAGCAAATGGTGTGGGAAGGGGTGAAGCCCAACCACATCACGTTTATTTCTGTCTGCAATGCGTGTGCAAGCCTAGCAGCCCTGGAAAAGGGCCGAGAGGTCCATGGTGACATCATCAAAGCGGGAATTGAACCAGATGTTGTGCTGAACAATACCCTCGTGGACATGTATGCCAAATGCGGGTGCATTGAGGATGCAAAGGGAGTGTTCGACAATATGACTGAACGAGATGTGGTGTCTTGGAACGCCATGATCGCAGGATATGCACAGCATGGGCATGGGATGGAGGCTTTGGAGACCTATGAGCAAATGGTTAGGGAAGGGGTGAAACCCAACCACATTACATTTGTTTGCGTTTGCAATTCCTGTGCAAACCTGGCAACCCTGGAAAAGGGCAAAGAGGTCCATGGTGACATCGTCAAAGCTGAAATTCTACCAAATGTCATTCTGAACAATACCCTCGTGGACATGTATGCCAAATGTGGGTGCATCCAGGATGCAGAACGAGTGTTCAACAATATGGCCGAACGAGATGTGGTGTCTTGGAACGCGATGATTGCAGGATATGCACAGCAGGGGCGGGGGATGGAGGCTTTGGAGAGCTATGAGCAAATGGTGAGGGAAGAGGTGAAGCCTGATCCCATCACGTTTGTTTTCATTTTGAATGCATGTGCAAGCCTGGCAGCCCTGGAAAAGGGCAGAGTGGTCCATGGTGACATCGTCTCAGGTGGAATTGTACCAAATGTCATTCTGAGCAATGCCCTCATGGACATGTATGCCAAATGTGGGTGCATCAAGGATGCAACAGGAGTGTTTGATAAAATGGCTGAACGAGATGCGGCCTCCTGGAACACAATGATTACAGGATATGCACAGCAGGGGTGCGGGATGGAGGCTTTGGAGACCTATGAGCAAATGATGCTGGAAGGGGTGAAGCCCAACCATATCACATTTGTTTGCGTTTGCAATGCGTGTGCGAGCCTGGCAGCCCTGGAAAAGGGCAGGGAGGTCCATGGTGACATCATCAAAGCTGGAGTTGTACCAGATGTCTTTCTGAACAATACCCTCGCAGACATGTATGCCAAATGTGGGTGCATCGAGGATGCAAAGGGAGTGTTCGACAATATGGCTGAACGAGATGTGGTGTCATGGAACGCAATGATTTCAGGATATAAACAGCAGGGGTTCAGGATGGAGGCTTTGGAGACTTATAAGCAAATGTTGCGGGAAGGGGTGAAGCCTGACCACATCACGTTTGTTTGTCTTTGCAATGTGTGTGCGATCCTGGCAGCCCTGGAAAAGGCCAAAGAGGTCCATGGTGACATCGTCAAAGCTGGAATCGTACCAGATGTCATTCTGAACAATACTCTCGTGGACATGTATGCCAAATGTGGGTGCATCGACGATGCAAAGGGAGTATTCGACAATATGGCGGAACGAGATGCGGTTTCCTGGAATGCAATGATGGCAGGATATGCCCAGCATGGTTGTCATAGGGAGGTCCTGCAACTATTTGAAGGAATGCAAAAGGAAGGCTTGAAGCCGGACAGTATCACATTTATATGTGCTCTCTCTGCATGCAGCCATGTTGGCTTACTGTACGAAGGAAGACACTTCTTCGATTCCCTCAGTCAAGATCATGGTGTCACTCCGACAGTAAAGCACTTTGGCTGCATGGTGGACCTTCTTGGACGTGCCGGTCAATTGGATGAGGCAGAGGACCTTATTAATAAGATGCCGATGAAACCAGATGCTATGGTGTGGAAGGCCTTGCTTGGTGCTTGCAGAATCCATGGCAATGTGGAGATGGCTGAACGTGCGGCAACATCTATTCTCAAGCGGGATGAACAGGACACCGCAACTTACGTGTTGCTATCCAACATCTATGCCACAGCTGGCAGGTGGGACGATAGCACAAAGGTGAGAGAAGTAATCAAGGTCAGAGGGGTTAGAAAGGAGCCAGGTCGCCGCTGCATTGAAGTTGGCACTCCCAAACGGCCCCCCCAAGCAAGCGCCCGCAGGAGGGAATTGCCCCTTAAAAAATGAGAGGGGGTGGTTCCATGGAGACCTTTCCATTCACCCCTCTAGAAATCTTGGCACCAATTCTATGAGGGCCCATGACATAGTAAGTAGCAATTAAAAGTATGACGCCTCCCCAACGGAGCGTAACTTATGGTGTCTCTTCACCACAAGGGCTACTGCCTTCCAGTTGAAAGGTGGAGTAGCAATTGATGTCAATTTTGGATGAAGATGTTAAAAATCATTCCCCCTCCTACAATCTAAGTTACTTTGGATGAAAATCAATAAAATTCTGCTGCGGGCCCCGCTGGAGGAAAAGACAAGGGTGTCTGTTAGGGCCCGCAAAATTCGATCGTTGTGAAGGGACGTTTTTTTGCGCCTCTTTGCAAGGAGCGATTCGTGGGCCCGCCCCTTAGGGAATATGCTATTTCGACCAATAGCGCCTCTCGTGAATCTTGGGGGCGATTCGGGCGCTTGCAGCTGCCCATGGAACCCGGCTCTAATAAGACCCGCAACTTGAGATGAAATTGGTAAGCGCTATCCAAAATAGCCTCTAGCCCTAAAAGACGTCTGAAGACCTCCAAGGTAGTCGTGTTGAAAATGGAACACAATTGCAAAAACTCTTATGTGGGTGGGAATGATTGCAATAGATAAGATGGTCGCCGGATAATACATTTGGTTATGTTGCCAAAGCCATGAAAGAGAAGACTCCGGCCGAAACCAACGTAACTAAGAGCCACTTCGCCTCACGCCTACTGCCCTATTTGGGGGGTGGGCCTGCCAAAGCCATCTTTATATCTCCTAGCCTGAGAAGTAGATCGATATGGTTGGTATCCTCTAGCCGAGTGTAGTACATAAATGAAACAATGAAAAAAATGGGGTGCCAAAATGGATACCAAACTATGAAATCCATCAAAACACTCTCACATTGACCATCGCGAATCAATGAGGGCTATAAGCTCCAATTCATCGATTCTGCGGTCAACCCCCAGTCCCGAAGGCACTTTTGCCACCATTGTTGGATATAAGTACCCCTCAAACAAGTCACTTCCGCGCGGTCCTTGTCACTCAATTTGGATGCTCGGAAGTATTGCTCTAGCTCTAAGAGCCATGTGTTTAGTGCCTTCGGATTTCAAACACCCTCAAATGCTTCGAGCTATTTTGGCTTCACTTTGAACTTTAATCGGCAAAGCTTGGTTTATCATTGTTATCATGCAAGCTGCCAAAAGAGGCACAAGAAGCTTCAAGGATGAGAGAGATATGTAGAAGTCGTGTTTGAGGCTCTTAGAACGTCCTTCAGGGTCCTACCAAATTGAGTCAACAGTTGTATCCAAAATACTCTTAGAATTTGTGGCATATGAGGATTCGGGAGTGCCTCCCTCGGGCTCATGAACTCCTTGTCCCCAGGTGGCTTGAAAACCTTCAGTGGTGCGCAACCTCATTGTCTGGGTTCTTGTCAATGTCTACACAGAGCGTTCCAAACCTTGTTAGCCTCAATTGTTAAAGAAGATTTTGGTTAGAAGCACAATGATGGAGACGGTCTGTTTGTTGAAAGTATAGAGCATCTGCTTTTCTAGAGATTCCAAAGAGTGATGGCCTCTCGGGGCTACAAACGCAGGACAAGCGATTGCTTTGCTCCTTGATCGTCACTGTAAATGACTTAAGATTTTTTCCAATAAGTCTCAGGTTGGGTATGTATGGCGATAGCAAAGAGGTCGCTTCGAATACAGGCGATGTCTAGGGCGTCACTAATTCCTCCCGGGAAGGAGTTGCTTCAGAATGTGCTCGGGGAAGGACAGGAAACGTTACCCCCTCAAAACGCAGTAGTGATTCCATCTTTCCCGATGTCTGCCACTCTCTTTACCACAACTCTTCGGACGACTTGGATTACCACATCCATTTGAGTTAGGCCTGCATCAATGTGTTTGTCACCTCTTCCATCCCCACTCCTCGTTGACATCGTGCTTTCTTGACATGGGTTGCGTGAACTAGCAAACCGTGTCATCACTGATTCTATTCCTAGTATTTAGGGTGAAAAGTGAACGATAAATTGAGAATCCAGACAGTTCTCAACCTATTGATCCTATCTGCATGCTACTTTCCCAAATCTTAACGAAGAGTCACGCCAGCAATTGGCACCTCCTTCCTGGAACACTAGCCGTATCGCCAATAGTTGCAAGAAACTATGCACAATTGTTTGCTATACAATACAATAATCCCAAATCTGGTCTTGAACTATAGACAACTACAAATCCAATTCATGCCGCATCAATCAACAACAGAATACCCAAATACCATTCCAATCACTAGGTGAACTTTCAAGTGGCCACCATGGGATTGGATCTTGGTGGGTTAAACTGACACATACACACTAGTCAAGGTCTCTATCTGAAGCACCGCCACAAGAGAGATACAAACATGTCCAGATTTAAGATGCTGAAAAAAACATTGTGCACAGTGCTGCACCACTAATTGTATTCACTTCCATCTCCGAGCTTTGAAGAAGCTCAGCCCCACCACGCACACCAGAGTCAGTCAAAATTTCCACCTTCACTCATTACCTGCTCCAGTCAAGTGCAATTATGGGTAGACTTCCCACCTATGCTGGGTAGAGCCCACCATCATTTCCTGTGGATATGCCACAGGAAATACCCTCAACAGTACATCATGGTCAATATTCTCAGGAAATGGTGGATCAACTGAGTAGCTACACTGATTAATGAATGAAGCCAGACACTCGCACCTTTCCAGAAAACATTTCACCAGTAATCCTCACAAGAACAAACCCCATCTTCAAAGTGGTGGAAGCGGTTAGCATCCCGTACGACAATTGCTCGGCCAACAATCTTTGAGATCAACTTGATGGAGCTGTGGCAGTCACCACAGACCCGAAGAGTCTTGATGAGAAGGAGAGGCGTCCTAGGGGCCGTACTGATCAGCCCAAAACCAATGGCCAGCTTCTCACTGTGGTGGCAAAAAGAAAATTCCTTTTGCTCCTCCCCCACATCATGCAATACAAATCGTGTGTCAGGCACATGCCCAGTCTCCTTCATCTGCCCAGACAATCTTCTCAGCTCAGCATGGATTTCCTTGATTTTGGGATGCAATTGGTCATCTACAACAAATGTGTGCACCCTGGTGCCAACCTCAATGCAGCAGCGACCTGGCTCCTTTCTAACCCCTCTGACGATCATCATTTTTCTCACCTTTGCGCTATCCTCCCACCTGCCAGCTGTGGCATAGATGTTTGATAGCAACACGTAAGTGGCGGCGTCAAGTTCATCCCACTTGAGAATAGATGTTGCCGCACGTTCAGCCATCTCCACATTGCCATGGATTCTGCAGGCACCAAGCAAGGCCTTCCACACCACAGCATCTGGTTTGATTGGCATTTTATCAATGAGATCCTCTGCCTCATCCAATCGCCCTGCACGTCCAAGGAGGTCCACCATGCAGCCAAAGTGCTTTACTGTGGGAGTGACACCATGATCTTGACTCAAGGAATCAAAGTAGCGTCTTCCTTCATACAGTAGGCCAACATGGCTGCATGCAGAGAGAACACACATAAATGTGATACTGTCCGGCTTCACCCCTTCCCACACCATTTGCTCATAGGTCTCCAAAGCCTCCATCCCGCACCCCTGCCGCGCATATCCTGCAATCATTGCACTCCATGACACCACATTTCGTTCGACCATATTGTCAAACACTCCTTTTGCATCCTCGATGCACCCACATTTGGCGTACATGTCCACAAGGGTACTGTTCAAAATGACATTTGGTACAATTCCAGCTTTGACGATTGCACCATGGACCTCTTTGCCCTTTTCCAGGGCTGCCAGGCTCGCACACGCATTGCAAATGCAAACGAACGTGATATGGTTGGGCTCCACCCCTTCCCGCATCATTTGCTCATAGGTCTCCAAAGCCTCCATCCCGCACCCCTGCTGTGCATATCCTGCGATCATTGCGTTCCAAGACACTACATCTCGTTCAGCCATATGGTCGAACACTCCCTTTGCATCCTCGATGGACCCGCATTTGGCATACATGTCCACAAGGGAATTGCTCAGAATGACATTCGGTACAATTCCAGCTTTGACAATGTCACCATGGACCTCTTTACCCTTTTCCAGGGCTGCCAGGCTTGCACACGCATTGCAAACGCAAACAAACGTGATGTGGTTGGGCTTCACCCCTTCCTGCACCATTTGCTCATACGCCTCCAAAGCCTCCACCCCATGCCCCTGCTGTGCATATCCTGCAATCAAAGCACTCCAGGACACCACATTTCGTTCCGCCATATTGTCAAACACTCCCTTTGCATCCTCAATGCTCCCACATTTGGCATACATGTCCACGAGGGTACTGTTCAGAATGACGTCTGGTACAATTCCAGCTTTAACAATATCACCATGCACCTTTTTGCCCGATTCCAGGGCTGCCAGACTGGCACACGCATTGCAAACACAAACAAACGTGATGTGGTTGGGCTTCACCCCTTCCCGCACCATTTGCTCATACATCTCCAAAGCCTCTATCCCGCGCCCCTCATGTGCATATCCTGCAATCATCGCGCTCCACGACACCACATTTCGTTCAGCCATATTATCAAACACTCCCTTTGCATCCTCGATGCTCCCACATTTCGCATACATGTTCATCAGAGCAGTGTTCAGAACAACATCTGGTACAATTCCAGCTTTGACAATGTCCCCATGGACCTCTTTGCCCTTTCCCAGGGCTGCAAGGCTCGCACACGAACTGCAAACACAAACAAATGTGATGTGGTTGGGCTTCACCCCTTCCCTCACCATTTTCTCATAGGTCTCCAAAGCCTCCATCCCACGCCCCAGCTTTTCATATCCTGCAATCATCGCATTCCAAGACCCCACATCTTGTTCAACCATATTCTGGAACACTCCCTTTGCATCCTCGATGCACCCACATTTGGCATACATGTCAACAAGGGTATTGTTCAGAATGACGTTTGGTACAATTCCAGCTCTAACAATGTCACCATGGACCTCTTTGCCCTTTTCCAGGGCTGCCAGGCTTGCACATGCATTGCAAACACCAACAAACGTGATGTGGTTGGGCTTCACCCCTTCCTGCATCATTTGCTCATACGTCTCCAAAGCCTCCATCCCGCGCCCCTCATGTGCATATCCCGCGATCATCGCACTCCACGACACCACATTTCGTTCAGCCATATTGTCAAACACTCCCTTTGCATCCTCGATGCACCCACATTTGGCGTACATGTCCACCAGGGTAGTGTTCAGAATGACATCTGGTATGATTCCAGCTCTGACGATGTCACCATGGACCTCTTTGCCCTTTTCCAGGGTTCCCAGTCTCGCACATGCTTTGCAAACGCAAACAAACGTGATGTGGTTGGGCTTCACCCCTTCCTGTATCATTTGCTCATAGATCTCCAAAGCCTTCCTATCACACCCATGCTTGGTAAATCCTGCCATCATTATATTCCATGTGATCAAAGAACGTTGAGGCATGCGGTTGAACACTTGGTGAGCATCCATGATGCTCCTGCACTTAACATACATGTTGACAAGGGTGTTGTGTAGGAAAACGTTTGGCTTGAATCCACTTTGGATAATGTGAGCATGCACATTCTTTCCAGCTTCTAGGCTTTTCATCTTGATGCAGTTATGCAAGAGACCGACATAAGTATCTGAATCTGCTGAAATGCCTCCTTGGTTTAAAGTCTGTAGAGCCTCTTTCAGGCTCCCTGCCTCACATAGCATCCTCACATGCCCAGAAGTGCCAGAAGAGGCATTGTGGACTCTTGGTCCTCTTTCGCAAGCTGTGGTCATGGTCGAGGTACCTAATTTTATCAACTGTGCTGCTGCTGCTGCTGCTGCTGCTTCCAGTTGACCATCTACCAATGCAGGTTTCTTGTAGCTATGGATCCACAAGGAACCATAGGTCGTCTTGTGCTTGAAATCTGGCCCTCTTGACTGAATCTGGACCCACACTCTATCCCTGCTCCTTCAGCTATCGCTGCCTCTGCACAAATCATGCATACATCCTCGCCGTGCTGCTAGCAGCTCACAATGACAGCCCAGATTTGTTCTAGCAGACACGGCAACCCTACTCATATTACACATCTAAGAGGCATTCACCTTTTTGCCTCAAGTGCCGCACCGTTGACTCGGGTCGGAAAAATATTCCATCCAAAGCTTCTTGTCGCTGTCATCTGTTTTTGGATACTTTCCTGTCGGCACATGGGGAGTAACAAGTCAAAATGAAACCAGACAACCATAGAACCACCCGACATGCTAACTTGCAGAATTCAACATGAAGACTTAGGGACTACTCTGCTTCCAGATGACCATTACCCAACTGTTGTAGCAATCGATCCACAGGGAATCATAGGAATCTTGGGCTTGAAATCCCGGCCTCTTGGAGGAATCGGGACCCACACTCTATCCCTGCTCCTTCAGCTATCCCTGCCTCTGCACAAATCATCCATACATCCTCACCTTGCTGCTAGCGGCTGACAATGACAGCCTACATCTGCTCTAGTAACATGCTGAATTGTGCCTGCTTCTCTCTGTAATCTAAGAGGCATTCACCTTTTTGCCTCGATTTTCCCACCATTGACTGGGATCGGGAAAACATTCCTTCCAAAGCCTCTCCTCATCTCTGTTGTCTGTTTTTGGATGTTTTCCTGTTGCCACATTGGCAGTCACATGTCAAAATCAATCCAAACCACCATAAATCCACCCAACAAGCTAACTTGGAAAATCCAACATGAACACTAGGGACGACTCTGATAAGAGGGCAAAACAGACTGAAATGTGTTGAAGAAGAATGTGCCCTCACCACATTGTCCTTGACCTTGAGTCATGGCATCTAGCTTTTCTTTCAACCATGGAGGATTCAACCAACCGTAACCCCAAAAGGACCTCTTGTGCGTGCCGCTTGTGTCTGTAGTCAGGTGAACTCGGATTGGTCTGTGAGGACAACCACCACGGTGCAGCTGAGCAGCCATAGATTTAAGACCAAGCTGACCCTCCCAAGACCTTGTCAACACCAGGAAAAATACCAGATATCATCATACGAACAGGAAGAGCCCACATTTGTAGGATGGACAAACTTCTTCACATCGTACATTAAGAAAGCCACACCTTGCGATTGAGTTTGTCCCACCATTGAGAGTGATTTTTGAGAACCTCGTGCCAGCTCTGCTCCATGCTTTACAGTAGACCTTTGTGCCCCAAAATCCGACAACATCAAATGAGAAGAGCGCTAGTGCTCTTTCAACAACATTCATGCAGTCTCAACCCTCCCAAGTACCTTGCAAACTCCAGCGAAAAGACCTTGCGCATCCTACTTTCATGCCCTGCTCAGGAAGAGCAACCTCCATACGGCCAGTGAAAACAGTTTTTCGAGAGCATCCTACATGAAGAAAGCTCACCTTGTCAGGGCTACTGTTCCACCATTGTGAAGTATCTTTAAAGAAACTGTTCCACCACTGTGAAGTATCATTAAAGAACTGCTGCCAGCGCTGCTCCATGCTCCTGTGTTGCCCTACACGCCAGTAATACCATATCGGCCTTGCGCTTTCTTGCTTCTCTGCCCAGAATGCATTCGTTTCTGCTGAATTGCGCCAAAGACAATTCCGAGCCTGCATCCGACGGCCCATAAAAACAATACATGCGACCCGAAAAAGGACACAGCCAAGTGTTTCGTGTAATCACGTAATTTGAACGGCATCCCTGAAGGCGCCATAGCCACCGAATGCAATGGACACCGCCTGCGAAGTGCCAAGGGAAATGCGGCTGTCAGCTCCACAGCCCCGCTGCATGACGCGATGCGAGAGGACAGGGCCCTGCGTGGGAGTGCGCGCATGCGCGTGCAGGAGAGCGCGGGAATACGCTGCCATCCTCCGCGATGTGTGAGCCCGACGCAGTTTTGGTCCGTCTACCGCAGTGCTCACCCACCGTGACATCACCCCCCACTTGTGACCTACTTATTACGCAGAGACAACCAGCATGTAGCCCAGTGGTAATGGGCACATACCACGTTGGATGTGGTCTGGTGTGTTACGAAGGTGTCCACCTTTCAGCTGGAAGGTAGTAGCCCTTGTGGTGAAGAGACACCATTTTTATTTTTATTTTTTACAGAACAGGGGGGATTGAAGCCCTGATATATTTTATTAAAGGTAAAGAAAAAATAACCGTACAAGAAAGCCATGGAGGCTGAGGAACGAGATACCACTCAGAGCCATACAGTCAAGGGAGATGGAAGAAAAGCTGGAGGCATAATGTCTTTGCAGGAACACCATAATTTTAATTTCCCTCTAGGAGGCATCTATATATATATATATGTTTATTTATTACGGAGACAACCAAGTTGTAGGCAACGTTTTTTTTTTGGTGAATTTTCGCCAAAAGGCTCCAGTAAAAAATGAGCTACTACCTCACTAAAGGAAATTCAAAGCATATTTTTTTTCCCATTTTCACCAAAACCTGAGGAAGAATGACGAGCCAGTCGTAGCATGTTCTCCTCGAGGCAGACATGTGGCGCCATCTAGTGGCTGCCCTAGCCTGCATGGACGGGCCAGATATTGAGGAGGGTTAGGGTGCTAGCTATGGTGGAGGAGCCCACCACTTCCACCTGTAAGCATATGGAATTCACCATAGCCAACGTACATCTTGAGCCTTGCATTAGTCAGCAAAGAATGAACGTCGGGCCCTGCATTAGCCAGCAAAGAATGAACGTGGGAGACGGTTACACTAAGGTATATTAAGTTCTAACAGTTATCTCACTTTTCGTTAACTCCCGACAGTGTATCTCAGTATAACTTTCGATAACTCAGTATACGAGTGTGTAGATAGAGGAGATTCATCAAGCCAGTGACCAGACGGTGTGGATAAACATAATGTTTTTGTCGCGACCCAACAACAAAATAATGTGTTGGTGGATGACATTAAATAAGTAAGACAATCAGCCACCCCAAGACTTGTTGCTGGCGGGTTGGATACCTTCTGCAAAAGATGACAAAAATGTGCAAGGTCAAGCCATACAAAGAAAGTCGCGTCATGGGAGTGCTAAAAGGGTGGATTTATCGATTCAGTATTTTCTTTTTAGGGCCCACCTCCGAAAGGGGGTAGTAGCCGTAAGACGAAGTGACTCTTAGTTACACCAACCTCAGCCGGAGTCTTCTCTTTCTCTCTGGATTTATCGAATGGAGATACATCTTTCATACTTCCCTACATCAAGCGATTTGGACCACGAACTGTTCATATGCTCTTTTCTACTCGACAATGTTTCAACATGGTTACAGACTTGGGAGATAAGACTGATCGCGAAAGGAGAATCTTGGCTTTGGAGCACCTTGAAAGCCGGACTGCTCCAATAATTCAAGGCAGTGGATGCGGCTACAACTGCTCGAATGAAATTATGGAATTTGGAATAATGAGGTAGTGTGCAGAATTATAATTGAGGATTTTTTGAATCTTCAAGTTTAAATCGAAAACATGTGTCATGCAGAAGCATTAGACAACTTCAAAAGAGGATTGAAGAAGAAAATTCAAAGAGAAGTGATTTTACGCAATCCGGTTGATATCCATGAAGCGATTTCATTGGCCCAAAAGCTTGAAAGAGCGCTACCAAGATACGACAAAGGTACACATGTTCCATTGAACCCGGATCAACACATATGGAACTTGGAAATCTTCGAAGACATAATAACTTCCAATATTCTCAAAGAAATAGACTATGAATCAGATATGGGGAAGGTAACACACAACTACGAATGAAACCGAATGGTAAGGATGTGACCTCCTCAACATTCCCACGAACAGAAGGACAAAAGGAAACTAGACAATGTTACAACTATTGAAAATATGGACATTTTGCGGCCAACTGTCGAAGTGGAAGGTACAATCGGCAAACTTATCGATGACCTCTTCATAATTTAAAGAGAGGAGAAGATGACGATTTTAATGTTAAATTATAAAAGATAAAGATCAAAATTTAAAATAATTACATAACGTAAAGTCAAATTTTGAGAAGAATAGAGGCACGTCAAGACGTGATGCTGACGTGTTAGTACAACGTCACATCATTTTGTGCAACTATCGTCCTTCTTTGTCCAGCCTTACTCGTTTCCACCGCGTCCGTTCACTCTAACTCATCTGCATGAAATTGTTTTCTAGGACACAGTAACCGACATGATTTTGCCATGAATACATAGTTTTCATAAGAATTGCATTGATAGGTGGCTACAAATGAATGCTAAATGCCCACTTTGCAAGGATAGTCTCATATTGCTTTGGTGGGATGACACGCCGTCGCCATGTCCAGATGTTGCTGTGAAAAAAAACCTCCCCGGATCGATTTGTAATTTTGTTGGTACGTGTACTCACCGTCACTCATATGGTACATCCTAACAAGACATCCCTTAGACAGCCTATATCTCATGTTATACATTCTCTTGACTTACTCATCATCATTAATCATATACACTACTACGATACACCACCCTGGCAAGCCGTGTTAACCAGTTCCTCCACCATTTATTTCAACTATTCTGATACAATATTTCAACAGCCTACAGATACATATTACTCTATTGCATTTCTCAAGTACACTACTCATATACATTATGCAGCTACTCTATTCATGGGAGCTATTCAACAGCCATACTCACATGTGATACTTTTATACAATAAGCATTTATATTATTTGGATATTATACTCAAATACACTACCCACTCATACTATCCCAATACAGTCCTCAAGCTATTGACATACACCATTTACTCTTCATTATTATTCATACACATTACTCCAATGTACTATGCTATCAGGCCGTGTTAACCAGTTCTCCCACCATTTATTTATACTATTATGATACAATATTTCAACAGACTACGGAGACATATTACTCCGCTGCATTTCTCAAGCATACTATTCATATACATTATTATGCGGCTACGCTACTCCGTGGAACTATCCAATAGTCATATTCAAATATGATACTCTTATACATCAACCCTTTTATATTTTTTGGATATTATACTCAAACACACTACGCATTCATACTATCCCAATACAATCCTCATGCATGCCATTGCCATACAACACTTGATTACACCACTCAAATACACTAAGCCACCACATCACTCAGATATACTACTAGGATATACCACTCATTTAAATTATCCGGATACACCACTCATGTAGACTACTCAAGAATACCACTCATAAATGTTATCCGGTTGCACCATACAGTTATATTATTCAAATACAGTAATTGGACACAACCCATTACAAACACTATTTTAATTAATTCTGGACTTTTGGCTTAAATCCGGACTAAACTTAATATATATTTGTATTAAAATTAATTGAAATATTAATAATATCATGGTGTAATGTGTGATTGAACTTTGTGAAATTTCAGGTGATGTCATACTTGTTCAAAATGTGTCATATAAGAGGTCCATTTGACATTGAAGTGTTCAATGTGAAGTAGCAGTATTGAACAATTCATTGAACGTCCACTTGGAAGTCGAATAAAGTAATATTCCATTGCAGGTCATCATGATAAACAAATGGATCGCATCGAACATGGGCCAAACTCGTACTGTACCATACTCGATACAACTTGCTAGTAATTTTATTGATTGAATGATTCTTCATATGAAGCACAATGTTCACACACCAGCCATTGGAATGAATCATGTTTTGGATGTGACAAGGGTAGTAAAATATTAGAATAGCATGAAACATTCGGAAGAGGTACTAGGGTAGTACAATAAGGTTTGGGGTGTAACTAGAGAGAAGTGTAATAAGGTTTGGGTTTACAGTAAGAGTAAGGGTTTAGGGTTTGGATTTAGGGTACAAAAAGACAAACAAATATGATGGACTCACACTCGGTAGAATTAAGAAATGGTTGAGGAATTTGATATCCCTGTAATCATTCTATCATACCTTATCCAACAAAAGAAAATATTAAAAGAGCATGAAACATTGAGAAGATGTAACATGGTAGTACAATAAGGTTTGGAGTGTAACTAGGGTAGTACACTAAAGCAACGACGCAATGGCGTGAGCGCGCGAGCGTACGCTCACGCCAGCTGACGTGGCGTGAGCCTGCACACACGCTAACGTGGCGTGAGCGTCATGTCAGCATGCTGATGTGGCGGTAAATGATGACATGGCACTGTCCGTCATCTGCCACATCACCATTAACATGCGCCGCCTATAACCGTGGATGGTCCTATGACCGTGGAATTAATGCAGGGAATCTTGCCTAAATAGAATCAAGACGAGCATTGAGGCCTACAATTGCAGTATCCAACATTGTGCAATTACAAATGCTTGTTTCACTTTTACAATTACGAGGACGACAAAATATCCTCACAAAGTGTGCGCCATAAAGGCTGCCACGGGAAGACCTTCCTCCCTCCTCAAATAACAATGAGAGTTAGGATCATCTTCAAAAGATGATTGTAGTGCATAGCGACAACAAGACATGTAGACTTCGAACGGTGCAATGACAAATGTGCACTACCTAAAAATTGTCACTCAGAGCTCACTCCGTATAGTTGGAGGCCATATCATTGCACAGCCGACGAATTGATGTGAATTACACATTTCAAATCATGGTCATCCACGTACCACATTACATAGTTCATGCTACCCATGTGTTGTATCCCGCTGCAAAAGAGTATCGACCTCGTTGAAACTCATAGTGGCCTGGTGAATGAAGTTGTCACGTTTGGGATCGCAAACCATCCTCCTCAAAAATATGAAATACAAATGTTTGCAGGGTATGAATTTACCTCTCTTGCCCAAACTGATTGATAGCATATTCACAAAATCAGGACATGTGCAATTGGGGAAATTGGAAACCGTGATGTCGTAGGTCCTGTCATGAACAGCAGATGTGGAAGTGATAATTGTGAATACCCGACCATATCCTGGATCGGGTACTTCCATGGTGCTTCCAACACGAGCTTGGAGCATTCTTGCGGACTGCACTTTGCCAAAGTGTTCAGCGGTTGGAGGGAAACGCCGAACGAGCTTTCCATCTCGTTTGGTTGGCCACAAGTCAGGATTTGCCGGGGGGACCCGGGAGGACGCAGAAGTAGTAGCACATGCATGGAGTTGGGGTTGTCTCGCAAGGGAAAAACCTGCCTCCTCCAGCATTTCAATCTCCTGAAAGCTGAGATGTGTTCCCACCTTCACGGGCCAAACGGTTGGAGGAGTTGGCTTCATCACTACGGAAGGACGCACACTTCCATGCACACATCTGGCACAATCATCTGCGCAGAACCAGAACTTGTGGTTCTTGGCTTCTGGTTGACCGTATGGACGCATCAAGCCCGTGAAAGTCGGAGCAGGAGTTCGGGCACCACCTCTAGATATAGATAAAGTGCACTTCTCGAAATAAGTTGCCCTGATCGGTGTACATTTCACACGAGACCCTACACTTGTGCGTTCTATGTGCCAAACGTGGTCGGGGCATGCGGACTCAAGCACATCAAGGGGGTTGTTTCTCTCCTGCACCATTTCAGTGGCACTGTTTGATGCTGGAGCTTGCCGTCGTGTTGGAGGTTCCTCCACAATGGAGGTTCCGGACAGGGAGCTGTCATGCAGGGGAACACGAGGCTTCGAGAAGTTATCACGGTCTGCCCTGTGGGAATCTGAATCCGAACCAGGTGGAGTGTTCAATTTCCTCTTACAGGAGCCGAATCTCTCCTCCCCTTCAAGATGTGGAACTCTAGAAACAAGTGGCGTTCCCTGGGCATACATGCTCACCGCCCGTGCTATCTTGATTGGATCCCCAGATCTGTTTGCAGCACGCAACATCAACTCCCATTTGTCCGGACCCTTGCCACCAATCCCACCTCGTAAGAAATCACGGTATCGGGTTTGTTGTTGCAAGGCACGTATCAAATCATCTGTTGTTGCCACATACAAATCCCGACCTCGTTTCCCAGACTGCTGCAACCATGCGTTGTGCACAGTTTCTGCCAAATTGCAAGATGGCATGTCCGCCATTTCCTCAATGGACATGTTCTGCAAAGAGGATAACCACACTTCAGAACAGTGCACAGGAAACAACATAAAGAAAGCAATGAGTCAAAAATATGGAAAGCAAATGTATGAATAAAGCATGAAATAGAAGCCTCGTACCATTGTCATGGCTGCTCCCCACTGTCTATACCAAAAGTGCCAAAACGACAGCCAATCTTCCAATGCTCTCATACTCTCAAGTGATGCAGCTCCAGAAGAGAACCACCATGCACGAATTGTCTGGAACAAAGTGTCCGCCTCCTTCATTGTTCTAGCATCTTTGTACTCTTTGCACAATTTACGGTGCTGAGTCTGCATCTCTGGTTTGATGTCCGACTTTGTATGTTTTTCCAGAGATTGTGTCCAATGGAATAGACATGTACGCTCTCTTCCTGGCATAGGCACTTTTGGGTCGCCCGATCCGAAGACAATACGAACAGCATTGAAATTTGCTTGAGCACTATCCGCCATGAAACCTGCGAAATTTGGAGATGGCAGCCCATAACACGTATCAGGGAATTCCACATGAGCTTCTGGGATTCCGTATCCTCGGATTGCATGTCACAAACTGTAATTGTCATAACTCGTTGGTACACTGGATCGTAGACATGACAAGCCATTGTCGTCCAATCCTTCACTCGTTTCACATGATCAAACATAAGAAAACAGTTCTGCAAGTTTCCAGTCTTCTGCATCCGCTTCACGAGGCTAACCCCACTGCCCTCCCCAACAGTCGACATTTTGAAAAGAAAAACTTTGATGGCACCTTGACCTGGGAATACATTGTCCTGGATGTAATTGTACTTGCTCACTCGTTTCAATTCCAAAATATTGTCTATGTAGCCTCTGATCCCAGAGCCCATTCTCAATGCATTGATCTGATGCCGAATGTTAGGTGAACTTAAAGTGGAGAAATGATCCATGACCAGGTCCAATGCTGCACCGTCAAGTTTAGTCCCCACAGAATCTCCTTCACTCAAAATATGGTTTTCCAAGAAGGACTTGCTTGCGCCAAGAGCAATTGCAGATGTTGTTGCGGATGGGTTTCTCCCGAACTCCTGTTTGATCAACCTCGATACTGTCTCAACACTCTCCCTGTAATCCCCCTTCGAGACAGGATGGTTATGGAATCCAAAATGCACACAAGCTCTCGTCATTGTATTCCAACGGTGGACAACATAGTACATTCTTGCTCCGCAGAGCGCCAAACAGGATGGCACAAGTTTGCAGAATTTGCAGACGAAAGTGTTTGCCGGTGGAGGGGCAGTCCCAGGCTGAAATGGATTTTCCGCCAGACCCTCCCATTCGCTTTGATTATGAACCCCAGACTGAAGAAAATGTCTGCAATTCAAATTATCACACCTAAGGTGTCCATTGCAAACTGTCATCATGAAAACAAGCTTGTCATCATTCTGAATATTGGATGTTTTTGTTCTGCACCACGGGTGCCCGTCGTGTTTCTTGTCCATTCCATGCATCATGATTGTTACACCTCCAACTCGCGGAGGAGGAGGCAGCTCGAATAGGATATCGCCATCAAAAGTCTCCGGCAAGAACTTCACAGGCACCTGCTTCAAAGATTCCCAATCAATTCCCCGCAACTCACTTTTGAATCCAGCCATTCCTCCCATCGCCCGCAATTTTGGAATGACACTACAAATCTTTTCTTCATCAGCTTCTCCAACCACAGTAGGAAGGACTGGATTTGGAATTTCACTTATGTCATCATCGGAAGAATCCGAAAGCTCAACGATTGGAGTGGAGGACGTCTGTTCTTTTTTCACCACCACCTCCCTCTTGTCTTCAACGACCGAAGCAGCAGTCCCGGGCGTCACATATGACCCAAGGGACTTTCGCCGAGGCTCTCCAAGTACTCTGTATCGACCAGGACGCACTCTCCACTGGCTGATATGAGCCGTCTCATCACGGTTTTGGAAAGAATATTTCAACAACTTCCCTTTAAGATCGTACACCTCTTTCTCCAAAAAGATGGAGCCATTCTGCAGCTGAAAACGGGTAGCCAAGACATGTTCCAAAACAATTGCAAATCCATTGTCAAGGACTTCCTGGGAGAACGGCACTGGTTTGCCGTCAGAGAAGAACTCCGCTTCAGAGGAAGCCATCTTCCTTCCTCGCGTACGTTTGTACCTTGCTATTGCAGATCTAGTGTAAATCGGTTTACTGATGTCTCCAGAACACAGTTGAAGAATGAACAGAGAATATGGCGGAAGAAGCTCAGATAACGACTGTGCATATTATGTTATTCTTTCCAGATATGCAGCCGTCCATTTTAATTACTTTTCTTGTGGGCCCAGTGGTCAGAGTATCCCTAGGTGCAGTGTCGGCAGCTGCACTTCATTTTGCTGAATGTCAATGCAGACATTCAGTTGTTCTGCATTGTTTTTTCCTCTTGCAATCTGGAGGCTTGATAAGCTCTGTTATGAGAAATCCAAAGTGAATGTCGTTGACGACATTCACTGCTGTGTCTGTATTATTCAACAACGACAAATTGAATTTACATGGATTGGGAGCTAAGTAATTGGTTTCTTTTTGGTATTTTTGTGAATGGCGTTGACGCCATTCACATACAGTGATGTTGTGAGGTCCTCAGTGATATGTTCGTTATGAATGTGCATTGAGTTTTCCTGGAGAGTTCCTTACTCGATTTTTTGATTTCCATCATGTGATTTTGCTTCATTTAAGTAATAATTAGGCTTCATTAGTGAATGTCGTTGATGACATTCACTTCTATGTCTGTGTCATTCCTAAACGATAATTTGCATTCACCTGGATTAGGGTGTATTTACAGTATCATTGAATGGAATGTTTTGAATGGCGTTGACGACATTCATATCTGGAGCAGTAGTGTGGTCCTGAAAGGTCCTTGGAGCAGTTCTCAGAGCCATTTCAATCTATGTTTTTTTCATTCTGTTCTACTTGCATCTTACTCACTGAGCGCTTTTGTGGGTTGGGATTTATCTCCTTTTTTCAGGTACACGAAATATGTGCTTATGGAAGGAAATCACCTGAGCGGAATTCCCGACTATCTTGACATGTGGTCGGACCCTGCAAACGATCCAACCATGTATACTGCAGGGATATTGAAGGATTGGAGTCCTTCTCACTTCAGAGACTGTGGGTGGTACCTTGACTGCCCACCTGAGCACACGACCTTTCAAGAACAGCATATGAAATACTTGAACAATAACGCTGAGATGCTGGCGCCTTTGACTGACGAAGAGTATCAACGAAACATAGCAACATTGGCTGCCAAGGAGCCTGATGCTCAGGGAACGCCGTAGAAGGGAAAGAAGGCGGGCCGCAAACCAAAAGACAAGGTTGTTGATGTCATAGCCATCTCACCAGCAAAGCCAAAGGACAAAGACAAGTCCAAAGAGAAGGAAAAGGACAAGGGGAAGGAGAATGAAAAGGAGATGGAGAGTGGGCAGGACTTTACTGCTGGAAGATATACCCGCACTCTTCAGTGCGTGTTCGATGCCAAGCCACACCCTTCCCGTTCTGATTCAGTAGGAGAGATGAAAATTGTTAATGAGGGTTGGCTTTCGATGATGCAGAGTCGAAAGAGAGGATACACTGGGGTGCCATCCCCTACCTGGGACAATATAATCTCATTCCTCAATCTGGTGAGAATTCCAGTTTCTTTCCTTTTTCTCTGAAAGTTTTGTTGGCAGTATTTCAGTCTCGTTCTTTGAAAACAATCTTGTCATCGTTCTTATAAAAAACATGTCTGTTGCAGGTGAGCACAGGTCCCACCTTCGTGTGCGGTGTGCAGAAAACTTATGCGGCCGACATTGTCATTCTCGACATCCCGGATGGCCAGGCTATGCCAGAAGTTCTTCCAAAGGGCAAGACGCCAGGCTGGAACAAATTCGAGGACAACTACTAGAGTTGGGTGTTCGGGTTCTGTAACAACTTCCTCTCTGATGCAGGGACACTTCTGCTTTTTCAGTCATGTGACAATGATAGTCGTCGGGCATTGGCATCATACCTCAAGTCTTCAGGGTTTGAAGTTTTGCGCACATGGAATTGTGTGAACAGCCTCTACCTTGTGAAAGGGGGTTTCCCTGGTCAGCTGGTATGCCGTCTCCCTTCTATCTGTGCTTTGATCATGAGTTTCAATTTTCTCTGCAGCTCCACTCTAGTAGAATGTGTTATGATCGACACCGATCATCACCGATTCATGATTTTTTTGTGTCTGAGTTCTGAATAGCAGATGTACACACTTCCACTATAGATTGTGTTTACCACACTAACCTGCTATCTTTGGCAGACGAGGATGTTCGAGGCGATCTGCTTGCGGAGGATTCGCACCTCAAAGACACCATCCTCCATCCGCAGCTTTGAGATTTCTAACCAGGGTTGTTTCGTCAACCCCCCTATGAGCCCCATGTCGATGACATTTTGTACAACTTCATGCAGTCCAGTCAGACTCTGAAGAGACCAGATTGGCACTCCCTAGAGAGGTGCAAAGGAAAAGTCCCCAGCGTTCATGCAAGTACTGCTGGAGTCATGCAGCCACCGCTCTGCACGGGTGGTCGATCTTTCTGTGTCCACATGTTCGTTTTTTCCCTTCCGAATTGGTTTTCTTTCAACGGTTTCATCTGCTTAAATCCCCCCTCCAAACTGTTCATGTTCTCCTGTCTGGTGCAGGAGCAACTTACCATGCATGCAAGGCAGGCGGAAGAAGCCTTTTTGGCATGGAGGGTGATTCTGACCTCTACAACACAGTGCTCCTCCCCTTTTGTCTGGCTCCACTTTAGGCACACAGACTGATCGGATTCAAATTCGAAATGATGACGATCCCGAAGATAAGCAGGTCGACAACGACTTTTCATGTGAGTAAGTGCTAAACCCTCTTTGGGAGTCATACTCAATTTCTCGATAACATCAAAGTTACAGTAATAACTTTTTCAGGCTGTCTTTCAGGAAAGGCAGCGGTGGATCTTCAGGAGATACAGTCATTTCTGGCGAGTCTGTTTTCGACAGCCCCCTTTCCAATTTTCTGCTTCATGTTTATGCCGAAGCAATGGCACTTCACGCGGCCGAGTCCCTATCCCCTGACTTTTTAGTGGCCAGCCGTAGGTGTATCCAGCGTGGATCCGGTGTTCTAAAATACTTAGACTTAGATGCAGAGGAAGCGGGGATACATTGTACTGACTCTGAGTCAGACTGAACTGTATTCTTTTAATATTCATTTTCATATTATCTGGAAAACGTTGAATCCCCTTCCTCCACCGTAGTTGTTCCTTTAGAACAAATAATAATCACAGAATCAACTTTCATTTAAATTGCAATATGTATGAATCCATCTCACAAACCTCCCTGACTCTTCTCATATCCATTGTGCATATGTTCGACATTGTTCAGGCTTTCCTTCATTCCTCTAGAAAGTCCTTCACACATGCATGAATCTGCTGAGTATGACCTGCCCAGCAATCAGACCCCAACATGGCCAGGGCTTTAGGCTCAGCCTCGACAAAGTTTGTGAAAGTGGTTGAAAGTTGGTGACAGAGCTGCAGGGAGAGACTATGTTCGACATTGTTCAGGCTTTCCTTCATTCCTCTAGAAAGTCCTTCACACATGCATGAATCTGCTGAGTATGACCTGCCCAGCAATCAGACCCCAACATGGCCAGGGCTTTAGGCTCAGCCTCGACAAAGTTTGTGAAAGTGGTTGAAAGTTGGTGAACAGAGGCACAGGGAGAGACTATGTTCTTGCTGGTCCTGAGTACTCACGAGACGTTGTTTGCCATAGCGTCATGGCCATAGACCCCGCATCCATGGTTGGGCAGCAGAAGAGGCGATACACCTACATTTGTGAGGGGTTAATCCCGTACTGAGACTTACGTTGGTATATAAAATTGGTTCAGGAAATTGTTCAGGCTTTCCAGATTTCTTGCAGAAATCCCTCCGCACAAGCATCCATCTGTTGGATACCCCAAGAGGAGCAAGGCTTTAGGCTGAGCCTCCGGATTTTCAATGTTGGTGAACAGAGGTGTCAGGAGTATGGTCCTGAATAGGGTTGCTCACTGATGAGAAAACCCCAACACTGAGTGATTCCAACAACTCCCAGCATGTGTCATTCACTTTCAACTCCACCTGCTGCATCTACTTCAGAACATATGCAAGTGCATGAACCCGTGCATGTGCAAGTAAGGTGGGAGAACCTTCAAACCATGTGAAAGCAAAATGAAAACCATGAATGCCGGGAGTACACATTGGACATGAATACATGCAAAGATTGTTGTGACAATCTCTTTTTTGGCATTTACATTGTTCAAGCAAACATCAGATGCTTCCAGAATCCCACCCTGAAGGGTCACACAAACGTAGAAAAGAGGCAATCTATGTGATGCTAGTGAAAGAGGTTCAGGATGCTACTGACCAGTCAACCTCTTTGAAATTCCACTCATAATTAGGCACCTGAACCTCTTGCCTAATCATTCTCTCTTTCCAAACACACACTCGCATATCCCACCGAAAGAAGAAGACTAAGTGGTGGAAGTGATTGTTCCCCCAATGCGGCAAGACACGCAAAAACACCGAGGATGAGTTCTTCCGCAAATGCATGAAGGAAGCAAACATGACATGCATCACTCCATCCTCAATAGTTAGGCAAATGTCACCAGCCCTGGTCCAAGGTCTTTCAGGTCTGCAACCCTTCTGAAGCTTGTGCATGATGGGGGAAGGAAGTTCGTCCAGCAGTTTAATGCAGTCCCAGCCTTCATCCACCCATTGAAACAAGGTAAAAATATGAAAACACTCGTTCTCCTTCGAAAGGTCCAGGCCCAAAGCATGTGGCCCCCACTCTTCGTTAGGAGCACACGGGAATCTTGACCTGAGTACAACGGTGTTAGGCTGTTTTGCAGCTGCACTGTTGGTGTCATCATAAAAGCCAGACCAGCCCACTCTACCTGCAGATACATGTGCTGTAAGAATTATATCCCCTGCTGTGGGTTTTGACCAATCCACCAATGCTTCCAATCCAGAGATGCGAGTCCCCACGATGCCAGTAATATCTCCTACCAACTCCTTGTGAGTGTCGACATCAACAAAAGCGTCCTCTTGCAGCCAGGAGTTGCCTACTCCTTCTTGAGCGTCTGACATTGCTAAGTGTGAGAGGCGGAAGTGAAAGAGGCAGCAATGCCAGGCAAATGGGTGAGGGAGAGTGCGACGAGGCAATCGGGGATCTGAGGAAACTCAACGAGTTTGGGAGTGCTGAATGGCAGTGTCGTGTGGGGAGAATATGTGTTCGGTGAGGCTGGAGAACGTGACTTTTGGAGGGGGTAAGTCATGTGCTGCACGATTTCGGATAGGCACATGCATCTTGAGGAGCAAAGGGATACTGATTCCACCATCCGCTGAGGTGCGCATTGGTCCACATGTATGGACAACACATGCATGAAGTGGAGGCAATGTCTCTGATTGGCAGCCTCCACCCACATGATAGTAGGGCGGGAAAAAGTGACGGGTGCTTTTGAGGGATGCGTCGTTTTGAATTGGCATTGCCACAACCAGTATTCTCATTCTCGGTGAGATGTTTTGTTCACAAACGTGGTTGGAGAGGCATTATATTTATTGCTATCTGAACCCACTGGAGTGGGGGCAACATAGCTGCATTTTATGATGGACAGAAAGCTTAGTCTTAACATTTTAGACATTTTGGGGTCCGAACGAACTTGTGTCCACGTTGTTCATGACTGGCAGCTCTGTCCTTGCACCTATGCTCTGCAATCATATAAATAACAACATTTCATGGGCATTGTATTCGTGCTGGTTGTGCATGCTCCCTTTCATGTGGAAGACAAGTATGGGTGATCGTTCTTCAATACCTTATGTATTGGACACCAGAGAGCATTGGAAAATGTTTTTGAACCCTATATGCTAGTCCTTTGCTAAGGAAACAATACCAACTTCAAATAAAACAGTTGTACATGGCCAGCGACTCAAAGTAGGTATTCAACTACAAAGATGCATGTAAATGTGTAAATTTGGAATGCCATCTTCATTTGCAAATGCTTGCCTCATGATGGAGAAACTGAGTTCGAGCCCATGCATTTGAAGAAGGTCTCCTGATTTGAAATACCTACTCAACTACAGTGACCCAAACCAAAGATCCAAACTCCCAGTAAGTTGAACTACATCCCAACTCACATGTAAGAGTTTGATGAGGCTACAAACCGAAAGAGAATGAGCCCTGTATCTGATGCTATTGTTATGATGGTCTCCAATACTAGAAAGTCGCCTCTTCGACAATACGCAGAGCTCGGTTTCAAACCTGCTGAGGCGGTTCAGAGTGTGTCCTGAACCCTAAACCTCAATGAAAAGCAACATACAAGTCCTCGTTGGCAGACTGAAAAGATGCATTGGTCTTCCTCACCGTCTCCTGCAGATCACATGTATTAGCCACAATATTTAAGATCCAAAGCACTTCACCACCCCCTCATAGTTCACCATCCCATTTCCATGCACACACAAATTTGAAAAGACGTGTTCAGTCGGAAGGGCTGCTTCAGATTATCTCTGCATAGACCAGCCTCATTTCCCATAACTCAGCATACACCCCATGGAAATGACAAACTTGAAGTTCAGAACCAGGAGAAAGACATGATCCATGAGACCTCCATATGCTGGCTTACCTGAAGTCCTTCAGCCGTGTACAACCTCTTCCTGGTCCTGGAATCTTGGGGCACGGGTGGGTAATTTCCCGAGTAGCCATGCCTCTCCAAAAAGTCTTTGAAGTGCGCAAGTGACTTTCCATTCCCATCATCAACAGCAGTCATAACTGGCTTCCCAGCAGGGTACTGAAGACCCTCCTCCACCATGGCAGTGAGGTCCAAAATCTTTCCTTTTATAGCTCTCACCAAGGCAAGAAGGTGTTGCTGGAGAAATCTGTTGTCATCCGTCAGTTCAAGAATAGTTTGCCACTCTATGGAGATTAGGGCAGGTAGGCTGGGCAGTGGACTTCAACCAGCGGATGTTCTCTGAGCCATTGAAGGGGAGGTCAGACCTGGGGGAGTTTGTGAAGAGGATGGGATGGAAGAAGGGGAGTCATGACTAGTCATCAAGTTGTTCGGGCCACCTTTACTTGTGCCCATGAGGGAACCGCAGAACTTTGCAATCAGCCCATCCTCCACTTGGGGGTGCAGCATCTTCAGAACATTCACTTGGTGTGCGCACATATTTCCTTTCTGGGCCCAATGACAATCACAACATGCCCATTTAGAATCCGGATTGTGGATAGTATATGTCATACCCAAATGGCGGTGGCATTCAACTGTTGCAATGCCTCCGGGTGTAAGGCAGATGCACATTGGCATTTGGAATGTCCTTGGCAAACAAGATTGAAGTGCAAACAAATCCCTCCTGCCGCTTGTTTCGGATGAACCCATATGCCTTTGCATGTGACATGTACCAGTAATGGGTTAGCACATCACCTGTCAGTTCAGAGATGAGCCAATCCACCCGCACTACCGAGGACGCTTTTGGTGCTCTTCAATTGCGCTTTCAGGTTCCCGTGGTATGCTTCTATGGCAGTATTAGTGTCTTGAGAGGCATGAGGTATATTGCGGGATCCTTTCATCCACATTTTGGCTTTTGGAAGCCACTCTGTCTCCATGTAGGTGCAGAATTCTGTCTCAGAAGGGTACTTCTCCCGCAGGTCCAGAATTTTGAATACGGCCCATGCTTCACTTGCATCCCCAGAGGTCTCCTTTCTATCGTACATGATCTGTGCCAGGTCTTGTAAGATAGCCGCTCGCAATACTGGGTCTTTCACCTTTGCAACTGCATTCTTCTGCCAGGCTCGGCGAACATGCCACAAGCACAAGAAAACAGCACAATCCCCCCAAACAGATCTGTTCTCTTATCAGGTAGGTAAACTGAAATTCATGTGTAATCAAGACATCATGGTAGGCATATTGCCTGAGTTCATGGACGTACCTAATGGCAGCAATTTGAGCATCAGCGTCATCCACAATAAATGCATTAGGACACCAGTCTACTTGCCGACTTGTCATTTGTTTGTTTAGTGCCTCCATCCAAGGCGTCAGATCGATGGTTTTGCACCTTGCAGTGATAATGTAAGCCACTGGAATACCATTCAGCCAGTCGTGGAATACCATCATGGTATATAACGGGTACTGCAACAACAATCATGTGTAACTGAAGTGACTTGAAAGGAAATGGTTGCAAAACAAAGTACTTCACACGAAGAACGTAAATTTGTCATGCTTTCAAGAAATTCGGGTTAACAATCTGACGAACCTTCTTTTCATTCGTTCCAAAGGTTGCATCACAAGCAACTATGCGACGATGGCCGTGTTTGAGCATTTGTTTTCTCTGCCAATCAGTTTGTATGCCAAGCACAAATGGAAGGTCGAGTTTTCTGTCATTCAACGTCCAAGCAAGGTGATTAGACTCTTCCTGGTAGTAGAAAACGCTTCCTGGGTTTTCATGCACCCACATTCGGACACTTTGTGCATCATTGGAGTGCTTTTTGAATGTTTCTTCATCGCACTTGTTGGCAATATTTCGGATGTCATTTGAAAGAAGGAAGGTGTCACGAGTAACCTCGAACCCCCCATCCATGATTTCCCTCACCCTCTGCGTGTGCTTGGCCATTATCTTGTTGATGCTTAGTCCGAGATGGAGGTTGTGTAACACCCATGATTTCATCTCATCGCTCAGGTGGGGAGCTAATGAAACGCGACCTACTTGATGCGCAGGTCCATGGCAGACCTGTACAGCCCCATTCACATGTCTCTTTTCATAATAGACCAGCTCTGCAATATCAGGGTCCACATAGCATTGCCTCACTACAAACCTGCACATGCATCCCCTCTTGATGCCTTCCCCGATTTTGTTTGTGTGGTCCTCATTTGTTTTGGCTTTGCTTCAGTGGAAGCGGCCGTGGCTCTTGGCTTCCTCCCCTTCTTCTTTGCAGGCTTCACTCGGCGTTTCTTGTGTGCCATTGCAGGGGTAACCTCGAAGAGGGAACTAGTTCTGTCATGTGGACCATATGAGCAGTTATACCTACAATAACAAAAAAAAAATCCGTTACTATGACACCAAGGGGATTCAGGCACTCGGACATTCATGGAAATCATTCAGTAGCCCTTGCAACACATGACCTATAGCCCAATGTACCTTATTGTAGTCCTGACACTGTTGCTGCGAGGAGCTAAGAGAGACCCCTCCGGATGGCATCTTTGCTGATGCCTGCTGAAAGCGCATGGGCCATCTGAACGGGAAGACTCCCCTGTAATGAAATCAGCAACTCGATTCCAGGGAATGTAGGCGACTTCGGCAGAGTTTTGGCCAGGAGGCTTGCCATGCCATTGGAAACGCCACTGCAGTACATGATGGTTAAAAGCACCTACACTGGGCAGTTGAACTTGGTTTCAAAGCAGCAAAACAAGATGGGATGCAATGTTTTCTTCATTCTCGGCAACAGACATATCGTGGCACAATTCAGGGACCTGAAGCACGGCTGGTACTGGCTGCACGTTGTGCTTTCGTGGTCAGGGGTGGGGTGGCGTGGGGGCGAGGGGGCGCAGCGACCGCGAGCCGCACAGGAGCCGGCGAAGGGGGTGCGGCTGGGGTGGCGGGGGGTGCCACGCAGGCAGGACCGAAAGGGTCGCATTAAACTCCCGGGCCTTTTCTAATGTGCGCTGGCAATATTATGCACAGCCTAGTTTCGGGAGAGAGTGATGCTCAAATCTTTATCATTATATGATATCAAAAATAAAAGCAGCCATTGTCCGATCAGCTCCTCTCCGCTTTCTCCACTTTCTTTATTTCTTTCGTGGCCAAAACATGAGATGGCAGATCAAAAGCAGCAGCATTGTATATGTTTCCAAATCTGTATAGAATAATGTTACATCACATTATGACATATGAAACTATATGAAGGCCTCAGGACTACGCAGACCAAGCATGCGGACATACTATATGAGGAAGAGATGAGGAATATATTCAACATGGTCAACATTGAAAGTGTTCAAGGGACTCATTGTTGGGTAGGGGTCCCAATATGGATGTGGCTTGATTTTATTGCAAGCGTGTGAGCTGACGGGTACGGTCCGCGAGGTATAGCCGGGGAACCCCCGCTCCGGCAGCCTCGTCGGCGAACAGGATGCCCCATGTCAAATCATCCCCACCCCCCTCCGACCCTCCGCCCGTTGCCCCGCCCCCGCCCGCCCGTTGCTCCCCGCCCCCCTTTCCCCCCGCACCGCCCGCCCGCCCGGGACCCCTGACCCCCGCCGCACTGCTGGCCGCGCGGTGCCCCACAGCACCGCCCGATCTCCAGCCACGTGGCGGCCCCCCGCTATGGATCCCCTCACTGGGTTGATCCCCCACCCCCATCTCCAGCCACATGGCGCTACCCCGAACCGTCGATCCCCTCCCCATCCATCCAACCTCAATTGAATGGATGACGGCCCGATGAAGGCCCCATGACGCACCCATCGCCACGTGGCGCTCCCGCCGCCGTCGATCCCCTCCTCCCATCCACGGCGCGCGCTCCCCCGAGACGTCGCCGCTCCCCCGACGCGCCTTGATCCCCCTTCCGGACCGGGAGTGATCCCCCAACCCTAATCGCCCGCCACGTGCGGATCCCCCGGACCGTCGATCCCCTGCGCATCCATCCGACCTCACAAACAATGGATGTTGTGTGTCATCTGCCCCTCATCCCCCCGCCATCCTACTGCTCCCCCCGCCGTCGATCCCCTCTTCCCATCGACGGCCCGATCCCCTGACACGTCGCCGCCCGGGGGATGCTAGAGTGTGAGCCCAGGAGCCTGGCATGAGCCCAGGACACGTGGCATGATTTTGGGAAAGATGCGGCATCTATTTCCGTGGAAGAGGACCCATTACCGCAGAAACACGTCTTCATCCATATTTACCCTGCAACCCCAAACAGAAACCCCAACCCTTGTCAGCCGTAGGGACCCACCTCAACCCCAACAGTGAACCTCGCAATCCCGCCCCTGTGCATGATATTGCGCACTGACATCATCCATGGGACCATCCATGCATGCAACATTCATCCACATGTCACATCCAATCTGGCTTCATCCATCCAAAAACATTCATCCTCCATCCATCCAACCAAATATTGGTGTGATGGCATATGTCGAATGACTGTATATTGGACTATGCACATATTCATCTCTGTTGAAAAACTTTTATTGAATGCACACGGTTGAATTGGAGAGCAATGTTTAGAAGGAAAACACTTTCAAATTCGCAGGACGTGGGGGAGAGAATGTTTCAATGACGGGATGTGAATTTCATTGTAGTCCGTGCTCATTACAACGGATGGTGGGAAGAGAAATGGTGGTGCAACGGAAAACGGAGAGTGTGTCCGCTCATGTTCCATAAATGAATGCCCTCAAGTACATCCATAGGTGGTGTCAACACTGCTAATGCTACCACCTGAATCTGCTGAACTGCTAGGAGTACTGCTACCACCTGAAACTGCGGCACTATCATCTATGAAGACCTTTGCGCGGAGGTGCCTAAGCGTCTTCCTGGAACTCCAACGCAAGGGTGGGGGAGAAAGCACAGCTGCATGCACACGAGCAATGCCTTCTGCGTAGTCGGGAAGGACATAAATAGGAGGTGGGCTCCAACACAAGTCCCTCAAGTATATGGAAGATAGGGGCAACGGGATTGTGTTGACATTCCTGCAATCAGAAATGCACCATTTGGGTAATAATCAGACAACAGAAGGGGACGCGACAGAGAATATACGCAGGGATGAAATAGACAGAAAATGAACTTACTCACATGAAAAGTCATTGTCCACGTCCTTGTCGGCTCCGTCAAGGATATCAATTTGCGTAGTGACATCCTTCACACTGGAGGTAGACGAGCCCCCTTGCAACTCGGCGAGTTGGCCAGTGAAAATATCTGCATCTCCTTCCATACCAAACAAATGCCTGCCACCTGCCTTGCAAGCATGGTAAGAAGCGTCTGCAAGAGATAGAATGATGGAATTAGAGTTTTAGAATATTGAGTAAAGGACGTGCAGAAGAAAAGAAATCGATGACAAAGGCAAGAAGAGAAACCTGTGCCGAGAGTGAGATCGAGGTTTACTATTTCATGAGCCCATGAACCCATGAGCCTATGAGCCTATGAGCTCATGAGCGGGCATCCGCGGAATTGGAATTTTCGTGCCTTTATTGACGGTGTTATGTCCTCTTACCTCGATAATAGGGTCTGTTTCTCCTGGTCCAGGATGCGGAATGAGGTATTTCGGCGCCGTTATTCCACGTCACCACTGTAAAACATTGTGCAGGACAAGAAATAGACACAAAATTGTAGCCCTCACAAGCCATTGTGCTGACAAGGTAATATATTTAGGGTCAGACGACAGTTGAACTTGCAAACCCCATTCAACTCAACATCAAGCCCACATTGACATGACGCTCGAAATAAAAACATCAGGCAACCACAAGTTTTTATTTTGTACAGCGACTACTCCGAGCTTCCATCATCAGAAATACCACTGCGGCATAAGAAACCTGTGGAACTACCATATCCTGGTTCATGTGCCCTCCAATCACCCTCCACAATGATCCTTACTGCGCTATGCTGCTGCGTTGACATCCACAACACGAACCACCGAGTCGTCGAACCACAGGTCCAGAATTAGGAGTGGTGCGGTAGTCGTCCACTGCGCATTGTCGTTTTCTGGATTAAGATGGCGAACATAAAGATACAAGATATCTATAGAGGTCACGTTCGTGAAAACATGCAGATATTGGAGGCCTCCTATTGGGACCTCCTCCACATCGTTGTGAAATTCGCAAACATCTAGGACAAACCTGTTCTGATTCTCCCTTAGTGTCAACAATATATTCCCTGGCCCAGAAGAGTGAGTGAGCAACTCAAGAGCCCTATCCGGGAGCAAATACTGTGGAGGTGCAGTATAGTTATGGTAGTAAGACCTCCAGAACCCGCCGCGGCAACATCTCATGATGAAGAGACGAACACTCCGTCTTCCAGGTCTATCTCGCACAACAAGTATCCACTGTTGTCCATTGGCAGGCCTCACCCAAAGAGAATCCCACAGAAGTGCTCGGAAACTCGTCACCCTGCGTGTACCTTCACTGAAATCCAACTCCACCATAATGTCTCCCATCACCGGCTCACGCAATCGCGATCCTCGAATCCCGCTCCGTCGAATGCAGAAGGCACTTACACAGGGCGGCATTGAGGAAGTGTGCGCCCACCGGGAATGGAGAGGGACAAGTAATCACTGTTGTTTTTCAACATGGAGATGCAAACATTGAAAACCCAATGCGGAAAACCTTCTCAGGTGATCTTCTCTGAGGCAACGGCAATACGTGTCCCCATTGGCCAGCAACGGCTACCCACACAGGCGATCGAAAATGACTGGGGCTAGAAGGGGCTTGCAGAGAAGGTGCCACGACATTACGGGAAGAAATTGTGCTAAAACCACCGCCGTCCTAAAACCACCGACCTTGGTATTTTGGCGCCGAAATTCCCAAGAGCAGTGTGCTAAAGTGGTGTTTTGAAGACATCCACCGGGGTATTTCGGCGCCGAAATTTCCTTTTGAAATGTGATATAGTGCCGGGCGCCTAAATACCCAAGTGGAATGTGCTGAAGTGCCTTGTGCTGAAGGCTTCCATCGTGATATTTTGGTGCAGTAATTCCTTCGTGGAATTTTATAAGGCCCATATTATGAAGGCGCACACTGGGCGATTTCGGCGCCGAAATTCCCAATAGGAATGTTAGAAACGGTAGGGTTTTCATGGCTTCAAGTTCGCGGTTCGCTGGTGTGCATAAATTACTTGTAGGGTTCTTTACTTAAGTTTGCGTCTCTTCTGCTTTTATCACAACAAAAGGATCCAAATGAGACTTTGCTATGGTGAGGATCCGCGATCACTGTCCGATGTATCCCCGGCCTCATGCAAGGATGGCTGCCTTCCACCTGCCTCCGAACCTGCACTGCCGCTACCGCTGTTACTCTGAGAAGCCCTCCCCTAAAAAATACCATCCTGGCCAGCTGGAACTGTCCACCTGGGTGCGGAACTATCCTCATCATCCCCCTCGCTCTCGGACGCGGATTCTATGACGAACTTGCCTACTCTGCCTTTCACAATTCCATGTTTGGCCTCACGCCTCATTATAATTCTCTGCTAATTCCCGAATATCAATTGCTCAAACCGAGTAGGCCTATCCTCCCTCCTGATGGCTTCTCTCGCAGCCGTGTCTGCATAGGCTGGTAGAAAAAAAGGCTTTTGGGGACTCGCGAGAAACGATTTTCTGGCAAAGAATGGTCGATGCGATTCTGTCTCCTCCTCTGCAACAGGGTCCGATTCGGGCAAGTCTCCCAACATTTCCTCGTCGGACGACTCTGCAAGGCTGAGTGTACGCACAAACACAGAATGAAGCACATTAGAGCATTCAAACAGGGAATCATCGGCAGGTTGCATGGTCCCTACAACCGAAACCAATACACTTACTATGGTGCAACTCACTCGAAGACAGGCATTGGAGGAAGCGGCTTCGGGCGCCCCTGCATCGTACGAATTTCCTGGACTTCCTCCTCTTCATCTTCCTCGTCCCCTTCCACGTCCTCTTCTGCGTTTTTGGGATCCTCAGTCGGAGGCAGACGCTGTAGGCCCGCCAAATTGAAATCGTACAAGGCCGTATCCCCCTCAAATGAGAACACAAATCGGTTGGACATCCTTCCAGCCCACATACAAGCACCTGCAAATTCATACGACACAACCACAGCCAAAGTCAAGAATGACTCGCTTCCTCGCGCAAGCAAACATACACAATCGGAAACGGTGTCAATTTCGGTGCCGCAATCACTTAACGCTCTAACCTGTATTTGCAGTGACGTCGAGGACCCTGCCTTCAATATCCGTACATGTTTCTATGAGCGTCTGGATGAATGCAGGACTCCTGGTCCTGCCATACCTCCAAGGCTTGCCCGACAAATCACAAAGCATGTCCTTCTCTCCCACATGGTTGAACAGGACGTTATACTCCAGTGGATCAACTGTGGAATCAACAAGTCTGCCTGCTTGATGTAATTTGAATTTCGAATGTTCGTTCACGAAGCAGAATGCCTGAAAGATAAGAGTCTGCAAAGAAGGAAATGAGAACGTGAGAGGTGGCCTACACGTACATGGGCAATTTCGGCGCAGAAATTGGCAGAGCAAAGGAGAACCGCAACATACCTTCTGACCATCGTTGAGAAGACCCTGCGTGTTGATGCAAGTCCAGATCTTTTTCAGGATGGGTGCTGCACTTCTCCCCATCCATACTTTGATATCATTCTCAGTGACTTCTCCATCGGCTGCTAGCACAACAACACAGCCATCGTCGTCCAACATGTTGGCTGCGAACCCAAATGTGTGGCTCCAGTATCTTTCATCGTACTTGTTCCACCAGGGTAGTGAGCCCAGCCCTAGTATCTCCTGCCCATCCGGGATATCCACAAGGATCATGTCGATGGAGGCTTTCACCGCTCTGCCCCCGACTGTGTTTTTTTTGTCGTGGCTCATCGCCACAAAATACTCCATCATCTTTGTGTAGCCAGGAGTGTCCTCCATATCATTGCCAGTGGCCTTCCTCTTCCCCTTCCCTTGGTGGGCCTCGATCGCCTTCCTCAATCTCGTTTTCTCCAGCCTTCTTGTCAGAGCAGTTAGGAAATTTTCATTAACACACTCCACAATTGTGGGTGTTTTGAGGACTTCCCTGCCCGCAATGTGCACCGCACGGTAGGGTCTACCAGGTGCATCCTCGTATAGTGATCTCTTTGCAGCCGAACCCCCGGAGCGCTGGCCCTTGTGAATTTTCGGACGAGGTGTGGCCCCCTGGGTGTTATCCTGCTGGAAATCGTCGTCGGAATCCTCGTCATCTGGCTGACTATGTTGCTGCTTCTTCTTCTTGGGTGTGGGGGTCTTCGTCTCTTGCCCCTGTTTGCGCGTTCTTTTCTTCCTGTCCTTGGGCTGCTCAGCTGCATGCTTCTCCATCTGCTCCTTCGCCAACACTGCCGCCTTGGCTGACTTTCTCAGTGCTTTCTGCTTGGCTGCCTCCTCTGCTTTCAGTCTTTCCGCGTCCTCTGGTTGGGGATCCGATTGCGCCTTCGTAGCCCTGGCATTCGCTTCCTTCTTCAAGTTAACCTCCGAGAGGTCAACGGTCCCACTTGGGAGATCCACATACCAGGGACAGTCTACCAAATGCTCGGCATGCCACTCCTTTGCCATTACTTCTGTGTATATCGTACCACGACCTCCAGGTGTCCTCCACGCCAGGAAGAATGGTGAAACCCTTTGAATGGCTTCGGACGGAATGAGTGCAAAGTTTATGTACCTGCAATCACGAGGCAGTTCAACAAAAATCATTCTACTGATGCATCATGCAAGAGGAAGTTCTCAATGCACAAGGTATTTCGGCACCGAAATACGCAGTGGACCGTGCCCCAATTACCCAGCACTCACATCTTGCAGAGGTATATTTCGGCGCCGCAATACCCACCGCTGCTTAGCTAAATCATCAAAACTGCAAATAGGGGGATGCATTGGTAGCAGATTACCTGAACAGGACACGCATTGCTGCTTTGTCGGCACCCTCCTGCTCTTCGATGTATACGCTGCGTCTTGCCTTTGTAATTTCTCTGAAAAAGAGGTTTGCGAAGCGCCCTCGCTAGGACTGCACGTAGTTCTCCATTGTCTCCGGTTTCGTCCAGTCGATCTGTAACTTGAAAGTGGTGGTGTTGCAATCCAATTGCTCCTGGGCGTGGGTTAGTACCTGCAGCAGTGCAGGTTTCCAAAACATTCATGAATTTGAAATTGTGATGATGTCCAATACACAGAAGAGGAGGAAATTATACCTGATGCCACCAAGTCATCACATTGAGCCAGTCGTTCATTTTGTCGTCTGTTGGTTTGATGGGAAAGTGGTACAGCAGCTTCGTGTTTGTATGGCCATTCCAGATTCGCAGCCACCTCGTCTGCATGGCCTAAAATCGGTCAGACATAAGAACTTCATCATGAGAATCGCGAGAAGACACAAAACAAGAACAAACACATGCTTACCTTCTCCGCCGGCTCAACACAAGACACTACGATGTGATGAAGTTTCTCCATGGACATTTCCGGTTTCATGGGTTTGGAGTGAACTCGGCACCAAGACCAGGGTCAGCGATTGCAACTTGCTTAACAAGTTTGGACCTGTACTTGGTCCGTGATTGCCTCCCTGCCTGCACAATGTGACTCTCTATCGACGCGTCCGCCTTGTTGGGGGCATCATTCTCAAAGAACTGCCTTTTGGCATAGGCCAAGTCATCCCTGATATTCGTCTGCATTCCCATACCCAACGAATACAGTCAGGCCACTGATCCCTGCAACAAATAACATTAAATCGGGAAATTTGAGATGAACCTCACCGAATAGAGGATCTCCACCATGGCGTCCAGTGTTGGTCGGTACCAGGTACGATCCGCTTTCGCAAGGGACTTCCTGTACAGCTCGGGATCGAGGGATTTTTGGAAGTCTGTCAGCGGTGCTGTTCCCACTTCTTGCACTCTGTAGAGCGTATGTGCCAGATGAGTTTCCACGAAGGCCCTCTCTGTTTCCCTGCCATGGAGAAAAAAAAAAAAAAACAACATGAAAATATGATAAAAAAATAACCAGATCTCGGCACAGCAATCCAATTTCCAGTTCAGTGCATGACAGTCAAGAACATTGTGTATTTCGGCGCCGCAATAGGCAGTACACAAGGATGTAGTTGTATACTTACAGATTTATATCCGCCATGGCACCCTTCAGCAGTCCTCTGTCCCTCACGTCCACCTTCGCGACAATGCAGTCCACCATGTAATGCCAATTGATATCTTGCGGATGCATTTCAACAATGTACTTTGTCCAGGCAAGCATCCTGTGGTTTCCGTCCCAAACGAAGAACATCTTCCCTTCCATGTGTGCAAATGTGGGATTAGTCTTCAGAAGGCTTCAAACTCGGCATTTACAGTGTGCCAGTGGGGGCTCTAATTCTGAAGCTCCTCTGCAGTGGGGCCCCTTGTGACACCCTGGTCATTCTCAATGGAAGCGTAGAATGCTGCCGACCCCCGTCTGTACCCCTCTCTGAAGTTGTGCTTCAGTCGATCGATGTTCCCTTGCAGTGCTTGCCTTACAACTGGAAGGCTAACCATGCGACACAAAGGAACTTTGAGGTTCTCCGGATACACCATGGAGCCCAAAACGCGGCCTATGTTGCTATGAGTCTCTGCCAGCAACCTGTTTGCTGCTATGTTCATGTCTCGTGCGCTCATGAGCATACCCGCCACCAGTTTCTTACTTTTATCATCTCTTTCACTTCCCTCACCCCTCTCACCAGCCTGTGTACTGTCCTGGAGGTTTTGCTCCTCCGCAAGCTTCAGCAGGTTCTGATCGTCGTCAAGTCGCACCACGTTGTCGTCCTCTGCTTCTGTCAGCTCAATGGGCCGCCCTTCTGCAGATCCGACTCCGACATCTCCAGCGGCCTCCACCGCATCCGTGTTTTCTGAAACTGCCTGCAAACCCAATATCTCCGCTTCCAGTCTCCCTAGTGGTTTTACTGGCGAAGCCATGGGCTCCTTCTGCTTCCTTGGCTTCCGGACTCTAGGTGGGCTTTTCTAAGGTGATATCTGAGGTGTTGAATGAGGAGTCGCCTGCCTCGATGCACTTCCACCTTGCGAGCAAAGCACTCAGGCAGGAGTATCCAAAGTTGACTGTGTTGCCTCGCCCCCCTGCGATCCCTCCCCAGCTCCCATGTCAAACAAACAGGAAAACATGACACACTCCACGCAAAAAAAAGGTGTAAAATGAATAGTACGTATGGAGTGCTTCACATCCGCGAAGCACGAATCTCTCACTGGTGGGCGATCCGAATCTCCGGATAACGAGGTCTGCATTTCTTGCATGAGACGGAGCTTAAGTCGTGTCGTTGGCGGCTTCCCAAAATCCCGCGTCCTCCTTCTCTTTGCCGGAGTCGCCTGACCTTCCACAAACTCTATGCTATCACTATGCTGCATAAGGAGAGGAAACACAAGAGAATGTCACTGCAGAAGGGCAAGGAGCGAGAGAGCGAAGCGGTGGAACATGCAACCACTGTGCACGAGCAGATGCGTAAGCAGCCACGTCTCCCGAAGCGTTGCCACCATCCACCACTTTCTGCCGTATGGGTGATGAAGAGATTGCGACCCCTGACACGTTCGCACGAATGAAGTCGATTGGAACACGACGCGTGCCTGTTCAAGCCACCAGTACAAGACGCTTTATCCGAATTGCGGCACCGAAATACCGTTCCGTTCACCGGATGTTGTTCCCAGAGCAGCCGGCATTGAATGAATATCCGCACATCATGAAACCCAACCGCCATGAAAATCCCCTGCCTATGACATTCAACAGTCAGGTCGGTACGTTTCATCAGCGGACGGATGAATTTCGGCGTCGAAATTCATCCTATGCAAGTGCTTTCATACACAAATTTATGAATTTCGGCGCCGCAATTCATCGCTTCCCCAGTCCTCATCCGTCATGAGCAAACCTGTCAGTCAGATATCGGAGTCAGAATTGATTCCGGGACAGTGGAGACGGCTGCACTTGGGCACATTTCATCCATATTTTGGCGCCGAAATTCATTAAGAATATCTCCGTTCGCGCGTAGATGAGGTGAAATCATCCATATTTCGGCGCCAAAATTCATCCGGCGCGAAGACTAAATCGGCACCATGCTACGCTTTGCCGCCATCATTGCCCCTCACGGTTGCTGTCCATGCCTGTTGGACTTGCCATGTCTGGACAGTTAACTATAATTTCGGCGCCGGAATTATACTTTATGTGCGGCAACGTCCCGTGCAAAAAATGACCACTTAATGGATACTGTCAGTTTCAAATGAAAACAACGACTAAAATGCAATTAATTTTCTCTCAACATGAAAAAATATCCCCTTTCGTCATTGGATAACGGCCTTTTGTAAGACATAAGGGGTTGAATGTGCTGATTTCTCCATTTAATGCAGAATATTCGTGTTATTTTCGTCGGAATGGGTTATTTCAAACGAATTTCAGAACATTACATCATCCAGAAGAAGCAAGAAGTAAGTGTCGGGTTCGGACGAATTTCGGCGCCGAAATTCATCCGTCGCATAGAAAATGGAATATTAGAGTTATCCATTGCGGACAGTAAGGATGAATTTCGGCGCCGAAATTCATCCATTTCAAAGAGAAATAAATATTGGAGGGAGGGCATTGGATGAATTTCGGCGCCGAAATCCATTGCTCGCAAAGAAAACTAGAAGGGAGGACTTCGGATGAATTTCGGCGCCGAAATCCATTCGCAGGATAGCAGAATTAGGGTCGGAAAAGGAGAAGATGAATGAATTTCGGCGCCGAAATTCATCCCTACTGCCGATTTAGGATTATTGTCATATTGAGATAGTACAGCGCCAAAGAGCCATCCACCCCTCGTGGAACCACCCCCACCGCAATCTGGTGTGCGGGGCTCCACCTAGTGAGCGCCTCTGCCTCTTTGAGTGCCTTGGGCACTCAAGGGTGCTTCAGCCCCCGCATCTATTGTCGCCACTGCCCCCACCACAGGGGCAGCCCCTCTCGTGTCCCGACCCCCTGCCCTCAAGGCAAAGGGCCGCGACACACACCCCTACCAACAGGGAGTCGATATCCTCATCGACTTGTCTATTTTGTAGAAACGAACATCCAAGTTGTGGCGTCCCACATCAAGGAGTTTGTTTCCATACCATGGCGTCCCATGGCTAAGAACCAAACTCCCACTTGACTGTACTCTCCACTAGCTAGTTCGGCCGACTTCCTCCAAGTCTCGGCCAAGGGTGGAGCCTCTCAAGCTTCTCCCAGTGCACTCTTCTTGGCCCACTTCAAGGCCAAGGAACGATCATCCCCGAGGATCGAATCGCCTTACTGCAACAACATTTGCTTGCGACCGCTCGTGATGCCACTTTTTTGGCATCACCTTGAGCAAGGGTTCACCTTGAACCCTTTTTGACTAGGAAAATAATCTTGAACCAACCGTGCGCCCCAATCACTACAATTGGGTCCGCCTTGGAATGCTGGCCTGAGGTACAAGAACACGCCGAAGCCGCACTACGACTTTGTCCCGAGGGTACACGATTATAGTACGTGAACGGAAGCACGTAGCTTCCGCGTTAGCCCGCACTACAAGGCAACCCCCTCGGTAGCGCAGTTATAGTACGCGCACGCGCAAGGTGCGCACTAGCACGTGAACTCCCAAAGAAGGCGCAAGTTTCCTTGCCCCTTGGGTGGGAGTCACCCGATTTCGGCACTACGCAAACACACGATTACCCAATTTACCTCTCCCACTTTTGTAAGCTAGCATGCATTCTACACACTAGCCAACCATATCATGCATCACCATTCCAAACAAAATAGGACGCACAACATTTGGAAACCATTTCATTTATAACAAAATTTGTACAATACAAGTTTTTGCAATGAGATTCCTAAGCTAGTTAAGCTGGGCTAAGCATGCATTTCTTCCCCCACGCTCCAAGGTTGGGGCTCACGATTTCTAGGTCACAGCTCACCGCTGTACACTCACCACTCACGGTTTAGCGTCCCTGACCACGCTCTGTCCTTTGTACGTGTGACAGGTGAAATGACTGGAGGATTTGAAATTGGTCGTGCCATTGTAGATGACAAGCCCTTGAATCTCACAGAACTAGAACTTAGATGGTGACCATAGCCTGTAATTTTGCTAGAGACATCTGTGCTTTGCCTTGCCAAGACCATATGCGAGTGTTGGATGTCGGGTCGAAAGTTGGGGCCTGTAGTGATCCTGTGCAAGCGTTAAAGTCTCCAACCAAAAAGATGTCTGTGTGTGGGGTACGGAGACGAGACAAATCCTCTTCCAAGGGGATATACGGTGAATTTGTACGCATGTGGAGGCCACTGTGTGGAGATACAACCGGGGCAAAATAACATCCTACCAGTAAAATGTTTGGTTGAGAGTTGTAGCCTTTGATGTGACACCAAATGTACCTTGTCAATGGATCTTTGTATGGGAAAGAAATATATGGGAGAAGCCAGTCAGCAAAGTAACAAGCAACACCACCAGAGCCTTTGAGACCTATGCATGGACAGGTCACTGACTGGAAGTTATATCCGAGAATAGAAGGGGGGTCCTTTCCTTCATACGTATGAGTTTCCAAGAAAAAAAGAATATCACAATTTGAAAAGATATCCAAGAGCCCTCGCTCCACAATGAGCTATTGCAGTTCCATGAGCCAATGTTTAGATGTGAGCATGTGGTGGTCCCCGACCCCTATTTCGAGGTAGAGGCACGACGCTCTTGTTGTTTAATAATTACCCTCCCATCTCGGTATACCACGTAATGTCCTTGTGCCCGAGTCTGTTTGACCTGCTCAAGTTGAGCCCGCATGACATTGTATTGCATGGGGGTCAGATCATCATTCAAATACATGCCCCGTCCTCTCAATTGAGGCCTCTGGCAAAGAATCCTCTCCCTGGCACTCACGTCTTTAATTATGATGAACATGACTTGGTGATCCGAAGTTCCTACATGTCAAGCCCGTTCAATGCCATTCGCTCCTCATGGTAGAGCCAGGTTTTACTGGATGAGGGTGGTTGCCGCTTCAAGGGTTCTGCCAGGTTCCCCAACTTGACCCGGATGTTAAGGGCTTTGAAAGCCCGTTACTGTTCCTCCCGCAAGGTAGCCGATACTGTCATTTCTAAAGAGCGGGAAGTGTTGTTGGATGGTCCTGTGCTTCCTTTGACTATGTTATCCCAAGAAGAAGCCTCTACCTTATGGGCTTGGAGTTATCGGGCCATTGAAGAAGTTGTCGCCTTATGGGTTTCCAGCTCTTTAGTATGAGTTTCTATCTGTTGGTGGATACTTGCCATGGGTGCACTAGAAATGTCCCTCTCTATTAGGGTCATCACTTCTCCTTCCAGTTTAGAGATACGCATGCATGTTGCTTTGGTATTGAGTTGTTTCAACAGACTCTCCACTTTGGTATTGCTCTCTAGAAGAGAAGCTCGTAAGACAAACACTTCAACTTGCAGACTCTCCAAAGCTTTGTCCCGAGTTGCACACAACTTCTCGACATCCTTATCCTTGGCTGCAAGCAACTTCTCGACATCCTTGTCCTTGGCTGCAAGCAATTTCTTGAAGTCTTTATCTCGTGCTTCGAGCAGATGCTGTAGTGCATCCTCGGAGATGCAACAAGATTGCAGGATAGCTACTTGATCCCGTAGAATTTGGATATCGGCACTCCGCATGGAGTACTGTCGCAGGGGAGAAGTATGGTGAGAGGCCGGAAATAGAAGTAGAGGAGAACTTGGGTGACGCGAGGGTGAGGGCAAGTCTCCCTCCTCTAACGTTGTGTAAGATGCGAGGAGAAGAGATAGAGAGAGAGGAAAGAATGAAAGCATGAGACAAGAAAAAGAGATGTGGCCCTCCAAAGAAAGAAAGAAGAAAGTGACCATTGTATGTGGGCTCACTTGAAGGGATGTGAGAGTTATAGAATGTAAGATGGTGAAAATATGGTTATCTGGTAGTTTGCACCATCTATAAATCAATGGAGTCTCTTTGTGTTGTATTTAAAGTACACATTCAAAGAAAAAGGGTGAGAGATAGATTTTGTCGTGCTAAAAACGGTCTGTGGAGGCTTTGTCCATATTCTGTTATGTTCATCTTATCGTCTTCATTTATCATGGCCAACCCAGCTATTAAAGGGGAATAATTGGGTCAACCGATTACGTAATGTGTGGGTACGTGGGGACTTTGGAGTTTTCGGGGGAGGGTTGGGCAACCATGTTGCCCCGGTTACTGCTATTAATAAATGTCCAGTGTCCATCGTTTAACCCTTACCTGTCCACCAGGCCCGAAACGGGCTTCATGGCCTATTTAGATGTGAATTGCTTTCTCAGATCTGCTTCAATTTTCATGAAATCGGTGCCATAGAATGGCCTTGTAGTGCACTGCCAAGATTGGGCAAATGATTGCATATTTGTCTCATCAGGCAAGCAAAGGGGTCAGATTTTGATGAAGGCAATTCACTCTTTTTCATGCTAAGATTTTTTCACAGGTGTGTGAGAGGGTTATTGTTAGGGGATTTGCCAAGGTTTGACCAAGTGGCAACACTACATGTGTTGGTCAAATTGGATCGTTTTTGGCTTGTTGGATCAAGGATTAAGAGAGGGAATGAAGCCTTACTAATCTCGCCTCAATCCGAGTTGATCTGGTCACTCAAATCTTAAAAATTATACTACCCAAAAAATGATATGTTTCTCCAATGGGCCCCACATTCAACGGTGGTGTTTTCTCGATCTGGTGGAAATTGGGTGGTGGAAATCGGGAGGTGGATGCAGGAGATAAATACGCACATTATGTGTAGTCAAGTTCTAAAAATATGTATATCAGTGGATCAAAAATTGTTTTTTCTTTAAATATTTTTGGTCATTTTTAGGAGATAAAGCTTCATTAATATGGATTGGCTCTTGAAGAAATTCATAGAGAGAAGAGAGAGAGAGGACGCCGGCAGTAGCTTGCGTAACTACCGTACTTACCTACTTTATTAGGCAATAATTAATTCAAAATCAAGTGCCTAATTAAATTTAGAACATCTTTGGAACATGTGCTTAAAACTTGGAAAATTTTCCTGAGAAGTGCCTAATTGCTCGAAAATGGTGAAAATTACCAAAATGTCCAAATATTTGTTGATATTTGTTGAGATAATATCTATTTTCAAAACCATTATGTTTTTTTAAAAGACAGTTACCTCAACAATAGTTTTTGAGGGAGGTCAAAAACAATTGTTCAACAATAAAAACGAATCTGCCTAATAATATTCCATTTTTATTAATTATTAGGCGTGGAAGTGCCTAATAAGCTAGGTAAGTGCGGTAATAAGAGCCACAAGTTCAGCTTGGGGCTATATACTACATACTGCCTTTTCCGAGGGTGGGCCCTATATGTTAAAAGTCAGCGCTTTATCCAGTTTTTGTGGAACTAGAGAAACTTTGAACGGTGACGTCATCCTACATTTTGACCGTACAACATGCCCATGAGGGGCTTAATTTTAGCTCCAAAAACATTAGACCCGCTCTTTATGGGTCCAACTTCAGTTACTATTTATTGACCATCACAACCAACTTTTTGGGTTGGATGAATGCATGTGTGTATAAATAGAGAATTTAGAACAATGGATGAAGTATGGACGTTCTATATCATTTCCAGTAAAAACAACCTCCCCGCAATGCACCCACTATGGACCTTTTAGCTGCAAGGGGAAGTGGCTCTTGGTTACACTGGCTCTGGCAGGCGGCGTCTAGGAAATAATTTGAGTTGAACCAGCCAGTGGGCCCTTGTCCCAGAACCAACCGGCTAAGTGGGTTGGGGAGTGGGTTGCTTCCCCCTTAGTGGTAACTACAATCGTCAATTTCCTATGTAAACTTCCTCGATGAATTTTCTGGTCTCAATTATCACTCGGAAATTCCTCGAAACACTCGGCTAGCATGTAATTGGCTGCCGGTTCTCTCCCTTGGTTTCTGGCCAGAACTCTCCTTCTTCACTCTACTTATAGTGGCTTGAATTGATTTGATGTTTAACAAACTCTCTTAAAGGTATAATTTGCGTATATTTAACTGCGGCGCACATATTTATCCACATACTCTTTTGGCGGCTAAAATTGATCCAACTCTGGGTTCTGGGCGTTTGAGAAACTAGGTGTAAGACGCTTATATATGACGCCAACCGAAGCTAGCGTAAACAACCTCTTCCCCTTGCGGATATTGCCCGCTTGATATAACGCTATTCACATGGGATAGTAACTCAGCGTTTTCTTTGTGAAATCTGGAAAACAGCCCGGGTGGCTGAATTAGGATAGAATCATCCACCTCTGTACTTTAATCTATTTATATCATCCATATTTGGCAAATTCATCCATAATTTATATTTTATTAGGAAAAGTTTGGCGATTTTATCCATGAAGAAGGAACAGGGAATTTCCATTTCTTGAGGTTGAAATCTCGCGACAATTCGCCAATAAAAAAAATGATATCATGTCGGATCTACTTAGTACTTACCAGTGTTGGTTTGGTATGTGGGTTTCGCCAGGTATCAACCCGGGCATCAACCCGGGTCTCTAACCTATTGTTCTTTGTTCCTATAAACATTTGTAGTATCCTACCAGAAGGTTCTCGAGTTCCCTGGCGGCCCCCCAAACCCAGCAGGCAGCGGTTAGAGTTCTCCTTCCCCCGGGCCCCTACTAGAGCTCGACTCATCGTTGCAGGTATGTTCAGGTATCATGTTAATATGCACATATAGACATTATGGATGCCGGGCTTCATGTGTTGACACTTTGATCTTCATTTGCGAGACACTATGGATGCAATTCTGATTTAGTGTAGAGAGAAGACTCCGGCCGAGGCCGGCGTAACTAAGAGCCACTTCGCCTGATTCATTGGCACCTTTATATCTTGTCTCCTGGAAATGTGCTACATGAGTAGGTCTCAATTATGCTGAGTACCATTATAATTGGGATTGAAGCAGCACCATCAACAATTCAATTGACTCTGACTGGAATGTGGCTGTAAATTATGCGGGTTCTCGGAAACTAGTAGAAAAGGTTTGGATGTTTTGTGTGGACATTTATGATTGTGGTGGTGTCATGTGGGTCGAAACAATTGTCAGTTTCTAAGGAGCGTTTATGTGGATGAATGGGAAAGGTATTTCGCATTAGTTTGGAACTGCAAGAAAAGACCTGAGAGGGTCAATTGAGGCCCACATTCCTACTGCCCCCTTTCGGATGCAATTCTGATTTAGTGTATAATTGTATGGGGGTTGGTATCCTATGAGATGAGTATGTTTCCTTGTGGTTTTCTTGAATATTCAAATGGCCATTTCAATATTGAATTTGAATTTGAATACTAGTACCATTTTTATTTTTTTCATTCTTTAATACCATATCCATATTTATAGGTTATTGACATTCAGATACCATTCGTGACCGGCTGGTTTGGTGGTGACGTTTCCCACTGTGTACCTAATGGCTTATCTGAAAGGGGGTTAATTTTTTCCCCTCCTCAAGGGCCTGAATTGTGAGCAGTCGCTCCCAGGTTTCCTTTGAAAAATAAATAAATAAAATAAAATAAAATAAAAGATACCATTGCTCATATCCGGATTGATTTTCTCTTAAAACCACTCTATGCATACCAGATTCATACTTGAAAAATTCAGGGGCTGCATTATTGGAAAACCTACCTGCCTTAAGAAAAATTCAGCACTACATACCAGGACCCTTATGGTATTTCCAATTCAAGATACCAGACCAACACTGGTACTTACCAGTGTTGGCCGGGTATGGCATCTGGACATGCATATCCGGCGGTTATTTGCCAGTTATGTACATATGCACAACCGGAAAGTGTAGCCCCCCACAGGAACCGGCTATGGAAGGGAACCGGCAAAAGCCATCGAGCTTCCTAACCGGCTAGAGAACCGGCATCGTGATTGTAAGGATGTTATCCCGGAGCAAGATCTGGGATCTGGAGCAAATGTGGATGTCGTAGAGGCGGTTCTAGATAATACAAGTCATGTAGGGGTTGGTGATGGTAGTTAAGAACATTACAGATGGACAGATCCTGAGGGGAATGTTATGTCTTACTAGTTACAATACATTTTCAATGGTTAGGGAGAATGTCCAAGTAGATAGGAAATTAATTAGTTGGGCATTTAGCTAAAATAATAGTTGTAAGTTGTAAGCTTAGGGTATTACAAGGGCAGAGCCCCCAGAGATAGATGACAGGAGTTGAACATTTGAAAATCAGATCCACAGGCCAACACAGGAGTGGCTTACCACCAGGCGAAAGCCCTCTTGTGTAGTTTTACACACATACACAAAAAGTCTGGAAAAAGTAAAAAAATAATAGTGGATGAATCCCATAACCGGTACCATGGAACCTGCATTTTTTAAGATGACATAACCGGTAGATTGAGAACCGGACAACAAAAAAAATCATGTGTTTAATGAGAACCTGTAACCAAGCCCAGGACACCCATTTTTTTCAAAGAGTGGGCTATCACCGGGATTGGAAGAGGGCTCAAAACATGGTACCCAGCCAACAGTGGTACTTACGCCATACTAGGAAAATTTGGAGGGATGTTGGACATTATGGGGATTCTCGACTTGAACACGAAAGATGATGCATTGCTGCACTGTGGCTATCCACTCGCCGAGCGCGTGGCCCCACTGTCGCGCGTCAGCAATGGCTAGAGATTTGGAGGTGACGCGCATCCACGACCTTGTCTTCGAGATTCGTCCGCCATGAATCTCGCTACTGTACATGTCAACGCAGTTGCAACTTGGATACACCACGAATCGGCTTCTGCGGATGAGCAAGGCTACTGCAAAGGAGAATGCCAGCAGGATTACTCTTTCGATTTCCTGGGCATCGACGAGGTTGAGATTGTGTTCGAGTGACGCAGATGGGTCCACGGCCTCTACGTTGAAAACTGTAGCCGAGTGGAATGTCAGAGGTTGTGCGTAGGTGTCTAGAGCTTCAAGCTTCCTCAAGCGGGTTTGTCTCCTCGTCTTCGCCTGATGTATCGGGAACACGGTATTCGACCCGTAGATTTGAATTGGCGGGCCGTTATACTCGGACAAACCTGCTCCACCCTGATGCAGAGCTCGTCCAGGAGTGGAGTCGGACGTCGTCTCTCGGTCGGCTTACTTCACGATCGACTTGGTACTGTGAATCATGCCCTGCGAACCAGGAACCTCTGATCTGCAATACCGTAGCTTCAATTGTCAGCGCAGCCATCCCAATCCGGCCCCGCAACAAAACAAAAACAGTCAGCGTTTCCCTGGACGTTGACTATTGATGCACTGGCTTCATGTATATGAGGAAGCGTCATCCCGTGTAGTCATTAAGTGTTCGTACCTCGTTCGTACTCAACCATCTGCTGTGTCTGTGCTGTGCTCACTGCTCACTGTCTGTCTACGTTTCCGAACCTCGCACAATTTTGATTATAACCCAGCTATACTCTGGAAAATTCTCTAGAGCTCTTTCTCTACTGTGGTTCTGTGTTGTTCCACCTGTCCCTTGGGCGCTGTGAGGCTCCTGCGGGCGTGATATTTACTCACGCACTCTCTCGACCTCAGATCGCGACTTGACATGGATTGTTGCGGCGTAAGGAGTAGACCCTTTCGTCAGATACTCCAGTTCATGCTGCTGCTAAGCATAGCGACACAAACTGTGGCGCGTAAAGATCCTCACGAGCCTAGTTTTCACCCCCCACACAACTGGCATCCAACGACAAGACGCTTTCACTTCGAGGTGCGTAGTCCCTTGTCCATACTCCTGTACAATTCTGAATTGATTGGAATGAACATTAGATTTTCTCCTCATTCCATTCCGTAACTGCCTTCTAGTTATTATTTATGATGAGGGCCTCGCGATAAATGCAGTCACAGCGCAACTAGGTCTAGTATAGTTGCAATGTCCGTAAAGAGGAAAAAGAGAACTCGGCATGTACATACCGGTTCAACAAGTGCCAGCTCAAGTTATCAACTGTCTACGGTCATTTCCCGAGAGTCCGACTCACTGAGTGTTTGGTTCCGTGTTGCAGTTAGAATACAAAAACGTAACAGTGAATTGCAACACCAGCAAAATTGTCACTGTGAATGGAGAATTTCCGGGTCAGACAATGAAGATGTACGAAGGTGACAGAGTTGTGGTGACAGTTAAAAACAACGTGAAATACAACATCTCTATTCACTGGTATGCTATTTCTGCTCAGAGATAAGTCGCAATCTTGAAGTAAAGTAGTATGGGATGAAACCTTGAATTCGCTCTAGATCTTAGCGATTCTCCATTTTTTAGGAGCCACGTTCAATGTCGTAGAGGACTGCTGTAGGTGCGATGGAAACAGTTGGAAGACAAAGGAGACTAAGTACGGAACATAGGGTCGACCATCAGATTTCCAATTCTAGTTCCAATTTTCGATGTCTAGAAAATGGCTTCATTTACTGCATGGGAACATGCGGTAGGACGTTTACTGTGAAAAAGAGGATTGGGCTGTACAGCATTCTGCATAATAACAAAGCGAATGGTTGTAACGCAGGCATGGAGTAGATCAGCGGCTGTCGCCATGGGCTGATGGACCTGCTTACATAACGCAGTGTCCCATCCTACCAGGCCACAGCTACACCTACAACTTCACAGTGGTGGGGCAGACCGGAACATTGTGGTGGCATGCACATGTCTCCTGGTTGCGAGCTACTGTTCATGGTGCTTTCATCGTCTACCCCAAACCTGGCAACCATTATCCTTTCGCTGCATCCGTTCCAGCAATACATGAGGACGTCCCTATCCTTCTAGGTGAGTTTCGTTTGGACCTCAGGACTAATGGTGCTTGCACGCTTCACTTGGAGGGCTTAAAGGGGTTTAAATCAGTGATTGCAACCTAGCGGTCATCTAATCTTCAATGACCATACGGTAGATTATCAAGGTCCTATATAATCGGCCGAGAAATCCTTCTCTTTAAGTGTACGTCGAAACAGCACTGCCACACGAAATTGTTTGGGTAGTTTCCTTAATGATGCCAGTTAGTGTGTTCAGGTGGATTTCCGGAGATTGAATCATGCATCTAATCTCGTCTCAAAAAATTCCCTCAGCAAATTGTCGTGTATCTAGACGTATTTGGTCAATCTAACTTTTCTGCTCGCCAAATCTACAAACATGCGTAGCTGATCAATCATGCTTGTTCGACTTAAGCAATTCTCGCCACCATCTAATTTTCTGTCGAACATGGGCCTATATATGCAGGGGACTTTTGGAATGGAAATGTGGAGGATATAGAATATAATCTGCTTCAAACAGGAGGATTGACAGGAATTCCTGACGCATATCTACTTAACGGCTACTCTGGGTCGTCCCCTCGATGTCCATCTGCAGGTGTGTGAGACTTTCTGTATTAAGAAACCACTTTATAATATCAAAAGTGCACAGCATAGCATGTTGAGCGTTCTTGTCAGCGGTTCTATGTCGAAAGCCTCTATCAAAAACTTCCGTATTTTCTATATTAGCTGAGGCACCTGTAGCAAATTTCTTCATCTCATGAATGATTTTAGCGTCATTGTTGATTGATTCGAAATGGTATTGAAAGTGTGGTCGCATGTGTTCAGGTGTGCACAGTATCCTCGATGTGCATCCTGGAAAAACGTATCTCCTCCGCCTCATAAATGTGGCCCTGAACGTTGAGCTATATTTCGCTATTGCGAATCACACACTTACGGTGGTGGAAGTGGACGGCTCCTACACCAAGCCCTACAATACACATACTGTGATCTTGTCTCCAGGTCAAACTACAAATGTATTGGTAACTGCTGACCAACCCTGCAACAGCTACTACATGATCTCCACCCCGTACAATCCTGCCCCACTACAAGCGTACCTCCACGATCAGGCATTAGCTGTACTTACTTATCAAAATTGCTCCTCGAAAAACGTCGCTGATGATCGAGGCTCCCGACACGGATTGCGGGGCAACACCAAAAGCGCGGACGGTGACTTCAGCAGCTCTTCACCTTGGTTCCCTACTAATCTCCCCTTACTGGACGATACCAAGTTTGTGGCAGACTTTGCCGCAAGCATTAGAGGCGCTTCAGACTCATCAATGCCCCAAACAGTGGATCGGAACTTCTTCTTTGCCGTCGCGCTCAATCTGATCCCGTGTGATTGGAACGCAACAGACTGCCAGGGTTTAAGGGGTGAAACTCAATCAGCTTCTATCAATAATATGTCTTTTGTTCGTCCTACATCAACAGCTATTCTGCCAGCATATTACTACAACATCAGTGGGATTTACACTACGGACTACCCAGAAAATCCTCCCATGCCATATGACTACGTAAACGTACCAATTTTTATGTACGCAACTCCATTCCGTGGCACAAAGGTGATCGTCCTCGAATACGGCTCCAACGTGCAGATCGTGCTGCAGGATACCAACACAATTGGGGTCGAGAGTCATCCTTTTCATCTTCACGGATACCGTTTCTATGTTGTAGGGAGTGGTTTTGGGAACTACAACGCCGCAACAGCCGAGTTGAACTTGGTGGATCCCGTGCAACGCAACACTGTTCAAGTGCCAAGTGCAGGCTGGGTGGTCATTCGATTCAAAGCAGATAACCCAGGTACATAGACAACCACTATCCCACTTGCAAGTGTGTCAATTGTGTTATAGAGGATCCTCGATGGAAGATCGCTGTACTATCTATATCCTTGATAAGTGCACTTCAACTCCATCCGATTGATGCACAATGTTTCATATGTACTCAACTGATGATCTCCACTGGACTAAATTTTTGGTTGGGCATATGATGTGATCAGGTGTGTGGTTCCTGCACTGTCATTTGGAGGTCCATAGCACCTGGGGCATGGACACGGTGCTCATCGTGAAAAACGGAGTCGGTCCAGATCAAACGATTCCTCCTCCACCATCCGACTATCCTCAATGCTAGCAAGAATCCTACCAACCAAGCGGAATAGTGCCACCCGGAAGAAACAGGAAGAGGCTGCACTGCAGTGTCTCTGCTGCACACTGCCGTTAGAATAGAAAAGCCCAGCACGATCGATGCCATAGTTTTGTTCATAATTCTTTCTCAAATTTGATGAGTTGTAATTTTAATACAATCAGCGCGAAACAAGCTCTTTCTCTTTGTGGTCTGTTATGATCTTGTGTGCTTAGTTCATCAGCTTCATTTACTCGTGCATTGTTATTCCTAGCTGCGGGTCTCTGTAGTAGTAATATATCTAGGTTCTTATACTGTATGAGGTTAGTTGCTCTATACAGGTTCTTGGTATATACAGGTTCTTGATATATACAGTTCTTGATACGTTAGGGGACGATTAGTTGTTGCATGCAAGCATCCCTGCAGCCAGGATGCATGAAAGCTTGGCAATGGTGTGACTACCTATATAGTCCAGTGGCAGAGTGCCTACAGATGCTGGAGTTGCAGTAAGTCAGTGTGTGAGGCAATCACGGAGGTTTTTGCTGTGTAGTGCAATCTGAGATCTACAACTAATACATTCCCTTTTATCAGTCCTGTGAGTCAACATCTTGTGTAAGTGATGCCTTTGCTCAAATAGGTTATGGGCCCACGTATCCCTTCCCTGCGAGCTTTTCTTGTCAGTCTAATTATTCCATCGCTCTTTTATTATCTTTGACATCATAGTTGGGCATTGCGTATACAGTAGGAAAGTTGATCAGGTCACCGTGCTTGAAGGAGTCAAATATTTTGAGCTTGTGAGTAGAAACAGGCCGTCGTGTCTATCAGTAAAATCAAGTTGCCAAGCTTGTGTGTGTACGAGCAAGCTATCTTGCTCGTGGGTTCTCGTTAATAGAGAGTCAGATCACACTCTGCCACAAGTCGTTGAACTTGTGCAAGTTTTAAAGTTTTTGTTTTTCTGGTCAGTGGAGTCGGTCTTCGTAGCATGGCTGACAATAAGGACTTGGGAAACATCAGGAGATTCTCAGGACAAAATTTCCACATGTGGCAATTCCAAATGAGAGCTCTTTTCCTCGGAAAAGAGCTGATGGATGTAGTCGATGGTTCTACCCCAAAACCTGCATCGTCAAATGCAGAGGGGCTTGCCTTATGGATCAAAAAAGACAATCAGGCAGTCCATCTCTTGTGTCAGGCCGTTGAGGAGAAGATCTTAAAGTATGTCATGAGTTGCAAGACCTCAAAAGCCATATGGGACAAGTTGGTCGAGGTGCATGATCAATAAGCATTCATCACGTTCAACAGCGCTTCTTTGACATCACTATGGACGATGGTGATAGCATAGCTGATTTCCTTGGCAAGATTGAGGAAGCACGCTGTGAGCTCACAAATCTTGGAGACAACACTTTTACTGACAACACCGTCATGGCCAAGATTCTCAGCCAGCTGCCTGCTTCATATGAACCGTTCCAGTCCTCATGGGAAAATGTGCCAACTACAGAGCGAACCATCAGTGTTATGACGGGAAGGCTGACTAGAGAAGAAGCTCGCATGCGTGACCTTGATCACCGAAGCACCAACAAGGTGGGAGGAGCCACAGCCTACACGGCCACTTTCAAGCCCAAGGGTGGATCACCATCTGGGAAGCCGCAGCTCACTCCAGAACAACGAGAAAAGCGCAGGCAGGAGATTGGAGAACGTAAGAAAGTTACTGCATGTTGGAATTGTGGGGAGATCGGACATTGGGGAAAAGAATGTACCAAGGAGAAGAGAGCTGAACCGAAGAAAGAGGAATCAAAGGGGGCATCTGGCGGAACTTTCGGAGAACTTGAACCTAGTAGTAACATTATCATCCGGAATGTTACTTGGAACTCTACTTGTTGAATCTCTTGATGCCCTTGAAGCCTGCCGGGAAGCCCGCCATTCTTGCCAATCACGAAGCTCTTCTTCTTCTTTTCGAATTCGCTCCTTGAATGTGACTGGGCAAAACAATTTTTCATATGACAAATGTCAGTTGAAATGTGGAACATTTGTAGAAAAAATGATAAAGTAAAAGTGCAAGTGGAAGACACTTTCAAGATCAAATTCTCCATAAACAACAAACAGTGGGATAAGTACATACCAAAGTAATCAGGTTCTTTTTGTTGTGGGATCCAAACACGAGGATCAACATATCTTCCATACCAAGCCCAATAGGCATGGTCACGACCAATAGGCTTACAAGAACACTTGGCAGGGTTCTCGCTGATGTAATCTACGACTATTGAAGCTGTAGCCATTTTCAATATATATGGCCACACAGCTTTTGTCATATCATCCTGGTCAACCAATCCCTTTGGTGATGGCTTGTATGAAATAGGGAAGAATCCAGTATTTGGTGGGTTTCGGAGGCCCTTTGATGGCTCATCATCAACAAGGAGTATTTGTCCCTGCGTTGCAAAGGGTGTACCAGGGTATTTGGCAAGAACAGTGCGAATATCCTTAACGAGATATTTCATCCCAGACATGATATAACCGGTAGTGTCTTTGCAATCCTTAGCTGACCAGATGAAGCAAAACTTCTTCGCAATTTTCGTAGGAACTAAACACTCGAGCATCCTATAAAGAACATGTCTTTCAGCACATGACTAGATCGCCACGTGAAAATGCATAAACGCAAGGTTGAGAAACTCCAAGACTCCGGGCCGATGAACCACAAAAGGTTTTTCGGGAACATGAACTGTAACTTTCCTGAAACGAAATCTCTCCTTAAACAATTCACCGCCGGTTGGAGGTGGCCGGTAGCAAAGGAGACCGTTGACACTCAATATTAACAGCATCCGTTTCCTCTTCCCCGATGTTGCAAATGAAGGTTAATGGACGATACCAACCTACGCAATTTAAGTGTTCCCGCCGTCATAAACAACACAATGTAGTGTTTCTTAGTTTCAGAGTGACCTCTATGTTTTCGGAGACATAAGTGTCCCGACAATGGACTACTGTAAAGGACCAAGAGTAGACCATATATCGAAGAGTTCGAGATCACGAAAAGATGAACATCGGCTGTCAAGTGGAGGTTATTGGACGCACCTTGTCGGGAGGCGCATTCAAGAAGTTATGCGGCTCCATACTCGCTTGTATAGAAATAACGGAGTTAGTGTGGGACAAGAAAAAAAAAAAAAAAAAAAAAAAAAAAAAAAAAAAAAAAAATGCAAACGAAAGTGGAGAAATTGTTTTGAAATGTACCATTAAAGCCTTTTTGGAATGTCTTGCAGAAGAACAGTGGATTCCCGCGGGCTTGGATTGACGAGGCGCCACAACATCCGAAAGAGTCCTCATGTGTTTGGAGTCCGCTCTTTTTTTCATGTCAGCCTTTGTCCTTTGAAATGATTCCATGCAGAGGAAAGAAATGGCTCCGGGGCTGTTTTTCGACTCTTTGGTGCAGAACATTGTGCAAGCAGTTCAGGGTCACGTTGTGTCGATGTTGGAGATGTTTTGCCATTGAACGAGGGGAGAAGTGGAGGGGCAACAACAGGCAAGCACAGAAAATTGTCCCTTGAGCACTCGACATCCTGGATGGAATGAAAACGCAACGAAGGAATAATTTACCTCGGAACTGCATTCCAATGCAGACGTCGTTTGACATGAATGTCATAATCTACAGATTTTCTTACCTGGAGCGACAGATGAATATCAGACCCCAAACTAAGTGAAACTAGGAGAATGAGCAAGGAGCGAGAAATGAGTTTAAGTCACCTGACTCCTGCGGATTTGGGCTGTCCAACCCTCGTGCTGGGGAAATATGCGAGGAAGAGACGGAAGCAGGTGCAGCGGAGCCATAGCCGAGTCCCCAACGGTTGGATAGACTAGACCCTGTGTACTGAACAGGGAGGGTGAGGAATGTTGGGAAAGGTCGATAAAGTCTCCGGGATATTTGTGTTCTTCACCTGCACCTTGGACTTTACCCCCATGAGGACTCGAGAGGAGAAGAGTGTCGCCCGCTTCCCGGAAGGACAAGGGTCTGACAGAGGATCCATCCTCAGTTTGAGCACCATCGTGAACCCTCGGAAAGCCTTCAATACTCCGACTCACAGCTGATCCGGAGGGTTCCTTTAGGGGACTTGAGGAACCGATGACGTTGTCAGCATCTCCTTGAACCTGCCAAAGAGACATAATCATAAATCCGAGAATGCACGAATGTGAACCTCCACTGAACAGTGGAGGTCACTAGATATAGTCTTGTCCCTGTATGAAGGCCTGTATCAGAGTCTTGGGATTGTCCGGAATGTGCGTCAAGAATTCAACTGAAAATGAGTCAAAATGAGAGTACCATATCTTTCACGTGCGTGATTACAAGGAAATGAAAAAGAGAAACATGAAGATATTCAATAGCTCGAGTGAGATGAGATTGATAAAAAATAATTTATTTTGAAGCATCATATCTGAGACTCTTAAAACCGTTGTCCTCAATAAAATCCCAGAGTGGGCTAAACTTGGGATCGTTTGAAACATTGGGAAAAAAAACTCAACCCTATCTTTTTTTTCCTAAGATAGCTTGAAACAGTGGGATGTTTCCTCATTCCAAGCAAACAGGTCTGAAGAACCTTGAGAAGATAGCAACCATCAGTCTCAACGGTCTGGAACGGTTTGAGAACAAGACATGAGTCGGGCGGGTTCAATACACTTCATGGCGGTGTCGTCAATGAGCAGAGTGTTACTCTTGGTGTATTGCCCACCAAATCCCTTCCAGACCTTGACCAGTGGCTTCAAAAACAAATGAGGAGGGTCCAATCCTGATTTGAATTGAGGGTGAACCGAAGTAGGGCATGAAATACAATCATCTTTGAGACATAACAAAGGCCGGTTGAGGTAGACCACGAAGCAAAAAATCCAGGATGGGCTACAAGTTCTTGTACATCATAGAGCTCCAAATCCCTAACCGGTAGTGTTTGTGCAACTCTGTCCACACTTCGCGATATTTCTCCCGTCTAAAGACAAGTCGGAATCCGACAAGAGCTGGAATTCTGTAGTCCGATTCTGAAAACCGGGGGACATTGTAGGTCTTCTGGTGCTTCAAGATTTTGCACAAGACTCCATTCACGTCAAAAATAATCAAACGCAACCCTTGCGCAGGAGGAGAAACAGGTGCTCCAATCTGCCAGAGAGTCATTCATACTTAGGATGATAAAAGGGAACAGTACAATGCATTGGAAAAACCGACACCAGGAAAGTGAACAAGAACGTCCACTGGACAGCCGAGGTTCACCAAACTCAGTTAAAATATTTTATGTCCCAATGCAGCGGCACGCAACGTGAGATTGCTAAGAAATTTCTACCACCTATAATCAAAGTCTCTAAGAAATTTGACCGTTGGGTCGTCCTCGAAGAAATCCTTCGAAACGCCAAAATGATGTAGGTCATTGAATGGCATGACATCCATCCCCGATAACCGGAACATGTTAAGGTGAGGCTTGAGCTCTTCCAGTAGAAATTTATCCCTGTCAGGGTCCACGCGCGCCTTATACTTTGGAAGGAAGATGGTATGTCCTAACGGGTTCAAGTAGGACTTGTACATATTGTCTACAGTGTCGATGAGGAGAGTATTGGATTTGTAAGCCGTCGGGTCTTCCTCAGCGAAAATGTCGTAAAGACGTTTAAAGTACATGGGATTTTTTGGAGCTTTAGGCCATTTTTCGTTGAATGTCGATCTATGCATGACGGAATTCTCACTGTTGTAAGTTCTGACCTGGGAATAGTACTTCCCGAACACGGCCTTGGCGATAGTCTCGACGTTCATTTCAGGTCCAGTGTTCAAAAAACAAACAGCAAACTTTTTGACGGCCCACTTAACGAATTCGTCAAGACCGTTTCGCGTAGCTAACTTGAATTTCCCTGCGGAGATACAAGGCTGGGTGGCAGGAGATGTTCTCTTTCCATCCTTTAGGAAAACCTCACAAAGGTAACCGATGTCCAGAACCAGGACCGTAGTATCCTGGCCGGCATCCGTTCGGTCCCCAAGGAAGGGAATGCAGATCGTTTGGATTGACAGAAAGGGAATAGTCGACTGACGGGTAATACATGTTGTCCTGTGGAATAACATAAGAGTTCATTATTAATTCAATTTGAGAAATCCCAAAGTAGACAAACAGAAGAATGGAGTTGAAATCAATTAACGATTTTGGAGTGGGCCGCTGAGATCCCTGGGCAGGCTGCTCCTCCTCTTTCTCATCGCTACGTCCAACGTTATCGTCCTTCTCTGTGGAGCCAGATGGCAACCTCGACTGTCCAATAGAGGTAACTTGTATGACCGGCTCAGATAGAGCGACAATAATTGTTCGATCCACTCTTCTCTTCACCGTCTCAGTGTCGATGGAGTTGGTCCTCGTGTGTTTGATCTCCTCAGACGTCGTCTCACGAATCTACAGGAAATTAATGAAAAATCCCACGGATGACGATTATGGTGGTCCAAAATGATCTAACAAAATTACCAAATTGAGCAATACCAAAGATGAGACTGAAAGACCAATTATAAGAGTAATAAGGAAAAATCCAATGTTTTACCCGAATCGGGATCTGTTGTTGGATTACGCGATTGTGGTGCTCTGTCTCTTTTCCTCCCCTGCGAGTAGGAGGATTCTCCGACTCAATCCCTGCGTCCCTTGATGGCAACGTCGACTGGACAATGGAGGTTACTTGCGGAACGGGCTCAGGTGACCTGGCCCTCAGTGTCAGATCCACGTGTCTCTTCACCGTTTGAGTGTCCTTTGATCATTTTCTTGTGTGTGTCATTTCCTCCGAATTGGATTCTTGGATCTACAAGAAAAGTTATCCAAATCGGTTAGTGGCTGTTCACAAAGGTGTGCGAACGGAAATATGTATCCGGATGGAAATATGTTTTATTCGGAAAGACGGATATAGGAAAAACATTGGGATTATATATAATTACAATATTATAATTTTGAAATAACATTCGGATTATTCCACTCACAAGTATGTATAATTACAATATTGTCATATTGTATTCAGAAGTGTGTACGAATAAACTTTCACTAATTGTCATTCGTTACCTACATCCAGAACCAGATCTTGGGTGACATTCTGGGACACCAGCTCACGACGATTGTTAACGGGATCCGGTGACATAATCAATGGCTCGTCACCTTCCACAGGTGTGAACCCTTGACCGAGGGTTTCAACTAATTCCGTCGATGTCGCTTCTTGTCCACTTGGAGAATCCGGATTATTATTCGTGGTGTTATCGGAACTGAAGGAAGAGCTATCCAGATTGTGTACATCTTGTGGCGCAACGCGTTCTTGGGTATTTGGAGTACTACCTAGATTACCAAACCGTGAAATTTCCTGGCCCTCTCTTTCCCTTTCCAACATTAGCCGCATCTGCCCCTAGACTCCGTTGACGATTTTCATGTTCTCATCTTTGTCTTTCTCCTCCTCATCGTCCTCTTCTTGTTTCTCCTCCATTTCCTCGTCCTGATCCTTGTCGTGTCCTTCGTCATCATCTTCTTCGTCCACTTCGTCATCCTGCAGTGAGTCTCCGTCATCTCCCTCTCCTGCGATAGTCTGATTGTCAATCTGGAGGGTCCTAAAATAGGCCTCCACCTTGCTTCTACAAAATTTCTTTTTTGTTACAAAGTTTATGTCGAGCACACGAATATTTCTTTCCTGCAATGAAACCAAACAATGATATCAAAATAAATCCGACGAACACCAACCATGGAAAGATTGAAAGGGTTAGGCTTTCTTTTGAGACAACTACCAAACACACTAATCTGCAGAATAACAAACACCCAAAACACCCACAACTCCAATAACATGAACCTCCACTGCCCAGTGGAGGTTAACAAAATGGAACAATCAGACACAGGTTAAACATGTTTTTCCGACAACGTCAATAATACGAGAGTTAAATCCGGAAAACTGAAAACACAGACAATTCCAAGATGCAGAATCCGCTTACAAGCAGAACGTATGTCATTACCAGTCCTCCGAAAATGTTCACACAAGACATCTCGTCCCTACTAAAAAAAAAAACCAAGTAATCGTAGGTGTCCGGCCTCAGCTCATGATTGTAAGTCCTGCACTCCATCTCCTGCGAGGTCGGGTCTACATCTAGTCCTTGGATAATGGGATTAATTGGGTCCGGCGATAACAAAACAGTTTGAATGTGGTCGTCCGGATTCACCATCTCCTCAGCTGTTGCCGGAAATACGTAGTCGAGGCAGAGGACCGTCCGGGAGAATATAGTCGTGCAGCTCTTGTAAGGTGATTCAAACTCGCCAGGAATGTAATAACCCTGTCGAATAATAAACGATTTTGATCCAGGGCCATTCCGGACGTATGACACAAGATTTCCCGATGATTCTTGTGTGGAGAAAAACACAAAAGCACTGGACATGAGCTGCCGAGCCACAAAAGCATCCAAGATATTTGAGTAGTCCTTTGTCTCGAAGACAACAGAGTCATCATCACAAACTGTATTGACGAACACCATGGATATGTCGTCGAACCGATTATTTGGTGCAAGTCCCAACTGTGATCTGGCATCAGCAAATTTCTGGTTTCCCCCCAGCTGTATGTAATGGGACCTGAAACTCGTGTGTAGAATCGCCAGGGCATTTTGGTTATCCTCGAAGGTCTGCTTGCACAACAAGACATACTTCTTGAAGGCAGTAGTCATTGGTTGCGTCTCCATATTCATCTTCTGTTTGCTAACAATGTAGTCGTTCCCGAGCCTATCTCGAAATGTTTCAAACTCAGCTTTGTTGAAGTTGTATTTTTTTTTAACATCACGCCACTCCTATTTGGTATACGGTTCCGGGTTCTGTTTGCTCCTCCGAGGCCACCCTAAGACTTCCATTACATCGTCGATAATAAACCGTCGCAATTTCATTTGGTCAATATACGCGCTCATTGTGTTTTTGGATTTGTCCGCGCCCTTGAATTTCGTTCCCCAAATGCAAATGTCTCTATTTAGGATTTTCTCCGCCACTCTTTTCAACTGCCTGCTATTAAGTCCTTGCAATTTCGCGATAGCGGTTTTATTCAGCAGTAGCTGTTCGCCCTTGCACTGAATCCCGAAAATATCAATAAGCTTCCCTTATTCCCACTGTTTGAAAACCTCTTCCCACAGGTTCCATACGTCTTCGTCACAGAGAACCAGAACCATGACCTCCTTCACGCTATTCATCTCCAGTATGAGTTGACATGCTTGCATAAATTCCTACGAAAATTATCAAGGCCAAAATTAGACATTTCATTCAATATTTGATATTAATCTTGAGATGAAACAATAGTCACAACTATCTTGTCAATTATACTATACACCAAGTGATGATTCGATTGTGAATTCATCTCTGTCCATATTGTTGTGTCTTGTAATTTGAAGCTCTTTCTGTAGTGTCTCCTGCTTCGGAATGCAGTGTTCCTCCAAGTCAAATTTGTCCAATCTGTTCATGTTCTCCACCAGGAACAGTTCCAAGAGTGTACAAAGAAAATCCTTGAAAAACCCAATGAGCATGAAAAGTTTTGGAAGCGTTCTCCGCAACATCACGTTTTCATGATCATATAATGTTTCAAGTATTTTTGTGGCACATTTGCGGAACTGTTACAGGTGGAGAACATAAATAGATTGGGAAAATAAGAGCTGGACAAGCACCTCATTACCAAACAAGACAATTACAAAAGACCCCATCATGTCGAATTTCCAAATGCTGAACCATCCCGCTCGTTCATTGTAGCACCCTCCCTTATGAAGCTATTTTTGTACTGTCTCCTGCTTCGAAATGCGGTCTCCGTTCGTCACATTAAATCCAAGCTTGAGAATATTTTGGTTCTCTAGCAAAAGGAACGGAAAACACAATGAATCATTTACCTTCCATTGTCTAGTCTCCGACTTCATTGTGTGATCGTTGTACTTTTTCGGCCTCCCCCTCAGCTCGAAGAAATTTCGGGCATGTGCAACTTTCTTGGGAAACGTTGTGTCAAATCTCTGTGCCTTATTCGGGTCGTTTAGGAGCTTAGATAGCTTCATGAGCCTCATCAGATCCTTTGACCATATAATCTTTGAGGGCCAGTCAGTGTAGTACTTCTTAAGATTGTCGTCGTCTACGTCTTGCACAAGTTCCTCCGAAAGAATTGAATAAGGTCAGAAATGATATTGACCTAACAAACATGTTGTTTAAAGTTCATGGAGCCAGTGGAGGTTCATGTTGTTACAAAAATTGGATTTTGTCGGGAAATTTACCTTGGCAGCAATGATCGTGTTGTCGTGCACCTAAGCATCGTGCCACAACATACATCGTTGTCCACCACACAATCTAAGTACACAATCCTAGAAAGCTATACCACAATATGATAAGAGATGAGAAATGAGAGAAGTAGAAGACAATGAAAGCTCTCAAAGCATGAAGCAATCACATGAAGAACAAGCCCTAGTCCTTCCAAGTGAAATCCACTCTATCACATAAACTAAGTCAAGCCAAGGGCACCTTTGCTAAAGGAATCCACCCTACAAAGCCCTCAACACACTCCCTCTCAATACCTAGAGCTATGGAGGTGAGAGAAGCTCATGGAGGCTCAACTACAAGAAGATGAGCCTCCTCAACACTCACAAGGGGAAAACCTATCTCCATGTCTCAAGTGAGGCTCGACACCTCACTTGGCATGTGAGACCAAATAAAGTCCCAACACACAAAATATAAATATAAATATCTAAAATGTCCTAGTTAACTAGAAGTAGGTAATTCTAGATAACCATGACTAAAACCATGACAGCTGTCGTGCACCTAAGCATCGTGCCACAACATACATCGCTGTCCACCACACAATCTAAGCACACAATCCTAGAAAGCTATACCACAATCGCCCCCCTAGTTGGTGGTTAGGTCCCTCTAATTCCAGATAGCTACAAGATGTAATAGCCACAGCCGTACTAAGTCCTCTATCACTGTCCTTATTGTACTCAAACTCTATAGACCAAGAGGCCGGGTACAAGAGCAACCCCATCGTTAGTTGCCGTCTTGCAATCTGTGAACTTGAGTCAGGATCTCGTGTGTTGGTCTCCTAGTAGCTTGGCCTTGCATTTCTTGTTAGCCTTCCATGGTTGTATCCACTCCCACTATCCAATGCAATGCGGACATAACCAATCCCCATCAGGAACCATCTCAAGAGGTGGAGTCAAGCATCCCATATGCCAACCTCTAGAGCATTGATCACACACCAGCATGGTGGCTGCCCCTCTAGCAGACCCACACAACATGCACCTCAAACTTGCAGGTACCACTGCCAGGTTTGGGTCAACCCTTCCATCAACATTTGGAAGGTGACATGGCACGCAATTACGCACATGGTCCTTCCAAATCATGCCATCCCGACCCTCCAAGATCAGGACTCCTGAGGGCAACACCTCTCGAACCCTCAAAATAGTACGTCCTGCAGTCACATCCAAGGTCGTAGGAGCAGTCTGCTGCAGATAAACATAGTCACCAGGGTTGAATCTCCGAACCCCATGACGATAGCCCCCATCACGTATGGTAGCATACCTCAACATATCACGATGTTGTGCAATGGCAAAGTTCTCGAAAGCCATGGGCATGACTTTCTTGAACAACTCTGCACGCTGCTCACATGCACGTGCCCACACGTCCGGATCGTCAAGGTTAAGAACTGTAGCAACTTCTCTGCGAATGGATGTAGGCAAATCCGGCTCTCGGCCAAAGAGAAGAAAGTATGGTGAGAAGGAGGCAAGTGATGCTTGCTTGCTGAACCTGTAGCCCATGGCTAACCAGGGTAACTCCTAGGTGTCCCTTTTGCAAGCCATACTTGTGCAAACCCCTCTTTACTGTCTGAACAACTCTCTCTGCCAAGCCATCGGCCTCAGGATGATCCCGAGAAGTGGTGCGGTGGTCTATCAAGGTCTTGTCACACAAAGCCTGAAACTCCCCAAGGAACTCTCTCCCTTGGTCCGTGAGTACCTCAGCTGGAGCACCGAATCGGCTAAGCACACAATCCAAGAATGCATACGCAGCTCCCTCACTAGCCTTATCAGGCAATGGAACCAATTCAATCCACTTGGAGAAGTGCTCCACCATCACCAACATGTACTTGTTGTGGCGCATGGTCAGTGGCAACGGCCCTGCGAAGTCAAGACTCCACCTGTAGCCCAATCCCATGATCGGAAGAGGGTGCAATTGTGGAGTAGGGGCGTTGAATGAAGCACGCACCCTGTCACACACCATGCACCTAGCCACAAATTGTTGCACCTCTGTGTGCATACCACGCCACCAATACTGCCCCTGCAGTAGACTATGAGTGAGTCGCACCCCAAAATGCCCCAACTCCTCATGGGCATGCCGCACTAACCGTGCCCGTTGTGTTGGGTGAGGCACAATCCTCAATCGACCATCCTCCCATACTCGGAGCAGGTGTGTCCCCTCCCACTTGAACCTCTTGGCTCGTTGTAGGATCCGATCCCTCTCCTTGGCAGTCACAGTGGCTACAGTGTCTCCAGTGCGGAGGTAGTCCAACACAACTGAATCCTCATGTATATCTTTGGCGCCACCTTGCTCATTGCTGGCCTCAGGGTCCTCAGACACTTGATCTATAGTCATCCCTGTTGCAGGTCCAACCTGGCCTTCCGCTACCAAGATACACATAAATGCAGATGCATGTCATCCGGGCACCATCTCCTCGTCCGTCTCACCATGCCACCGAGCTCCAATGTCATCCTGCTGGCTCGTGCATGGATTGCGACTCAACCCATCTGCATTGCGATTGACCAAACCCGGTCGATGCACCACCTGAAAGTCATACTCTTGAAGGATGAGTGCCCACCATGCAAGCTTCCCCGTAAGCTTGTCTGACTCCATCAACCACTTGAGTGGTTGGTGATCCGTGACAAGGGTGAAGAGATTGCCGTATAGATAGCACCTGAAGTGTGTCACGGCCCACACTGCAGCTAAGCATTCTCCCTCATATGAGCTATACTTAGACTCTGCAACGGTGTTCGAGCGGCTAGCATAAGCCACTACGAACTCTCCTCCCTCATCATCCACCTGTGTGAGCACCGCTCCAAGCCCCAGCATGCTCCAATCTGTATGCAGCTGAAAAGGACGCCCCCTGATAGGTCGTCTCAAGATGGGTGCCGAGGTCAACCTCGCCTTGAGCTCTTGAAAAGCTTGTTCTTGCTCATCTTCCCACTGCCACTCCTGGTCCACCTTGGTCAGCTTGGTTAGAGCCTTTGCAATGGCACTAAATCCCTTAACAAACTGTCTATAATAGTTTGTTAACCCCATGAAAGCTCAAACTCGGCTCACATCCGTGGGGCGTGGAACCTGTGCAATGGACTCTACCTTAGTCTGCTGTACCCCCAATCCTCCAGGGTATATCATGTGACCCAGATACTCAATCTGGTTGTGGAAAAACTTGCACTTTCCCGGATGTAACTTCAATCCGTGCGCCCTCAAGCGCTCAAATATCCCCTGAAGGTGTCTCTCATGTTCTTCCACCGTAGCACTAAAGATGATGATGTCATCTATGTAGCACCGAGCAAACTCCACCCCTGCTAGAATCATGTCCATGACTCTTTGAAACTCTGCCGGAGCGTTCTTAAGCCCAAATGGTAAGAACCGCCACTGGTATAGGCAATCCTTCCCGTGCTCATTGATCCCCCAGAATGTCGTCTTTTGCTTATCCGCCTCCTTGATCGACAACTGGTGATATCCGGATCGTAAATCCAACGTGCTAAAGACCTTGGTATGCCCAATGGCATCAAAGATCTCCTCTGGTGTTGGCATGGCATACCTATCGGACTTGGTCTGACGATTTACAGGCTGGTAATCACCGCACATACGTCTCTCCGTCCAATTGCCAAAGACATCCTTCTTGGCTGGCATCACTGTGGCTGAAGCATACTCTCCCCCAGATGGCTCCACCAAACCAGCCTCCCAAAGGTCCTGAGTTCTCATCTGAATCAAGGACCTCTCCATGTCACTGTATCTATAGGGTCTCCGAAAGATTGGCGTGTCAGTAGCCAATTCAATGCGAATCTCTTGACCCTTCAGTGCTCCTAAGTCCTTCAAACTGAAAGCAAAGCAGTTCCTGTAAGCCCTCAAGAACCGCCGTATACGTCGTCTCTCTCCTCCGGTGACTATAGGTCCAACATCAGGCTCCCATTTGTCCTCCGTGACTGCAACCTTGAGTCGAGCAGGCTTAGAGGTAGAAGACGCGTCCCGTGATTGCTATGTTGCAACATCTTGAGCAGTGACCACTGCCTCCTCTGTCAATGACAATGTCTCATCCTGCCCCATCATCCCATCCTTGAGGACCTCCTCAATCCAAGAAAAATCCCTAACCTGATCCATCACCGCCGCCTTGGCTGCCAACTCCTTCTGAACCTCGAGCACCTCCTACGTGTGCCATGGATGCGGCCTGCACCTCGTGGTCCTCGCCTGCTTGCCCCCACTCGCTGCCTGTACCGTCTCGGTAGGCAGGGAGACCATGAAGGGAAGTGTACTCCATACTATGCGCTGCTCAGCCATAGCCAAGCTGATAATCCAGGTCAAGCAATTGAGATCCATTGTTTGCCCCAACACCTGACGACGTGATGCCTCAGAAAGAGATGGCACCGGCGTGGTACCTGTGGTAAAACCCATCGCCCGCTCGCGCTCGTCAGCATTGGGCTCCACTAATTGTTGCAACTGGCTATCCCACAAGAGGCCAGGTCCACCATCCCGAAAAGCATGGGATCTTGGGAAGCTGAGCAGTGTAGGTAATGCTGCTTGTGGTTGACCCACCCGGTTGACCACTGCCAAAGGCGAACGGTCATCGTGTCTCACACGTTGAGACTGCCTCCCTGTGTCCAAAATGCTATCCACTGTGAGGTGTGCTGGCCGCTGCACCCCACCAAATGCACGCTTGAGCAGTGCGGGTGGCATCAAGTTAGTCCACCATAGCCATGGACGATGAGCCCATGACCCCACTGCAGCTGCATCCAGCAACACTGTTGACCCAAGCCACGACCGGACTTGATGCACACTGGCCATCACCCTGGCCCGAGAATCACCCATCAGTGGCTCATTCTCCAAGATGTATGCTGGAGATACAGCTTGATGAAGCTGCAAGTGGCGCAAAATCCGCACCATCTCCTAAAACAGACCCGTCCTTGAGTCTCGCAATCCATTGCCATGCCCGGCTGATGAATGCCCTTGGCAGGGCCAACCTGCCACTACCAGGGATGCCTCGGCGTGAGCCTGGTCACGTGAGCGCGACTGCGCTCACGCCACGTCACCTTGCGCAAATGCCACGTCAGGGGGCTCAGTCCACGTCATCACACGTGGAGGCCAAGTCACCACGCACCCAGAAAGAAGTGGAGTGTATTCCCGCGGATTGGCACCATTTACCGCGGCAACAAGCAGGACGACATAATAAAAGGCATTGAATAAATGATGGATGAATGTACAGTTGGATGATAAATAGATGGATGAGTTTGAAAAATCTATGTAGATGGATGAATGACGGATGGATAAGAGTAAAATGGATGAATGTATAATGGATGTTGAGCAATGACAAAAATTCATGACAGGAAGATGCATGACCAAATTTTTGACGAATGCACAAAGTATATGAAATGAGTGTGGAAGGTTTGTGGGGTGGATTAAAGAGTACACAGGATGAATGTACAATGGATGTTGTACAAAGGAAGCTTTCATGAATGGAGCACGCATGAATACAGTGTAGATGAATGCACAATGGATATGAGAAGAGTCAGGAAGGTTTGTGAGATGGATTCATACATATAGCAATTTAAACGAAAGTTGATTCTGTGATTATTATTTGTTCTAAAGGAACAACTACGGTAGAGTAAGGGGATTCAACGTTTTCCAGATAATATGAAAATGAATATTAAAAGAATACAGTTCAGTCTGACTCAGAGTCAGTACAATGTATCCCCTCTTCCTCTGCATCTAAGTCTAAGTATTTTAGAACACTGGATCCACGCTGGATACACCTACGGCTGGCCACTAAAAAGTCAGGGGATAGGGACTCGGACGCGTGAAGTGCCATTGCTTCGGCATAAACATGGAGCAGAAAATTGGAAAGGGGGCTGTCGAAAACAGACTCGCCAAAAATGACTGTATCTCCTGAAGATCCACCGCTGGCTTTCCTGAAAGACAGCCTGAAAAAGTTATTACTGTAACTTTGATGTTATCGAGAAATTGAGTATGACTCCCAAAGAGGGTTTAGCACTTACTCACATGAAAAGTCGTTGTCGACCTGCTTATCTTCGGGATCGTCATCATTTCGAATATGAATCCGATCAGTCTGTGTGCCTGAAGTGGAGCCAGACAAAAGGGGGAGGAGCACTGTGTTGTAGAGGTCAGAATCACCCTCCATACCAAAAAGGCTTCTTCCGCCTGCCTTGCATGCGTGGTAAGTTGCTCCTGCACCAGACAGGAGAACATAAACAGTTTGGAGGAGGGGATTTAAGCAGATGAAACTGTTGAAAGGAAACCAATTCGGAAGGGAGAAAACGAACCTGTGGACACAGAAAGATCGACCACCCGTGCAGAGCGGTGGCTGCATGACTCCAGCAGTATTTGCATGAATGCTGGTGACTTTTCCTTTGCACCTCTCCAGGGAGTGCCATCTGGTCTCTTCAGAGTCTGACTGGACTGCATGAAGTTGTACAAAATGTCATCGACATGGGGCTCATAGGGGGGGTTGACGAAACAACCCTGGTCAGAAATCTCAAAGCTGCGGATGGAGGATGGTGTCTTTGATGTGCGAATCCTCCGCAGGCAGATCGCCTCGAACATCCTCGTCTGCCAAAGATAGCAGGTTAGTGTGGTAAACACAATCTAAAGTGGAAGTGTGTACATCGGCTATTCAGAACTCTGACACCAAAAAACCATGAATCGTTGATGATCGGTGTCGATCATAAAACATTCTACTAGAGTGGAGCTGCAGAGAAAATTGAAACTCATGATCAAAGCATAAGCAGAAGGCAGACGGCATACCAGCTGACCAAGGAAACCCCCTTTCACAAGGTAGAGGCTGTTCACACAATTCCATGTGCGCAAAACTTCAAACCCTGAAGACTTGAGGTATGATGCCAATGCCCGACGACTATCATTGTCACATGACTGAAAAAACAGAAGTGTCCCTGCATCAGAGAGGAAATTGTTACAGAACCCGAATACCCAACTCCAGTAGTTGTCCTCGAATTTGTTCCACCCTGGCGTCTTGCCCTTTGGAAGAACTTCTGGCACAGCCTGGCCATCCGGGATGTCGAGAATGACAATGTCGGCCGCATAAGTTTTCTGCACACCGCACACGAAGGTGGGACCTGTGCTCACCTGCAACAGACATGTTTTTTATAAGAACGATGGCAAGAATGTTTTCAAAGAACGAGACTGAAATACTGCCAACGAAACATTCAGAGAAAAAAGAAAGAAAATGGAATTCTGGTTATTCAAATCTCTTCACCCTTCACCTTGCGCAAGGTTTTGCCCTTGGTTTGGATTGACATGCACTTACCTTATTTATCGAACTTTGCTTTCTATGTATCTTAATACCAGGTTCCAAGGACGAGTCTTTCATTTAAATACTTGTCCGATGCAATGACTACACTTCCATAGCCTTCAACCCAAACCCTAAACCCTCGTCGGGAACCCTAAACGGAACCCTACGCCATTGTTACGTCTAAACCCTTACCCTTCCCTTGCAAATGGGAATGAAGTATCCATACCATAACCATATGTATCTTAATACCAGGTTCCAAGGACGAATCCTCAATCTAAATACTTCTCCGGCCCAATGATTCTTCCATAATATTTGTTTCTCCATTTATTTATTTATTTATTATCCTTCTAACACACACCAAGTTCTAGCGACTGTGAGTCTTCCATATTTGTTTGTCCAATAGTGTTCTTAAACCCAAACCGAAAACCCTATCTTTACCATCACCCCTAAATCATTAATCTTACCATAAACCAATAACTTTAGTGTACAGGGATGCCTCGGCGTGAGCCTGGTCACGTGAGCGCGTGAGCGCAACTGCGCTCACGCCACGTCACCTTGCGCAAATGCCACGTCACGGGGCTCACTCCACGTCATCACACGTGAAGGCCGCGTCACCACGTGCCCAGAAAGAAGTGGAGTGTATTCCCGCGGATTGGCACCCTTTACCGCGGAAACAAGCTGGACGACATAATAAAAGGCATTGAATAAATGATGGATGAATGTACAGTTGGATGATAAACAGATGGATGAGTGTGAAAAATGAATGTAGATGGATGAATGAGGGATGGATAAGAGTAAAATGGATGAATGTATAATGGATGTTGAGCAATGACAAAAATTCATGACAGGAAGATGCATGACCAAATCTTTTGACGAATGCACAACGTATATGAAATGAGTGTGGAAGGTTTGTGGGGTGGATTAAAGAGTACAGAGGATGAATGTACAATGGATGTTGTACAAAGGAAAAAATTCATGAATGGAGCACGCATGCCTGCAGCTCTGTCACCAACTTTCAAGAGGTTTAAGAAACTGCGATCCAGGCTGAGTCTAAAACCCTGGCCATGTGGGGGTCTGATTGCTGGGCAGGTCACCCTCAGCAGGTTGATGCATGTGTGAAGGACTTTCTACAGGAATGAAGCAAAGTTTCAACAATCTCCTCAACCATTTTTTGTATACCAACATAAGTCCCACTACTGGACTGAACCCCTCACGAAGGTAGGTCTATCACCTCTTCTTCTGCCCAAGAATGGATGCGGGGTCGAATGGATGCGGGGTCTATGGCCACAATGCTGTGGCAAAGAACGTGTCATGAGTACTCAGGACCATGTCGAACATAGCTGCTCCCTGCACCTCTGTTCACCAACTTTCAAGAGGTTTAAGAAACTGCGATCCTTCCTGAGTCTAAAACCCTGGCCATGTGGGGGTATGATTGCTAGGCAGGTCACCCTCAGCAGGTTGATGCATGTGTGAAGGACTTTCTAGAGGAACGAAGCAAAGGTTCAACAATCTCCTGAACCAATTTTGTAAGTCCCACTACTGGACTGAACCCCGCATGAAGGTAGGTCTATCGCCTCTTCTTTTGCCCTTCGAATGGATGCGAGAATGGATGGAGCAGCCCAAATTTCCAAGAGGGGGGGTGACAAATGATGTGGTGTGGGTGTGGGTGTGAAGCAGTGGGAGCTGTGGGGGCAGCGATACAGCATTGGGAGGGGATCATGGGCTTGCCCCAAGCAAGAGGGCCATGCAACCAATTTAGCTACCACATGACCACTGGTTGAAACAGGTAGTTAGTAGAGAGAGAGAGAGAGAGTGAGAAGGAGAGTACAGATACATGAGCTAGAGGTGTTGTGGAACCTGGATGGGTGGTTGAATGTGTGGGCAGCAGCGTCCAAGGATGTTGTAAGCTGCAGAGAGAGGGGGCTGTAGTACCAGTAGTTAGCGGCGTAGAAGCTAGGGAACATGGAGGGCAGACTACAGATTGAAGATGAGCAAGAGGGTCCTCTATATGAGATGGTAGTATGGGTTTATGGGTGTCAAAGAAGACCTTAATGTACTGGGTAACATAGCAGCTCTGAGACATGCATGTAGTAAAGACAGTAGGGTGTGTTAAGCTGGTGTAAGGCAAGAGGTAGGGAGTATGGAGGGGGGAAATTACCATGAATTTGGTGTGTGTGTTGATGCAGGTGCTAGTGTAGGGTAGATCTGATGGTGTTAACAGTGGTGGGACAACATACAGTCTACATCATCTAGCGTAGTCTGGGCGGTCCGTTGGAAGGGGGCTGGGCAAAACTTGGTCAGTTGCAGGTCACCCCCAACAGGTTGATGCATGTATGAAGGACTTTCTAGAGGAATGAGAAAGCTGCAACAATCTCCTGAACCAATTTTGTGTACCAACATAAGTTCCACAACTGGACTGAACCCCTCACGAAGGTAGGTCTATCGCCTCTTCTTTTGCCCAAGAATGGATGCGGAGGCCGAGCCTTAAGCCCTGGCCATGTTGGTGGACCAAATCCACGCCGCTGCCAGGCCCACATGTTGACATTTTGAATACAAAACAACGATCTGCCTCAGTCCCTTGTCCTGGAAACCTACTTCCATGAATGTAGTCATATCCACATCGTCGCTTCACCTCCAGAATGGAGTGCATATCCGTTTTCAGATCATGAGAAGCGGTTCAGCCTAGAGTGCAGGGAGCCGTGCATGAGCCTATCCAAAGCGGATAGGAGGTACCCAGATTATGATCACTCTTGCATTTCCTTTGCATTTCCTTCCATCTCTTTCTCCATGAGGGGCTCCTCCGCTTCTCTTCTTTCACACCCACGTATTCACTTCAATATCCGCTTCCCTCACTTACACGATGCTGATTATGAAACCTGACTAGCTTCAATCGTCCCCTCCATCTTAGCTCTACCATCTACTGATGACAAGACTACCCATCTAACTCATGCTCTTTGGGACTCAGCCCTGGAACCCGGCTCTTAATCCCCATAGGCAGTTGGGTGTTGGTTGCTCCAGCCTTGGCTTCTAGATTCATGTGCAAGCAACGACCTTTGCTCACGGAGGCAAACACTCACTTGGATGGGGTCATTCTTTCCAACAACAGCTTTGGTCTACAGGAAATTTGTTTAATTCCTATACTTAACTTTTCCCCTTTTGAACAACTGGTTGCTCAAGGCTTGAGTCCATCTCCAGTGCACCTGTCATACGCAATTTTCTTGTAATAATGCTCTCCAGGGTTTTGTTGAGAGAATTCTTGTTCCAGTTACACAAATTCACTCCTACCATTTTATTTTATGATCTTGTCACTTCAAAGATCAGACTCTATGGCTAAGGTATTGTGGGGACAGATGTAGGCAATTGCGTTGAGAAGTGGGTGGAGTAGGTGAACTGTCCCCAACCTTGAACTCCAACATTCACAAACCAATGTTTCAGCATGAGGCAGTCATGCAAATCCAATTCATGCCCCATCAATCAATAACAGAATACCCAAATACCATTACAATCAGTATGTGAACTTTCCAGCAGGCACAAGGGATTGGATCTTGGTGGGTTAAGGCTAGCATTCGACAACATTTATGCCAGTTAGTCAACGGCTCTATGTGAAGCGCCACCGCAAGCGACATACAAACATGTCCAGATTTAAGATGCTGAACAAAATTGTGCACAGGGCTGTCATAATTCTGGTGTGGGTGGTAGAGCTGAGCATTTCCAAAGCTAGGAGATGGAAGTGGATAAGATTAGTGGGGCAGCATTCTAATTTCCTTCCACTATCACCAGAGCCAGTCATAACCCCCCTTCACTCATTACCTGCTCCAGTCAAGTGCAATTATGGGTCGACTTCCCACCTATACTGAGTAGACCCCACCATCATTTCCTGTGGATTTGCCACAGGAAATACCCTCAACAGCACATCATGGTCAATATTCTCAGGAAATGGTGGATCAACTGAGTAGCTACACTGATCAATGAATGAAGCCAGACACTCGCACCTTTCCTGAAAAACATCGTTTCACCAGTAGTCCTCACAAGAACAAACCCCATCTTCAAAGTGGTGGAAGCGATTAGCGTCCCGTACAACAATTGCTCGGCCAACAATCTTTGAGATCAACTTGGTGGAGGTGTGGCAGTCACCACACACCCGAAGATTCTTGATAAGACGGAGAGGCGTCCTAGGGGCCGTACTGATCAGCCCAAAACCAATGGCCAGCTTCTCGCTGTGGTAGCAAAGAGAAAATTCCTTTTGCTCCTCCCCCACATCTTGCAATACAAAGCGTGTGTCAGGAACATACCCTGCCTCCTTCATCTGCCCAGACAATCTTCTCAGCTCAGCATGGATTTCCTGGATTTTGGGATGCAATTTGTCATCTACCACAAAGGTGTGCACCCTGTTGCCAACCTCAATGCAGCAGTGACCTGGCTCCTTTCTAACCCCTCTGACCTTCATCATCTTTCTCACCTTTGCACTGTCCTCCCACCTGCCAGCTGTGGCATAGATGTTTGATAGCAACACGTATGTTGCAGGGTCCTGTTCATCCCACTTGAGGACAGATGTTGCCGCACGTTCAGCCATCTCCACATTGCCATGGATTCTGCAGGCACCAAGCAAGGCCTTCCAAACCATAGCATCTGGTTTGATTGGCATTTTATTAATGAGATCCTCTGCCTCGTCCAACCGCCCCGCACGTCCCAGAAGGTCCACCATGCAGCCAAAGTGCTTTACTGTGGGAGTGACACCATGATCTTGACTCAGGGAGTCGAAGTAGTGTCTTCCTTCATACAGTAGGCCAACATGGCTGCATACAGAGAGAACACATATAAATGTGATACTGTCCGGCTTCAAGCCTTCCTTTTGCATTCCTTCAAATAGTTGCAGGGCCTCCCTAGGACAACCATGCTGGGCAAATCCTGCGATCATCGCGCCCCAAGACACCACATTTCGTTCAGCCATATTGTCGAATACTCCCTTTGCATCCTCGATGCACCCACATTTGGCATACATGTCCACAAGGGTACTGTTCAGAATGACATCTGGTACAATTCCAGCTTTGACGATGTCACCATGGACCTCTTTGCCCTTTTCCAGGGCTGCCAGGCTCGCACACGCATTGCAAACACAAACAAACGTGATGTGGTCGGGCTTCACCCCTTCTCCCATCATGTGCTCATAGGTGTCCAAAGCCTCCTCTCCGCGCCCCTGCTGGGCATATCCTGCAATCATTGCGTTCCAAGACACCACATTTCTTTCAGCCATATTGTCGAACACTGCCTTTGCATCCTTGATGCTCCCACATTTGGCATACATGTTCATCAGAGCAGTGTTCAGAATGACATTTGATAATATTCCAGCTTCGACGATGTCACTATGGACCTCTTTGCCCTTTTCCAGGGCTGCCAAGCTCGCACAAGCATTGCAAACAGAAACAAACGTAATGTGGCTGGGCTTCACCCCTTCCTGCATCATTTGCTCATAGGTCTCCAAAGCCTCCATCCCGTACCCCTGCTGTGCATATCCTGCAATCATCGTGTTCCAAGACACCACATCTCGTCCAGCCATATTGTGGAACACTCCCTTTGCATCCTTGATGGACCCACATTTGGCATACATGTTGATCAGAGCAGTGTTCAGAATGACATTTGGTACAATTCCAGCTTTGGCAATGTCACCATGGACCTCTTTGCCCTTTTCCAGGGCTGCCAGGCTCGCACACGCATTGCAAACGCCAACAAACGTGATGTGGTTGGGCTTCACCCCTTCCTGCACCATTTGCTCATACATCTCCAAAGCCTCCATCCCGCGCCCCTGCTGTGCATATCCTGCAATCAACGCGCTCCAGGACACCACATTTCGTTCAGCCATATTGTCGAACACTCCCTTTGCATCCTGGATGCACCCACATTTGGCATACATGTCCACGAGGGTACTGTTCAAAATGACATCTGGTACAATTCCAGCTTTAATAATGTCATCATGCACCTTTTTGCCCTTTTCCAGGGCTGCCAGACTGGCACACGCATTGCAAACACAAACAAACGTGATGTGGTTGGGCTGCACCCCTTCCCGCACCATTTGCTCATACATCTCCAAAGCCTCCATCCCCCGCCCCTCATGTGCATATCCTCCAATCATCGCGCTCCACGACACCACATCTCGTTCAGCCATATTGTTGAACACTCCCTTTGCATCCTCAATGCACCCACATTTGGCATACATGTTCATCAGAGCAGTGTTCAGAATGATATCTGGTACAATTCCAGCTTTGACGATGTCACCATGGACTTCTTTGCCCTTTTCCAGGGCTGCCAGACTCGCACACGCATTGGAAATGCAAACAAATGTGATATTGTTGGGCTTCACCCCTTCCCGCATCATTTGCTCATAGGTCTCCAAAGCCTTCATATCATAACCATGCTTGGTAAATCCTGCCATCATTATATTCCAAGTTATCAAACATCGTTGAGGCATTGTGCTGAACACTTGGTGAGCATCCATGATGCTCCCGCACTTAACATACATGTTGACAAGGGTGTTGTGTAGGAAAACATTTGGCTTGAATCCACTTTGGATAATGTGAGCATGCACCTGCTTTCCAGCTACAAGACCTTTCATCTTGATGCACTTATGTAAGAGACACACATAAGTATCTGAATCTGCTGAAATGCCTCCTTGGTTTAAAGTCTGTAGAGCCTCTTTCAGTCGCCCTGCCTCGAGCATCCTCACATCCCGAAAAGTGCCAGACGAGGCATTGTGGACTCCCTCTCTAGGTCCTGTTTTGCAAGCTGTGGTCGTGGTCCAGGTGCCTGATTTTAGAGACTGTGCTGCAGCCGCTGCTGCTTCCAATTGACCATCTACCCATGCAGGTTTCTCGTAGCTATCGATCCACAGGGAATTGCAGGTAATCTTGTGCTTGAAATCCCGCCCTCTTGGATGAATCTGGACCCACACTCTATCCCTGCTCCTTCAGCTATCCCTGACTCTCCCCAAATCATGCATACATCCTCGCCTTGCTGCTAGCAGCTAACAATGACAGCCTAGATTTGCTATAGCGAACACCCCAGCCCTACTCATCACACACAAGTTCATATGCTGAATTGCATCTGCTTCTGTGTCTAATCTAACAGGCATTCACCTTCTTGCCTCATTTGTCCCACCATTGACTCGGGTCGGAAAAATATTCCTTCCAAAGCTTCTTCTTGTCTCTGCTATCTGTTTTTGGATACTTTCCTGTTGCAACATTGGCAGTAACATGTCAAAATGAATCCATACCACCATAGATCCACCCGACAAGCTAACTTGCAGAGTTTACCATGAAAAACAATAGGGACGACTCTGATCTGAGGGCAAACCAGGGTTAAATGTGTTGCAGAAGGTTTACTCATTAGCAGTGCCAGTTTTATCAATTGTACCTCTGCCGCCACCGCCGCTGCTTCCAGATCTACCCATGCAGATTTGTTCTAGCTATCAATCAGGTAATCCTGTGCTGGAAATCCCGCCCTCTTGGATGAATCTGGACCCATACTCTATCCCTGCTCTTACAGCTATCCCAGCCACTGCACAAATCATGCATACTTGCTGCTAGCGGCTGACAAGGACAGCCTGGATTTGATCTAGCAAACACCCCAACCCTACTCATAACACACTAGTTCCTATGCTGAATTGCGTCTGCTTCTCTCTGTATTGTAACAGGTACTCACCTTTTTGCCTAGATTGTCCCACCATTGACTGATGTCAGAAAAATATTCCTTCCAAAGCTTCTCCTCCTCTCTGTTATCTGTTTTTGGATACTTTCCTGTTGTCACATTGGCAGTAACATGACCAAATCAATCCAGACCACATACATCAGGCCAACAAGCTACTTGCAGAATTTAACTTCAAAAATTGGAGATGACTCTGATAAGAGCACAAAACAGGCTGAAATGTGTTGAAGAAGAATGTGCCCTCACCAGTTTGTCCTTGACCTTGTGTCATGGCAGCTAGCTTTTCTTTCAACCATGGAGTATCCACCAGACCATCAACCTGAAAGGACCTCTTGTGGGTGCTGCTTGTGTCTGTAGTCAGGTGAACTTGGATTGGCCTGTGAGGAGAACCACCACGGTCCAGCTAAGCAGCCATAGATTTAAACTCAACCTCCTAAGCCAAAGCTGACCCTCCCAAGGACCTTGGAAAAACACCAAGTCATGGTACTACCCAGAAGAGCTCACATTTGCAGGATGGACAAACTTCTTCACATTAGGATAGTAGAAAGACACACCTTGCAATTGCGTTTGTTCCGCCGTTGAGAAGGATCTTTAAAAAACTCGTGCCAGCTCTCCTCCATGCTCTGCAGAAGACCTTGGTGCCCAAAAATTTGACAGCATCAACATTTGGACAAGTTCCCTTCCGGAGGAGTCCTAGTGCGCTTTCAACAGCATTCATGCAAGTCACTTTGGGCTCCATTGGACTCGGCACAATGAGGAACATTCGAAATGCCCAAACTTGCACATATACTAAATAAGCTTATGTCTGTAGTCCGGAGATTTTGGAGTGGTCTGTGAAAACGCAGGGAGCAGCTGAGGAGCCACATCTCAACCCTCCCAAGTATCTTGCAAACTCCAGGGAAAAGATCTTGCGCATCCTACTTTCATGCCCTGGTCAGAAAGAACAACCTCGAGTAAAAGCAGTTTTTCCAGAGCAAGGCGAGTTTCTGACTTCACTCAATAACGGCACCATCCAGTCCACACCATACGATCATACCAGAGTTCCGTCAAACTCCCTTTCTCATACCACATGAAGAAAGCTCACCTTGTCAGGGGTACTGTTCCACCATTGTAAAGTATCATTAAAGAACTGCTGCCGGCGCTGCTCCATGCTCCTAGGTTGTCCTACACGCCAGTAATACCATATCGGCCTTGCGCTTGCTTGCTTCTTTGCCCAGAGTGCATTCGTTTCTGCTGAATTGCGCCAAAGACAATTCCGAGCCTGCATCCGACGGCCCATACAAACAATACAGCGACCCCAAAAAAGGAAACCGCCAAGTGTTTCGTGTAATCGCGTAATTTGAATGGCATCCCTGAAGGCGCCATAGCCACCGAATGCAATGGACACCGTCTGCGAAGTGCCAAGGGAAATGCGGCTGTCAGCTCCACAGCCCCGCTGCATGACGCGATGCGAGAGGACAGGGCCCTGCGTGGGAGTGCGCATGCGCGGGAATACGCTGCCATCCTCCGCAGTTAGGCCAGGCCGAAAAGGGTCCATTTTAGGTGTTTCTACCTTAATGGGTATACTTAACTGGCGTCTAGGTCAACGCTGGAGCATGGAACAGCGCTGGCAGCAGTTCGTAAAGATACTTCACAATGGTGGGACAGGGTGAGCTTTCTTCATGTAGGATGAGAAAGGGAGTTTGACGGAATTCTGGTATGATCCCAATGGAGCCCAAAGTGACTTGCAGGAATGTTGTTGAAAGAGCACTAGCACTCCTCCAGAAGGGAACTTGTCAAAATGTTGATGCTGTCGGATTTTTGGGCACAAAGGTCTATTGTGGAGCATGGAACAGAGCCGGCACAATTTTCTTAAAGATTCTTCTCAATGGTGGAACAAACGCAATCACAAGGTGTGGCTTTCTTAACATATAATGTTGAGAAGTTTGTCCATCCTGCAAATGTGGGCTCTTCCTGTTAGTATCATGATTTGGTATTTTTCCTGGCGTTTACAAGGTCCTTGGGAGGGTCAGCCTTGTCTGAGGAGGCCGAGTTTGAATCTATGGCTGCTCAGCTGCACCGTGGTGGTTTTCCTCGCAGGCTAATCCGAGTTCACCTGACTACAGACACAAGCAGCACACACAAGAGGTCCTTTTGGGTTGATGTTCGGTTGAATCCTTCATGGTTGAAAGAAAAGCTAGCCGCCATGACACAAGGTCAAGGACGATGTGGTGAGAGCACATTTTTCAACACATTTCAGCCTGTTTTGCCCTCTTATCAGAGTCGTTCCTAGTTTCTCATGTTGAATTCTGCAAGTTATCTTGTTGGGTTGATCTATGGTGGTCTGGATTGATTCAGACATGTTACTGCCAATGTGACAACAGGAAGTATTCAAAAACAGATAACAGAGAGAAGGAGAAGCTTTGGAAGGAATGTTTTTCTGATGGTGGGACGATCGAGGGAAAAAGGTGAATACCTGTTACAATACAGAGAGAAGCAGCGCCATTCAGCATAGGAACTAGTGTGTTATGAGTAGGGTTGGGGTGTTTGCTAGAACAGGTCCAGGCTGTCATTGTCAGCCGCTAGCAGCAAGGAGAGGATGTATGCATGATTTGTGCAGAGGCTGGGATAGCTGAAGGAGCAGGGATAGAGTGTGGGTCCAGATCACGTATGATTCCCTGTGGATCAATAGCTACAAGAAACCTGCATGGGTAGATGGTCAGCTGGAAGACGGCTAAAACAGGCATACTAAATAGACCTTCTTCAACACATTTCAGCCTTTTTACCCCTCTTATCAGAGTCGTCCATAATTTTCATGTTTAACTCTGCAGGTTGGCTTGTTGGTTGGATCTATGGTGGTCTGGATTGATTTTGACATGTTACTGCCAATGTGGCAACAGGAAACCCACAAACAGATAACAGAGACGAGGAGAAGCTTCGGAAGTAATATTTTTCCGACCCCAGTCAATGGTGGGACAATTGAAGCTAGAAGGTGAACGCATGTTAGATTTTAGAGAGAAGCAGACATACCTCAGCATAGGAACTAGTGTGTTATGAGGATTGTGTTGTTTGCTAGAACAAATCTAGGCTGTCATTGTCAGCTGCTAGCAGCAAGGCGAGGATGTATGCAAGATTTTTGCAGAGGCAGGGATAGCTGAAGGGAGCAGGGATAGAGTGTGGGTCCAGATTCATCCAAGAGGGCCGGATTTCAAGCCCAAGATTACCTATTCCCTGTGGATTGATATGTACAAGAAACCTGCATGGGTTGTTGGTCAACTGGAAGCAGCAGCAGCACCGGCACAGTTGATAAAATCAGGCACCTGGACAATGACCACAGCTTGCGAAAGAGGACCAAGAGAGGGAGTCGACAATGCCTCTTCTGGCACTTCTGGGCATGTGAGGATGCTATGTGAAGCAGGGCGACTGAAAGAGGCTCTACAGACTTTAAACCAAAGAGGCACTTCAGCAGATTCAGACACTTATGTCTGTCTCTTGCATAAGTGCATCAAGATGAAAGGCCTGGACGCTGGAAAGCAGGTGCATGCTCACATTGTCCAAAGTGGATTCAAGCCAAACGTTTTCCTACACAACACCCTTGTCAACATGTATGTTAAGTGCGGGAGCATTGTGGATGCTCACCAAGTGTTCAACACAATGCCTCAACGATCTTTGATCATGTGGAATATAATGATGGCAGGATTTACCAAGCATGGGTGTGATAGGAATGCTTTGGAGACGTATGAGCAAATGATGCGGGAAGGGGTGAAACCCAACCACATCACGTTTGTTTGTGTTTGCAATGCGTGTGCAAGCCTGGCAGCCCTGGAAAAGGGCAAAGAGGTCCATGGTGACATCGTCAAAGCTGGAATTGTACCAGATGTCATTCTGAACACTGCTCTGATGAACATGTATGCCAAATGTGGGTGCATTGAGGATGCAAAGGGAGTGTTCGACAATATGGCTGAACGAGATGTGGTGTCGTGGAGCGCGATGATCGCAGGATATGCCCAGCAGGGGCGTGGGATGGAGGCTTTGGAGACCTATGAGCAAATGATGCGGGAAGGGGTGAAGCCCAACCACATCACGTTCGTTTGCGTTTGCAATGCGTGTGCAAGCCTGGCAGCCCTAGAAAAAGGCAAAGAGGTCCATGGTGACATTGTCAAAGCTGGAATTGTACCAAATGTCATTCTGAAGACTGCTCTGATGAACATGTATGCCAAATGTGGGAGCATTGAGGATGCAAAGGGAGTGTTCGACAATATGGCTAAACGAGATGTGGTGTCTTGGAATGCAATGATTGCAGGATATGCACAGCAGGGGCGCGGGATGGAGGCTTTGGAGACCTATGAGCAAATGATGTGGGAAGGGGTGAAGCCCAACCACATCACGTTTGTTTGTGTTTGCAATGCGTGTGTGAGCGGGGCAGCCCTGGAAAAGGGGAAAGAGGTCCATGGTGACATCATCAAAGCTGGGATTGTACCAAATGTCATTCTGAACACTGCTCTGATGAACATGTATGCCAAATGTGGGTGCATCGAGGATGCAAAAGGAGTGTTCGACAATATGGCTGAACGAGATGTGGTGTCTTGGAACGTGTTGATCGCAGGATATGTCCAGCAGGGGTGCGGGATGGAGGCTTTGCAGACCTATGAGCAAATGAGGCGCGAAGGGGTGAAGCCCAGCCACATCACCTTTGTTTGCGTTTGCAGTGCGTGTGCAAGCCTGGCAGCCCTGGACAAGGGCAAAGAAGTCCATGGTGACATCGTCAAAGTTGGAATTGTACCAAATGTCACTCTAAATAATACTCTGGTAGACATGTATGCCAAATGTGGGAGCATCGAGGATGCAAAGGGAGTGTTTGACAATATGGTTGAACGAGATGTGGTGTCTTGGAGTGCAATGATTGCAGGATATGCACAGCAGGGGCGCGGGATGGAGGCTTTGGCCACCTATGAGCACATGGTGCGGGAAAGGGTGAAGCCCGACCAAGTCACATTTGTTTGTGTTTGCAATGCGTGTGCTAGCCTGGCAGCCCTGGAAAGGGGCAAAGAGGTCCATGGTGACATTGTCAAAGCTGGAATTGTACCAGATATCATTCTGAACAATACCCTCGTGGATATGTATGCCAAATGTGGGAGCATCGAGGATGCAAAGGGAGTGTTTGAGAGTATGGCGGAACGAAATGTGGTGTCTTGGAGCACAATGATTGCAGGATATGCCCAGCATGGTTGTCATAGGAAGGCCTTGCAACTATTTGAAGGAATGCAAAAGGAAGGCTTGAAGCCAGACAGTATCACATTTATATGTGTTCTCTCTGCATGCAGCCATGTTGGCCTACTGTATGAAGGAAGACGCTACTTTGATTCCCTCAGTCAAGATCATGGTGTCACTCCAACAGTAAAGCACTTTGGCTGCATGGTGGACCTTCTTGGACGTGCAGGTCAATTGGATGAGGCAGAGGACCTTATTAATAAGATGCCGATGAAACCAGATGCTATGGTGTGGAAGGCCTTGCTTGGTGCTTGCAGAATCCATGGCAATGTGGAGATGGCTGAACGTGCGGCAACATCTATTCTCAAGCGGGATGAACAGGACGCCGCAACTTACGTGTTGCTATCAAACATCTATGCCACAGCTGGCAGGTGGGATGATAGTGCAAAGGTGAGAAAAATGATGAAGGTCACAGTGGTTAGAAAGGAGCCAGGTCGCTGCTGCATTGAGGTTGGCGACAGGGTGCACTCATTTGTTGTAGATGAGAAATTGCATCCCAAAATCAAGGAAATCCATGCTGAGCTGAGAAGATTGTCTGGACAGATGAAGGAAGCAGGGTATGTGCCTGACACACACTTTGTATTGCATGATGTGGGGGAGGAGCAAAAGGAATTTTCTCTTTGCCACCACAGTGAGAAACTGGCCATTGGTTTTGGGCTGATCAGCACGGCCCCTAGGACACCTCTCCGTCTCATCAAGAATCTTCGGGTGTGTGGTGACTGCCACAGCTCCATCAAGTTGATCTCGAAGATTGTTGGCCGAGCAATTGTTGTACGGGACGCTAACCGCTTTCACCACTTTGAAGATGGGGTTTGTTCTTGTGAGGATTACTGGTGAATGATGTTTTTTCTGGAAAGGTGCGAGTGTCTGACTTCATTCATTGATCTGTGCAGCTACTCAGTTCATCCACGATTTCCTGAGAATATTGACCATGATGTATTGAGGGTATTTCCTGTGGCATATCCACAGGAAATGATAGTGAGGTCTACCCAGCATAGGTGGAAAGTCAGCCCATTCCACACCTGGAGATGAAATTGATAAGGTGGCTTGATAAGTGATAAGTAATAAGTGACAAGTGGTGTTTCTGGCGTCTAAACCATTAAGGTAGTTGCGGAGCAGAGTGGTTTTAGGTGATCAGTTCAAACGGGAGTATGAACATGTACTAAGAGCACTAGCCTCAAAGAAAAAATGCAGGGCACCTTTCATCAGCCACGGTTTACAATTGACGTGTTTTTCAAGGTAGACTCCATGTGACTTCAGCGCATTCTCAAGTCGAGGCGGTGAAGGCATAGTGACAGTTTGTCTTCATTCAGCAGTGTTTCAAAAACTCGGACAACGGTTTGTGAGATCATCAAGCAAGGGAATCTTCTGTGTGATTTTTGTGCCAGCAGCGGTGCTGTATTTTGAGTCTGTTCCAAGGACTAAAGTCATTCATCGTTATTTTTTTTCCCCTCACTGATGGTTGTCGTTTTTTCTTCTGTTGCCCTCAACATCGCCATGCAATAGTTGAGCATCACACCACACCCACTACAACTTAAAAACCTTTCTCTTTTTTGTCCTCGCGCGGCAAAATGGTTCTTGTGATGACAAGGCCCTCACAGCCGAAGGAAGGACAGTCAACCCAGCATGTCTCCCTCTCACTATACACATATCCCTTCATTTGGTGCAACTCTATTGATATTAATTCAATGTACACAATGGAACAAGAGCTTCACCTATAAGTTTTTGGGTCCAAATTTGGAATATGGGAAGGTTACTGCAAGCAAGAGATTGAGAAAAAGCTCTTGAAGTGTATATTTAGGACAGACTTTCTGCTTGATTGAGATCTGTAGCTCAAGTAGTTATGGAGAACACCTGGTGTCACGCCAGCAATCGAAACCTACTTCCTGGGCAACTAGCAGTATCCCCCATTGTTACATGAAACTATGCACAGTTGTTTAGTGTGCAATTGTTTCATACAAGCTCCCAAATCTGGTCTTGAACTGTACACAATTGTGTTCAGAAGTGGGTGTAGGTGAAGCCTGTCCCCAACCTGGAACTCCAGCATGCACAAACTGATGTTATAGTGTGAAGGACTTAGCAAATCCAATTCCTACCGCATCAATCAATAACAGAATACCCAAATACCATTACAACCACTATATAAACTCTCAAGTGGCCAACATGGAATTGGATCTTGGTGGGTGAATCCTAGCTATCGACAACATTCATGCAAGTTAGTCCAGGGCTCTATCTGAAGCACCACTACCAGAGACATACAAACATGTCCGAATTGAAGATGCTGAACAAACTTGTGCACATTGCTGCCCCACTAATGGTATTCACTTCCGTCTCCCAGACTTGGAGAAGCTCAGCTCCACCACCCACACCAGAAATTAGGACAGCATTCTGATTCCATTCCAATATCAGCAGAGTCAGTCCAATTTCCCCCTTCACTCATTTGAGTGCAATTATGGGCCGACTTCCCACGTATGCTAGGTAGATCCCACAATCATTTCCTGTGGATATGCCACAGGAAATACCCTCAAAAGTACATCATGGTCCATATTCTCAGGAAATCGTGGATGAACTGAGTAGCTGCACGGATCAATGAATGAAGCCAGACACTCGCACTTTTCCAGAAAAACATCGTTTCACCAGTAATCCTCACAAGAACAAACCCCATCTTCAAAGTGGTGAAAGCGGTCAGCATCCCGTATAACAATTGCTCGGCCAACAATCTTTGAGATCAACTTGGTGGAGGTGTGGCAGTCACCACACACCCGAAGATTCTTGATGAGACGGAGAGGCGTCCTAGGGGCCGTGCTGATCAGCCCAAAACCAATGGCCAGCTTCTCACTGTGGTGGCAAAGAGAAAATTCTTTTTGTCCCTCCCCCACATCTTGCAATACAAAGCGTGTGTCAGGCACATACCCTGCCTCCTTCATCTGCCCAGACAATCTTCTCAGCTCACCATGAATTTCCTTAATTTTGGGATGCAATTTCTCATCTACAACAAATGTGTGCACCCTGTTGCCAACCTCAATCCAGCAGCAACCTGGATCCTTTCTAACCCCTCTGACCTTCATCATTTTCCTCACCTTTGCACTATCTTCCCACCTGCCAGCTGTGGCATAGATGTTCGATAGCAACACATATGTCGCAGCGTCCTGTTCATCCCACTTGAGAATAGATGTTGCCGCACGTTCAGCCATCTCCACATTGCCATGGATTTTGCAGGCACCAAGCAAGGCCTTCCACACCACAGCATCTGGTTTGATTGGCATTTTATTAATGAGGTCCTCTGCCTCATCCAATCGCCCCGCACGTCCAAGAAGGTCCACAATGCAGCCAAAGTGCTGTACTGTGGGAGTGACACCATGATCTTGACTGAGGGAATCGAAATAGCGTTTTCCTTCATACAGTAGGCCAATATGGCTGCATGCAGAGAGAACACATATAAATGTGACACTGTCCGGCTTCAAGCCTTCCTTTTGCATTCCTTCAAATAGTTGCAGGGCCTCCCTATGACAACCATGCTGGGCATATCCTGCAATCATTGCGTTCCAGGACACCACATCTCGTTTGTCCATATTGTCGAACACTCCCTTTGCATCCTTGATGCACCCACATTTGGCATACATGTTCATCAGCGCAGTGTTCAGAACAACATCTGGTAAAATGCGAGCTTTGACAATGTCGCCATGGACCTCTTTGCCCTTTTCCAGGGCGGCCAGGCTCGCACACGCATTGCAAACACAAACAAATGTGATGTGGTCAGACTTTACCATTTCCCTCATCATTTGCTTATAGGTCTCCAAAGCCTCCATCCCACACCCCTGCTGTGCATATCCTGAAATCATGCTGTTCCATGACACCACGTCTCGTTCAGCCATATTGTCGAACACTCCCTTTGCATCCTCAATGCTCCCACATTTGGCATACATGTCCACGAGGGTATTGTTCAGAATGACATCTGGTACAATCCCGGCTTTGACAATGTCACTATGGACCTCTTTGCCCCTTTCCAGGGCTGCCAGGCTTGCACACGCATTGCAAACACAAACAAATGTGATGTGGTTGGGCTTCACCCCTTCCCACAACATTTGCTCATAGGTCTCCAAAGCCTCTATTGCCTGTCCCTGCTGAGCATATCCTGCGATCATTGTGCTCCAAGACACCACATTTCGTTCAGCCATACTGTCGAACACTCCCTTTGCATCCTCGATGCACCCACATTTGGCATACATGTCCACAAGGGTACTGTTCAGAATGACATCTGGTACAATTCCAGCTTTGACGATGTCACCATGGACCTCCTTGCCCTTTTCCAGGGCTGCCAGACTTGCACACGCATTGCAAACGCACACAAACGTGATGTGGTCAGGCTTCACCCCTTCCCGCATCATTTGCTTGTAGGTCTCCAAAGCCTCCATCCCATGCCCCTGCTGTGCATATCCTGCAATCATTGCGCTCCACGACACAACATTTCGTTCAGCCATATTGTTGAACACTCCCTTTGCATCCTCGATGCTCCCACATTTGGCATACATGTCCACGAGGGTACTGTTCAGTATGACATCTGGTACAATTCCAGCTTTGATGATGTCACCATGGACCTCTTTGCCCTTCTCCAGGGCTGCCAAGCTCGCACACGCTTTGCAAACACAAACAAACGTGATGTGGTTGGGTTTCACCCCTTCCCGCATCATTTGCTCATAGGTCTCCAAAGCATTCCTATCACACCCATGCTTGGTAAATCCTGCCATCATTATATTCCACGTGATCAAATATCGTTGAGGCATTGTGCTGAATACTTGGTGAGCATCCACGATGCTCCCGCACTTAACATACGTGTTGACAAGGGTGTTGTGTAGGAAAACGTTTGGCTTGAATCCACTTTGGATAATGTGAGCATGCACCTGCTTTCCAGCTTCCAGACCTTTCATCTTGATGCACTTGTGCAAGAGACAGACATAAGTATCTGAATCTGCTGAAATGCCTCCTTGGTTTAAAGTCTGTAGAGCCTCTTTCACTCGCCCTGCCTCACATAGCATCCTCACATGCTCAGAAGTGCCAGAAGAGGCATTGTGGACTCCCTCTCTTGGTCCTCTATCACAAGTGGTCATGGTCCAGCTGCCTGATTTTAGAAACTGTGCTGCTGCTGCTTCCCCTTGACCATCTACCCATGCAGGTTTCTTGTAGCTATCGATCCACAGGGAATCATAGGAAATCTTGGGCTTGAAATCCGGCCCTCTTGGATGAATCTGGACCCACACTCTATCCCTGCTCCTTCAGCTCTTCCTGCCTCTGCACAAATCATGCATACATCCTTGCCTTGCTGCTAGCAGCTGACAATGACAGCCTAGATTTGCTCTAGCAAAACACCCCAACCCTATTGGTAACACACTAGTTCCTATGCTGAATTCCGTCTGCTTCTATCTGTAATCTAACAGGCATTCACCTTCTTGCCTTGATTGTCCCACCATTGACTGGGGTCGGAAAAATATTCCTTCCAAAGCTTCTCCTTGTCTCTGTTATCTGTTTTTGAATACTTTCCTGTTGCCACATTAGCAGTAACATGTCAAAATCACTCGAAACCACCATAGATCCACCCAACAAGCTAACTTGCGGAATTCAACATGACAAATTAGGGACAATTCTGATAAGAGGGCAAAACAGGCTGAAATGTGTTGAAGAAGACGCCATCATTATCAGTGCCTGATTTCATCAATTGTGCTGCCACTGCCATCACTTCCAGTTGACCATCTACCCATGCAGGTTTCTTGTAGCTGTCGATCCACAGGGAACCACACGTAATCTTGTGATTGAAATCCCGCCCTCTTGGATGAATCTGTACCCACACTCTATCCCTGCACCTTCAGCCATCCCTGTCTCCGCACAAATCATGCATGCATCCTCGCCATGCTGCTAGCAGCTGACAATGCCTGGATTTGTTCTAGCAAACATCCCAGCCCTACTCATCTCCCACAGTAGTTCCTATGCTGTATTGCTCCTGCTTCTCTCTGTAATCTAACAGGCATTCACCTTTGTCGCTCAATTGTCCCACCATTGACTGGGGAAATAAAATTCCTTCCAAAGCTTCTCCTCGTCTCTGTTATCTGTCTTTGGATTTCCTGTTGCCACATTGGCAGTAACATGTCAAAATCAATCCAGACCACCATAGCTCAACGGAACATGCCAACTTGCAGAGTTTACCATGAAACTTAGGGACAATTCTGATAGGAGGGCAAAACAGGCTCAAATGCGTTAATGTGTTTTCAATGGCAGTGCCTGTTTCATCAATTATACACCGGTACTTCCAGATGACCATCTACCCATGCAGGTTTCTTGTAGCTCTGATCCACTGGGAATCATAGGTAATCTTGTGCTTGATATCCTGCCCTATTGGATGAATCTGGACCCACACTCTATCCCTGCTCCTTCAGCTATCCCAGCCTCTGCACAAATCACGCATACATCCTCGCCTTGCTTCGAACGGCTGACAATGACGGCCAAGATTTGTTCTAGCAAACACCCCAACCCTACTCATAACACACTAGTTCCTATGCTGAATGGCGTCTGCTTCTCTCTGTATTGTAACAGGCATTCACCTTTTTCCCTCGATCGTCCCACCATTGACTGGGGTCGGAAAAATATTCCTTCCACAGCTTCTCCTCATCCCTGTATGTTCTTGGATACTTTCCTGTTGCCACATTGGCAGTCACATGCCAAAAAAATCCAGACCACCATAGATCAACCCAACAAGCTAACTTGTAGAATTCAACATGGAAATCAGGGTCGACTCTGATAAGAGGGCAAAACAGGCTGAAATGTGCTGAAGAATGAGCCGTTACCACTTTGTCCTTGACCTCGTGTCATGGCAGCTAGCTTTTCTTTCAACCATGGAGGATTCAACCGACCATCAACCCAAAAGGACCTCCTGTGTGTGCTGCTTGTGTCTGTAGTCAGGTGAACTCGGATGGGTCTGCGAAGGAAACCACCACGGTCCAGCTGAGCAGCCATATATTTAAACTCGGCCTCCTAAGACCAACCTGACCCTCCCAAGGACCTTGTCAACAACAGGAAAGATACCAAATCATGATACTAACAGTAAGAACCCACATTTGCAGGATGGACAAATTTCTCTGCATTGTACATTAAGAAAGTCACACCTTGCAATTGCTTTTGTCCCACCATTGATGAGGATCTTTAGAAAACTCGTGCCAGCTCTGCTCCATGCTCTACAGTAGACCTTTGTGCCCAAAATTCGACAACATCAATATTTTGACAAATTCCCTTCTGTAGGAGTCCTACTCTTTGAACAACATTCATTGCAAGTCACTTTGGGCTCCATTAGATTCTACACAATGAGGAACATTGGAACATGTCCAAACTTACACAATAAGCCTATGTCTGTAGTCTGGGGATCTTGGAGTGGTCTATGAAAACGACCAGGGAGCAGCTGAGGAGCTGCAGTCTCAACCCTCCCAAGTACCTTGCAAACTCAAGGGAAAACACCTTGCGCATCCTACTTTCATGCCCTGCTCAGTAAGGACAACCTCGATACGGACAGTAAAAGCAGTTTTCCTAGAGCACAGCGAGATTCTGACTTCACTGACTTTACTCAACAACAGTACGATCCAGTCCACACCATACGACCATACCAGAGTTTCCTCAATCTCCCTTTCTCATCCTACATGAAGAAAGCTCACCTTGTCAAGGCTACTATTCCACCATTGTAAAGTATCTTTAAAGAACTGCTGCCAGCGCTGTTCCATGCTCCAGCGTTGACCTACACGCCAGATATACCAATTATCGGCCTTGCCTAACGACCCGTGCGCTTTCTTGCATCTTTGCGCTGAGTACATCCGTTTCTACTGAATTGCGCAAAAGACAATTCCGACTGCGCATACAAACACAAAAAAGGAAACCGCGTAGTGTTTCGTGTAATCACCTAATTTGAATGGCATCCCTGAAGGCAGCCACCACATCCAAGGGACTCCGTCCTGTGCGAATTGCCAAGGGGGATGCCGCTTTCAGCTCCAGCTCGGCATGACGCGAGGCTCTCGTATGAGCCAAGCGAGAGGATGCCTTAGGTATGGAGTGGGTGTGTAGGAGCGTATGCCTTGTGCAAATGTGTGAATTTTGCTTTGTTTGCCCCTTGTTTTCTCTCACTGAAGCAGGAAGCAGGTTTGCTCGTCTTGGTTTCAGTAAAGGGGTTGGGTTGCTGATTTGTGTGACATTGAACTTGTTACATCTACCTTTTTGTTGGCTCTATGCAAGAAAGATAGAAGTATGCCACTTCAAGACTTAAGTGAAAGAACGAGCTGTATATAGCAATAAAATATTTAATAGTTTATCTTTATATTTTAATCATATTTTAATTGTTTTAAGCATTCATCTTTTTAGTCATAACCTAAATTAGAATCATTAAAAGTTATATTACTGTACGAATTAAATCAACATATATTTATTATTCAAAAAATATTATTCAAAATTTTACTTTTATACAACCACTCACTTGTAACTACACAATGCTCTTAAACATGTAACAATCAAGTATATTATATATATATATATATATTCAAAAATCTATCACACAACATTCAGTTTCACTTTCATTTTCTAAACATCTAAAGATTGGACATGTAACAATCTGATTCTAAGTATTTTTCCTTTCTACTGTAATTAATTAAGAGAGTCGGACTATAGGTCAAAAACTGTAAAAGCTGTACTTCTATGTTGGAGAGGCTATGCGAGATCGTGAGAGACTTGAAAACTCTAAAAGCAAAGAATATTTCCTAAGGGAAATAGAAAAAATATAAATTATTATAATAAATGTATCAACTTTGGTTATTATATTTAAGAATCACATATACTATTTATTGGTAGGTACTGACAAAATTGGTAGGTTGTCATCATTTATTATAATTAAAACAAAACTTTATTTTGGATAAACGTTCATACATCCATTTGTAATGCACCAACATCCTTTTTTAAATAAACCTATACGTGTTAGTACCTATGTTAAAAATAGAAAAATAGTAAGATATATGTTATTATTTATAATTGCCCTTAGGACTCCTTAGGATTGCCCTAAGGAGCCCTAAGAGGGGAAAAATAGAAATATATAAATTATTATTTATAATTACCTTTAAGATACCTAAGAGGGGAGAAAATACAAAGATATATATGATTATTTATAATTTCCCTTAGGACTTCTTAGGACAGTCCTAAGGAGTTCTAAGAGGAAAAAAATGGAAAGACATAAATATTTGCCCTTAAGATCCATTTAGACAGCCTAAGGGGTTATAAGAAGGGGAGAATGGAAACATATAAATTATTATCCTTAATTAATTATAGGGTAATCTATAATTACCCTTAGTAAAAAGAGAAAAATTGAAAGGTGTAAATTATTATTTATAATTGCACTTAGGACTCTTTAGGGCGGCCCTAAGGAGTCCTAAGAGGAAAAAAAGGAAATATATAAATTTATAAGAAAATAAAAAATATACATTATTATTTATTATTACCCTTAAGACTTCTTAGGATAGTCCTAAGGAGTCCTAACAAGAGAAAAATGGAAAGACATAAATAATTGCCCTTAACCCTTAAGTTCCCAAGCCTTTTTTGATTTTTTACCAATTTTGGGTACCCAGCTGCGGTAAATTGCCCCTAGAAACCTACCAAAAATCATCCAGAGATTCCAGCCTTATAGTAGTGGGCGCAGCTCATTTATGCATGACATACCAAAAAATGAGCCAAGTCCACCGTGGAAATTGTGAGATTATAACGTTGGCCCGGACCTCAAATATCAGGTCCCAAAGAAAAAGTGAGAAGAAATTGGTTTGACCAAATGAAAACCTAGCTTTATCCAATTTTGCTTGCCCCAAGACCCACCATTTCCAAATCAATAGTGGAGTGGCTATGACCCCACTAAATTGCAGGTCCAACTGATTTTTTCACCTATGCTTGCTATGCATGCAATTACATGGGGGTTGAAATCTCAAAATTGACAAGAGAAAATGTGCCTCCAAATGAAGTACTTTTTTTTCTACAAAAATTTTGAAAGCCAATGGTGGATGTGTGTATGTAATGCTCACACACCAGATGGTAAAGTGCTTTTTCCAAAATTGCTAATTTTCTGCCAAAAATGGCCTTTGGAGTGCAATCTATTTTGGACTTGTTTTACTGCCACGTCAGCGGTCAACAAGCCCTTTTCAGGCCCAAAACGTAAAAATGAGATCTAAGATATTTTTTGTCGGTCGCAGCTTTTGTTTTTTCTTAGTTTTGTTTTTTGCATCATACTCAAGACAAATCCCTTGTCATTAAAGCTTCAGGAGTGGGCCCCATCAGATTAGATCTGCAAAAATTAGGTCGAACCTCAAATTCAAAGTGACCGGATTCAGGTCGCTTGGGAAACTTAAGGGTTAAGACCCATTTAGGCAACCTAAGAAGTTATAAAAGAGGGGAAATGGAAACATATAATTATTATCTATAATTGCCCTTAGCACTCCTTAGGACTGCCCTAAGGAGTCCTAAGAGGGGAAAACAGAAATATATAAACTATTATTTATAATTACCCTTAGGACTCCTTAGGACTGCCCTAAAGAGTCCTAAGGAAGGGGAAAATGAAAACGTATAAATTATTATTTACAATTACCCTTAGGGCTTCATAGGACAGTCTTAAGGAGTCATAAGATGAGAAAAATGGAAAGACATAAATAATTGTCCTTAAGACCCCTTTAGGTAACCTAAAGGGTTATAAGAGGGGGAAAATAGAAACATATAAATTATTATCTATAATTGCCCTTAGGACTCCTTAGGGCCGCCCTAAGGAGAACTAAGAAGGGGAAAATTGAAAGATGTAATTATTATCTATAATTGCCCTTAGGACTCCTTAGGGCCGCCCTAAGGAAAACTAAGAAGGGGAAAATTGAAAGATGTAAATTATTATCTATAATCGCCCTTAGGACTTCTTAGGGCTCTAAGAGGAGGAAAATGAAAATATATAAATTATTATTTATAATTGCCCTTAGGACTACTTTAGGCCGCCCCAAGGAGTCCTAAGAAGGGGGAAAATAAAAACATATAAGTTATTATCCTTAGGACTTCTTAGACAGTCCTAAGGAGTCCTAAGAGGAGAAAAATGAAGACGTAAATAATTGCCCTTAAGACCCGTTTCGACAACCTAAGGGGTTATAAGAGGAGAAAAATAGAAACATATAAATTATTATCTATAAGCCTTTAGGACTCCTTAGGGCCGCCCTAAGGAGTCCTAAGAAGGGAAAATTGAAAGATGTAAATTATTATTTATAATTGCCCTTATGACTCCTTAGGGCGCCCATAAGGAGTCCTAAGAGTGGGAAAATAAAATGATATAAATTATTATTTATATTAGACTCTTAAGAGGAGGGAAAATGGAAAGATGTATTTTGTTATTTATAATTGCCCTTAGAAAGATGTAAATTGTTATTTTTGATTGCTCTTACGACTCTTTAGGGCGGCCCTAAGGAGTCCTAAGGGAATTTTTAAAAAAAAATACTATAATAAATGTATCAACTTTGATTATTACATTTAAGAATCACCTGTACTATTTGTTGGCATGTACTGACAAAATTTGTAGGTGACACCATTTATGACAATTAAAACAAGATTTTGTCCTCGATAAACGTTCATACAGCTATTTGTAATGCACCGACATCTATTTTTAAATAAACTTTCATGGGTTAGTACCTATTCAAAAAGTGTGTGGGATAAGGTTAATAAATAGCAACTTTTCATTTTGTTTTCATCCAATTATTTTATTTTTCATTCATTCATTTTAGACTATACCTCTTTTTTTTCCCTATAAGTAAAGAAAACGAGGATCATTTTCTTCTCTTTCTGCCACAGGTTGTTTGTAGACAATAGAACTGTCTTTCAGTTTTGCTCTTTTACCTTTGTTTTCCTGTTTCTTCTTTGTTTCTGTTGCTTGTTTATGTTTCTCTGTTCTTTTGGCAATGTTTTTTAGTTCTTCTCAGTAGTTTCTTGTCTTCGTTTTTCAGTTTTGGTTCTCTGTTTATGTTTCTTTAAACCTCTATAAGTATGCAGAATGAGAATCATTTCCTTCACTTTCTTCTGCAAGCAAGCTTTTTGTATAGAATAGAACTGTTCTGCTCCTTTGCCTTCGTTTGTGTTTCTTCTTTGCTTTTGTTGTTTGTTTATGTTTCTTTGTTCTTTAGAACTGTCTCTTAGTTCTTCTCCGTAGCCTTCATTTGTTTTTTTCTTTCATTTTATGTTCTTTGTTTATGTTTCTGATCTCCGTTCTTTGTATTTCTGTGTGAGTTGTTCAGCGGAATAGAACTTTCTATTCGTTCTCTCTCTTTCGTTTTGTTTTCTTTACTCTTTGTTTGTGTTTCTTCTTTGCTTTTGTTGTTTGTTTATGTTGCTTTGTTTCTTCGGTTCGGTTCTGTGGCAAAATGAACTGTCTCCTAGTTATAATTCTGAGTAGTTTTCATTTGTTTTTCTCCTTCGCTTTCTGTTCTTTGTTTATGTTTCTTTCCGATCTCTATTCTTTGTATTTCAGTGTGAGTTGTACACTTTCCATTTTTTCTTTCTCATTGTTCTTTTTTTTTCGTTTTGTTTCTTTCCTCTTCGTTTTGTCTTTCTTCTTTGCTTCTGTTGTTTGTTTATATTGCTTTGTTCTTTCGGTTATGTGGCAAAATAGAACTGTCTCCTAATTCTTCTGAATAGCTTTCATTTGTTTTTTTCTTTCACTTTCTGTCTTTGTTTATGTTTCTTTTTTATCTCCGTTCTTTGTATTTCTGTGTGAGTTGCTCAACGGAATAGAACTTTCCCTCCTTTCTTTCTCTTCGTTCTTTCTCTTTTGTTTTGTTTTATTTTCTCTTCTTCTAACATATTAGACACACTATCAAATAAGTACCAAAAACACAAAAATCATCAAAATTCATTACACTGTGATTATGCCACTTGAATGTTACATCATAATCTATAGTATATATGATATTCAAGCATGATATCAATATAGTATATACAACTTAGAGATTATAAATATTTAACTATAATCAGAATTATATATATTAAAACATAGTATAAATAAGTATATAAAAACGAATATTTATATTATATTAAGTAAATAAATTTAATAATAAATAGATGTATTTAAAAATCTAACTATAACCTAAAGACATCACTACATAAATCAACTATCATTCTATCCATCAACCAGTCAATTATCATAAATCAATCATTATTAGTTACAATCATGTGTTATTTTTACTTACTACATAATTATTTATTCATATCACTTTATATCTTATCATTACATTTTCATATTTCAAATTTAAAATCTTAAATATTTATATCATTTCTGTAAATGAACATACTAAAATATTTATTTAAGAGAACTAAAATTATAATTTATTTATTTATTTAAACATAGTGATGAATATTATATATTATAAGATTAAATATATTATCAATTTATATCATGCTTTCAATGCCAAATTCATCAATCCAATTTAAATCTAATCAATCAAGTTATCTATCCTATTCCATCTCAAAAACTTCAAATATTTCAAATATACTATTTATATTAACGAATTCATTTAACAAACAATAATTTAAAATGGATATATATATAAATATATATAAATACTTATAATATAATATAATATATAAAGTATTATATTATATTATATCATGTTTTCAACCTCAGATTTCATCATTTCAATAAATTCAAAATCCATTCAATCAAATTGTTTATCATATTACATTTCCAAAACTCCAATTTATTTAACCTTTATGGTTAATCTTAAAGGCCTTTCGGCCATAATTTTGTATGTTATAATGGATAGCTATAAGGGTTCGAATCCCTATACAAAAATGAAGTTATTGTGAATACCAAAGCTGCGACAAGGAATGTCGCAAGGATGTCTTGGCGGGGGGTCAAAACTACGGCAAACCACGTCTTATGAATACATTCTTGCATACCTGCCAGATTGAAGAAAAAAATTTATCTCAAGAAACCATTTAAAAAGTTGTTCTGTCTCCTGTGCGTGAAAATCTTATAATTGCAGTTCATTGTCAAGAATGTGAGCTACAGCCGTAAGCATTGGCATTTGAACTCTATACTTCGGAGCCAATGCGATGACCACACCTGCTGTGGCAACACCCTCCCCTACTCTACTCATGGAGGACAAAATGTCTTCAAGTTTTTTACCTGACCCCTATTTGACCCCCGCAGATCCATTCCTTGACAGTCTCACAAAAAAAGTAAGCATAATGTCCCCAGATCGAGAAAGATTGAGAAAGGCCTGCCAGGGTTGTAGATTTTGCACCCATATTTTCTGCTAGCCATCTAATTTCTGAGTAGCCCTGACCTACAAGAGCTGCCATGCAATTGTTCCCAAGCTTCATTTTTCTTCTTGGTCATGGTTGACTCTTGAGGGCGTATGGCACCCTTTGGGATTTAACTCTTTTGTCCCCTTCAATAATTTAACTATTAACAATATATTTATTTGGCTACAAAAAAGTGAAAATTTGGCTAGAATATATTAAGGTTTAGCCAGAACTTGTCGACGTGGCCTTCTGTAAGAAAAACTTGGCACTAGCTGGCATCCTAAAAATCCTATGGTCTCTTCCTTTAAACCCACTGGTTATGTCTGGGGTCATTGAAGGAGCTCCACGCATAGGGTGTGTTAGTCTCTTTACGATCAGACAGGGATGTTGGTAGAAGAGTTATCAAGTTTGAACAAGTTTCAAACTATCTCCAACTTTGCAGCATAGAATAAGAGGAGAATAATCCAGACCAGTAACACTAAGCACCAATAAGTTGCTCAGTATGGGTTCCAAGATTGCACTCCAACACAGATAGGCCGGCGGAGTGTATTCTTGGAGCCGGACAATCCATACTGACTCCATCCGTCTTAGGAACACCTAATTTGAACTAGGGGAGCAGAGACGGCATGGTTAATGTTCATTGAAATGTGATCACACCATCACGCAGATGATCGAGTCATGCACATGGGATCTGAATAATTGGAATGTCCCAGGTAAATCAATGCCTATTGTAAGGCGAGGACATTCAGACAATTCAGACCACCCAATCTTTCTCCCTATAGATGACATCTGTATGGAAAAAACATGATCAGGGGTCTAATTTACTTATGTGAAAAGCTCACTCCCTAGAGTTACAGTGGTGGGCCCATTGCTTGGGCCCACTGCCAGGCCCCTCTCTCTGTCTAAAACCTCCTGGATTTCCCTAACGAGTTCACTCATACTGGGTCTCTTCTCTCCCAAGGGTTCCACACAGTTAAACCCAATTTCCACCACTCTCCGCATTGCGTCCTCAGTGAAGTTGCTCTTCAGTGTCACATCCACTAGTGCTCCCAAATTCCCCTCATGCAACAATGACCGGCCCTGCAGGAAACCACCCCGAAATGATGTAATTTTGTCTCCAAATCTGTAATTAGTGGCACGACAAGGTAGAAGAACTAAATCAACCATTGAGTATATATATATAGCATCGGTGTTGATAAATTGTGTATGAAGATTTAGTTAGCGAGAAGGAGGAGTAAAGGTGGCTAAGAATCTGCTAGTTCTTTAACATCTTATGGTATTTGCATAACCTCAAGCCGAAAGGTGAAGTGGGTCTTAGTTACACTTCTGCCAGAGTCTTCTCTCTCTGCCTGCATAGCCTCCTTCCAAGCAGGATCAGCAGCAATCCAACTTCCGCACAGGGTAAAGAAAAACTCTTTAGGAAGGCTAGCCATACAGTTCTGGAGCCAATATCTCAGCCCATTCCACATTTAAAGATTAGGACTCGCTACAACAATTGACTACAAGCTCTCTCCCCTCCCCCCACACACAAACCCTAGTGGGTGCGAACTCCACAAAATGCTCTGGGAGGGTTAGTTTCCCGCGGCAATGGTCGTAAGGCTATGGCAAGCCAATGTTAGCAGGGAACGGTATGAGTACATTCTCTCTCTCCCCCCCCCCCCCCCCCCCCCCCCCCCACACACACACACACACACACACACACAGAGTTCCGCTCAAACTGTTGGTCACAAGACTACGGCAAACAACATCTCATGAGTACATTCTCTCTCACACTCACTCTTTGGAGGGTGGAGGATTACCCATTCCACAAGATTCCACTCAGGTTGAGGTCGATGGAGGCTGATGGCCTCCCTCCCACTTACAAGCTCGAGTATGAATACACCAAAACTATAAACATCACTCTTCTCTGTTAACGTTTGTACAGCATAGTACCTGTTGGACCATTCAAATATCCAATGTTAAAACCACCCATTCACATGCACACACAATCTCCTCATGCATGAAAACAGCATCGACGGTCACTTCCTGCATCACCATTCTACAATCAAAAGCTTACAAGACGTATCAAGGTGGGTGAACCGGGAGAGGACAGACCACTGAATGGGAAAAATGTACTCGTAAGACCACCAAATGGAAAGAGAAACAGGGAGAGATAAAGGATACGAGAGAAAGAAATGGAGGCATACTCTGGATCAAGAAAACCAGTAGTGCCATTAGCTGTGGAAGAGGGGACCATATCAGAGCCATCTCCTAGCAACCGAGCTAAACCAAAGTCTGTAACCTTGGCAATCAGATTTCCATCCAATAGTACATTGCTAGTTTTAAAGTCTCTGTGTACAAGGCCCCCCTCATGCAGACATTCGAGACCTGCTTACATGCAATGTCATCCCCAATTAGCCACTTCCCACCTCATCATATACAACATTCAACAGCATAAAGCAGGTAAATCTAACCCTCTCCTCCAATCTACTCTTTCCACCCCTATCCCCCTCCATCCTCCAAAACTAAGCAAGTCACTAGGGTAAAGAAACTTCATCTCGTTCCATGCTCTCTCTGTGTCGTCCCCATAACCTTAAGAGGCTTTCAGTGGACAGTATAAGTCTCTTTCTTCTTTCTCAGTGAAAGAAGAACATTACGTCTTTTACTGTCCTCTCTACTGTGAGATCTGTGGGAGATTCTATTGCTCTCACAGACGTCTTCCATTATGAGGATCAGAAATGCTTAGTAGCAAATCTGCATGAGGCATCTCATTGTTTTTAAGCTGCTTGTAGGGGGCCCCTCTCTCTTTCTTGTTTCATGCTTTCTCTTCTGTTTCAGCTTTCCACAGACGTTACAAAGTATCATTTCATTTCATTTCTCTCCCTGTATGACAATTAACTAGTTATTGAGTGCAACTCTACAAGCAGGGACACAGAACTCTAGCCAACGTCTGTGCATGTAAGCCAGGCACATCAAGTAGATGATTGAACACATTCCTCGAAGCCACAGGAGGGCACAGTACCTTTAGCTGCCCCAAGGGCAATTGACAATCTCTGCTTGAAGTCAAGTTTCCCCAGAGCATTACCATTAGCATCTGTTGAGCATGGCATGACCAGTCCAGATCTGACACAATGAATACACAATCTTGGAGGCTGTAGCCATAACCTTCACATGCACCATGTGTCTATATAAGAGACCAGGATAATGTAAGAGAACATTCGTCCTCTGGGTCCATGGACAAAGGTACAACATCCAGCACCCACAATCAAAAGACTCCAATCACCCAAAGGCTGCCAAACATTATTGGTCCTCCAAAGCCGAAGGGCTTGGCCAATGAGTAGGTGACTCTTAGGCACCACTAGTACAGGAGAAAAAGGAATGGTCGAGATTTGGCCTAATTAAGTTCCTTTGCAACTTTTTCCGGGTTTACTGAGGAGGTTTTCCAGCAAATGCGATTGAAGACTTTCCGTATTTTAGATTTTGAGGAAACAATAAGAGAGAGTACCATAGAGGTGGTTGCAGGTGCTGCCGTTGGGGAGAAAATCAAACACTAGCATCTGTTGTTCAGATTCTTGGCAAAATCCCAAAAAGTTCACCACATGTCTATGCCGCACTCGTGAAAGCCTCCCCGCCTGCCAATAGCGGAAATCAAAACCATCACTAACAATCCCTGCTCTGTCTGATAGAGACGAGGTCTGTTTGGCAGACCATACTAGTTTCAAAGAAAGCCTAGCAAAATTACAATTGGACAGCTGACTACAAACCTCATCGGCAAACTCTGGGTTTGGGCCACCAGTGCGCTTCTTGATGGCCACAATGGTTCCATCTTCAAGAAGTCCTTTGTAGACTAGCCCAAATCCACCCTCCCCTATCAAATTATTGGAGCTGAATTTCTTGGTTGCCTGTTCCAGTTCATCCACACTAAATTGACGGGCTCGTTGAGATTCTGCAACTGCGGCCAGCCTACCTCCAACCAATGGTGCTTCTGGCCCCTTCACCCAGTCCACTGTTCCCCATACCTTTGTAAGCAAAACCTAGGCTTGATCAAGAGAAAACGATTTGACCACCTGATGGAAGAGAAGGGAGGATGTGAAAGAGAGAGACACAACAATGTACTCATTTGATTTAGTTTGGCCTCTCTCTGTGCCAGAAGAGAAACACAGAGAAAATAAGTACTCATAAGATGTTGTTTTCTGTAGCCTTCAGAAACACATACACACCACACACAGTACTCATAAGACGGTGTTTGCTGTAGTCTTGTGGCCATAGACCTAGTGCTCAGTTTGGGCAGAACAAGAGGGAACAGACACTACCTTTGTTAGCGGCTCACTCTGGTAGTGGGACTTACCTTGATATAAACAATTAGTTTGGGCTTTCCAGATATCCTCAAAGCCCTTCACACAAGCATCAATCTGCTGTGTGTGAGCTGCACAGCAATTAGACCCCAACAGGCCAGGGCTTTATGCTCAGCCTCAAGATTTTCAGAGTTGGTGAACAGCGGTGCAGGAAACAACGTTCCTGATGGACCTAAAGAGGGTCACCCTCTGGTGAGAATACCCTGGACAATGTCTCAGGAAATGGACAGTGTCTTCAGGCAGCCCGCACATTAGGCAATAACAATCAAACTTTCCACTCTGCATCTTTTATTGTTCAAAGGTAGACTCCCCCCCATGAGTTTAACCCCCCCCCCCCCCCCACAACACACACAGAATGTACTCATAAGACGTGATGGACCTAACGGTTACGCTTCCCACTTTCTGTTCCATCCATTCCAGACCAAATGTCCTCTGAGACTCTGAGTCGCGTAGTCACTAAATGCCTGGTTGCCTCGGTCTTGTAAAACAGCACCCAATTATTTGGGGGACGGCAGAACATGTATGAAAAACACAGAAGGTGGCTACAACTGCCACTGAAGCCACTTGCAGATGAATCAACTTTCCAGCCTCAAGACTTTCAAAGTTGGTAAACAGAGAGGTTCAGGCACAATTCCCCTGATGGATTTGGAGCGGGCGCGTCTCTCGTGAGAGTAGCCGGGACAATGAATCAGAAAAGAATATTGTCTTCAGGTTGCCCACACAACGGGCAATTGCAATTCCTCTTTCCTCTCTGCATGTCTTCCAGTATTCCTACCAAAGAGAGAGAGAGAGACCGATGCAGAATTTCTTGACAGGGATAACAAATATAACTTCTCTCTGAGTCAAAGAAAAAGAAACTTCGTAACAAGCAACAGAGAATTGTAATTACCAACAGCTGATGGTTCAGATGAACCAGTGTCTGATCCGTCTGTGGGAAGTCTCTTTGCACGTAGCAAACACAAAGACACCAAGGCTATGGTAACCCCAACCAGTACAACAGCTCCAGCCACCCCCCCAGCTATGGCCCCTGCACGTGAACCATTCTTTCCAGTTCCTGACTTGCCAACAGCAGCCGCAGTACTGATCACTACTGGGGTGAGCACAGATGCACACCTGGAGAGATTCAAGTCCGATGTTGCAGAACAAAGCTGAGAGTTCCCCTTCACACTGCAAAGTTGAAAATATGAACTTCAGTTTGCGGGTCTTAAAACCAATAAGAAGAGCTTGGAAAAGTAAGTATTCAGATGTTGAATGAAAAGTAAAACATTGCTGATATTTTATTCTGTGGGTTGTGTGAGTTATTTGCATTCACAGTAGCTGTATTCAAGAATGTTTGTATACTGCTGAATTTCAACAATGTTTTCCTGTCTATGATGAGTTTTTTGGACTTCGTACATTATGTCAAGGGAGGTCGTATCAGTGAAGGGTACAGTCCCACTCAGTTGATTGTTTTCCAAGTACCTGCGCATCAATCCAAGCCATCAAACAATATTCAAACTACTAACCCACCAAGTCTTGGTGAATTAAGAGCTTACAGGCACTAAGAATCACTGCTGTTGCTGCAGACCAACAAATCAGTTGCCCCTACAACTATCAAAGACAATGGATATCTAGGACACATGCTGCAGAGGGACAGTGGCTATGCTTACTGCCATCTTAAACGGACAGTAGAAAGGATGGATAGAAACAATTGACAGTCAACATACGAAACCCTACAGGAGAAGGTTGAGATACTGACAACTCTTTTAACTTGCGAAGTGTTGAAAGGCTGGAAGGGATGCTCCCATTTAACCGATTATTTGACAGTCGTCTACTTGTACCAAACCCACCCACGGACACATCCCAAAATCTCAGTGGATGGAGGTGGTTCTTCCAGTTTAGGTGAAAGGCAAAAGGCAACAGAAAGGAGGTCACTGAAGTAACTGCAATATGCACACTGCTGGCAGGAAAGGCTGTGTAATCTAAATGAGAGCTTACAACGAAGTCAAATTTTTTAGTGCTCCAACAGTGGTGGGTATTGGGCCTGTCAGTCTGTTGTCGTCAAGCCACCTGCATTTTCCGGGACCATCAATTGTCAAAAAAACCACAAATCCACTTTATTTGACTACAACATTAAGAGATAAAATGACAATTTCGACTGAATTCTGAAAAACTGTTCATATGCTTATTACAATATGGCAGCGACAAACTTTGTTTGTCTTGACAGAGAAACTAGATACTTACAAGGTAATCAGGCCTGCCAAACTTCCAAGTTGTGAAGATATCGACCCCCTCAATGCCAAATTTGAGAGCTTCCTGTTGACACACAAGCTTGCATACCCTGAATCTTCAGAGAATCTAAGGAAAACATTAAAGAGAGCTATCTTCTCTATCATCCCTCCCCTCTTTTCAATTCGTACCTCCTTCATCAAATGGATATCCCACTGGCAAATGCCCCAACTGAAAGACACTTACAAAGAAGTGACATCAATGTTTTGGACACTGCCTGTGCATTGGACGCCTCTCCAATGAGAATAGCAAGGATCTCCTGCCCAGCTCTTCAGTACCTTCGGGTCACCAACTGCTTTCTTGAATGCCAACAACGCCTCAGCTAACAGCATCATCAAACATTACACAATGTAAGGTGCTTTAGTGTCTAGTTGCATCAGATCAGTAAAGACTATCAACCGAGACCAATGGAAGGCAGAAACCTTGACCTTGATCTCGACAAATCCTCAATGACTATGAAGTTGTTCTATGAGGAGAATATATTAGTCACTGTATATGTATGGAAACTACGAGCATCCATTATACCCTCTTTCCACCAATCCACAACTTTGGCTGTATTGAATTATGCTGGGGTTTTCTTATTAAACTGTTGCAGTATATCCACTGTCAATTGCAGAGTGTACTCCGTACTCATTTCAAGGGTAACCAAGTTTGTACATCTATCTGGATAGTGTACATAATTCTCAACTGAAGAGAACACTTTGAGGATGTCCACTCACTGTCTCAGTGGACCAGATACAACTGTTGAGGGGTTTAGATGTTGAACAAAAAGTCATTGGAGTCCCTTCATATATCCATTCAGCCCTTACTTGATTTATAGCCAGGACATATCTATAACCCTATAGACTACAAGAGAGCAAACAATATAACAGAATACTGATCAGTGAGAAAACATGAGATCTGGTTACCCTAATACATAGAGGTTAACTAATGTCCAACAGAAACTAACCTCCCGCCAATTCCTCCATAGCCACATGAAGCATGTTCCATTTTCCAGTCCAAATAACCAAACCAAAGACACTAGCACGCAGGAGGGATGTAATCCTTCCCTTTGAGTGTTGGCTAGTGCGGATAATTATCCCCAACATAAAATATAACTCCATATCAAATCAATTGTCAGTAGGAGAATCAGCTGAAAATATCATGGCAAGAGGCCAAAGCCTTCTGGCCCCTAACTGTACATGTTCAAAGCCCTTGTGTTCAGAAAGAAGTGATTACCCAGTACCTCTACAATTGACATATATCTTTAGTTGGCAGAGTCCAGGGTCTGCCAGTTGGCACTCGCAGAGTTTCGGACTCCTCGGGTCAATCAGGGTGCACCACTCTTGCTGTTTGGGAGCAATCGGATTGACATCTTTAAAACGAAAAGAAATACACTGCAAACATTATGGAATAGGTATCGAGTTTCAGGTTGGTGCTAAGTGGTTTAGATTGGGGGTTAAATCCATGAAATTGGACCGCATCTCACATGGTAAGTGTCACTGTGTGTGCATGTGAGTGAGAGAGTGGAAAGACGTCAGCTTCAGAAGAACTTTAGCTCCTCCACCTCAAATTTTGATCATTATTATGTGATTGTAACATGATACAATGCTTGCTCTGGTCGAATGGAAGAGAGGGGAGCAGCAGAGCTGTGCGGCAACGCACAGCTTCTCCCTCCCAAGCTGCTTGTCTGCACAAAACTCAGTCAAAAACATCTGGGCGGCCTGTCAAACCATCACCCGCTACACAAGAAGTAAAACCGACGCCCCAGAGACCCCAAGAGGATCGAATGCACCTACTATCTCTTTGTTGCCGAGAGAGGCAAGAATCCGCAGATGCACAGGCCAGTAACAGGGGAAGCAACACGATGCGTACTATCCCCACCTGCATGGTCCTCAGCACACCACTGCAATGGACACTCCAGACACACCGGCCCAAGGTGGCCACCCTTCATCCACGCCGCTTGCTCCCACCCAGGGGATCAGCCATCACCGGGAAACCGTGGAATCGAGCGGGGTCCTCTGAGTCAGACAGATAGAGCGGTAACTTGGAGTCACGTCACATCCACGTTCTCTGTCTTTTGAACTTCCACTACACAATCCGACTTTTGCTCCCAACTTATATCCTGTAGGTATACTCTTACTTACCCTTGTGCTTGCAGCCTCGTGTTTTATATCATCCCTTCCTTGCGTTCTACGAGAAGGGAATTCGCAGAACGAGAATGCAGGTGGGTATAGGCTACTAGATGTGCGTGCGTGGAGCGGCAAATCGGTAACATCAACTTTAACTCTCTCCAAAAACCACGACCTTCTCTACTTACATTTCGTAACGGCAATTTGCAGTTTGACTTTTCCATATCATTACCGTATGATGATGGTGGGCAACAAGTTGCTATTCAATGATGCTGAGGCTGCTTTGTGGGAGAATGGGCTTTCCATTCAGCCGGTGTGTCTGGACAGGATGCAGAGTATGATTAAACATGGGGGCGGCTGTGAAGCTTGTGTATTTTTCAAATTTGATATGAAAGAGTAGAATGTGCCTGTCCATAGCGATAGGACTGTCCTTTCGTGGCCAAGCTGCAAAAGATTGTTGAGGTGGGAAGTATTACCTGCTGCTGTGTCACAGTTGGGTCATGACCTTGAGGACACTGGCCCCCTACAACAGTTTTTTCACTCAGATTGTCATATGGGTTATAGGAAATACATTTACTTTCACACTTTGCTTTTGAAAAACGATTCTTTCACTGTATGTGTCACTCTGTTATGTCTATTAGGTTGGGGTTGGGGTTTCATGTGCAACAGTTCCCTTGGGTTTAGACAAGAGCTTAGAGAGAGGTGGGGAGCACTGGTATCTTCCCCCCTGTCCTGATCAGACATGGAGGAAGCTGCAAGGAATCCACAAGATACTTCCAATCTGTGCTTGTAGTTCCAAACAAAATGTTCGAAGGGCCCCTGCAACTGCAATCAACTTTAAATCATCTCTTCTATACTCTCTACATCTCTTTATTGATTAGATTTGCTTTGCAAGGCACTCGCAAAGTCTCTGCAGATAGAACCTCCTTGAAATTGTCTGCACCTCCTTGAGAACCTTCACAGACAGAGAAATGGGGAGGTATCCCACCTGTCAGAAAGGATGGTGAGCTGCAGTTGGTGACACAAAGCTGTTTCTTTCAAATATCATTCTGCTTCACAAGGTAACAAATTGTGAGCTTTCTGCCCTATGTTAGATGATGCACTTTTGCTAGTACATGTTACTTTTTCACCAATAGTACAACAAACTCCGTCTTGTAAGTGGTGGAACCGGTTGGCATCCCATACAACAACCACTCACACAACAATCTTCGAGATGAATTTCATTGCGGTGTGGCAGTCACCACACACCCAAAGGTTTTCTATGACATCAATAGGTGTGCTGATGAGCCCATAAGCAACGGCCAGCTTCTCACTGTGGTAGCAAAGAGAGAGTTCCTTTTGTTCCTCCACATCATGCAGTATAAAGCGTGTGTGAGGAACATACATGGCCTCCTTCACTGCCCAGTCTTTAGCTCAGCATGGATTTCCTCTGTTTGTGGGTGTATTCTGTCTACTACAAAAAATGCATGCACCCAGCTAATGAACTCAATACGGCTGCACCCTGCCTCCTTTCTAACACCTCTGTCCTCCATCATTTTTCTCACCTTTGCTTGCTGCAGCATTTATGTTCAACAATAGCACATAAGCTGCAGGGTGCTGCGGATCCCCCTTGAGTACGAATTTGGCCACATGTTGTGCTACCTCCACATCAGCATGATTCTGCAAGCACCAAAGCAAGGCCGTCCACACTCCAGCATCTGGTTTGATGAGCATGTTGGTAACAAAGTCCTCTGCTTTGTGGAATTAACCTGCACGGCCAAGAAGATCCACCATTGCAGCCAAAATGCTTCACTATAGTTATGAGGCCATAATCTTGACTCAGACTCTAAGTGGCGGCAGCCTTTATCCAGTAGGCCCACATGGCTGCATGCAGAGAGAACCAAAATCAAGGTGATGCCATCCGGCTTCAAGCCTTCCTCTTGCATTAATTCAAATAGTTGGAGGATCTCCCTACCACACCCATGCTGAGCATATCCTGTGATCATCACCTTCCATGAAACCACATCTCGTTGAACACTCGTCAAACACTTGCCAGGCATCCTTTATGGACCCGCATTTGGCATATAGGATTCCAGCTGTCATAATGTCAACATGAACCTGCTTGCCCCTTCCTAGGGCCCCTAGATTGGCACAGGCATTGAAAACACAAATAACGTAACCCTGTGGGACCTTATCCCTTCCAATCTCATTTGCTCATAGATTTTGAGAGCCCTTCATTATGGCTGCACTGAGAACATACTGCGATCATAGCACTCCATGAGACCGTATCTCAATAAGCATTTTTGTCAAAGACTTGCTGTGCGTCCTTTACACTCCTGCATTTGCAATACATGTGAACAAGGCTGGTACTTGAAAAACTGTCTGACGCAATTTCAGTTTAATGATTTCGGTATGGACCCTCTTACCCTTTTCCAGGGCTCCTAGGGTGGCACAAGCATTGAGAGCGGTAGTGTATGTGACCTTCCCAGGCCTCGCGCCTTCTTGCTGCATTTGCTCGTACATTCTGAAAGCCTCCTCGGCCTGCCCATGCGGATACATCCTGCCCTTATCAAGGTGCAGATCTCATCAAGGCATTGCCTCAACTCTCATGATTTTTTTTGTTGTTTAGATGACTGTTCAGACCAACTGTGGCAGCTCACCCAGGTAGGATGGAATCAGGCCTGACAACTGATTGGATGTCAGGTCAATCTGTGTTAAGTTCCTGCAGTTCTAAAAAGTGTCAGACAAGTTCCCTGTGAGTTTGTTTTTGAATTATATCTACAAAACTAGACTTTCCTGTCTATACTAAGGAGGCTCACTACACCGCACACCGGAGTTTCAAGCTGCGGGCTTTCAGCCAGAGGAAGCCAGCTCCACGATGCTTGCACCAAGTCATACACCAATGTTCGTGAGACCTGGCATTTGAACAGGATGAGACCGTCATGAGCTACGGCAGTCCACAAATCCTCATTCCATCGCTTGTCAGTCCACAAACCCTCTTTCCATCGCATCTTACCGTCGTCATCATCATTATCGGCTACATCTCTCTCCAAATCTTTCCATCGCATGTCATGCTTAAATTGCTTCAACAACAGGTCAGGCATTCTCCCTAATGCCTTCCACTCTCGAGTGGAGAACCTGAATTCCCACAAACCTATGGCTTTAGTGATGCGATAATCTTCTGATAAGTCTGAAGGAGCCATAGCGCCAACCAGTAACAGTCTCCAGCATTTTGAGAGCGGGTTGCACACTGTGTAAAGTGTGCAATATTTAAACGACGTTGCGAAGACGAACAGGCCTCCTGCTGCAGCAGTGTGAGTGTGGCTCATAGTGAGGAAGTGGGGCCGGGTGACAGCACTCCCAATAAAAGTAGCAGCAATGCGCCTATTAAGGAAGTTGAAGTCGATATTGTTAGTCCAGGCACCGGCGAATGGATCGTAGACTCGCAATTCCGCCCTTCCGTAGACAAACATGAAGCATGGCACATGCTTCCCAAGAGGGACTTCATTACGCAGCCCTAGAAAGTGTGGATCTTGAGAAATAAGTGAATCCCATCACTTGCACACCCCACGAAGTCGTCTATGCGGCAAGATTGTCAATACCCCGTTCTCCAGTAGGTCGGAAGGCAGCTTGCTCCACACCTCCCCGTCCATCTCTGATTTCTCTTTCTCCATGTTTGTGTTTCTTTCCATGCATGCTTTCTTGCGCTTGCGCCCGTGTCTTTGCGAGAATACGCCTCCTATGACTGCTCTCTCGCTCTCGCACCCCGCCATTCTCTCTCCCTCTCGCACCGCCTCTCCTGCCATGCTCTCCCTCCTTTGTGCGCCTCCCTCAAGCAAGCGGCCCCAACCTTCCCTTCCCTCCTCTAAACTTTACCGTCCATTGCGCCCTCGATGGCCTGTGTGTAGAGCAGTAGGCTCTGTAAATTCACGGGACGTTATAGAAACTTTACCTTTACCTCCTCTAAACTTTTACTTTTACTTTTACCTACCTTTTAACTTTTAACCTGGAATAGCAAATCTGAAAAGGGGCAGCGGGCTTGAAAAAACAAATGCCGAACCTGGCTGCCGACTAGGCACGGTGTCCCGGTACGGTGAATTTGAAAACCAGCGTCAACTCTGATGTTAAGCAGCCCTGCATGCTGAGAGATGTCTTCACAGATGCTTTTGGTGAATTGAGCAGTCCTGAAAGGCATTGAGGGGGCGTTGTTAGCTGAGGCGTTGTTGGCATTCAAGAAAGCAGTTGGTGACCCGAAGATACTGAACAGCTGGGCAGGAGATCCTTGCTATTCTCATTGGAGAGGCATCCAATGCACAGGCAGTGTCCGAAACATTGATGTCACTTCTTTGTCTTTCAGTTGGGGCATTTGCCAGTGGGATATCCATTTGATGAAGGAGGTACGAATTGAAAAGAGGGGAGGGATGATAGAGAAGATAGCTCTCTTTAACATTTTCCTTAGATTCTCTGAAGATTCAGGGTATGCAAGTTTTTGTGTCAACAGGAAGCTCTTTAATTTGGCATTGAGGGGGTCGATATCTTCACAACTTGGAAGTTTGACAGGCCTGATTACCTTGTAAGTATCTAGTTTCTCTCTCAAGACAAACAAAGATTGTCACTGCCATATTGTAATAAGCATATGAACAGTTTTTCAGAATTCAGTCGAATTGTCATTTTATCTCTTAATGTTGTAGTCAAATGAAGTGGATTTGTGGTTTTTTGGACAATTGATGGTCCCGGAAAATGCAGGTGGCTTGATGGCAACAGACTGACAAGCCCAATACCCACCACTGTTGGAGCACTAAATTTTTTGACTTCGTTGTAAGCTCTCATTTAGATTACACAGCCTTTCCTGCCAGCAGTGTGCATATTGCAGTCCCTTCCATTCCAGCCTTCAACACTTCCCAAGCTAAAAGAGTTGTTAGTATCTCAGAGAGGAATTGCAATTGCCCATTGTGTGGGCAACCTTGTTGAAAATCAGCAGTATACAAACATACTTGCATACAGCTACTGTGAATGCAAATAACTCACACAACCGAGAAAAGCAATGTTTTATGTTTCATTCAACATCTGAATATTTTCTTTTCCAAGCTCTTCTTATCGGTTTTAAGACCCGCAAACTGAAGTTCACATTTTCAACTGTGCAGTGTGAAGGGGAACAGTCAGCTTTGTTCTGCAACATCAGACTTGAGTCTCTCCATGTGTGCATCTGTGCTCACCCCAGTAGTGATCAGTCTTGCGGCTGCTGTTGGCAAGTCAGCAACTGGAAGGAATGGTTCACGTGCAGGGGCCATAGCTGCGGGGGTGGCTGGAGCTGTTGTATTGGTTGGGGTTACCATAGCCTTGGTGTCTTTGTGTTTGCTACGTGCGAAGCGCCTTTTCACTGAGAAGCCTGTTGAAGAAGACGATCTTTTCTACGAAGAGCGAGCGGCAAAGGTCCTCGTGTACCAGAAGGTCAATTCCGCAAAGGTGATCAAGTCTATGCAGGTACCTAGAGGCAAGCTTATGATCCCTCTCTGCCACCTAATATCAATGCCAATCGTTCAACCTGCCCTGACCGGGGATGTGTCCAAGTTGGAGCAAGATTTTAGTCACGGATACATAGAGGGGTCTCCGGTGTTTTACGTGTCCTTGTGCGATGCCAGTGGAAAGGAGGTCTTGGTGGATGAGTCAATTGTGAAAAGTTGGGATCCAATATGGCGAGAAGTAAACGAGGAGTTCGAAGCCCAGATTTCGAGGAGACTGTCCACACAAGTGTTCTCCGAGAAAATGTTTCATATCTGGGATAGCAATCACCGCTTCATGGTCTGGATGAACGTCATAAACAAATATCACAGCACAGACGAGGACTGGCACTACCTTGTGGCGTCCGTGGTGCTGGATCCGAAATGAAACGTCACAACACTTTTGACGGCTATGCATGACATCAACAAATAAGTATAATGCTCACCCTTCATGCCATCAGAACTCTCCGATTTGTTCTGTCTGTTTTGTATTTCCTGGTGAATGAGGAAGTCATAGTGTTTGTGTGGGACTGCAGGGGAACCAAAAGTGCACACGTGACGACGAATTTGGTCCACGCTCTATTCAGGATACAGAAGGTGGGCCAAATGCCACTGGTCACCTTCAAAAACTTTATCAGTGCCGAGGCTTACAAGAAGTGCGAGACCTCCAAATCCGCCGACACATGGTACAAGTTGACCAAGGAGGCTTTCTGTGACTACATGTACGCTGTAAGTATTCATTCCCTAGCTCTGTCTACTTGTTCATTCAAAAACCCAGTTGACTAATACGTTGTATGATGGAATGTTCAACAAGAGATTGCGGAGGCTGGAGAGAAAGGGAAAGCAGAGTACTATGCCAAAAAAGACCCAGGGGAGCGATCCTCAAAAGGAGTGGAAGAATCTATGAACAAGGAGATGGAGGTGGCGAAGAGGCACTACATGAACGCATTCGTAAAACAACTCAAAATAGCCAACCCTGCTTTTGGCCCAGAGTTCTTGAATCAGGTCAGGATCCACTGGAACGTGAACACCAAGCCCGAAATGATGCAGGAGAAGCTTCATCGCCTGTCCACTGCCGTAGTGGAGCCAGAGGTGAAAGTGAAATGGCTTGAGATTTGGAACATCGACCCGACAGTGAAAGATAACCACTGCTTTCCGAAGAGTGAGAAGAACAAGGAAACAGGAGTCATAAAGCAATTCAGTGACCATGTTCTCGATATGTGGCTGCACAAAGCCACGTACTAGGCACAGGTTTTTTCCTCTCGCCTTTCCAATTCCACTGCAAAACTGCATTGCACCGAGAAAAGTCACTTACAGTTCTTAAAAATCTGTTCTCTGAATTGTAAATCTGTTCTTGCGCAGATAGAGGCTCGGGCACAGCTGGTGCTGGAGAAGCAGCTGAATGATTACAAGATAACTATGACTCCACCGACAGATACTCTAGAAGACTATGTCCGCCAATGGAAAACAGCTTGCTTCGGCACTTGCTTCTTCAGGGAGTTTGCCAAAGAGGGAGGCATCTCGCGCACTAATGACTTCGAGCAGCCATGGATCAGAACAGGCCATGAAAAAAGTTCGATACAGGTTCGTCTTGACACTCTTTTTCCAACCTTCGTGCATGTTTCACGAAGTTTCGATGTCGTTGCAGCCCTGCTCTGTTGAATACACAGTCCCAAAACTGTGTGTGCTGACGCACTCAGTAAAGGGGTGGGCACTTCTGTGTTTCCCAAGCTTTCATTCTACATACGAACATCCGATCCTCTATTGAATCACACCTGCCCTGACTTGTGACTAGGGCCTGGGTGGACAGACCAAAAATTGAGTGCGTCGGCGCACACAGTCAAGGGGTCCTTTAACCGTTTTCTCACAATTTCCCCACTTACTAACATTCCCTCTGTTTTGATTGTGTAGGTACATCAAGAACGTTCTCATTCCAGGCAAGAACCTGAGTCGACACCCGCACTTTATTGACCTATGGTGTGACCCATCCAACGCTCAAACAATGTACACTGCAGGGATTTTGAAGGATTACGGGACCTCACATCTTCGAGACTATTGCTGGTATATGGATATCCCACGGTCTAGATGCCCTTGGTCTGAGCTTGTGACCCGAAATCAAAACCACAATGCAGAGGCCTTGGCCCCTCTGACGGAGAAGGAGTTGCACGAGAGAAACTTGAGGATATTGGCTGAGAAAGAGCCTCTTGCACAGAATACGCCAGTCAAGCCTAGAAGGACAAGGGGAAAGGGAAGGTAAAGGGGCAGAAAAACACTCCGAATGAGAATGAGAAGGAGTCTGTGGTGCAACCGGGGCCAGTGCAAACCCCACCCCCGGCCAAAAAGCCTGACCGAAAAAAGAAGGGTCTAAAAGAGCCCTACGATGCAATGGAGCACCCATCCAGAATCATTTTTCCGGGCATGTGCGAGCTGGTAAACGACGGGTTCCTGGCCATGATGGGGACAAGGAAGTCAAGTTACAGTGGTGATCCTTCCAAAACGTGGGACAAGCTATGTGCTTTTCTCCAATCGGTAAGTAATTATCATGCATGTGTTTGAGTTTTGTTTTCTTTGTTTTATTTTTACTCGGATCAGACATGTCGCTTATAAAATTACATCCTCCCCTTCTTCCACGCTATATTGCTTGCAGTCATGGAGGGGGGAGGAATCTTGGGTGAATGGTGCACAGAAATTGTTTGCTTCGGAGATGGTTATTGTGGACATTCCGGACGGGCATCCAATCTCGGATATTCTGCCCAGTGACACCTGCCCAACATGGAACAAATTTGACGAGAGGTATTGGAGTTGGGTGTTTTTCTTTTGCAAGTTTTTCCTTTACGATGCAGGGGTTCTTGTTATCATACAATCTGTCACGATGAGATGTCGTCGGGAGCTGGTAAGCTACTTGAAAGCCTCGGGGATGCGGATTATCAAGACCTGGAACTGTGTCAACAACCTATATCTGACGAAGGGGGATTGCCCAAGGCAGAAGGTACGTTTCAAATACTTTATTTTTATGTCTTCTCTGTTGAAGTTCCACTGTACTGACTGTTATGAAGTCATGATGTTCGCACTGCCTGAATTGAGTGCTTCAGCGCACTCAGTTATGGCGGTGCATGAGCAATGACTCTGAACCCGTTCCATCCGGAATGGGTCTGCACTCCCACCCAGATGTGCTATGAAACATTCCTCACTAATTATTGCCATCTTCATCGCAGACCCGTCTATTTGAGGCCGTCTGTCTCGTGAGGGTACATCCACTGTCGACTCCCACCATAATGGTGGAGTTCGAGCTTCATGGGGGAGGATGTTTCATAAATGAGAGGTTCGATCCTGTCGTCAACGACATGCACTACAACTATGTGGACTCCAACGTATGTTTGAGAAAGCCAAATGGAACGCCTTGGAGAGGGGCCCGTGAAAAAAACCCGGCTTTTATCCAAACGATCATTGAGAGTTGTTCTCGGCTAGGGGCCCGCATCATAGATCTCACTCTCGGCACAGGTTTCTCTTCTTGCCTTTGTCATCGATTTCTTTTCTTCTGCACCTTCTTTACTCAATATTCTAAAACTCTAATTTCATCATTCTGTCTCTTGCAGGCGTTTCTTACCATGCTTGCAAGGCAAGTGGCAGGCACTTGTTTGGTATGGAAGGCGATGTAGATATTTTCACTGGCCTACTCGCCAAGTTTCAAGGGGGCTCGTCTACCTCCAATGTGAAGGATGTCACTGCGCAAATTGATATCCTCGACGGAGACGACAAGGACCTGGACAATGACTTTTCATTTGAGTAAGTTCATTTTCTGTCTATTTGATCCCTGTGTATATGCTCTGTCGCGTCCCCTTCTGTTGTCTGATTATTACCCAAATGGTGCATTTCTGATTACAGGAATGTGAACGCACTCCCGTGGCCCCTGTCTTCCATATACCCGAGGGACTTGTGCTAGAGCCCACCTCCTAATTATGTCCTTCCCGACTACGCGGAAGGCATTGCTTGTGTGCAAGCAGCTGTGCTTTCTCCCCCACCCTTGCGTTGGAATTCTAGGAAGACGCTCAGGCACCTCCGCGCAAAGGTCTTCATAGATGATAGTGCAGCAGTTTCAGGTGGTAGCAGTAGCAGTGTTGACACCACCTACGGATGTACTTGAGGGCATTCATTTATGGAACATGCGCGGACACACTCTCCGTTTTCTGTTGCACCACCATTTCTCTTCCCACCATCCGTTGTAATGAGCACGGACTACAATGAAATTCACATCCCTGAATTGAAACATTCTCTCCATTGCGTCCTGCGAATTTGAAAGTGATTTCCTTCTAAACATTGCTATCCAATAAAATCGTGTGCATTCAATAAAAGTTTTTCCAGTAGACAGTCATTCGACATATGCCATCACACTAATATTTGGTTGGATGGATGGAGGATGAATGTTTTTGGATGGATGAAGCCCGACTGGATGTACACTGTGGATGAATGTTGCATGCATGGATGGTCCCATGGATGATGTCAGGGATCACGAGGTTCACTGTCGGGGTTGAGGTGGGTCCCTAAGGCTGACAAGGGTTGGGGTTTCTGTTTGGGGTTACAGGGTTAATATGGATGAAGACCTATTTCTGCGGTAATGGATCCTCTTCCACGGAAATAGACGCCGCATCTTTCCCAAAACCATGCTACGTGTCATGGGCTCAGAGGCTCCTGGGAAACTGGTTCATCTGAACCATCAGCTGTTGGTAATTCCAATTCTCTGTTGCATGTTACGAAGTTTCTTTCTTTCTTTGACTCAGATAGAAGTGATATTTTTGTCATCCCTGTCAATAAATTCTGCATCGGTCTCTCTCCCTATCTTTGGTAGGAATACTGAAAGACATGCAGAGAGGAAAGAGAAATTGCAATTGCCCGTTGTATGGGCAACCTTGTTGAAAATCAGCAGTATACAAACATACTTGAATACAGCTACTGTGAATGCAAATAGCTCACACAACCCAGAAAAGCAATATTTTATGTTTCATTCAACATCTGAATACTTTCTTTTCCAAGCTCTTCTTCTCGCTTTTAAGACCCGCAAACTGATGTTCACATTTTCAACTGTGCAGTGTGAAGGGGAACTCTCAGCTTTGTTCTGCAACATCAGACTTGAATCTCTCCAAGTGTGCATCTGTGCTCACCCCACTAGTGATCAGTCCTGCGGCTGTTGTTGGCAAGTCAGCAACTGGAAGGAATGGTTAACGTGCAGGGGCCATAGCTGCGGGGGTGGCTGGAGCTGTTGTATTGGTTGGGGTTACCATAGCCTTGGTGTCTTTGGTGTTTGCTACGTGCGAAGCACCTTCCCACAGACGGATCAGACACTGGTTCATCTGAACCATCAACTCTTGGTAATTCAATTCTCTGTTGCATGTTACGAAGTTTCTTTCTTTCTTTGCTTAAGATAGAAGTGATATTTTTGTTATCCCTGTCAATAAATTCTGCATCGGTCTCTCTCCCTCTCTTTGGTAGGAATACTGAAAGACATGCAGAGAGGAAAGAGGAATTGCAATTGCCCGTTGTGTGGGCAACCTTGTTGAAATTAAGTAGTATACAAACATTCTTGAATACAGCTACTGTGACTACAAAATTTAACTCACACATCCCAGAAAAGCAACGTTTTATGTTTCATTCAACATCTGAATACTTTCTTTTCCAAGCTCTTCTTATCGGTTTTAAGACCCGCAAACTGATGTTCACATTTTCAACTGTGCAGTGTGAAGGGGAACTTTCAGCTTTGTTCTCCAACATCAGACTTGAATCTCTCCAAGTGTGCATCTGTGCTCACCCCAGTAGTGATTAGTCTTGCGGCTGCTGTTGGCAAGTCAGGAATTGGAAAGAATGGTTAACATGCAGGGGCCATAGCTGCGGGGGTGGCTGGCGTTGTTGTATTGGTTGGGGTTGCCATAGCCTTGGTGTCTTTGTGTTTGCTACGTGCTAAGCGCCTTCCCATAGATGGATCAGACAATGGTTCATCTGAACCATCAGCTGTTGGTAATTCCAATTCTCTGTTGCACGTTACGAAGTTTCTTTCTTTCTTTAACTCAGATAGAAGTGATATTTTTGTTATCCCTGTCAGTAAATTCTGCATCGGTCTCTCTCTGTCTCTTTGGTAGGAATACTGAAAGACATGCAGAGAGGAAAGAGGAATTGCAATTGCTCGTTGTGTGGGCAACCTTGTTGAAATTAAGCAGTATACAAACATACTTGCATACAGCTACTGTGAATGCAAATAACTCACACAACCCAGAAAAGCAATATTTTATGTTTCATTCAACATCTGAATGCTTTCTTTTCCAAGCTCTTCTTATCGGTTTTGAATTAGACACTCGTTCATCTGACACGTGCAGGGGCCATAGCTGGGGGGTCGGCTGGAGCTGTTGTATTGATTGGGGTTACCATAGCCTTGGTGTCTTTGTGTTTGCTACGTGCGAAGCGCCTTCCCACAGACGGATCAGACACTCGTTCATCTGAACCATCAGCTGTTGGAAATTCCAATTCTCTGTTGCATGTTACGAAGTTTCTTTCTTTCTTTGACTCAGATAAAAGTGATATTTTTGTTATCCCTGTCAATAAATTTTGCATCGGTCTCTCTCCCTCTCTTTTGTAGGAATACTGAAAGACATGCAGAGAGGAAAGAGGAGTTGCAATTGCCCGATGTGTGGGCATCCTTGTTAAAATTAAGCAATATACAAACATTCTTATATACAGCTACTAAGACTACAAAATTTAACTCACACAGCCCATAAAAGCAACGTTTTATGTTTAATTCAACATCTGAATACTTTCTTTTCCAAGCTCTTCTTATCGCTTTTAAGACCCGCAAACTGATGTTAACATTTTCAACTGTGTAGTGTGAAGGGGAACTCTCTACTTTGCTCTCCAAGATCAGACTTGAATCTCTCCAAGTGTGCATCTGTGCTCACCCCACTAGTGATCAGTCTTGCGGCTGCTGTTGGCAAGTCATCAACTGGAAAGAATGGTTCACGTGCAGGGGCCATAGCTGCGGGGGTGGTTGGAGCTGTTGTATTGGTTGGGGTTACCATAGCCTTGGTGTCTTCGTGTTTGCTACGTGCGAAACACCTTCCCACAGGCGGATCAGACATTGGTTAATCTGAACCATCAGCTGTTGGAAATTCCAATTCTTTGTTGCATGTTACGAAGTTTCTTTCTTTCTTTGACTCAGATAGAAGTGATATTTTAGTTATCCCTATCAATAAATTCTGCATCGGTCTCTCTCCCTCTCTTTGGTATGAATACTGAAAGACATGTAGAGAGGAAAGACGAATTGCAATTGCCCGTTGTGTGGGCAACCTTGTTGAAATTAAGTAGTATACAAACATTCTTGAATACAGCTACTGGGAATGCAAATAACTCACACAACGCAGAAAAAACAATGTTTTATGTTTCATTCAACATCAGAATACTTTCTTTTCCAAGCATTTCTTATCGGTTTTAAATCAGACACTGTCTCATGTAAACCATCGGCTGTTGGTAGTTCCAATTCTCTGTTGAATGTTACGAAGTTTCTTTCTTTCTTTGACTCAGATAGAAGTTATATTTGTTATCCCTGTCAATAAATTCTTCATCGGTCTCCCTCCCTCTCTTTGGTAGGAATACTGAAAGACATGCAGAGAGGAAAGAGGAATTGCAATTGCCCGATGTGTGGGCAACCTTGTTGAAATTAAGCAATATACAAACATTCTTGAATACAGCTACTGTGACTAAAAAATTTAACTCACAAAGCCCAGAAAAGCAATGTTTTATGTTTCATTCAACATCTGAATACTTTCTTTTCCAAGCTCTTCTTATCGGTTTTAAATCAGACACTGGTTCATCTGAACCATCAGCTGTTGGTAATTCCAATTCTCTCTTGAATGTTACAAAGTTTCTTTCTTTCTTTGACTCAGATAGAAGTTATATTTGTTATCCCTGTCAATAAATTCTGCATCGGTCTCTCTCCCTATCTTTGGTAGGAATACTGAAAGACATGCAGAGAGGAAAGAGGAATTGCATTTGCCCGTTGTGTGGGCAACCCTGTTGAAATTCAGGAGTACACAAACATTCTTGAATACAGCTACTGGGAATGCAAATAATTCACACATACCAGAAAAAACAATGTTTTATGTTTCATGCAACATCTGAATACTTTCTTTTCCAAGATCTTCTTATCGGTTTTAAGACCCGCAAACTGATGTTCACATTTTCAACTGTGCAGTGTGAAGGGGAACTCTCAGCATTGTCCTGCAACATCAGACTTGAATCTCTCCAAGTGTGCGTCTGTGCTCACCCCAGTAGTGATCAGTCCTGCGGCTGTTGTTGGCAAGTCAGGAACTGGAAAGAATGGTTAACGTGCAGGGGCCATAGCTGCGGGGGTGGCTGGAGCTGTTGTATTGGTTGGGGTTACCATAGCCTTGGTGTCTTTGTGTTTGCTATGTGCGAAGCGGACTCTTCCCACAGACGGATCAGACATTGGTTCATCTGAACCATCAGCTGTTGGTAATTCCAATTCTCTATTGCATGTTACGAAGTTTCTTTCTTTCTTTGACTCAGATAGAAGTGATATTTTTGTTATCCCTGTCAATAAATTCTACATCGGTCTCTCTCCCTCTCTTTGGTAGGAATACTGAAAGACATGCAGAGAGGAAAGAGGAATTGCAATTGCCCGTTGTATGGGCAACCTTGATGAAAATCAGTAGTATACAAATATACTTGAATACAGCTGTTGTGAATGCAAATAACTCACACAACCCAAAAAAGCAATGTTTTATGTTTCATTCAACATCTGAATACTTTCTTTTCCAAGCCCTTCTTATCGGTTTTAAATCAGACACTGGTTCATCTGAACCATCAGCTGTTGATAATTCCAATTCTCTCTTGAATGTTACGAAGTTTCTTTCTTTCTTTGACTCAGATAGAAGTTATATTTGTTATCCCTGTCAATAAATTCTGCATCGGTCTCTCTCCCTCTCTTTGATAGAAATACTGAAAGACATGCAGAGAGGAAAGAGGAATTGCAATTGCCCGTTGTGTGGGCAACCCTGTTGAAATTCAGCAGTATACAAACATTCTTGAATACAGCTACTGGGAATGCAAATAATTCACACATACCAGAAAAAACAATGTTTTATGTTTCATGCAACATCTGAATACTTTCTTTTCCAAGCTTTTGTTTTAAGACCCGCAAACTGATGTTCACATTTTCAACTGTGCAGTGTGAAAGGGAACTCTTAGCTTTGTTTGGCAACATTAGACTTGAATCTCTCCAGGTGTGCATCTGTGCTCATCCCAGTAGTGATCAGTCCTGCAGCTGCTGTTGGCAAGTCAGCAACTGGAAAGAATGGTTAACGTGCAGGGCTATAGCTGCGGGTGTCACGGACATAGCCCAGAAGATCTTAACAGTAGTAAATACCAGAAGTTATCAAGTTACCATGTTACCGGAAGTCACCATGACTTACCGTGATTTATTATGACCTACCATGATTTACCATTATTTACAAGTTACCGGGAGTTTACCAAATTACCAAGAGTAACTTGAGAAACTACTCAGAAAGCTTCCTTCGGAGGAAACTTCTGCATCAAGATACCTCCTTTGTTTAAGAAAGCTTCTCCATCAAGAAACCTTTGTTTAATCTTGGAAACTTCTCCAGCAAGAAACCTCCATAGGGGAAGCTTCTTGGGGAAGCTTCTTAGTAGTCAGTATATATAAGAGGCGAGACTGGACACTCTTCAGTCTCGCCAACACCAGTTCAAGCTACTCTTGTTTTCAGTTCCCAGTACTCTAGCCCAGTTTCCAGTATCTGGTACTCCAGTCCAGTTTCCAGCATTCCAGTATTCAAGTCGTGTTCCAATAACTTGTACTCTTGTTCATTGTTATAAAGATCGTCTTGATTCCTATTTACTCATCGTGCATTCGGCCACGCCGACCTTGACTTCTTGTCTAACATTGTATCTCTAGTTTTATCTCTTGTTTGTGTTCAGTCATGTTCTCATCCTTGACAGTTTGGCGAGACTAAAATTTGTTCTTTTTAGTTAAGATGGAAGACACATTTGCAAAAATGGTCACCACATTGCAGAGTCTTCAGCTCTAGATGCAAGAACTTCGAACATCTACCGTCCAATTGCAAGCTGATCAGTCTCAAGATCTTGACAACGCTCTCCACAATTTGCAACAATAAATTTCAGAGTTAAAGGAGTCGAACAATGGATCTTCAATCATACGAGTCCCTACTGCAATAGCTCCTACTGCAACGGTTCCTCTTCAACATATTACGAGAGAACCAAAGATCAGTATGCCCGAGAAATTTGATGGGACGAGATCAAGATTTCGCGGTTTTGTTCAACAAGCACGACTGTTCCTACGACTATATCCACAACGCTACCCCGATGAAGGTATTCAAGTGGGATTCGTGGGCACCCTTCTATTAGGCACTGCCTTATCTTGGTTTGCACCGCTATTAGAAAAAAATTCGTATTTACTATATAATTTTGAAGCATTCATGTCCGAGTTTACTACACGTTTGGAGAAAATGATAGAGAGAGAGTTGCAGAAACAAAGATGCGAAATCTTCGACAAGGAGCACGTCCTGCTTCCGTTTATGCTGCCGAATTTCGACAACTTGCGTGCGACCTCGACTGGAATGAGAAGAGCCTCATTAGTCAGTTTCGATATGGACTAAAAGATGATGTAAAAGATTTGTTGCTGACAATGCCAAACATGAGCACATTGAGTGAATTCATCACCCAAGTCATTGCATGCGATAATCGTTTGTTCGAAAGACGTCAAGAGAAGCGATCTGGATGGTCGATGACGCATCATGTCACTGCTACTATGACACCAAATACAACGATCCATCAGACATCCAGTAGTGATCCTATGCAGATTGATGTTGTCCGATTCAAACCATTGACGCCACAAGAAAAACAAAGACGGCGCTCGAATGGATTATGCCTCTATTGCGGAGAATAAGATCACATAACATTAAACTGCCCCAACAAGAGAAGATTCAAAGCTCGGGGCACAACAATGTTCGATACGAGGAGGTCGGAAAACGACGATGTCCAGTCACAGTAGGGACCATGCGGCTGGACACCACAAATTCCTTACCGAAAAAAAGTCTCTTTCTACCTCCAGACCCTGCACCTTGCTTCACAGTTCCGGTAAAAATCAGAGTGCAAAATCGAGATATCGTTGTAGAAACACTTTTGGACTCGGGAGCTTCAGCTTGTTTTATGGACAAAAACTTTGCGAAGCAACACAATTTAACGCTCGTAAAGAAGAAACTCTCGGCCCCCATTGAAGTCATCGATGGACGACCGTTAGTATCAGGAAATATGGACCATGAAACTCGACCACTTGAAGTGAAGCTTAAAGATCAAGCATCACATATTGTTTTCAATGTCATCCAGTCTCCAACGAATCATGTGATCCTTGGACTTCCCTGGTTCGTACTTCACAATCCCGATATCGACTGGCGATCGCGAAAATTTTCTACAAGACAAAAATGTAGAAATATCAAAGGTATTCAACCCCTATTCCTTGGAGCTAGAGCTTTCATGAGAGCTACAAAAAAAGAGACGACATTTGCACTTTATGCGACTCCGATCAAGACCACAACAGACAAATGTACTTCAACATTACCCGCTCAATATCAAGATTTCAAAGATGTCTTCGAGAAGAAAAATGCAGACATGTTGCCAGAACATCGACCTCATGACTGTGTAATTGAGCTACAAGAAAGAGCCCAACCACCATTCGGCCCAATCTATAACTTATCCCAGACGGAGTTAGCATTACGTGAATACATTGATGAAAATTTGTCGAAGCAGTTCATCCGACATTCCAAATTACCCGCGGGGGCGCCTATCTTGTTTGTGAAAAAGAAGGACGGATCATTACGCATGTGTGTCGACTATCGCGGTCTCGATGATTGGCTGTAAAGAGGTTGATCTTAGTATCCAATATGTGAAATAATCCCCTCCAGAAATTTGATATGAACTGTGGTCCTCGATTAGATACGATGTCCTTTGGGAGTCCATGAATGCGGTAGATATTATTGAGGAAGAGTCTTGCAGTTTTCTCGCCGATAACCGTCTTATTACATGGAATGAAATGTGTCATCTTCGTAAAACGATCTACAATAACAAAGATTGAATCGGTGGTCTTGGAAATTGGAAAGTCCGTAATAAAGTCCATAGACACGGACGACCATGGACCCTCGGGAATAGATAATGGTTGAAGAAAGCCGTAAAGTCGATGTCGTGGTCCCTTCGCTCTAGCACACGTGTCACAATTTTTATGAATTCTTTCACGAGTTTCCACATCTGTGGCCACCAATAGTCCCTGGATATCAACTCTAATGTTTTGTTGAAGCCGAAATGTCCTGCAGCCGGAAGATCATGACATGTTTGAAGAATTCGAAGTCGTGTAGGTCCTGGAGATACATAGAGAAGTCCCTTGAAGTAAAGTAAGTCATATTTGAATTCGAAGTCGTTTGTAACATGTGGGTTGTCTCGAAATTGATTTAGTTGACTTCGTAATGTCGTAGCAAAATGGTCGCTCTTCAGTGCTTACTGAATCTCTTTTATGATCTTTGCATCGTCATAGGTGGATATGGATAGCATATTCAATTGGAGATTTGTTGGTTTCAAGATAATGGATTTTTGTTGGTCAAAAACTGCATCATCTTCTTTTGGCGCAAGATACGATCGTCGAGAAAGAGCATCTGGTTTTCCTTGAAGATGTCCGGGACGGTAGATAATAATAAAATTAAACCTTGCTAGTGACATACTCCACCTCGGTTGACGTCGATTCAAAACACGAGCACTCATAAAATATTCGAGGTTTTTGTGATCGGTATAGACAGCGACCTGATGTTTAGCTCCCTCCAATAGATGTCGTCACTCCTCAAAAGCATCGATAATCGCTAGAAGTTCTTTGTCATGGATTTCATAATTGATCTCCGCAGCGGAAAATTTGCGAGAACGAAAACCAACAGGGTGGAGTCGGCCATCTGTACCGTATTGCGAGAATACCGTGCCAAGTGCAAAGTCCGATGCATCTGCTTCTAAGAAGAATGGTTTAGATGGGTCTGCATGTACCAGTATTGGAGTCATTGTAAATGTCTGTTTCAGCCTTTCAAATGTCTGGTTAGCCTTCTCGTCCCATACAAATTTGTCATTCCCTGTGAGTCGTGTCAACGGTGCAGCAATTTTGAAGTAGTCATTAATGAAGATTCTATAGAAATTTGCAAAGCCCAGAAAACATTGTACATCTCGGATCGAAGTTGGTTTAATCCACTCAATGATGGTTTGTATTTTTTTCTGATCCATAAAGACGCATTTGTCGGAAATAATGTAGCCCAGAAATTCGAACTCAGATTCATGGAAAAGACATTTCTACAACTTGGCATATAGTCCTCTTTATTTAATTTATCAAGGACAAGGCGTACATGACGACCATGTTCTTCATTCTGTGAAAATATCAAAATGTCGTCCAAATAGATGACTACAAAGTCATCTAAAAATTCTCAAAAGATGTCATTCATCATATTGTTGGAAAATTGCTGGAGCATGGTAAGACCGAAAGGCATAACACTGTATTCAAAATGTCCATACCTTGGTCGAAAAGCTATTTTTCATACGTCTCATTCTTTTAACCGTACAAGGTTATAGGCTCATCTCAAGTCGATTTTGGTGAAAATCTTCGCTCGTTCCAGCTGGTCGAGAAGCTCAGAAATCAGCGGCAACGGATAATGATTCTTGATTGTGACTTTGCGGAGGTGAAAAAATGAAGTAACCGGTCCAGTTAGGAACCGGCGGAGGTCACGCATTCAAATAACCGAGCAAAAAACCACAGACTGATGGTCAAACCGAACATGTAAACCAGATTTTTGGAGCAGTATCTTCGTTGTACGATAAATTATCACCAGAAATATTGAACGGAATTTCTGTCTTGGCTGAGTTTGCCTACAACACACTATACATTCTTCGACAAGCAAACTCCATTTTTCTCCAATTATGGTCATCATCCTCGAGCAAACCCTTTCCACATGAAGACTGTTGGAAGCCATGCTGCAGAAAACCTTGTTACTTATCTAGATACGATTCACAAGGAGCTTACATCCCACCTCGCAGAAGCTCAAAAACAATACAAGGAGTATGCAGATCAACGTCGCCAACTCCAACCCCAGTTCAAGGTCGAAAATTGTGTGTGGCTTCTTCGACGAGACATACAAACCTCGTGACCATCAAAGAAGTTGGATTATCAACGCTTGGGACCATTCAAAATTATTCGACAAATAAATCCGGTTAGTTTTTCGCTTGAACTCCCACGAAGTATGCGCATTCATCCAGTCTTTCATGTTTCATTATTGGAGTTGTATCATCCATCGAATATTCCAGGGAGAATCTCCGTACCACCTCCACCAGTCGAAGTCAATCAAGAACTTGAGTACGAAGTCCTAGACTCTCGCGTCAAGTATAAACGTCTTGAGTATTTCGTACATTGGAAAAGCTACGACATCAGCAAACGAATGTGGGAACCTTCCACTACAACAGATGAGCGTTTTTATAACTGCACATATGACTATTTTTTCAGTCCTATATGCGTTCATAACTACATCACTCTATAGTGAAAAAAACCCTGTCATAGCGACTAGTCTTTAGGACTGCATTTTGCAAGTCATAGCCGTGACTGCGTGCGTGGCACCTGGAGTCATGCATAAGAGAGTGATGTAGTTACAACTCTATGACTTACATACGACTAACTATATGACTACATTGTCTGATGAGCGTTGCCTACATGGAGAGGCTTTAGAGGAACACGTGCACCATTGCACAAGCGATACGTCACGACACATATTGCACTTCAGATGTGATATGTGGCACTTAGACATAATATATGGCAGGGTTTATGCCGCGTGTCATCAAGAATGTCTCTGAAAATAATTTAATAGTTATATTTGTAATTTTAAATTCTTAAATTTATATTTTATTTTTGAAAACAGGGGATAACTGGTTGGAATTTTTTTATTAAATGGTATTAATGTTTAATTTAATAATTTTATATAAAATTAAAATAGATTAAATGATTTAAATTCTTCATTATATGGTGAAATTCTGATATAAAAACAGAATGGACCCCTCTTGCATACTAGCAACCACAAGGACATTCAAAATAGACAAGTACAGGGAAATACACGCCCTGTAAATTATATTACAAAAATCCAAATGAGACCAATGTCCCAATGGACACCTCCAAGGCCACAAGGTCCAAAAATCCATGCCTGAAAAGGTCCAGTAAGCAAAAAATAAGCAAGCCCACACATGGGCTGAATTGTTGTAAATACTAGTTTGTTCTGGTGCTACTAGAATCAAGGACCCTGTTAAACAGTGCAATACTTACGGCCGATTTGATAAGAGGAAAAAACAGGATGAAATGTGTTGAAGAAGGTGCCTTGATTAACAGTGCCTGATTTGATCAATTGTGTCGCTGCTGCTGCGGCTTCCAGTTGACCATCTACCTATGCAGGTTTCTTGTACCTATCCTTCCACAGGGAATCATAGGTAATATGGATCTTGAAATCCGGCCCTCTTGGATGAATGTGGACCCACACATCTATCCCTGCTCCTTCAGCTATCTATGCCCCTGTACAAATCATGCATACATCCTCGCCTTGCTGCTAGCAGCTGACAATGACAGCCAAGTTCTATGACCCAAACCCAGAGTGAGCACAATGGCTTTGTAAGGCCAATGCCTACAGGGCATATTCAATACTACAATGAGGATACGCAAGCAGCAGATACCATGTGCAAATAAAAAAACAACAAAGATAGTGAAGGTGCGCAACCTGCCAAAGAGAGGGCAGAGTTGAGGAAGGATGAAGCAACTACAGACATTGCGAAATGCTCTGATGCGGGCAGAAGGGAAGACCCAGGCCCTATCGGGGTTCAGATGGTAAAAGAACAAGCTGCTGACAGCAACAACATGGAAGCAAAGTGGATACAAGTTGATTTTGACAAACTTGAGTCCATCAAACAAGGCATTAGAAGGCCCAAACAAAGAACACTGTCTAAAATCTGTAATAACATAAGACACAGTCGTCACACACTAACCCAACATGGGTCTTGGCAAATTTTCAGCAAAGCTGAAACAATCACAGAAGCAAAAAAAGGGGTAGGACCTCAAGGGAAGATGCATGGAGTACCTTTTGCAGTGATCAATGAGTACGTGGAAGGAGGAGAATCTTACCCATTGCCAAGCACGGAGTACATGATGCAACCAACAGCACAAGTATCATGTCAGTTCACTCATAATGAGCTGGAGGCACTGGATGAGTTGGACGAGATATCTCATATAAGTGATCACACTCCAATAAGACTACAACAACACCCCACATCAACATGTTGATACGGGGAAGTGCAAAGAAGGCCAAAATAGGGGATGGGATGCCTATTCTGTAGAAATTCAGCCAAGACATCAAGGATTTAGGGCAAAAACATGGATTTGGTGAAGAAGAATGCATTGGCATGGACAACATCTACAGCTCAGCAGGGTTTGAGCGCCAACCAGAGATATTCATGGGAGAGGGTGACAAAAACGAGGAAGAAGCCAAAACACAAAGCCTTGACGCATTCACTGAAGACTGGGCAGACAAACAGATAAGAGAATACAGCTCGCAAGAAACGGATAAGAGGGAAAAACAGGGTGAAATGTGCTGAAGGAGGTGCCTTCAGTAGACGTGCCTGACCTTATCAATTGTGCCGCTGTTGCTGCCGCTTCCAGTTGACCATCTACCCATGTAGGTTTCTTGTAGCTATCATTCCACATGAAATCATAGGTAATGTGGAGCTTGAAATCCAGCCCTCTTGGATGAATACTCTATCCCTGCTCCTTCAGCTATCCATGCCTTTGATAACCTAGAATTCTACCAGCAAACACCCCAACCATACTGGTGTGGAGTTCTTCCCCAAAACACCCCAACCCTACTTATCACAATCTGAAATGCATCTGCTTCTCTCTGTAGTCCAACAGGCATTCGCCTTTTTGTCTCCATTGTCCCACCATTGACTGGGGTCGGAAAGTGTTCACCCAAAGCTTCTCCTCACCTCTATTATATGTTTTTGGATACTTCTATGCTGCCACACTGGCAGTAACTTGCCAAAGTCACTCTAAACCACCACAGATCTACCCAACGACCTAACTTACAAAATTCAATATGCATCTTGCGGTCGAGTCTGATGAGAGGGCAACACAGGCTGAAATAGGTTGAAGAAGAAGGTACCCTACCACATTGTCCTGACCCATGGAGGATTTGACCAACCATCAACCTAAAATGACTTTTTGTACATGTGCTGCTTGTGTCTGTAGTCAGGTAATGTCGGATTGGTCTGTGAGATCGAACCACTACGGCGTAGCTGAGTAGTCAGAGATTGAAACACGCATGCTAAGACCAAGCTGACTCTCCCAAGAACGGCGAGCTCGCTTCTCCTCGTCTCGTCTCCTCTTCATCTTCTCCTTCGTGCATTATTTGCTCAACGCCTCCATCCCACGCCCCTGCATATCCTGCTATCATCGCGTTCCATCCCTCGGCTATGTGGTGTGGCGCAGGAGACAAAAAAACGCCAAGTCCCAGCCCTTCTTTCTGTTCACGATTACCCTAATGGGCAACCTTATTAGCAATTTTTTAACTTTTTTAAACCTAATGGGCAACCTTATTTACATTATATGTGCCTTCAAAATGACACGTGTAGTGATGTAGTCGTATAAATAGAGCTGTGAAACCATCTTCAGTCATGGAGTCATAAGATTCCATGAAACGTCGTCCACGTGTAGTCAAACATATCACACTAGTCATATAAACCATCCCTGTCATCATGGTCAACAATGTTTGACCAATGCTCCCTAACTTTCCGGAGTCATGTAATGATATCCATTACTACAAGTCATAAAACTATGACTGCAATGCATTTCAGCGCTTTGTAGTCATCTACCTAGTGCAGTTTTTATGACTCCGCCGTAGTCTTAAAAACGCTCATCTCTTGTAGTATTCATCCAACCTCGCCAATGCATCTGACAAAGTCCAGAGTTTCATCAACGATATCCAGCTAAGCCCCGAGCTACAAGTTAGCTTCAAGGTGAAGACTCCACATTCAATGTACCTGATACACGCTAAGGAGGGAGGAGCACCATACATCAGTATATATAGCTACACTTCCAGCACTCTTGCATCTTGTATTGGCAGTATGAAGTCACAGGAACCAGATACATTGGAGTTGTCGCTTATCCAGCTACCAGATCAGCCATTCCGACTCTCACGACCTTCAACATCACGCCGACGCTCTTGAGACGATGGGCCACCAATGCGACGCGTACTTCCTCGTCTGAACCCCGTACGACGGCAAGTGGAGCCTACTTGAAGTCTGATAATTCTGTTGGAGGTTGAGGCTTCGGACCCAGAGGGCAACGAAATCTTGTTTGAAGGCAGCTTCGAAAATCAGAATGCTCAAATCACTGCGTGGTCCCAAGTTCAAGGTGTTGGACACTATCGATGGTTGCAGGGACCTATAAATCATTTGAGTCAAGAACGAAGAGCCGAATACTTGGCAAGTACCATTCGCCGGATTTTGGATTTTCTCCAACTCTACGCAAGTCCAAGATTTTACCGCTCCTCGAGGAACTCGGCGCTAGAGGAGGGGTGATGTCACGGACATAGCCCAGAAGAACTTACCATGAGTAAATACCAGAAGTTACCAAGATATCATGTTACCGAAAGTTACCGTGATTTATCATGATCTACCATGATTTATCATTACTTACCAAGTTACCGGGAGTTTACCAAATTACTAAGATTAACTTGGGAAACTACTCAGAAAGCTTCATTTTGAGAAAACTTCTCCATCAAGATACCTCCTTTGTTTAAGGAAGCTTCTCCATCAAGAAACATTTGTTTAATCTTGGAAACTTCTCCAGCAAGAAACCTCCATAGGGGAAGCTTATTGGGGAAGCTTCTTAGTAGCCAGTATATATAGGAGGCGAGACTAGACACTCTTCAGTCTCGCCAACACCAGTTCAAGCTACTCTTGTTTCCAGTTCCCAGTACTCCAGTCCAATTCTCAGTACTCTAGCCCAGTTTCCAGTATCTTGTACTCCAGTCCAGTTTCCCAACTTCTAGTATTCAAGTCGTGTTCCAATATCTTGTACTCTTGTTTCATTGTTATAAAGATCGTCTTGATTCCTATTTATTCATCGTGCATTCGGCCACGCCGACCTTGGCTTCTGGTCTAGCATTGTACCTCTAGTTTTATCTCTTGTTTGTGTCTAGTCATGTTCTCTTCCTTGATAGCGGGGGTGGCTGGAGCTGTTGTATTGGTTGGGGTTACCATAGCCTTGGTGTCTTTGTGTTTGCTACGTGCGAAACGCTTTCCCACAAACGGATCAGACACTGGTTCATCTGAACCCTCAGCTGTTGGTAACTCTAATTCTCTGTTGTACGTTACGAAGTTTCTTTCTTTCTTTGACTCAGATAGAAGTGATATTTTTGTTATCCCTGTCAGTAAATTCTTCATTGGTCTCTCTCCCTTCTTTGGTATGAGTACTAAAAGACATACAGAAAGAAAAGAAGAATTGCAATTACCCGTTGTGTGGGCAACCTTGTTGAAATTAAGCAGTATACAAACATACTTTGAATACAGCTACTGTGAATGCAAATAACTCACACAACCCATAAAAACAACGTTTTATATTTCATTCAACATCTGAATACTTTATTTTCCAAGCTCTTCTTATCGGTTTTAAGACCCGCAAACTGATGTTCACATTTTCAATTGTGTAGTGTGAAGTGGAACACTCAGCTTTGGATCTTGAACTCTACCAAGTGGTGGCTATCAAGAGGGTGGAGGATGTGTTCAACTGCGCACAATTGGCCAAACAGGAGTTGAGGGAGGTTTGTATCCTCCAACATTTGGCCCCATCCAAGGTTATCTCTTTCAAGGAGGTGTTCAGTGTGCACACAATGGGGCGCACCGACCTCTACATAGTTACTGTATTCGCGGAAGGGGGAGACCTGGCAGGTCGAGCCTATGCGAGTGTCTACTGTGCAATCTATCGTCAAAGATGTACTGCAAACTGTTCAGTACCTGCACTCTTGCAATGTGTGGCACAGGGATATCAAGGCGGAGAACCTACTTTTGAAGGAAGGGCGAGTCCTAATATGTGATTTTGGTCTATCCCGGGCTAGAGCTGCAAAGGGCGAGGCTACTTTCGAGCCTCCTTGCCCATGCATACGGTCACCCAAGGAGTTGGATGGTGGGAAGCGTCACTATACTAAGACCGTGGCGACTCCCACGCATCGTGCGCCCGAAGTGATCATGTCCGAGGGGGAGTATACTTCAGCACTTGACATATGGTAAGTGGGATGCATCTTTGGGGAGCTCCTCCTTTCTCAGGTATGGGGCAAATCACAAAGCCTTTTTAGGGGCCACGAACCAGCCACCCCACGTGAAGGGGAGTTGTTTACTGATAGAGACTCTGATTCAGAGCGGCACCAACAGTTACAATTCATTTTTGATATAATAGGCACACCACGTTGGAGAGACGTGTCAATGCTACTGTCTACATCATGGCGGGAATATTTGAAGAAGCTTCCTGGGAGAGCTGGACTTTTAGCTCCGAGTTTGATAGGTCAGGTGGACACCGATGCGATCGATCTTCTCTTCCGCATGCTCTGTTTTGATTCTGCAAATCGCTGCACTGCTGAGGAGGCTCTCGCCCACACATACTTCCAGACAAGCATTCAGGCTCCACCGCAAGATATTGGTTCATGCTTCACTCATACAAGAAATATAATGTTAGACATTGCTCGATTTGAGAAGGAAATCACGCGAGGGGAGCCGCCGGAGGGGAGCGTGGACTCTGCGCGAGGGGAGCGGGGACCCATCGCGAGGGGAACGGGGGACCGCGGCGCGCGGGTTCGAACCGGGGAGCCGCTGGCTGGCGTGTGGGAGGCACGACCACGGAGCTACCCGAGAGATAGTGAGAGACCTGGCCGTCGCGGCGCTTATAAGCGGGCGGGGCGGGCGGGCGGGCGCGGGCATGGTGCCTGGGAGCGGCGCGGCGCGGGGCGGGGGGGTTTGGACGAGGGGTGGGGTTTTGACGCGGCGGACGCCGGCGGGCCGCGGCTCCGGGGCAGCAGCACGGACGTCCGTGCCGTCAGTTTCGCACGCGCGCATTAAACTCGTCGGGTAAGGGTAGTACTCTTCGCTTGCAAATAAGCCTTTAGTCCATAAGCCTCTATTGAGCGACAAAAATGCCCCTGGGCAGGCACTGGAAATTTCATACATCGTGGTTATCAAACCACATCGACAGAGTTGTGATTGCTACGGCCTGAATCTCCTGCCCCTCAACATGTCGGTTGCTGTTAGGTTCCTACATCATCCAACAGACCCATCAGCTCACCATGGACAACCTATTTGTTTGGAGGTTCCCTGAATTTGCTGCATATATATGCATTCTACACACTAACAAACGCCCAATGCATAGCTTCTGATGTTGGTGCACTGCTGGCTTGCACAACAAATTTTAAAACTCTCTTTTTTGTCCTCCCGGAGTTGGTGGCAAATGGTTCTTGTGATGACAAGGCCCTCACAGCCGAAGGAAGGGCAGTCAACCCAGCATGTCTCCCTATCACTACAAACATATCCCTTCGTTGGGTGCTACTATATTGATATTATTTCAACCGACACAATGGAACAAGAGCTGCACCTATAAGTTTTTGGGTCCAAATTTGGAATATATGGGAAGGTTACTGCAAGCAAGAGATTGAGAAAAAGCTCTTGAAGACTTTCTGCTTGATCGAGATCTGTAGCTCAAGTAGTTATGGAGAACACCCGGTGTCACGCCAGCAATTGAAACCTACTTCCCGGGCAACTAGCAGTATCCCCAATTGTTACATGAAACTATGCACAGTTGTTTAGTGTGCAATTATTTCATACAAGCTCCCAAATCTGGTCTTGAACTGTAGGCAATTGTGTTCAGAAGTGGGTGTAGGTGAAGCCTGTCCCCAACCTGGAACTCCAACATGCACAAAGTGATGTGATAGTGTGAAGGACTTACGCAAATCGAATTCATACCGTATCAATCAATAACAGAATACCCAAATACCATTACAACCACTAAGTAAACTTTCAAGTGGCCAACATGGAATTGGATCTTGGTGGGTGAATCCTAGCTATCGACAACATTCATGCAAATTAGTCCCAGGCTCTATCTGAAGCACCACTACCAGAGACATACAAACATGTCCAAATTGAACAAACTGGTGCATACGGCTGCCCCAAATTTACTGTATTCACTTTCGTCTCCCAGATTTGGAGAAGCTCAGCTCCACCACCCACACCAGAATTAGGACAGCATTCTGATAGCATTCCAACATCACCAGAGTTAGTCCAATTCCCCCGTTCACTCATTTGAGTGCAATTATGGGCCGACTTCCCACGTATGCTACGTAGATCCCACCATCATTTCCTGTGGATATGCCACAGGAATTAGCCTCAACAGTACATCATGGTCCATATTCTCAGGAAATCATGGATGAACTGAGTAGCTGCACAGATCAATGAATGAAGCCAGGCACGTGCACCTTTCCAGGAAAACATCGATTCACCAGTAATCCTCACACGAACAAACCCCATCTTCAAAGTGGTGAAAGCGGTCAGCAACCCGTATAACAACTGGTCGGCCAACAATCTTTGAGATCAACTTGGTGGACGTGTGGCAGTCACCACACACCCGAAGATTCTTGATGAGACGGAGAGGTGTCCTAGGGCCGTGCTGATCAGCCCAAAACCAATGGCCAGCTTCTCACTGTGGTGGCAAAGAGAAAATTCTTTTTGCTCCTCCCCCACATCTTGCAATACAAAGCGTGAGTCAGGCACATACCCTGCCTTCATCTGCCCAGACAATCTTCAGCTCAGCATGAATTTCCTTAATTTTGGGATGCAATTTGTCATCTACAACAAATGTGTGCACCCTGTTGCCAACCTCAATCCAGCAGCGACCTGGATCCTTTCTAACCCTCTGACCTTCATCATTTTTCTCACCTTTGCACTATCTTCCCACCTGCCAGCTGTGGCATAGATGTTCGATAGCAACACATAAGTCGCAGCGTCCTGTTCATCCCACTTGAGAATAGATGTTGCCGCACGTTCAGCCATCTCCACAGTGCCATGGATTCTGCAGGCACCAAGCAAGGCCTTCCACACCACAGCATCTGGTTTGATTGGCATTTTATTAATGAGGTCCTCTGCCTCATCCAATCGCCCCGCACGTCCAAGAAGGTCCACCATGCAGCCAAAGTGCTTGACTCAGGGAATCGAAGTAGCGTTTTCCTTCATACAGTAGGCCAGTATGGCTGCACGCAGAGAGAACACATTTAAATGTGATACTGTCCGGCTTCAAGCCTTCCTTTTGCATTCCTTCAAATAGTTGCAGGGCCTCCCTATGACAACCATGCTGAGCATATCCTGCAATCATTGCGTTCCAGGACACCACATCTCGTTTGACCATATTGTTGAACACTCCCTTTGCATCCTTGATGCACCCACATTTGGCATACATGTTCATCAGTGCAGTGTTCAGAACAACATCTGGTAAAATTCCAGCTTTGACAATGTCACCATGGACCTCTTTGCCCTTTTCCAGGGCTGCCAGGCTCACACACGCATTGCAAACGCAAACAAATGTGATGTGGTCAGACTTTACCATTTCCCTCATCATTTGCTTATACGTCTCCAAAGCCTCCATCCCACACCCCTGCTGTGCATATCCTGAAATCATGGTGTTCCATGACACCACATCTCGTTCAACCATATTGTCGAACACTCCCTTTGCATCCTTGATGCTCCCACATTTGGCATACATGTCCACAAGGGTATTGTTCAGAATGACATCTGGTACAATCCCGGCTTTGACGATGTCACTATGGACCTCTTTGCCCCTTTCCAGGGCTGCCAGGCTCGCACACGCATTGCAAACACAAACAAACGTGATGTGGTTGGGCTTCACCCCTTCCCACAACATTTGCTCATAGGTCTCCAAAGCCTCTATTCCCTGTCCTGCTGAGCATATCCTGCAATCATTGTGCTCCAAGACACCACATTTCGTTCAGCCATATTGTCGAACACGCCCTTCGCATCCTCGATGCACCCACATTTGGCATACATGTCCACAAGGGTACTGTTCAGAATGACATCTGGTACAATTCCAGCTTTGACGATGTCACCATTGACCTCCTTGCCCTTTTCCAGGGCTGCCAGACTTGCACACGCATTGCAAACGCACACAAACGTGATGTGGTCAGGCTTCACCCCTTCCCGCATCATTTGCTTGTAGGTCTCCAAAGCCTCCATCCCATGTCCCTGCTGTGCATATCCTGCAATCATTGCGCTCCACGACACCACATTTCGTTCAGCCATATTGTTGAACACTCCCTTTGCATCCTCAATGCTCTCACATTTGGCATACATGTCCATGAGGGTACTGTTCAGAATAACATCTGGTACAATTCCAGCTTTGATGATTTCACCATGGACCTCTTTGCCCTTCTCCAGGGCTGCCAAGCTCGCACACGCATTGCAAACACAAACAAACGTGATGTGGTTGGGTTTCACCCCTTCCCGCGTCATTTGCTCATAGGTCTCCAAAGCATTCCTATTACACCCATGCTTGGTAAATCCTGCCATCATTATATTCCACGTGATCAAAGATCGTTGAGGCATTGTGCTGAACAGTTGGTGAGCATCCACGATGCCCCCGCACTTAACATACGTGCTGACAAGGGTGTTGTGAAGGAAAACATTTGGCTTGAATCCACTTTGGATAATGTGAGCATGCACCTGCTTTCCAGCTTCCAGGCCTTTCATCTTGATGCACTTGTGCAAGAGACAGACATAAAGTATTCGAATCTGCTGAAATGCCTCCTTGGTTTAAAGTCTGTAGAGCCTCTTTCAGTCGCCCTGCCTCACATAGCATCCTCACATGCTCAGAAGTGCCTGAAGAGGCATTGTGGACTCCCTCTCTTGGTCCTCTTTCGCAAGCTGTGGTCATTGTCCAGGTGCCTGATTTTATCAACTGTGCCGGTGCTGCTGCTGCTTCCAGTTGACCTGCATGGGTGGGGTCGGAAAAATATTCCTTCCAAAGATTCTCCTCGTCTCTGTTATCTGTTTTTGAATACTTTCCTGTTGCCACATTAGCAGTAACATGTCAAAATCACTCGAAACCACCATAGATCCACCCAACAAGCTAACTTGCGGAATTCAACATGACAAATCAGGGACGTTTCAGGGCAAAACAGGCTGAAATGTGTTGAAGAAGACGCCATCATTATCAGTGCCCCATTTCATCAATTGTGCTGCCACTGCCACCACTTCCAGTTGACCATTTACCCATGCAGGTTTCTTGTAGCTATCAATCCACATGGAACCATACGTAATCTTGTGATTGAAATCCCGCCCTCTTGGATGAATCTAGACCCACACTCTATCCCTGCTCCTTCAGCCATCCCTGCCTCTGCACAAATCATGCATACATCCTCGCCATACTGCTAGCAGCTGACAATGCCTGGAGACCTTGGAGTGGTCTATGAAAACGACCAGGGAGCAGCTGAGGAGCTGCAGTCTCAACCCTCCCAAGCACCTTGCAAACTCAACGGAAAAGACCTTGCGCATCCTCCTTTCATGCCCTGCTCAGCAAGGAGAACCTCGATACGGACAGTAAAAAAAGTTTTCCTAGAGCAAAGCGAGATTCTGACTTCACTGACTTCACTCAACAACTGTACGATCCAGTCCACACCATACGACCATACCAGAGTTCCATCAATCTCATCCTACATGAAGAAATCTCACATTGTCAAGGCTACTGTTCCACCATTGTAAAGTATCTTTAAAGAACTGCTGCCAACGCTGTTCCATGCTCCAGACGTTGACCTACACGCCAGTTAATACCAATTATCGGCCTTGCCTAACGACCCGTGCGCTTTCTTGCATCTTTGCGCTGAGTTCATTCGTTTCTACTGAATTGCGCAAAAGACAATTCCGAGCCTGGATCCGTCTGCGCGTACAAACACAAAAAAGGAAACCGCCAAGTGTTTCGTGTAAGTAATCACCTAATTTGAATGGCATCCCTGAAGGCAGCCACCACATGCAAGGGACTCCGTCCTGTGCGAATTGCCAAGGGGGATGGCGCTTTCAGCTCCAGCGCTGCATGACGCGAGGCCTCTCGTGAGAGCCAAGCGAGAGGACAGAGCCGTGCGTATGGAGTGGGTGTGCAGGAGAGCGCGGGAAGACACTGCCATCCTCGGCGGTGAGTGAGAACGAGGCAGTTTTGGTCCGTCTACTTGCTAGCATGGATCACGGCCTGTGAATTTTGCTTTGTTTGCCCCTGGTTTCTCTCACTGAAGTCGGAAGCAGGTTTGCTCGTCTCGGTTTCAGCAAAGGAGTTGGGTTGCTGATTTGTGGACATTGAACTTTTACATCTGCCTTTCTGCTGCCTCTCTGCAAGAAAAATCCTATGGTCTCTTCTTTTAAACCCACTGGTTATGTCTGGGGTCATTGAAGGAGCTCCACGCATAGGGTGTGTTCAAGTCTCTTTACGATCACAGATAGGCCTGCGAAGTCTATTCCTGGAGGCAGACAATCCATACTGACTCTCTCCTTAGACTCTTCGCTCTCTCCAGACATTGTATCTTCTTAGCAACACCTAATTTGAACTTGGGGAGCAGAGACAGCATGGTTAATATTCACTGAACTGTGATCACCCCATCACGCAGATGATCCAGTCATGCACATGGGATCTGAATATTTGGAATGTCCGAGGTAAATTAATGCCTATTGTAAGGAGAGAACATTCAGACCACCAGATCTAGATGACATCTATATGGAAAAAACATGATCAGGGGTCTAAATTTGTTGCGTGAAAAGCTCACTCCCTAGAGTTACAGTGGTGGGCCCATTGCTTGGGCCTGCTGCCAGGCCCCTCTCTCTGTCTAAAACCTCCTGAATTTCCCTAATGAGTTCACTCATACTGGGTCTCCTCTCTCCCAAGGGTTCCACAGAGTTAACCCCAATTTCTACCACTCTCCGCATTGCGTCCTCAGTGAAGTTGCTCTTCAGTGTCACATCCACTAGTGCTCCCAAATTCCCCTGATGCAACAATGACCGTCCCTGCAGGAAACCACCCTGAAATGATGTAATTTTGCCTCCAAATCTGTAATTAGTAGCACGACAAGGTAGAAGAACTAAATCAACCTTTGAGCATATATATATAGCATCGGTTTTGATAAATTGTGTATGAAGATTTAGTTGGCGAGAAGGAGCAGTAAAGGTGTCTAAGAATCTGCTAGTTCTTTAACATCTTATGGTATTTGCATAACCTCCAGCCGAAAGGTGAAGTGGCTCTTAGTTACACCGGCTTCTGCCAGAGTCTTCTCTCTCTGTCTGCATAGCCTCCTTCCAAGCAGGATCGCATAGGCTGATGCAGCAATCCAACTTCCGCACAGGGTAAAGAAAACATCTTTAGGAAGGCTAGCCATACAGTTCTGGAGCCAATATCTCAGCCCATTCCACATTTGAAGATTAGGACTCGCTACAACAATTGACTACAAGCTCTCTCCCCCCCTCCCACACACACAATCCCTGGTGGGTGTGAACCCCACAAAATGCCCCGGGAGGGTTGGTTTCCTGCGGGGTCAATTGTCGTAAGGCTATGGAAAGCCAATGTTAGCAGGGAACAGCATGAGTACATTCTCTCTCTCTCTCTCTCTCTCTCTCTCTCACCCACACACAAAGCCACAAGGCTATGGCAAACAACGTCTTATGAGGACAATCTCTCACCCACACACAAACCGTTCCGCTCAAACTGTTGGTCACAAGGCTACAGCAAACATCTCATGAGTACATTCTCAACATTCTTGCTCTCACACTCATTCTTTAGAGGGTGGAGGATTACCCATTCCACAAGATTCCACTCAGGTTGAGGTCGATGGAGGTTGATGGCCTCCCAAGCTCGAGTATGAATACACCAAAACTATATACATCACTCTTCTCTATTAACATTTGTAAAGCATAGTACCTGTTGGGCCATTGAAATATCCATTGTTAAGACCATCAAAAGCTTACAAGACGTATTAAGGTGGGTGAACCGGGAGAGGACAGACCACTGAATGGGGACAATGTACTCGTAAGACCACCAAATGGAAGGAGAAACAGGGAGAGATAAAGGATACGAGAGAAAGAAATGGAGGCATACTCTGGATCAAGAAAACCAGTAGTGCCATTAGCTGTGGAAGAGGGGACCATATCAGAGCCATCTCCTAGCAACCGAGCTAAACCAAAGTCTGTAACCTTGGCAATCAGATTTCCATCCAATAGTACATTGCTAGTCTTAAAATCTCTGTGTACAAGGCCCCCCTCATGCAGACATTCGAGACCTGCTTACATGCAATGTCATCCCCAATTTGCCACTTCCAACCTCATCATATTCAACATTCAACAGCATAAAGCAGGTAAATCTAACCCTCTCCTCCGATCTACTCTCTTTCCGCCCCCCTCCATCCTCCATAACTAAGCAAGTCACTAGGGTAAAGAAACTTCATCTCGTTCCCTGCCCTCTTGACAAAAGGCAAGGCAGCCTGCCACTTTTGGCTGTGAATTCTGGGCACCTGCAGTCCCAGTTTCCTGGTGGGAAAACAATCGGGAACCATTGCAGTCATCTTTCCTCCAAGCGATGCTTGGCACCAGAGGCACAACTCCATCACACATATTGAATGCAGAATTCGACTGTGTGCCACTCCAAACTGAGGCCCTCTTCCGGCTTACAATTTTCCTGCATAGGTTACAAGGCCTTCCCCCCAAGGGGCTTGTGGCCAGGGCCCTCACAACATCTATGAGACTAAAAAATACAGGCTTCAAACAATCCTGGTATGCCCGTGTGGATACCTTTTTTGAACGCCATGGACTCTCTATAGCTTCACTTTTGCCAGTGAACCCAGAAGAAGTGGAAATCACATCCAGGCATGACCGCAACCAACTCATTAGAAAGGAGCTCATGGAGTTACATGTCAGGAGAACTTGGAAGTTACCCAACCTCACAACAAAGCTCCATTTCTATCGAGAAACATTCTTGGTTCTCCGGGATGATAGAATCTTGCGGCCCAATTACCTTTCGGCCTCTTTATCTCCCTCTCTCCTGAGGGCTTTGGGGCGGTTCAGGGTGGGCTCCCACAACCTACGGATAGATTGTACTCATAAGACGTTGTTTGCCGTAGCCTTGTGGCCATTGACCCCGCGCCCAGTTTGAGCGGGAACAAAAGGGACAGAACCTACCTCTGTCAGGGGCTGACGTTGGTAGTAAGACTTACCTCCATATATAGAATTAATCCGGGTTTTCCAGATATCCTCTAGAAATCCCTTCACACAAGCATCAATCTGCTGTGTGTGATTTGCCCAAAAACTAGGCCTCAGGAGGGCCTGGGCTCAGCCTCGAGACTTTCAAAGTTGGTAAACAGGGGTACAGGCACAATTCCCTTGATAGAGTTGAAGAGAGCGTCTCTTTGGTGAGAGAACCCACAGTGTATCAGAAAATGAATACCGTCTTCAGATTGCCCACACAACGGGCAATTGCACTCTCCCTTTCCTCTCTGCTTCTGTTTGCTGTTCAAAGGTAGGCTTCCTGCCCTGAGTTTAAATTTCAGTCTAGTGCCGAGAGTGGGTAGACCCTTGAGGTCATCCAAGATGTCCTCCCCCATGTCACAGACTGGAAACAAGTTCAGGGAAGTTTTCTGCCTAACTTCATTTTCATCAGACAATCTCATGGCAACAGACATGGCTGAGGACACTTGTCGGGAGCTTAAGGACGGAATGCCAAACTCACCCCGAACAGCCACATTGGCTGTTTTGGAGCATGCTGACATACACTCCTTAAGCATCCCCACTTGAATGGATTCTAGAGACTTAGCCTGGTTGGAGTTATCAACCCATATAGCAGATCCGTACTCCAAGGCAGGTCTAATAACACGACAAAGCATGGTTTTCTTAACCTCAGAGTTGACCCCTCTGCAGTGGAAAAATTTAGTGAGCCCCAGAGCTTTGCCCTTGCCAGTTTGAACAACTTTCCAGATATGTGCATCCCAATTACAATTGGAGGAGAACTCAACGCCCAGGTAAGTGTAGGAAGGGAGGACCGGGATCTCTTGACTACCCCACTGCCACTTAAGATCACTTCCTCCCTCTCCTCTGTCGTTGAATGCTACCACTGCACATTTGCTGACATTAGCCTCTAGCCCCCAAAGATCAAAGTATCTCTTCGCGCAATCAATCAACTCCTGGAGATTGGTTGGAGTCTCCCCTATGCCTGCGAAGTCATCCGCAAACATAAGGGCTGGTATGGTGGTATCACCCACCCTTAATCCAAATCCCTCACTTTCCACATCCTCGAGGAGTTGATTGATGAAAACATTGAAGAGCAGAGGGGAGAGAGTACATCCTTGAGCTACACCTTGGTCTATGTCAAAGAAGTTGGACTTCTGTCCGTTAACAGTGACACAGCTTTTGGTGTGAGCATACAAGTTGTGGACAACTCTCCACATCTTTCCCTTGATCCCACAAGACCAGAGGCGGAACCATAGGCCATCTCTCCACACTGTGTCATAAGCCTTTTTGACATCCAGGAAAAAGACATAAGTGGGTTTCCCTTCTTTTTTCCTTCCCTGGATAATCTGGCTTAGAGTGAAGATATGATCCACACAGCCCCTGTTTCGCCGAAAACCAGCTTGGCCTTCGTGGAAACAACCTCTAGACTCCAGATCAACCTCGAGACGAGTACTTATAACTCTGCAGAATGTCTTGCCAACAGCATTGAGGAGCGTGATGCCACGGTAGTTCCCCGGTTCTTCTCTGTCACCCTTCTTGTATAGATTGACAATGACCCCCTGTCGCCAGCGAAAGGGGATCATTTCAGTCTTCCAGATAAGGTTACAGAGGAGAACTAGGGCCTCTATCATGGGATCGCCACCGTGCTTGATAAGCTCGTTGACAATACCATCAGGTCCACCAGCTTTATATCCATTTAAATGTTCAATTGCTTCCACAATCTCAGAAGAACTAATGGGAGCATTATAAGCCATTGAAATATACTCCAGTTCATCAGGGCTGTTTTGAATCATAGGAACAGTTTTTCCAACTGTGTCCCTCCATTCAGCAGAAGACCCCTCACTGTTAGACCTAGAATTTCTGCCAAGGATACTGTAGTTAGTTCACAGGTTTTAACAGAGTCAACCGATGAAGTCACCACTGCACCTTTAGTAGTCTTCAGCGCTTGTACTTGCTGACCGTTTTTCGGCTTGTACAAACGTTGAAGGGCCAACCAGAATTTCTTGTCATTACCACCATGGTGGTTTGAGTTTATTTCACTGTATAACTTGTCCCAGTACAATTTCTTCTGAGACCTAACTAGCTGATTGATATCTTTACGGAGCTGGTAGTACCTCGCCCACAATTCTCTGTTGGTTTCCAAATTGCAGCACTCTTTATAGAGGGCTCGTCTCTCAGCTATCTTGAGTTTAATCTCATTAGTCCACCAATTAACTGCTCTACCGCAGACAATTAGTTTCCTCCCAATGATCTTGTCAGCCACGGAGGAAACGAAACTCTCCCAAGAGTCCACTGCTCTTTCGACTTCATTTCTTGCGTTAACAGAGCGTGACTGAAGTTCTTGGAGTGATTGGACAAAATGAGGGAGAGCCTCTTGCAAGGCCTGGACGTACTCGGCCTTGAAGTCCTCATTGTGGAATTTTTCTATGCGCCACTTCCGAATCGAACGTTTCACAGATCTCTTGGTGGTGGGAAAACACCTTTTGATCTCAGTCCAAACCAGGAAGTGGTCAGAGGTACCAATATCAGTTCTGTCGATCAACACATTGATACACTGGGGGAACAAAATTTTGTCCATTATGATGTAGTCCACAATGGAACGGATAGAGACTGGCAGATGGGAAAACCTGCAGCGGGAGGACCGCCTATGCCCTGCTTGCACAGGGCGCAACCAGGAAATTGAAACTGAAGAACACTTCTTCTATTGCCCCCTATACTATGAGATCCGTGGGAGATTCCATTGTCTATTCCGTGGAACCCAATCTCTCACTGAAGTCTTCCACTATGAGGATCAGAAATGTTTGGCAGCCTACCTGCACGAGGCATTCACCCTTAGACAATCACTCCAATAGTTCTTTTCTCTGACTCTGGTTTTCCTATTTTCTCTCATGTTCTTCCTTCCACTTTGTCCCATAAGCTCTATGAGCTTTCCGCGGACGTTATAAAGCACCATTTCATTTCATTTCATTTCTCATGTTTTCCTTTCCATTTTGTCCCATAAGCTCTATGAGCTTTCCGCGGACGTTATAGAGCACCATTTCATTTCATTTCATTTCTGTGTCGTCCCATAACCTTAAGAGGCTTTCAGTGGACAGTATAAGTCTCTTTCTGTGTCTCTTTCTCAGTGAAAGAAGAACATTGCGTCTTTTAGTGTCCTCTCTACTATGAGATCTGTGGGAGCTTCTATTGCTCTCACAGACGTCTTCCATTATGAGGATCAGAAATTCTTAGTAGCAAATCTGCAAGAGGCATCTCATTGTTTTTAAGCTGCTTGTAGGGGCCCCTCTGTCTTTCTTGTTTCATGCTTTCTCTTCCGTTTCAGCTTTCCACAGACATTACAAAGTATCATTTCATTTCATTTCTCTCCCTGTATTGAGTGCAACTCTAGAAGTATGGGCACAAGCAGGGACACAGAACTCTAGCCAATGTCTGCTTGAAGGCCAGCCACATAATGATTGAACACATTCCTACCAGGAGGGCACAGTACCCTTAGCTGCCCCAAGGGCAATTGACAATCTCTGCTTGAAGTCAAGTTTCACCAGAGCACTGTTGAGCATGGCATGACCAGTCCAGATCTGACACAATCAACAAACACTAGCATCTGTTGTTCGGATTCTTGGCAAAATCCCAAAAAGTTCACCACATGTCTATGCCGCACTCGTGAAAGCCTCCCCGCCTGCCAATAGCCGAAATCAAAACCATCACTTCCAATCCCTGCTCTGTCTGGTAGACATGAGGTCCGTTTGGCATGAGACCATACTAGTTTCAAAGAAAGCCTAGCAAATTTAAAATTGGACAGCATGAGTACAAACCTCATCGGCAAACTCTGGGTTTGGGCCACCAGTGCGCTTCTTGATGGCCACAATGGTTCCATCTTCAAGAAGTCCTTTGTAGACTAGCCCAAATCCACCCTCCCCTATCAATTATTGGAGCTGAATTTCTTGGTTGCATTGACGGGCTCGTTGAGATTCCGCAACTGCGGCCAGCCTACCTCCAACCAATGGTGCTTCTGGCCCCTTCACCCAGTCCACTGTTCCCCCGTACCTTTGTAAGCAAAATCTAGGCTTGATCAAGAGAAAAGGATTTGACCACCTGATGGAAGAGAAGGGAGGATGTGAAAGAGAGAGACACGACAATGTACTCATTTGACTTCGCTTGCCCTCTCTTTGTGCCAGAAGAGAAACACAGAGGAAATAAAGTACTCATAAGATGTTGTTTTCTGTAGCCTTGAGAAACACACACACAAAAACAGAATGTACTCATAAGACGGTGTTTGTTGTAGCCTTGTCGCCATAGACCTCGTGCTCAGTTTAGGCAGAACAGAGGGAACAGACACTACCTTTGTTAGGGGCTCACTCTGGTAGTGGCATTTACCCTGATATAAACAATTAGTTCGGGCTTTCCAGATATACTCAAAGCCCTTCACACAAGCATCAATCTGCTGTGTGTGAGCTGCAAAGCAATTAGACCCCAACAGGCCAGGGCTTTATGCTCAGCCTCGAGATTTTCACAGTTGGTGAACAGAGGTGCAGGAACAATGTTCCTGATGGACCTGAAGAGGGTCACCCTCTGGTGAGAATACCCTGGACAATGTCTCAGCAAATGGATATTGTATTCAGGCAGCCCACACATTAGGCGATAACAATCTCCCTTTCCTCTCTGCATCTTTTATTGTTCAAAGGTAGACTCCCCGCCATGAGTTTAACACCCCCCACCAACACACACACACACAGAATGTACTCATAAGACGCGATGGACCTAACGGATATGCTTCCCACTTTCTGTTCCATCCATTCCAGACCAAATGACTCTTGAGTCGTGTAGTCACTAAATGCCTGGTTGGCTCGGTCTTGTACAACAGCACCCAATTATAGGGGAGACGGCAGAACATGTATTAAAAACACAGAAGGTGGCTACAACTGCCACTGCAGCCACTGCAGATGAATCAACTTTCCAGCCTTGAGACTTTCAAAATGGGTAAACAGAGAGGTTCAGGCACAATTCCCTTGATGAATTTGAAGTGGGCGTCTCTCTCGTGAGAGTACCCAGGACAATGAATCAGAAAATGAATATTGTATTCAGGTTGCCCACACAACGGGCAATTGCAATTCCTCTTTCCTCTCTGCATGTCTTTCAGGATTCCTACCAAAGAGAGGAAGAGAGACCGATGTAGAATTTATTGACAGGGATAACAAATATAACTTCTATCTGAATCAAAGAAATGCAATGAAATGAAATGAAAGGTGCTTTAAAACGTCCGCGGAAAGAAAGGAAGAAACTTCGTAACATGCAACAGAGAATTGGAATTACCAACAGCTGATGGTTCAGATGAACCAGTGTCTGATCCGTCTGTGGGAAGGCGCTTCGCACGTAGCAAACACAAAGACACCAAGGCTGTGGTAACCCCAACCAATACAACAGCTCCAGCCACCCCCGCAGCTTTGGCCCCTGCACGTTAACCATTCTTTCCAGTTCCTGACTTGCCAACAGCAGCCGCATGACTGATCACTACTGGGGTGAGCACAGATGCACGGCTGGAGAGACTCAAGTCTGATGTTGCAGAACAAAGCTGAGTGTTCCCTTCACACTGCACAGTTGAAAATGTGAACATCAGTTTGCGGGTCTTAAAACTGATAAGAAGAGCTTGGAAAATAAAGTATTCAGATGTTGAATGAAACATAAAACATTGCTTTTTGTAGGTTGTGTGAGTTATTTACATTCACAGTAGCTGTATGCAAGTATGTTTGTATACTGCTGATTTTCAACAAGGTTGCCCACACAACGGGCAATTGCAATTTATCTTTCCTCTCTGCATGTCTTTCAGTATTCCTACCAAAGAGAGAGAGAGAGACCGATGCAGAATTTATTGACAGATCTGAGTCAAAGAAAGAAAGAAACTTCGTAACATGCAACAAAGAATTGGAATTTCCAACAGCTGATGGTTCAGATGAACTAGTGTCTGATCCGTTTGTGGGAAGGCGCTTCGCACATAACAAACACAAAGACACCAAGGCTATGGTAACCCCAACCAATACAACCAATACAACAGCTCCAGCCACCCCCGCAGCTATGGCCCCTACACGTTAATCATTCTTTCCAGTTCCTGACTTACCAACAGCAGCCGCAGGACTGATCACTACTGGGGTGAGCATAGATGCACACCTGGAGAGATTCAAGTCTGATGTTGCCGAGCAAAGCTGAGAGTTCCCCTTCACACTGCACAGTTGAAAATGTGAACGGGTCTTAAAACCGATAAGAAGAGCTTGAAAAAGAAAACATTCAGATGTTGAATGAAACATAAAACGTTGCATTTTCTGGGCTGTGTGAGTTAAATTTTGTAGTCACAGTAGCTGTATTCAAGGATGTTTGTATACTGTTGAATTTCAACAGGGTTGCCTACACAACGGGCAATTGCAATTCATCTTTCCTCTCTGCAGGTCTTTCAGTATTCCTACCAAAGAGAGGGAGAGAGACCGATGCAAAATTTATTGACAGAGATAACAACTTCTATCTAAGTCAAAGAAAGAAAGAAACTTCGTAACATGCAACAAAGTACCAACAAGTGATGATCGAGATGAACCAGTGTTTTAGGAGCCCGTGAGCCCAGCAGCCTGTGAGCCCAAAATTACCAACAGCTGATGGTTCAGATAAATCAGTGTCTGATCCGTCTGTGGGAAGGTGCTTCGCACGTAGCAAACACAAAGACACCAAGGCTATGGTAACCCCAACCAATACAACAGCTACAGCCACCCCCCCCCCCCAGCTATGGCCCGTGCACAAGAACCATTCTTTCCAGTTTCAACTTGCCAACAGTAGCCGCATGACTGGTCACTACTGGGATGAGCACAGATGCACACCTGGAGAGACTCAAGTCTGAGGGAGGACCAACATACTTGGAGGAGAGGGAGGGGACAGATATGACTAGAGCGGTCGCTTCGCTTTGAGTACTAAGTTAAAATCTGCAACATTATCATGTAATGCAAAGTCTGACTTTTGCACCAGAATATTTAATCTCTTAAGGAAATCAACTAACTTTTAGAAGATTACTTAACTTTCTTAGCCGCTAACATCAATTACCTAACCTGATTGACTTACTAATTGGCAGGTGTGGCCGGGGCCTTAAGAACATTATGTGCATACCATCATACCATCCTCCTGCACCTACCTGCCAATCTCATTAGCCCCCAAATCCATGAAACACCACTCTTGAATGTAGGGCCCAATGATATAATGGGGTGTTGTCATTTGGTCAAACATGGGCAAACCCTCACAATGAGCTTTTCTCACACATGTGTGAAAAAATCTTAGCATGAAAAAGAGATAATTACTTTCATCAAAACTTGATCTCCATGTTCGCCGGATGATGAGACAACTTTGCTTTAACTTGAAATTAGGGCAATCAGCTGCCCTATCCGGGCAGTCCACAACATGAGCCATTTATGGCACCAATTTCATGAAAATGGAAGCACATTTGAAAAATCAATATACCTTTTAGTATGTAGGCTCTGAAGCCCGTTTTGGGCCTGGAGTGCGTTTAAGGGTTAAAGTATGTTAATGATTTGGCTGTTATTTTAACTTTAATTTTAGTTATTTAGACATGGATTGATCGGAATACTTATCCTATTGATACACATCCGCAAATCAATCATAGTACTAAGTTATTGAGTACCTTCGGATATTAAATTCAGTGAATATGCCAATAGGTACTATGGAACCAGTTGGTATTTTCAACATTGGTAGTGAGTTTGGCCCCACTTAGGCTTAACATGCGTTTCATCCCCAATCCGAGTGTCGGGGACGGGACGTAGCATCTCTCCATTCTTGTCACTCTTATCATGGTTTTAGTCAAGGTTGGTTAAAAATAGTTATTTCTAACTAATTAGCATTTTATACATTTATATTTGTATTTTGTTGACTCTTGTCGTGTGCCAAGTAACCTCACTTGGGATGTGGAGAGACTTATCTCCACGTGGGGCTTAGGAATGCTCAACTTCTTCTAATGATAAGAGATAGAAATGAGAGAAGTAGAATGCAATGGAAACTTTCTTTGCATGAAACCACATCACACTAAGAACACACATTAAGAACACACATGGTAACCCTTCCAAATACAATCTCACTCTACAATAGTCAAGCCAATGATACCTTCTAAGAGAATCCACCATACAACACTCCCACACACTCCTACTCATGAACTAGAGCCATGGAGGTGAGAGAGGCTCGGAAGGCTCTATTGTGACATAATTTTCTAGGACTATACGCTAGGAAATGTGGTTGGACAGCGATGTATGTTGTGGGACGATGCTTAGGTGCACGATACTCTCCTCTTTCGTCTCGCAGGGCGTCTCGCCCTGCAGCTTGGCAAAACCCAAACTAGGTACGAAACTAGTTTGACTCCGAATTTTGGTGAAGAAACTTGTTTCATCCTATGTGTTTTTCTATTTGTATTAGTTTGATCTCCAGTTTATGACTCGTCCCCTATTTTGGCCAAACTGTGGGTACTCACCCCTAGTTTGTGGTATTTTACAGATAACTTTACGTATAGGGTAATGCCCTGAGTGGAGGGCATTACCCTGCATAAAGAAATGCCAAAAAATTAAAAAAAAAATCTAATGGCCGGTGCATTCTGCATTGCGGAATGCACACGAGGGAGCTGAGGGGTGCATTCCGCCAGGTGGAATGCACCCTCATTAATTCTGCTTTTTAATGGCACGATAAATACAAACAATTTTTTTTGGCAGTGCTTAAATGTCACCCAACGATGAAGTATCTCAACAGGCGTAAGCTGCCAACCGCTTCAGGTCCTGAAAGCCGAAGACCTCAGCCAAAAATGGCAGGGTTACAAGGGCTAGAACGTGTATGCAGGGAAGAACAATTCGGGTAAAGTATCCGCTGTTATTCATACCACCTGTGCTCTTCCACATTATTGGCGTAGAGTGCTTCCAATCAGCTTGCAAACATACACATCTGACAACTTTGAGATTACCACTCGATGGCAACAGTAAAATGGTCAACAAAATGTGGTCATACAGTTACACTGTTGTTGCTTTCTCAAGTTTATGCGCACTCTATTGACTTGCACGCAAAGCTTGAAGAATGTAAATAACATAGGCTGATACTTCAGCTCACATTGAGAAACTACTTCTTGGGGAGAAGTCTGACAGTGTCTGACAACAGGGCAAGCCTGAAGAAGACTGCATCCAGCAGGTGGCATTCCAGGCTACAGATTTCATACATCCCTGCTTAGGATATAAAGACGCCTTGAAAGCATCTGTTACCTTGTGTGATGGAAATATTGCAGAAATGGAAATTGTAATGTCTGTTTCTATCCATTTTGTGAGGAAAGCCATGGGTTTTGGCCATCCACATGGAAGATCCTGGCGGAGAGAATGAGACATCCTGACAATCTACCAGTCACACCAAGGTTGTACAATGGGTGTAACATACCATCATCATCCTCTTTTCTCTTCATGAAAAGCTTGTGCACATTCTCAGCAGCAGGAGACATGGACATGAAGGCCATATTTCATAGGCATCACAAGAGTGACTTTATAAGTGACTGCATGGCCAGGCACCAATTCAAATTTGAAAAATCGAAGCAGCAGTGCAGCTGTTAATTTCATTTGCAGATAGGCCGAATCCTTGCCTAAACACATCCGAGGCCCTGCCTGCACCCATTTTGTCATCTTCATTCCGTCAGACAAATGAACAATCTGACATTGCATTTTAAAATATCTCTATGATGGGTTTATAAACTCTGGTTCCCTTGACAGCTGAAGAGGAAAACATTGACCAAATTTCAGCTTGAAGTAGAAGAAGCAGATTTAAAATACCCTTGAAAGAAAGCTCTGAGGAATCACAATGTAATAAGAACAAATTAGACTAAGCACTTGATGATTTTGAAAGGTAGAACAGACAGCATCTTCATCTGATATGCAGGAGGGAGTCAAAGCACCCATGCTGTGACAATTCTTACTATATAATGTGGTGAACTGTCAGAGTACTGGTGTGTTTTTGTCACCTTGGTCTACACCTGAGAGAAGTAGCCACTAGAAAGAAAAGTCACACCTGGAAAGCAGTGAACTTATAGGGTGATTCAGGCTGGAAGACGCCATTTTTAAGCCAACGTTCAGGCTTGAACTGCAGTGCGTCCGCGCCCCACAGAGCAGCCATCCGCCCCATTGCGTACGGAACATATACAAGCACGTCTCCCTTTCTCACTTTTGTTCCATCAGGCAGCACATCATCTGCATGTGCCAACTTGGCATCCTGCACTGTACAGCCCATAGTAAGCCATTGCCAATTGATACCAACGGAAAGGAGGAGGAATAGACAAATTAACTGAAAACTAACAAACACATGGAGTCGAAAACAGACAAGTTTCCAGACAGACATTCACAGAGGTTTCAGGCAGCCACGATCAAAGGGGCTCCATGGACTTGTCATGCTTTTGTGTCTGCTGTCAGTCCTCCTTGCACAATAAGTGAACAGATGCTAATAACAAGCTCATCATTCCCATTCAGAGGTGAAAAACTACAGCCATACCCTAGGTACTGCAGGGTACAGACGGAGAGTTTCAGAGAGAGCTGCATGGAGATAGTGCATCTTGCTGACGGCCTCAAATGTCAACCGTTCGGCGACATCATGGTAGCTCCCCTGGTTCCCCAGAACTGCAATGCTCTCCTCATAGACCTTGGCAGAGACCTCGGGATTCAAGCAAACACAGTAGAAAAACCAGGACAAAGTGATGGCAGTGGTGTCACGCCCCGCAATCACAAAATTGAGGATGGCGTCCCGTAGGTCACGATCACTGTACCCATCCTCTTGGTCCTTTCGGAAAGCCATGAACCTTGATAAGAGATCCTCCCTACCCTGCTCCCCACATGCTTGAATCAATACTCATTTATATCTAAGAGACACATGGTGATGGAACTCAATCTAAATCTGCTGCGACTATTAGCTACTTTGAGGCTATACTTTCTGCGATGGACCACAAAATACAGAAACGGGAGAATTCCGGCAAGCTAAATAACTTTCATAACCAACTGCACCGGGGATGCTACTCACAGAGGGCCTCTGAAATTGAACAACTGTGAGACAATGCAACGTGCAAGAAGCTCACAAACTCTTTGCCGGACGCCTCTGCTTCATTGATTTCAGCCCTGCGATTCTTAATCACGCTGTAAGTAAAAGCGTCCAACACTTCTAGTCCCTTCCGCAGCTCTCTCTCTGGACCGATATTAAGTGCTCGCTGTAGTTTCCACGTAAAAGAAACCTGGCGCCCAAATATTAACTCTGACACCTTATCGAAAGCCGATGCGAATGGTACATCAGGCATTAATGCAGAGCAGCAGCCCAGGTCTACACCGAAGCCCACTTTGCAAATCGAATCCAGAGTCATACGCATTAATAGCTCCTGCACATGCCGGGATCAATACTTCCATGATGGTAACCAACACTTTAGACCAAGCTATGTTTAAATTCTATACCTTTATCATACTTCCGATCAACCGGTGAGGGAGATGGTATAGATGGAAACAACCAGCGCACCTGACAGTCCACGGACTCATGGCGGGACATGGCCCGGTCAAGGAGGTTGAGAAGGTTGAGGGCATCAGCCCGGAAAGCTTTGGTACTGTAATCTCGCAGCTTGTGTGATGAAAACTCAAGGCTGGCAAGTTTTCGGTGCCGTCGCCAGACATCACCGTCTGCATTGAAGATCCCACTACCCAAGAAATCCTGCATCCGCTCTCGCATATTTCCACCCTGCAGTTTTCAAAGCAAATGTTCACAAGCTGTTCAAAACCATCTGCTATCGGATTGGGTCCTAGCAACCTTGCCAACACAGAGGTGCAGCACAAATGGTGTTATACATACCTTGCCATAATTTGCGAAGTTACTTTTCAGCATGTACTCCACGTTGTCAGGATCCACAGTGTTTATCACGGTGGCAACTGCGCTTTGGAAGCTGTAGGTTTTTGTGCCATCTTTGAAATACTCTAAATTCCAGTCATGAAGGCGGCCAAAGTTGCGCTGGATCTCGATCACGCTACCCAGTACAGGCCATTGACGGGGGCCCTTCCTCCTCATTTGTTGGGCGCGATACACAAAGAACCATGCCACCCAGGCTATGGAAACAGCAGCTATCCAGTAAGCAACTCCATCAAACATGGAAGCCATGGATGACAGACGCTTCTCTACTAGGAGAAGGCCACCAGTGTGTGGTGATCTCTTAGCCGTGGGGGCACTCTAAGCTACAGCTCGGATGTAAATACTGCTGTGAATTACACTTCCACTAGTCACAATTCGCTGTAGCTGCCAACCAACACTGTCAAGCTATGGGTTGCTCACAACCCAACATCTTCATATGACTGTTCATACGAAATCTCTCCCTCGCGTCTCTCATCTCTGTGCTTCCTGGGCACCTTCCCAGCTGCTAGCTATGGCGGTAAGGTATGACTCACTCTAGTCTCAAGTAGGTATAGTACTCTAGTATTTTCAGTTTTTGATTTGCGATAACGTTGTATCCGGTGTACTGAGTTTTGACTCATTTGGGTGTGCACAGCCACAAGCCAACCCCCTCAACGGTAGGGATAATATATTTTTAAATGGAATTATAAATCAGGTACTGTCACGGGACCAATGGAGCTGTATATATGTAGAGCAGTTTCATTAGGGCCCTGTTCATTCTAAAGTGGGCCAGGAATTACTGTGGCCTAGGAATTAGAGTGGGGGGCTTATGTAGTAAGGCCACGTGTATTAAGGCATAGTGAACGAGTTCAGGCGGTATTAGTGCGCTACGTACTTGTCACCGCTCTCGCTATTCGGTTTGAATGGTTCTAAAATTTTACCGACAGTATGCAGCTCAGTTGGATAGTGCACTGAGTGCCACCGAGATGATTCTGGGGTCAAATCCTGCTACCTTGACATTTCTCTCCTAAGTTAATCGACTCTATATCTTGGAAACAGGACCGCCCTGTCATCAGGCTAAGTCCTGGCAGAAGAGAGTAGAAGAGATCCTCAAGGATCTGGACCTGGATCCGCAAGTCTTGACACTGCTAGATAAATCTGACTTAGAGGCTGTAGTGTCCTCAGCCATGTCTATTGCCATGAGATTGTCTGATGAAAATGAAGTTAGGCAGAAAACTTCCCTGAACTTGTTTCCAGTCTGTGACATGGGGGAGGACATCTTGGATGACCTCAAGGGTCTACCCACTCTCGGCACTAGACTGAAATTTAAACTCAGGGCAGGAAGCCTACCTTTGAACAGCAAACAGAAGCAGAGAGGAAAGGGAGAGTGCAATTGCCCGTTGTGTGGGGTGAGCGGTGTCTACACGACTACACATGGGCCGTCGGGGGTCTCTCGTGTGGAGTATTCGGCCGCTTTTTAAGACTAATTCTCAGGCCGAATCGGCCACAGCCACCCAGGGTGTACTGCCGAATCGGCTGGGATGGCCGATTATGTTGATGGGTCAAATCGAGTGTTGGGCGGTTATTTGATTTTTTTCATAACCGGCGGTTCCAGTTGCATCAAAATTTTGGAAACTAATAACCTGCGGTTGCGGTTACTAAATTTTTTGGGGTTTGGTATCCTGTGAGCACAACCCATGGTCATGGGAGTTTATAATGTTAAACCTTGGTCATAGTAGTTATATGTTTTCAACACGGACTAAAACCATAAGCGGGTATAGAAAACTGGTGCATTTGTACAGTACATATGTGCCAACTCAGCAAGGCGAAACCTTCAGTAGTGTAGCCAAAACCCCTAAACCGATAGTGGTGGCATTGAATTTCGCATTGAGAAACACTTGGTGATATGGGCACAAACTAACCCGTGGTGAAATTTGCACTAAGAAATACTTGGTGATATGGGAACAAACTAAGCAAGCGGTGGGTTTGCACGGAAAAGTCCCGTCACCCAAAAATCCTACATCCAAAAGGAATGGGTGGGGGCTTTAAAATTGACCTATTCGTCCTTTTAGCCACAATCTGATTGCTTCTCAGGCGGGATTTCGCATTGCGAAATTATCCATGGTTTCTTTTTCTTTCTTTCTTTTTCCGTGTGTATGTGTCGGGCCACAATCTGATTGTTTCTCAAGCGGATTTTTGCAAGGCAAAATTATCCATGGTTTTTTTCTTTTTTTTTTCTTTTTTTCCGTGTGTGTATGTGTGGGGCCACAATCTGATTGTTTCTCAGGCGGATTTTCGCAATGCATGGTTTTTTTTTCTTTTTTGTTGGCAAGGGAAATGACCTTAAAATTGAGCTTATGGAGAAAAAATCGCGCCTATAGGGGTTAATGTCCATCAGGTATAGGGGCTATTTGTTCTTTATGTGTTAGTTTCGCATAATTGTTAATTTCGTCAATTTCATTTCGTTGTGGAAATTTCCGGGAAATTTCACGGGAATTTGAGTATGATTATGTCTTTTCAGAGAATGGGCTTGTGGCTCACAAGAATGGGGAACTTATTGGCAATCAGGTCTGTTTATGTCCCTCCTTTGGCCTTCACTTCATGTTCCCTTGAACTATTGCCGACCTATGGTACTGTCTGTAGGAAAGATGATGAATGCATCTCTTGCTCACCTCTTGAAGACTACATTTGGGTGCTTTCATTTTAGATATTGCGGTTTGTGATAGCTTGTGGAGCTGATTATCAAAAAAATTGTCTGCCTTCCTTTGATTCTGCAAGCTAGCTACCAAAGTCCTGATGCTGAAGGGGAAGATGGACTGTGTTGGGTGTAGAGCCTGAAGGCACATTTGGGTGAGGCAAAGCTCCAGGTAACTATTGCATCTACCTTTGTTTGGTATTCTTCTACGCTGTCATATCCTGCATGCTTATGAGTGGTTATTGCCATAAACGCTCTAAACTTTGAATTGTCTACACAAGATAACATAGGCTGGAACTGGGGCTTGAAGTTGTACCAAACACACTTCGACTCGTGTGAGTCCTTGGAGGAAAGTTGTGTGCATCCACAGGTCTCGTTGCTTGATAAATCACAAGGGGTTCAATGTTGCATACCCAACAGAATTCTGTTCATGTAAGATATGAATATCATAAGTAACTGGATCATCTTTGCATAATAGACAGACAGTTTGTGATGGGCCCTTCCAAGACAAAGCCGCAATACTGTTGTGAACCCCAGGGAAGTGGCAAATGTCCTATGCTGGTGTCTTGTTTCTTGATCTATAGGTTGACTGGTTTGGCTTCAATGGCATTATCCAATTATGCTTGGATGTGCACTGCGCCTGGCATGTATTTGAGTTTGAGAGTAGACCTCAACCAGTTTTACATCAGGTTAATAACATGGGAAATGATGGGGTCTTTTTTGTATGCCTTTTTGATGTGCATAGTTTATTAACTTTACACTTCACTACATTGCTGACCTGGATTTTCCTATCAAGAGGTCAGTTCAGATGTTGGAAGTGTTGTCTGTCTTGCCATATGCTTCAAATCTCAAGGTTGTCTGTTCATAAGACTCCTAACAAGAAGTTACAAATGTTGTGCATTAAATTGCAGGAGGAAGGTACGCACCTAATGTGCGGTCAAGTACTTTAAAAAGTTAATTTTCTGAAAGTTACACATTTTTTTCACTTAAGGGGTCATGTTTTCTGAAAAAGTCAAACTATGGCACTGGGCGTTTAAGGGTTAACAAAGTAAATAGCCAAGAAATGTTCACTAGAGAAGTCTGCAATACTGAGTACTGACTGTTAGTGTCCCTCCTGGCAAAGTAGCCAGTATCTAACTGATTTGAGTAATTTGAGTAAAATCTTCTGGGAGTCTTGATTTCCAGGGAGAAGCTTGGCATGGAGCAGTCTCCCTTAGGACTCCCACCAGCTCTGATGGATCAAACACTATGTATGGTGCAAGCCTCATTTCTGACATTGTGTCATCCATGTCCTCCTCAGAGGCTACTTTGGATGGCGGGACCTGAGCTGGTGGATGAACAATGCAAGGAGGTCGTGCGTTTGGATGGGAAAACTTCCCACAAACGAGAGTTTGAAGCCTACGGCCAACTGATAGCTTTTGGGGCAGTCTTCTGCGTCGCAAAACCAAGGAAGAGCGAAGAGAGAGGGGGGGTCTGGCAATTCTTTGAGTGTTGTTACAACGAACTTGGCCACATTCATGGAGAAGAGAAATGAAATGAAATGGTGCTTTATAACGTCCGCGGAAAGCTCATAGAGAGAAAGGGATCCAGAGAGAGCGCGGAGAAGACTGTGACGGATACTCCATCGATTTCCTCACCAGACACCAGTTCCATATATGGTGATGTATCTCAACACATGGCTCTTTTTTAGCTTCGTGGCAAAGCTGCTGGGAAGCTTAGAAACTCACAGCGGTATATCCTAATAAACTGAAAACAATAAACCTATGTCTAGTCTCCCAGCATATTTGTTCACGGACCAGTTCTTTGTGATCTCGACTTTGCTGACATGTGTATAGGTTCACATATAATGCAGTTTAGAACCATGATCTCAGGCAAAATAAATCCGCCGAGAATGTCAAAATTCCCCGGAAAAATAAACATCAGACTTGAGTATCTCACAAAGCTTGCTTCACGCGCGATGAAAAGATGTCATACTGGAGATAAAAATATATATAAGACAATTCTGCGAGACTGACGGGGACCTTGAGCATTCAAGACAGTTCAGTATTCTACAAACACCAAGAAATGTGAAGTATTGTGTACATAACCCCAAACATTCAGCTCCATGATCATTCTTTGGAAGTATAAATATGTATCGACTTCCACATCTTTGTGGGAGCAGCAGTGGTATTTCTAGAGCAACGGTCCTCCCACGGTAATAGATGGAAAAAGCTGTAGTGTTTAATGCTATGCATAAGTACTTGGGGAATATTTTTCCCTTACACGCAATGTGTGGAGTCTGATCTTTTGTAGCAAGATATGTATGTTCTGGTCTGGAATGGCATCAGGCTTCGAAACTGTTTATAAACCTAGTGTGAACCTGGTGTGGTATAAAACCTGGTGTTTTTTTTAGTGTTCTATGAAAGGATTTCCCCATTCAACTCTGTGAATTAATTTTGACGAGCAATTCTTCTGCAACTTCTCATGGTGACAAGGCCGATGGGCGAGATGAATCACTCCCTCCTCCTGACAGAGACAGACCAACCAACAGGCATAACTGGAAGGAGTTTTTTATCTTGATGCCCATGGGCCTTGTCACCATGAGAAGCTCATCAAAATTTCACAAAGCTGAATGGGCAAATCCTTAAACTTTCATGGAACACTAGAATCGCTGGGGCAGAGCAACATAATCCAACAATGAGCTGGTACCTCCTGCTTAGTGTCACTATATCCATAAAGGGAGTTTTTGACTTTATGGTTCTTTTCAGGGGCCCACTTTTTCCTTGTTTGTTGCTTTTCTTCTGTCCCATAAACTTTCCTCGGGCCATATATAGTTTCTCTTTCTTTGCCACCTCAAATAGGTTCAATGCTCCACCAACAACTCATGAATTTCAATTGACAGATCCAAATATTTGAGAAATGTTGAGGAAGGTATCTTCTGAAGAAGCTCTTCGTGTTTCAACTGAGTGTGTTTGTCTGTAATGAGTCTGATCAGATTAGTACACTGGCACGAGGTTTCCTGTGTTTCAACACATAATAAGAAAGAGGATCTTAGAGGTGCTCCGTCAAACAGCGTGACCGTGGAGAGAAATGAAATGAGATGGTACTGTAGAGAGAAAGACTGAAAACAACTTTTGCCCAAAATACAACAGAGCACAAAAAAGTTCTGAATTCCAAATTTAGTCAAACTGGTTGAGACGACATACGCACCGGAAGCGATTATCATTTGTGCTGATCGGAGGCTTCACGTTCCAGGGCTCCCTTTCTATCTACGTTGGGGGCTTCCTTGTTAAAGTTGTTGGCGTAGGGAATAGCTGGAGATTGCCCCGCTGCATCACAGATTTGGAGAAGGAGTTTGCAGTTGGCAGCGAAAGCCTAGTTTTGTTTGGAGCTGGGCAGTGAGAGTGCTCATGGTTTTGCTTGGAGTTGGCAGTGAGAGAGCATACTTCTGTTTGCAGCGACACTGTCAGTGAGAGCATAGTTTGTTTATACGATTTCACAATCCGGAGATCTGTTGTTAGAGCGCATGGATGCAAGCAAAGGGGTGTATCTGGTGGGCACCTGGATTTGGGAAGTGGGGAATAGGTATCGCATTCTATCTCGACTTGGCTCCGGATCATACGGAGATAATACTCCAGTGGAACCCTAAACTCTAAAGTGTTTGTGGCTGGCTTGTATAGGTCTTGAGGCGGGCGACGCCCTCCAAACTCTTGGATGGGCCGGCACGTAACGCCCTAAGTGACATGTGCTAAAAAATGAAGAATAGTGGCGAGGCCCTTGGGGCCGGGCATGCCCACTTATGGGCATTGCTAGTGTATTGCCATCGTCAATACCAGCCTATGGAGGGAGGTTGGGTAGCGTGTGAGCATGCTCACATGAGCACAAGTGAATATTTAGGATATTCGCTATAATTTTTTAGAATTAGGCACATGAGAAGAGAAAACATTTATTTTCTTAAAAAGAAAATTACAAAATAGACTAACAAGAATTTTGTGCCCAGTATGATTTCATAAGTGCTACTTATACTTTGCCAGAACGAAGTTGCATAAAAAAAACTGAATTTTCAGTTTCTTTTTTCATTTCTTATCAAAAATTTATTTATTTCTCAAGAACTGAAAAGAAACAGAAAAAACATCTATTTCTTGTCCTAAAGTGAAGTTTAGAGTCCTTCGATTGATACGCGCGAGGATCGAGCCAACTCCGCAGCTTTTTCCTCCATTTCTCCCGGAGTTAAGTTTTCCGCAATACGAGTTAAAGGAACATCTTGTTGACCTTTTATTTTCATATAAAGGATACGACAGGGATAAATACCTTCGCGAACCTCCATACGTATTGCTTGGATATCTTTCATGAGAGATTGGATACGAATACAACGATTTTCTTTGGGGAATCCCCAACGAAAAAGACAAATGATTTTTTCTCGTTTATCGGATTGGTTGTAGCCACTACCTACACTCCGCAAAATTGTACGCCATAAATAGAGGCTGAGAAACAGACCTGCAATACCATAAAAGCACATTACAATTCCTTGTGGGACAAAAAGAATTTGCTGGGATGATAGAAAGGGTATTAAATCTTTACCGAAGTGACTAGAAATTCCAACTGAAAAGAATCCTAATGCACCCAACAGAATAATGCACGCCCTGCAAAAATTACTTATTCTTCTAGAACCTATTATAGGTTCTACTCGAAGCCATTCAGATTGCCAATTCGTAACAAAGTCTCCCAGATTTTGTTAATTTTGATGGGATGAAAGAGCCGAAATATTTATTCGCTTTAGAAGCATTTTTTCCTTAAGATATATATTAATCTATACGGTTGAATCCCAACCTTCTCTCAACTACGTCCGTGAATTTTATTTAAATCTAGCGGATCAAATTTTGTCTCAACCGGAAGGAATCGTACCAAAAGAAGTTCCAGATCGAGAATTATTTAGTTTACTTCCCGAATTTTACTTAAATCCCATCGAGAATGGAAAAGAGATGAAGAATCAAGAAAATTTACTGGATTTCATGATAATTTAAGATCTAAATCATTTAGTTTATTAGTTAAGGAAATATATCTATGTCAATTAAAATATCTGAAACTCTCTCTTTTGAATGTGAAACAGGTAACTATCACACTTTTCGTCCCATTAGTCGTGTAGCTCGGTCATATCAAAAAATTGAAGATAGTTTTTCTTTAGTGGTAGGTACAAAAACATGTGGTTATTTCTCACAAAATGCCCTTGGAGTTACGAAACTTGCAGAACCCCGTTACGCTATGGCAGAATCAGAAGGAGATATTTCAGCTCAATTAAATGATTATCAGGAATTGAAAAAGCTTTGTCTTCGAATAAAAAAAGATCGAAATCCGAGTGTTATTATACGGATTGGTACTCGTACTACCGAAATAATAAAAATGAATTCGGAAGGCATGGCACCGAAACTGGAAACTGAAATTGGAATACCAATTGTGGTAGCAAGAGCAAATGGACCGGACTATGCCTCTACCCAAGGAGAAGATACCGTTTTAGCTGCTATGGTACATCGTTGCCCAGAAGAAAAAATATCGACTGGTAAGAGAAATAAAACTATACAAGATCAAGCTATACAAGATTTATTTCCTTTCCTTCCTCTCGAAAAGAAAGGAGAGACTCCCAATGCCCATGGGCCCTTCCAAGCTCCATCTACCTTTCATTTCCTTTGAAACCCTAAAAATGCCCCTCTTTGTTGTACGCGGTGCTCCAAGGCTCAAGCCAGTACAGGCAAGCTCTCCCTTTGCTCTCACACTTTAGGTGAGTTCAATATTGGTAGTCCACACTAGTGTAGGCACGTTGGTACAGGGCTTTGGTACATTGGTCATTGGGTAGGCACGCTGGTTCAGGGCTTTGATACATTGGTCATTGGGTACACTGGTTTTCATATTGGTATGCTGGTGCATGGTGAAACCTCTTACATAATGGTACTCTTGAGTTGTGGTAGGCTGGTAGGCTAGTTATTTTCGCATGCATATATTTGTATTGATTTTTGTTCAAAGAAATTTTGATCTTATTGCAAACAACTTGAGAAGAGGCTCGCAAGTTTTTTGGTGGAATTTTTGGGCATTAGGCACATTGGTCCCATAATTTCCCAACTATTAGGCCAAAATCTGAAAAATTCACAGAATTGATTAGGCACTTTCATTTTGAATTAATTATCGCCTAAACGGTTGTCCAGGGTCGGTATTTGATTTCATGAATCCTACACAAAGTTGTAGGGTTTCAAAGTCGAACCAATCAGAATGCTTGTATACACCAGTGTTGGGTGGGTATTACTTTTTCTAATACCAGCCGGGTCTGGGTATTGAAAAGAAATTAATTTGCAATACCAGCCGGTTCCATAGTATTGAAAGATTCTCTCAATTTTAATACCCGCCGGTTCTCAATAGTAGTATGATTTTCGATTTGCGGACAGGTATCAATAGGATGGGTATTCCAATCTAATACCAGCCGGTTATCAACCCGGGTATAAATAAAATAAAATAACAAAACCACTAAATCATTAATATATATTGAATTTAGAAGATTTCAGTTGATTTCACAAGGAAATTAATTATTATGTTGCAAAATTCAGTCTTTGCATTACATAATAACAACGTTGCAGATTTTAGTATCCAAATTGAAGCAAGCTTAGTTAAAAGAAGACTGATTGCAACCCTCCTCATCGTCAAATAAACTAGCATCTGCAATGAGGTCCTCATATTCATCAATGAAATTGTCTTCCGACAAAAAGAAATCCTTGATCCCGTGCGAAACCACCTTGCAATCCGTCCGTACATCATCCGACCAATTCTTTAAAATAAAGAACAGGGGTGGGACATGTGGTAAGAAATGAAGCATAGTGGCATGCCCTTGGGGCTGGACATGCCCTCCCTGACATGTGCACCCTCTTACCTGACCCTGCACCTAGCCAATTTCCTATTCATACCATGGTTGTTTTGCCCATAATACGGGTATGCACCCGGGTATTGCCAAGGCAATACCAGCCGGTCCGATTTTCAACCATAGTATTGGAAATGCCAATACCAGCCGGGTCGGTTATTAACCATAGTATTACAAAAGCCAATTTCCTATTCATACCATGGTTGTTTTGCCCATAATACGGGTATGCACCCGGGTATTGCCAAGGCAATACCAGCCGGTCCGATTTTCAACCATAGTATTGGAAATGCCAATACCAGCCGGGTCGGTTATTAACCATAGTATTACAAAAGCCAATACCAACCGGGTCGGTCATTCAATACCCTGGTTGATACCCGGCCAGACCCTATATACAACAATGGTATACACCAAGAGCCCTATGACCACCCACACTTTTGGGGGGGTTATATCGAATGATTGTTTACCAAGTGGCAAAAATGGACAGTCTTGGGACCAGCACTTACATGGTCATAGGTACTGACAGAGGCGTTAATAGGGTGTTCGGTCATAGACGCCTGTTCGGTCATAGGCCAACTTACCCTATACCAGTCCAACACTGGTGTGTACCCAGAGTTCAGGGCCTGAAGGGGTCTTGGTTGTGCACAAATGAACATGGGATACATCAAACATCCACCAGTAGTATGGACCAATAGTTTGGACACACTGTCAAGTAGGCTCTTGAATGCTGCCCACCTGTTCTCCTATTTTCATTTGAGACTAATTCTAGCTCAAGAGGACCAATACATGTATGGCACAAACATGACAATCAGGGAAATTGATGTATGCAATTCCAACAAGTGAAGCCATGTGGCTGTCCATTCCCTGAAGGAACGCATTGGTTAGTCGAAAAGCTAATTTGTGTGCTTTATATTTTCATATTCTTGAGCATGCCCTCAGTCTTACTATATCCTTCTCTGTTGCCTAAGGGTTGGATGGACATATCCTACTCTTCCTCTTTGATCTCTATTTCCTCCTCCCTACTAGAGCAGGGACTATCTGTAGTGTCTCCAGCACTAGCATCAGCATGGCTTTTGATACGAGGCCTATGCAGTTGCCACATGTCCATCTGCTCAAAGTATGCACACTTCTTGCTGTTCTTGTTAATGCTACCTGACTCACTGTTAGTAGATTCTCTGTCCTTTTTGTATTCATTATAAAGGATAGAGTACTTCTTCTTGCAAGCATTTGCACTTTTGCGGAACCCTCTGCACATTCCAAGCATCCTGACATGGAGTTTGCTCCAAGTATTTACACCTGCAAGCCAATCAAAAAAAGCTGCTGGTTAACCATGAGATTTTAGAACTGGATATTTTCCTCAATACTACCTCTAAGATTGAACCATGAACCATAGTTCATCAATTCTGTAATTGCCTTGAGACTCAGGAGCCAATTCTCTCTAGGAAACAACAAGCAAATTGGTGCTCAGATTACTCCACCTATCTAACCTCAAAGAAATACAGCCTTACCACTGGTCCCCATCAAACTGGCCTGGGCCCATAACTAGCCTATGTGACCTCCTAGGTCTGCTTCTCAGTCATGTGCTCTGCAGCTCCAGCCCCTCCTGCTAAATGCACGGCTTTGGGTCAATCTGAACACGAGGCTTCTGAGTGGTGCTGACAGCATGACCTGCTATACACTATTGGAGGCAACTGTCTGGGTCCAGAGCTCTTGTTGGGTTTAAATTAAAGGGACAATGGGGAAGGTAATGTGGCCTATGTTGGCCTCGCCCAACCCCACTACATGTGCCCATCAACAGGGCCTGGTCCAGGGCACACTTCCCTCTGCACCAGTCCCTGCACAATTCTTTTCAGGGTTTTAGGAGAGCATACAAAAACGTTCCAATACGTAAAGAGTTTGTAAGAGGTAACATACCCTGTTTCTGCTTGTTTCTCTCAAACTCGTCATGCATTTCACCCCTCAACGCAATCAGAGTTTCCACCTCACTATTAGTCCAGTTCTGTCCCCGTTTACCCTCAAGTTTGGCTTGGGCTTCTGACATCTTCTTCCCTTTGTGTTCTTGAATGACAAGCTCCTCGCCACCGGCAGGCCTTTCCCCAGGACTAGGCAACCCCGGGCCCACAGCTCCCATAAATACTCTGAATCAAGTCACATTCATAACTCAATAGTTACAACAATACCTGTATACAGAGTGAGCCCAGCCTCTTAAAACGAACAGAATAAATAGCGGGAATTGGAAAGGCAGAAACACTTCCAGAACTCTTTTAGCACCAGATCAGCAGCCACTAGCATGTGCCCATCAAGATTGTGACTCTGGGCTGGTACATCTTATACATACTCCTGTAATGCAGACCCTCAAGTAGTATGATGCATGAGAACCTTGAATTACAAGCCATTGGAATATAAAAAAACCTACACAAAATTGTATATGATAGAGCACCAATGATTATTATTTGGCCAACCCTCAGTAGAATATGTAGACTGTAGCCAACTCCGTCAGTCTGAAAAAATGAATATGGGCTGTCAACCTAATATGGACAGGAAAATATGAAGAATGTAAGACCATGACTCTCACCTAGGAATGCCACCAGTATACATCTGAGGCATAAAGGGTGGAGCCACACCATAGGGTGAACTGGGCATCATGGACCCATCAAAAGCCGGCCTCTGACCTGGACCATACATGCTCTTATCATAGCCAGCAGGAAAGGGTCGCCCATGCTGGGGTTGAATGGCTGCTCCAGGCCACCACCCTGCTCCACCACCACCCCCAAACGGAGGCAATCCGTTGAGGGCTACTGAACCTCCTGCACACCAGCCAATTCTGTGTGTCAAACTAATTGATGAGTCCCACACTATGCCTGGAGCAATCCTGCAATAAAACAAGGCAAACTGGGACCCACCAAAACAAACAGAGACTGTTGCTCAGACACGTAGACATCAAACTTAGAAAGTCATCAAATTACCTAAAGTCGCATCGCCCTCTCCTTCTTGCTTGATCTCTTTATCATCTCCCTTCTGGTCGTCCTCACCTTCATCTTCATCAGTGTCTGATTTGTCATTTACCCCATCATACATGATGCAGGTATTGTTCACCTCATGCTCACCAGTGCCATTCTCTGCATGCAGAAATCAAGCAATAAAAACCAACCAACTTTAAGTGGTTTAGCATAATCTGCAAGCTATTCTGTATATTATATTGGCTTTCCAAATTCAGGTTCGATGAAAAAGTTGGATTCCAACTACTAGATAGATTAGCCATCATAAGAGCCTCAGTTCAAATCTACATTGTAGAATAGATTCTTTCAAACTGCTAAAAGGTGCTAGGCACAACATGCCCACACAGTTGAACCCCATTAAAGTCAATGTAAATCAGGTTTATGGCAAGTACCCTAAATTTTTATAAAAGGATAAAGTCTCAAACTGCACTGAACAATAGTTTGCATACAATGCACAATTTCTCGAGTTCTGCTTTCAGTAGAGAAATTGCAAAAAAATCATTGAGCAAAAGGTAAACTACTGCGGTTATGGAAAGACCCCATACACTGGTATGCCTTGGCTACTCTGCTGCCATGGCTTCAAACCAATCCATCAGCACGGGATGATGTACTAAGAGGTTCCATCCTCAACCCACAAATGTCTAAATTCCTCTCTGGAGCCTAGTCAGTTTGAAAGGGATTGTTGCACTAAGGTGGTCCAGGCAGAGACTACTTGCCTCAATGCACCGCAACAATACCAGTCCAGCGGACACCCCCACATATACAGAATCATCAATAGTTACGGAACTGGTCTTTCCACTGTGACTATGCTTCCTTTTTGCAGAGTGGTTGCATATTGAGCAATAGTAGGCCTTCAACCCTACCAGACTACAATTTTCAGATACATTGGTTGGCAACATGACAGAGATGATGTGGACTACATTGCTAGTGGTACATTGCTAGTGGTACTTGCCTGGAGTGACTCGCCGTCTTTTAGCCAGTAATGGCCCTATCCGTTCTGACAATTGCTCATATAGCTCCAGCAGCAATCCGGGATCCTTTTGGGAATACAATTTGTACTCATCAAATGTTGAGAGTTCCCCCATTTTGATCGCCTTCTTAAGCACGGCTTCCTTGGCATTGATGGAGCAATGCTTCTTAGCTATATCAAAAGTAGTGATTGCATTCTCTCTAGAAAGGTTGGCCACCAGAGCATCCTCACATAGTACTGTAAGATAATGGACCTTATATTTGTCTGCCGCACGCAGAAAAGAGGTCATCCGTTCTGCCATAACACTGATGCTGACAGTTGCAGTGTAGAAAAAGTTTACAAAGGCTTTTAATTCCTCATGATCCATGTCGGGTACCTCCAAAACCTTGACATTTTTATCCGCTCGAAAGATCGCCTCAAATGCTTTGGACTTGGCCACCTGCAATTAGCCTTGTGAGTCCATGTTGAAGCATAATCCACCATCCCCTGCCCAAATAGTTCAATTCCATGGATAAACAACATCTACTCTCTTACCAAAGACCACATGAGGCTGACAGACTAGCGGGCACTTAGTTCATCCTCACTATATTGGAGTAAGACATACGACATTCACAAGACTCTCCCTTTGGTGGGTCTATGGCTGCAAGGCTCCAGGAAATTGATAGTAGTTGCTTGAACAAGGAAATTGTGGGGGTAATGATCATGCCTCAGTCCTTTAGATAGTCCCTAGTTCATTAGATGGTTCACAATTTCCTTTAGAGTTCACTGTGCATGCTACATGCTTGCAGGGATCCGAGTATCTATTTATCTTCCTACTGTCTACCAAGTCCGCCTCTACAGTCTCTGGATAGAATCAGGAGAGGTAAACAATGGGGAGAAAGGCACAAAAGCTGACCAAGACTGCCTTGTGAGCATGAATTCGGACACCATCAGAGGCCCGTAATTCAACATCCACATAGGAACCCTCAACATCTGCCCCAATGTGCGTGTCTGGTTTCCAAAGACTCAAGAACTCCCTTTGTCTCTCCAACCGTTTCACCTGCGATTTCAAACTCCTAACGGTATCTGAAGCTCTCGCTCTCAGATTTCGTTTCTTCGGAAACAGCTTTGCACTCGTTGTGGCCTCATGTGTCGTCATCCTCATTTCCCAGCACTTTCATCCAGCACTTCCTGCACCGAATTGCACTCCCGGAACATTCAACCTCCCACAATTGCAGGAGGAGCTTCCTCCGCATTCTCCAGGCAAAAGCCCATCACTCAAATCGCACAAATTCTCGAATTCTAGCAGAGCAATCTGCAAAATCTCTCAAGCAAGATCGATCTTGCTCAGAGGCATGCAAAGACAGGGAGGGCCCGAATTGAAACCCTAACTCTAGCACAGGATAAGACCTCCTTCCGGACGCCTCGAGGTGTCGACACCTACACAACCTACCGCGGCGAAACCTGGCGACACTCTCCCCTTCCTTGCTTGTCTCTCAACAGACCCGCGGCGAAATCTGGCGAAACCCGGCGTGACATCCGGCCACGAGTGGACGAACGAGTTTCAACATCTCACGCAATCCGCTCCTTTCTATCCTCAAACTCTACGAAGCGCAAGACTTGCAGCATGAAGGTTGTTCTCTAAGCATCGGTGTAATGCTATTAAAAATACCACCATAAGGGTAATTCTATTTACATTCCAAAGCCAGGATTTGAAAGAATGGTCCAACTCAGGTTACAATCGGGCCAGGGACGAAAGATCTCGGTGAAAGACCTGTTCGCAGGTTCCCGTAGGTTTTGTAAACGTCTCTAATGTGTTCCCAAAGTTATAGATGGACGGATGATACTCGTCCATGTTATCGATTAGTAAGGTTGTGTAAACCCTAAAACCCTACTTGTAAGCTTCTCGCGATGGCGATTAGGGCTTGAGGGAGCTTCCGTTCTGTATGTCTGTGGAGGACGGAGGGAGGACGGAGGCGAGTCTGCATCCAAGCCGGTTGGGTCAGCCATGGAAGAAGGGAATGTCGACGGAGTAGTGACCGATGGTGCCCCCATCGCAATACCTGCTGATTCTGGGGAGACCATCAGCAAGAGGTACTTTTCCTTTCTCGTTTTCGTACAACTTTCTCTGCTTATGGCCTGCTTGCTTGGTGTCTTCTGTTGGATGCCTTCCAGTTGTATTTGAAATGGATATGTATGCACGATTTGTTCTTGAAATTTTCTTGGACACGTCTGGTTCAAGAAAGAGCAATCCTGTACGCATGTCTGCTGTCAATGTGTTTCTATCTTCAGGATCCTGCAAGGTCTACGAAAGTGATTGAGGAATAAGTTGTCCTTCTTATTTTCTATCTTTATTTATCCCCTTTTTCATGGGCCGCGCATTGCAGTGCATTGAAGAAAATGGAGAAGGCAAAGAAGCAAGCAGAAGAGAAGAGACTCAAGGAGGAATCCAAGAAGAAGGTGATGGTGACCAACATACCTTGCTGGGACTGTAGTAGACTGGGGACATTCAGTGCTGAACTGTGGAGGACTGTAGTAGACTGGGGACATTTATTGCTGAACTGTGGAGGGCATCCCATTTCTGGTAGAGGTCTCTGAAATTTTGGATAAGTCTCCTCACCAAATTAGGTCACATTCTGGACTCTTGGCTGTGGAGATCATATTTTATTAGTGTGTCTCCAAGATGGCGGTTGGAAGATGTTGTAATGAGTTTTGGGAAGTATAGCAGGTGCTGAGTGAGTTTGTCAACATACTTGTTGGCAAGCAGGTTAACTTGAGTAAAGCCCTCATGTCCTTGGTGTTGTGGTTTTGAGCAGGCAGAAATGGAGGCTGCTGCAAAGAGAGCAGAGAAGGTTCAGGGAGACCATAAAGATGAGGATTCCATGGATCCCACGGTTTGTCAAACGCAACACATTCGGATTTTTTGGGCTAAGCATGCTTTGATTATGCATGACAGCGACCTCTCTTTGATTTATTGTTCCCCCACCTTTAGCAATATGAGCTTTGCATACCCAGGGCCCTGCTTTGAGTTAGTATGCTCTCTCCCAGTCCTTTTGCATCTGCTCATGAATTGTTGGGCTTGGTTTGGTGGTTGTAGCAATATACGAGCAACAGGTTAAAGGTTTTAGGGGATTTGAAGGCAAGTGGCATTAATCCTTACCCCCACAAGTTTCAAACTTCCTTATCCATACCTGAGTACGTCAACAAGTATTCAGGCCTTGCTGCAGGGGAGCATCTGAAGGACGCACTGGTGTCTGTAGCAGGTACATCCATACATCGTGTCTTTGTCCGGCTGCTTTGCATTCAGCACTTCATATCGTGTCTTGGACAATTAGCATTGCTTTGGAGGAGATTGAATGTCCTGTGTTTGAAGGTTCATGGTGTCATCTCATTTTTTATTGCTGTTGTGGCAAGGGAGGGTGCTAAGCAAGAGAAGCTCGGGAGCCAATTTAATGTTCTATGACTTGCATGGTGATGGCTCTAAAATTCAGGTCATGGCTGATTTACGGTGGGTTATGGTCCATGCCACTTTGATTTCGGGTGGTTCGCAAGATGACGAGACATTCACATTTATTTATCCAGATGCCTTTGGCTAGAAACACTCATTTTTTCCTTCACTTCGACCATTTGGCTGTCTGTTTGCGGTCATTGGTGATCCAAATTCTGGCAGTGTCTGAAAGTCTGGCATGTGGGTTCTCAGCAGCAACTTGCCTAACGCCTACTTTAACGTATGAGATCACTACCAGAGGACCAGTCCATAGAACCCTGGAAAAAGCTATATATCTATGGGCGGGTCTTTGCTGTCTGTTTGACTGAAACACACCGTCCACACAACCTTTCTTTAAGTTGTCCTCGTCTCTAGTTGGCAAACTCTTTTTTCTTAGTATGCACCTAGCGCTGCTGTAAGCATTCATGGATAGGCAGCAGTGATGAATGTCCCGAGATGGCCACTAAATGTTTGCATCTGGACCCTTGGGTTAATCAGCTCCTCAGGTCTAGAAGTGGCGGAGTTTGGAAAGTTGCATGCTGGAATCAAGCGAGGAGACATCGTGGGTATTCAAGGATTTCCAGGTATCATCTTTTTGCAAGTTTCAGTGCTTGTACAGCTTGTGCTGCTTTGAGCCACTTATTCCAGTAAATGGGTGGTCATCAGAAGAACAGGAGATACGATCAGCACTCAAGTCAATGCTGATTTGGTAGCCAGTTGTGAGATGTATTTTTAGTAGAGATTTTATACGTGCTTGTATATGGTGCCTTTTTGATGGCAGGGAAGAGCAAGAAGGGAGAATTGAGCATCTTCCCATCGAGCGTGGAGGTGCTCTCTTTTTGTCTGCACATGATGCCCAAGGCGAGAGCTGTTCCTGTTAAGAACCAGCACTCTGAGCGAGAGGTATTCTCTCTCCAAGTCTTCTTTCACAATTGTTGGTGGCTACCTAAATTTATCAGACAGGTGTTCATAATATACCACAGGGTGGTATACATTTTCAGCACCCCACTCCCAAAGTATCCTTATCTGCTTTCTATTTTCTTGTTGTTTGTATTCACATTTCTGCACGATTGGATGTTGTTTTGGGCACCGGTGTTGCAAGTAGGGCAGGTCAGCAAGTGTGCTGGGTTCAAATCTGGGAGAGACAGTTTCAGCTATATATACAATATCAGAATGGATTGTACTCTTTAGTCCTTAGTTGCTTCAGGCGTGTGGCCATGTGACATGGAGTTTAAAAGAAAGAACGACACTTTATGATGCCCGCTGGGGACAGGGATTGGGACCAAGCATGAGACACAGACAGAGAGGAAGCAGATAGCAGCTACTAACCGCAGGAAAAGTAGAAGACACATCAAAGAAAGACTTTATGGATTGTCTATTTTCACCGCCAACATGGTTTGGACCATTTATACATACTGCCACTTTCGCAGGAGGAAAACAGTGTTTCTGACACATGGCAAGCAGGGCAACCTCGAAATTTTGATCGGTACATCCTGAAAGATCAGGTCAGTGCTATTTAATAGGTGAGATGAGAATCTCAGTGACGGTCTGAGGATCTTGGCTGGACATCAAAAATATCGAGTGCTGCTCTTTTCTGTGTATTCTATTTCCTGCAGCCTGACATGTTTTGTGAGAGTCAATCAAATGTGATCAGCAGGATGTGATCCATGGATAAGCACCGTTCTATTGTTGTCAACTGGTAATAGAGAGTTATTGAAAAACCTTTGGCCAAATATTATTAGAAAATGAATGGCTGGAGAAATAGTGTACTCGGCAACAAAGCTCTTGACACATAATCTGAGATTGCTAGTAGATGCACATCAGGAAATTGTCCACAAGATTCAATTGAAGAATGTATTAAATGGCAGGAAACACGGTATCGGCAACGGTATTTGGACCTGATGGTCAATCCAGAGGTGCGTCAGGTCTTTAAGACCAGGTCCCGAGTTATTAGCTATGTTCGGGAGTTTCTGGACAAGCGTGATTTCATTGAGGTAAGTTCTTCTGCTGCTGGGGGCCTATATCTACCTTGCCTTGTATCATATTGTGGGATATAGGATTGGGATTTTCACTGAAGACCATAATCCACTTTGTCTGAGTATCTAATTCAATATTTTTGTGTTGCCGGGATTGGTACTTGTGAGACTTATTTCAGTAAAGCTCAATACATGATAAATTGTCAATCATTTAGTCAATTCTTTAACCTGCCTGGTGAGTCCTCCATGTTTGACCCAGGCCGTCAGGCATCAGGGGCTAAAAGCGCTCTTTCTTACTGTCTGGCACCCTACTGTATTTGTTTTTGTGAAGATGATGTCCTTTCAAGCGGTTGCTTCCTGCAGCTGTGTATGTTTCCAGCAATGACAGGTAGCTTTGGACATTGAAGGTGGTTAGACTTCAGACTAGAAAGGAAGCTCATCCACATACGTCATCTATTTGAGTTATGGGCTTGACCAGCTGAGTGCTCTCATTAACACTTGCAATTGATGATGCTCAGGTGGAGACACCGATGATGAACATGATTGCAGGGGGTGCAGCAGCAAAGCCTTTTAAAACACACCACAATGACCTCAATATGCAGCTGTATATGCGGGTTGCCCCTGAGCTTTACCTCAAGGAACTGGTGGTTGGAGGCATCGACCGCGTTTATGAGATTGGAAAGCAATTCCGGAATGAGGGGATTGATCTCACACACAACCCAGAGTTCACCACCTGCGAGTTCTATTGGGCTTATGCTGACTACAACGACCTTATGGAAGTCACCGAGCAAATGCTCTCTGGTAAACTAGGACACTTCAATCTTTTTGTATTTCTTCAGTAGATCGGTTTGTAAAGCTATTTATTCTGCTTTTGTTGTGATAAAGCTGATTACAAGGCCGGGCCTCTTGTATCGGCAGTCCATTTAATAATTCATTTTTTGACTGCTTTTTTTCCACAGCTGTTCTTGTCAGTATGATGTGTATTAAGAGTGCAGTTCATAGGAAAGAGAGAATGTACTGATAAGACTTGAAGAGAGAGAGAGTTCATCAGGCTTCAGGCACATACTGTGCGTAGAGAGAGAGGCAGAAGTTCACCATGGGGTGCTTCTGGGGGTCTCAAGGTGTGTATCATGGGTTTGCTGCAGGAATGGTCAAGGAGTTGACAGGCAGCTACAAAATTTTGTATCATTCAAATGGCACTGACCAGCCTCCTGTGGAGATTGACTTCACCCCACCTTTCAGGTAACCAGGATGCTTTTTGCCGTAAAGGTATAGTCGGCTACTAAGGATGTGTCTTGACTGTATCATCTTTCTCAAAAGGTAACTGCGATGTGCTGTCGTGTAGGAGGGTAGAAATGATAAAGGGCCTTGAGCAAGAATCAAAGGGGCAGCTCAAGATCCCAACAAACCTGGAGTCCGAAGAAACAAACAAATATTTGCGAGATGCATGTGAAAGGTTGGATGTGAAGTGTTCACCTCCTCAAACAACCTCCCGCCTCCTGGATAAGGTGGGCCTTCTATCTACAGCTTATCATATTTGCCCATAAAGAGTTGTTTGCTGTAGCCTAGATGGGGAGAGAGTGAGAGGTAAAAGAGGAAAGAATTTTACTCATACCGTTCCCTGCAAACGCTGGCTTGCCAAGGTCCTACAGCCATGGGCCCCGAGGGAAACTAACCCTCCCGGAGCGTTTTCTGGGGTTTGCACGACCAGGGTTTAGCTTATCCCTGCAGCTCAGCTGGAGGTATATAGTTATTTTCGCGCAACTGCCATTAAGGTGCTCACAGAGGCACTTGTCGGCATGCAAACACGACAGCCCGGTTTTTGAGTTTAGATTTTAGTTTATAGCCCTGCATCTCCCACTTAAATGGCATGCATGGGGAAATCATCTGCCCGTCAGTCTGGGTTGTGTGCAGGGAAAAATAGAGGAGGAAAGAGAAACCTATTATGGCTGCGGAGCCCCAGAGGGTATATAGGACTTGAGTATACGAGAGAGGAATTGGCTGTAGACAGAGAACAGAGAATATTGCAGTGGGAGCTGAACTACTGTTGAAGTTTGTCTCATTCTTGTCTTTGTTATCTTTTTCTTTCATTCATATCGTCGCCCCTCAGGACCTCTTGCCACTTTTCTGTTGTCTGGCGCCCCATTTATGGCGGAAGACTCTTCAACAAATGCCCCCCTCCTCCAACGGTTCAATGGATGCAAGCTGACTTTTAAATCAGTCAGATGTTGGCCATGGCCAGTCTCCTGACAGAAATTGCAGGGCATGTCTATAATACAAACAAAATCCAGTGTATAAGGAATGCACTGTGCAAACAACTGACAGAGCTTAGTTGTTCTGATGGTAATGTTGCAGCTTGTTGGCCACTTTGTGGAGGAGACATGTGTCAACCCGACATTCATCATTCATCATCCACAGATTATGAGCCCTCTTGCCAAGTGGCATCGGTCCAGTCCAGGCCTAACTGAGCGATTTGAGCTTTTTGTGAACAAGCATGAGGTAAGTTTGAACAACATTCTTGGCCTCCTTTGGCAGCTACTTTGGAGTGGTATGTCTACTGCATGTAAGGATAATCTACACATATCATCTGAAAGACATTGAGGACAGGACTGAGTTGTAATGCAGATCTCCCCAAAGTGGAGGTTCCTTTTTTAACCCTGGCTCCTTCCCTTCCCCTTAAGAGATTATATTCACTAACTACATTTTTCCAATGTTTGGAATGCGACGTGCCTACAGTTGTGCAATGCATATACGGAGCTGAATGATCCAGTCATCCAGCGTGAGCGTTTTGCTGATCAAATGAAGGTCAGCCTGTTTACTTGCTAGTGCCTTATGAACTCATTGTGAATCTCTTATCCAGAGGGAGACTGGCTGGCCGCTCAGATGTAATTTTTCAATGGTAGTGTGCTGCTTGTTAGACTGCAGAATCATTGTCTTTTTGGAGGTAGGCTCTTGTCCAGTAATATATGCACACAGCTTTAAGAGCATTGTGTGGGCAGACCGATGGGGGTGAAAATGGAGGGAGGCCGAACAGTGGTTGTTTATTTGGGTTGAGGGGGGTGGCTCTGTATCCCCATTTCATGATTGTCCACGAGCCAGTTTTGAACCCTTTGAGATCCTGGAAGATGTTTGTAGTGTTGAGCCACTAGGTTTTGGTCTACAGAATGGAGCAATCAAGAGTTTATCTGAAAATGCAGGATAGGGAACTGGGTGATGATGAGGCTATGCCCATCGATGAAACTTTCTGCACTGCACTGGAGTATGGCCTGCCTCCAACAGGGGGCTGGGGTATGGGCATTGATCGATTGACCATGATGCTCACTGACTCTCAAAATATCAAGGTCAGCTCTTGACTCCTGTTTCTAGCTTGCCTTGTTTGATTAGTACATCTGAGCAATGTTTTATTTGTATGTGAGGGTGGCTTTGTTGTGAAGATGTTCAGAGAGAGACAGAATGTACACAGTAGATGATTTGCCATAGCCTTGTTGCCATAGCCCCCGACACCAGTTTGGGTGGAGCAAGAGGTAACAGACACTACCTTAGTGAGGGGCTCACTCCAGTAGTGAAACTCAGAGAGATACAAGCCATAAGAAAATTAACTGCCATGGTTTATCTTGTGTATGGAGCAGGAGGTGCTACTGTTCCCTGCAATGAAGCCTCATGACGACTGTGTGGCACCTCAGCTGTCTAAGCCAGAGTAGGTAGAGTTACATGCCAAAGCGTACAATTTTTTTCCCATGATTTCTCAGCAAAGAGCTGTTTCAATGCATTCTTCCCTTTTTGCCTATGTAGATTGTTTAGTCCAGCTTTGGATGGTTCGCACTCCATTCTCTGGAGTCCTCATTTCCGGAGGGCATTGATTGCTATAAGGTTTCAGTTTCTTGAGGGTACCTTGGTTCAAGTGGTGGCCTCTACCCTCTCTTCGTCTAATGTCTAGCATGGGCCCACCATGAAGTTGGATTCTCCAGTTAGAGACCCAATGGGGAAAGATATTGCATGGTAGCAAAACTATACCATTTATATTCTACACTGTTGTCACTTCCAGAAAATGTTTCGCTACCAAAAATTGTTTCAATATACCAGTTATGGTCATCTCTCTAAAACCTGAGAGTTGTTTCCTTCAACCCTCTGGAATCGTGTCTCTTGCCACCAACTCCATGAGGGCTTATGGGGAGTGACTATGGCAAGGGTCCATGAATTGAAGTAATTTTTTTTCGTCAGTGTGCTTGCTTCTATTGCTTGAAGTCACAAGACTTACACACCCATATTTACTTAGTGCCGGATATACAAAGCTAGATAGATTTTAATCTGCATTGGTACTCAGGTACACTTCAGTATTGAAGCAACCCTGTTTGTAAGTTCTTGTTCAATAATATAGTCATGCACACTACTTGTGCCCTGAACTTGAAGAGCTCGGGCCAGCCTCATTTTTTCTTGCCTACATGATTCTCGAATACAGTCTGGTATTGATTTATTTGTTCAATGATATAGTCATGCACTACCTGTGCCCCTCAATTAGAAGAGCTTGGACGGGCTTCATTTATTCTTGCTTACATGATTGATTGAAAGCTGTCAACTCAACATAACGGTGACTTCAGCACAATCTCCTCTCCCCATTACTTCAGGCTTATTTTCCTCCAGGAAGACCCCCGACTGACGTTTCTTTCTCTCTTCCAAGAGATGAATGGACGAGGTCTATTCATCATTCTTCTTTGCACTGGAATTCCAATGTTGGTGACTCAGCATGAAACGGAGTTCTTCCTACATGGACGTTGTCAAAAAGATCAGTAGTGTTTGTATACCCCCTTTTTTTCTTAAAGGGAAATGGAACTCATGTTCTGGAAAAAATAACCAGGACAAGCTTGAGGCTAACGTCAAAATTGTTCGGGTAGCACAGGGATTGGTATATCGTGAGCACAAAGTATGGCGTGAGCACCAAAAAATCGCCGCTTGAGCACGGTTATAGGGGTGATATATATGTTAGCGGAAATACATATAAATAGACGGACATAGGGTCTTTCTGCATTAAAAGGGTCTCCGTCGTTTCTAAATATAAACTTAAACATATAGAGGGAGCTTGAAAGGGAGAAACCTTTAAGAAAAAACAAAAACCAAACCCTAATTTCGCCGATGAAACCAGGTTTCGCTGGCGAACATACAAGTTTCACGTGCGAAACCCATTTGCATTTCGCTGGCGAAACCCATTTTTTGGGTGGTTCTTGGGGATGTTCTACACACAATGTTACCAAATGCCACATTGTTTACGTGCGCTAATCTTTGAGTTTTGGCGGATACATTTGTGGGTCATTGTGCTCACGCGAGTTAAGCTTTGGACGATTAATTTCATGATTTTTTTTCGTGTGAGCACGGTTTTCACATAGTTTCGTATTTCTCACTGCGTGAGTGCATTTTGGTTTCGCAATCGCATATTCTCTAGAGTATTTTGGAATATTGAGAATAATACCTTTGTGCTCACGCCTACTGGCGTGAGCATGCTCACACGCTACCCAACCTCGGGTGGCACCAGTCACTAGCCACCTTTAAGCAAGTAAGCCACCATCCCAAACTAGCCCTACTTAGTGCAGATTCAACCTATACAACCATACTTGTGCATCTCGTCATTAAGTGGCCATCATCTGCAAATTGAGAGGGTATTGTCACCACACCAACACAGTCACAACATTGATGGCACTATCTTAATCTTAGCACATTCAGAAAACTTCTGGAGATCACTTTATGTAAGATTCAAAAGGTATTGACACCAGTTGTCTTAGTCTAAAAACCCTTGGGTGAGATATATGGGAAGTTATAGATTTTGAGCAAAATACAAGCCCTCTCGCAGTTGTTCTCTGAAAACACTACATATTTCTAAAGTCTCCCATGTGAGTTCCAAACAACCAAGCCCGTAAACGGTTACTGCTCGTCTTGTTTATGGAAGGGTCTATACGTTTGTACGAACGAAATGGACCAATTGAACTCTCTTTTTGGAGAATTGGTGGAGATTGAAGTTAGTTTTTTGTTGTGGTGGTGGGCCCACTTTCTCTTTCCATCTTGTGTTTTCATTTTCCTTTGTCCCATAAGTTCTGAGCTTCCTCAGCTGTGGTGGATGCTTTATAGTACTGGGTGGGTGGTTTGACGTTTCAAAAGGGTTTTCTCTTGAGGTTTGCATAGGCCAATCAGCCATATGTTATTATAATTCATAAGTCTTCATGTCAAGCACACGCTCAACTTTGGATAGAATACTCAATCGATGTTCGCTACGACGTTTTTGGGGATATGGGTTATATCTGTAATTGTGAAGACCTGCATGAGTCTCGAGGGACTAGTCTCTTTTGATCATGGGGCCGGTTCATGAGGGCCCACATGCACCAAGGGTCTATTGGTGATGTCGATGATCCCAGGCACGAAGCATAGACCGACTTTCATAAGAAGCTTCCCATCAACTGAGGATATCCTTCCGCTTTTTGTCGAGGGCTTCAAGCCAGACCAAGATCTCGGCACTCTAGGAGGTTGTGAGGCGGTGGTTCAAGGGATTCGTGCCGCCCTCCATCTTCATCCGGATTGGGTGGTTCTGCAGGTCGACGTTACCAATGCTTTCAACACCGTGTCACGGTCGGCTATCTTTCAAGAGTTCCGTTCAGCTGGGGGAGATTTCCACCCGCTCATTCCGTTTGTTCAATCATTCTATGCATTCGCCACTCCCGTCTATTGTAGTCATCATTCTCGCCTGGGTGAATGCTCCATTATTCAATCAGAGGATGGAACTCGCCAAGGCGACCCTTTAGGATGACCTTTATTTGCCATGGCTCATGTCCGCACTCTGACAGCTTCCGCACAAGTACACCCATATTGTCTATTTTCCTCTGTGGCCAACGACACGCATATCGTAGGCTTGGCAGGGAGGTTGGGAGCGCGTAAGCATGCTCAAATGAGCACAAGGGCATATTCCCCGAATTTTCAGGAAATTTCTGTGAAATTTCTACAATGAAATGAACTTGGCGAAACTTATCCGAAACTAACACATAAAGAACAAATAGCCCCTATACTTGATGAACATCTTACCCTATAAGCGTGGCTTTTTCTCCATAACAGGGGCGAGAGTGCAGTTAGACCACTTCAAATTGTAGGTCCTCGCCCATAGCTAATTTCTCACAGGGAAACTCTATACCAAATAGCCTGAGAAGAAATCACTGAAGGATAATTTTGCACGACGAAACTCTGTACTAACTAGCCTGAATTGGATGTGGGATTTATGGGTGATGGGATTTCATATAGAAAGTTTCGACTCAAGCTATTCCCAATGCGAAACCCACTGCTGCGTAGGTTTGTGCCCATATCACCAAGTATTCCTCAATGCGAAACTTGTCTGCCGCTATAAGTTTAGGGTTTCTGGCTACACCACTGAAGTTTTCGCCTCGCTGAATTGGTACAGACGTACCGTATATATGCACCGGTCATCTATACCTGCTTATGCACTACTGCAAATGGGGGGTTTAGCGACGCCAACCGCGCCCCCATGCTGGGCGCGGTGCTGGGCCTGCGACGCTACCCCCGCGGCCGCTTTTTGTGACGCCAAGACCGCTGCGACGCACAACCGTCGCAACATGGCATGAAGGGGGAAAGGGGGCCCCCAAGGGCGCCGAGACATGCGATGATGGTGCGTCGCTGTGGGGGTTGCGACGGTTTTTTTTTTCTTGTGACGTTGGGGGTCGCATCCGTTTTTTTTTTTTTTTTTGGGTGGACATTGTGACCCCCGGCGTTGCAAAAGCGTCGCTGGGGGCGCCCCGCGCTAGGATGACGGAGCTTGAAGCGCTTATATAATCCACGGTATAATGAAATCCATCCACAGTGTTCATCTCTGTTCTTTCACCAAATGGATTGGCCCCTTCAACGCCAGCTAGAATGTAGTCTGGATCCGACTCTATTAGTGTATTACAATCATTCGCAATACTATCGTTTTGAGTCTCACTTTCACTAATTGGAACAACATTATCGTCTTCTTCTGTTTGTGCGTCAACGCATACTGTTTTAGCCCTCCTTTGTGCTTGATTTTTGATGAGAAAATGGCCACCTTCGGCCACTCTAGCAAGTTGTAAACACCCCTAATTGGAAGCTCAAACAGTGTGCGGCAATGCACACTGTTTGAGCCCCCCTTTGTGCTTGTTTTTTGATGTGAAAATCGGCTATATATATATATATATTATGAGGTCGCAAGTCGCCCGCGTTACCTAACGACCCCATACGTTGCAAATTAGCGACGATATTCTTGCGACGCCCGGGCGTCGCAATCTGGGGCTTCTACCCGCCCCAAAAGGGGGCTTTAGTAACCCCCTCCCCTTTTCCTGTAGTGAAGGTTTTTTTCCGCTTTGGAAACATATAACTCCTATGACCGAAGTTAAGAAAACATAAAACTCCCATGACCGTGGGTTGTGCTCACGCGATACCAACCCCCCATGGCAGGTACTTCTAGCTTAACATCATTTTGTCACCTAACTCCACGGTGTTGTCACCTAACTCCACACTGTGGGTCTTTGAGTGCAACCGCGAAATTGTGCGGTGTGGTCTCCGTCCGCTTCTTACTGCTGATTTCATCCCTCCTGCTAAGGGAGCGGCCACACAAGCCCCATTCTTCCTTGGTGGCTCCTTGGTGGGACCCAATTTCAATAGCAGGGATTCGTTGCTAAGATCCAACAAGGCAAAGGGTGACTTCCTCCTTTTCCGCTCTCATGGCGCCTTCCCACATTGGTGGCGCCCTATTAAAGGTTGCAGCTTTCAAAGAACGCACTTCCATCTGCATAACGCAGGTTCTCCTGCGTTAGAAAACTACGTCGAGCGGACGCCCCGCCTGCGTTTAGGAATGGCCTGACACCGTTGCACGCCAAGTTCCTGCGTTATGGGAACTGCGTTGAGGCTTTGCATCCGTCATGTGTGGCCTGGCTATCAGGGCGGTTGGTTAGGCTCAATGTTGGAAAGACGCCGTTGTTCGACGTGCGTCCTGCGCCAACGGAGGCAAATGGTATGTGTGGCCAGGCTATGAGTTCTTTGCTTGTGTTTTTCCTCATGTATTCGTACATTTCATCCCACAATACTCATTCCTAGTCAATGCTCTTTCACTTCCTCTATTATCAGGGAAAGCATGCAGTTATTTGTATTATCTGAACTAAAATGATTAGGTGGAGGCTGGACCAAACGGCCAGAAATTCTCAGCCTGGACATCAAAATCATGAGCAATAATAGTCAGGAGATACGAGGAGAATCTTAACCCTCCCAAGGTTCTGCGAACAATTTAGGTTTTGGAAGTCTGAGGGCCAGTCACATTTCGCCAAGCGAGGTTGAAGAGATTTCAAGAGGGTGCAATGGTTGAGAGAGATTGCAAGATGTAAGTAAAAGGCCAATCATGACACCCCAACAGACACCAGTGTTATAGGTACGTTAGATATGTATTGAAGGGGTCTGGCAGGAGCATAACCAGTTTCAAAAGCGAGCTGTGTAAATACCTGTAAAGATGGAGATTGCCCCCAGCGCTTCAACAACATCGTCGTCCTTCTCAGATACCAGAGTGGCGTGTGAATTGTGCGGACTGGCAGAAGGGGTCGTCCGCTGTTGCAAAAACTGCGTTGCATGCCACCCTCTGATATACAAGGCCAGAGTGAAGTCATTAAACTCTGGGATACCCCGCATGGAGTTTTTGAGTACCTGGATTCCTCCAAGAAGTCTGCATCACGATGTCTTACTGCAACCACTCGATGGACCTCCCATACCAGCTCACAAGTTCATTCTTGTAATCCCTTTTCAACCTCTCGTCTGTTCCACTCTCCTTGCTTACAAGAAGTTCCACACCTAGTAGGATAATTGAATGGAGACGCAAGAAGGTTCAAAGAAAGAAACTTAAATGCTTAACTGGTAAGACATGTCCAGTCATTATCACCTCTCTCTATGTATACATGCAACCCCCGTGTATGGCGTTTTTACATCGCTGGGGGATGGCACAGGAAAGTCGCAGCACAATAAGGTTATGACCCGTTGGTCATATTACTGTACGCTCTCTTCTCCAAAAGTTCTACAGTTAGGCTGGTAGATGCGTCTTAGAAGAGATCTTAGAATTTTGTGTACGGTGGCGCAAGGTACCCAGGCAAGCAGATCGCAGCTGTTTAAAACAATGTTTTGTCCACCTGCTAATATTGAGAGCGAGGAAATGCGAACGACCGGACAGGAGAAGGCTGTGACAACTCCAGGAGCGATTCCCATCGTTGACATGCAAGATATGCTTCACGAGCAATTGAGCGCATTCATTAGCTTCTTTTACACTGCTACGATTTGCCCTGTTGTTCTGGAAAGACACGCAGCAGACCTCCTGTTTCTAGCCCGGACATATGAAGTGAAGCTCCTGAAATCAGTGTGTGCAAGGTACCTTTCAGCTGTGGTTTCAAAGGAGAATGCAATCAGTCTCTTTGATATTGCGAAACAATGTGATTCTGAAGTAAATAGAAAAGCTGCACTTCGAGTTCTTATGGCCGCTGGTCAAGATGAAATTCCAACACTCAAGGAACACGATTTGTATGTACAAGAGGACTTGCCATTACTCCTGGAGCTGTATGAAAAGCTCCTAAGAAAGACAACTGTGCGCAAGCCAGGTACCGCCAGTGAGTACTCAACATTTTACAGCTGAGACAGTAGACTTGGATCATACGCCATAGGCTCTGCACAATAATACTCCTGTGTCACTTTTTCATGGTCTTTCCAATGGCTGTATGTGTGGACGTCAGAAATCTACCAGCTGAGCTTGAAGCCCCAGTTCAACGGCTATGTATGATCTGTTTCCCTAGGTAATTTGCAACGAAGGCAAGGCGACGAAGACGAGAGGTTTAAAAACATGCGTCGACTCTTGTCTCAATACAAACAGGAAGTCTGCCGCAGGTTCGATTATCGATGCGCATTGTGCATGAAACCGTTCCAGGATCCAACGCAGTCTATACATCTGCATCCCATTCTAAAATTTCAGTCAGAAGGACCTGTTGTATGGGACTCTTCCTATGTGACGCCTTACCATCCATCATGTCACCTGTCCAAGCACGGTAAGATATCAGGCTACTTCTACCAAAGTCAATGAGTCGAGCATTGTACCTCAATGGATTGTGAGCTCTTCTGAGACATGGTCTTTGCAGAATATTGGACATGAGCGTTGCAGTACTCTGATTTATGTGTAGTATGTACAGGACATTTTCCTCCCTTTATTTCAGAAATTTCATGAGCTAGGAGACTAGAGACTCAGGAGACTACAGCAAATCCTTTCTTTGTCATGAGGTGCAAATGAAGAGATTTCCCCGGGCTCTATTCGGGTGTGCACAGGTGGAAGTGTATATTGCGAAAGCTGCTATTTAAAATCAGACCAGAAATTTGAAGATATTCTGAGGAGATTGAGAAGATTGAAAGAAGAGAGCAAGGCAAGGGTTGGCCAAGTAGATTTCTTGAGTACGTGGACGGATACAGAAACATTTTTTCCTCCAGACATTTCGTTCAAGGCAGCTCAGAGTAATCTTGCAGCGCCTGACAATCACGATACCAATAAGGGTGCTACTCCCGATCACAGCAGTCCAACAGCTGACCCTGCTGCCAATGCTGGGTATACTCCTGCACAGGCTGAAAGGGCTTCCCAACCTAACGAAGCAGCCGATCAAGTTGTACAAGGCCACAAGTTCATTCTTGTAACTTTCTTGTCTAAACGTAATTCAGTATTCCCCACTGTATTCCCCATTCGAATCTCCCTCCTACAGGTTCACAAAAAGAAATTCTCCTTTGATGGACTGTTTTTGGAAACGTGAATTCAAATTAGTAGCTGTGAATGCTTCCGAGTATGGCTTCGGACATGGTAGCGATCGTTGCCATGTGAATGAGCTGGTGTCTGTATGTCTCCGGGTTGGAAGTTCTCGAGAATCTCTCACCTACATTTATACACACAGGCGAGCAAATCGCGGTTGCTGGAAGCCATGATCGATGACAGCACCGCAGGGTTGAAGGACGGTAAGGGTGGGGTCGTTATCTTTGACGATATGTCATACGAGCAGTTGCATGCCTTTGTGCGCTTCTTCTACACGGGCGACATCACCACTCAAGTTTTGGAGAAGCATGCAATACATTTCCTGTCTATTGGAGATGCCTTCGAGCTCGACTACTTGAAATACGTCTGTGGGAAATACTTGGCCGAGAATACGATTTCAATGGAGAATGTGATTAGCAGATTTGATCTTGCCAAAACGCACAACTGTGAAGTGCTAAGGGATGCTACAATTCAAGTGGCCTTGCAGAGCAGGAAAACAATTGCGAATCTCCGAGAATATCGCCACTATAGAGAGCAGAACCCTAAGTTGCTCTTGGAGCTTTACATTGGGCTCTTGAAGAGATCTACATTCAGACCACTTTGTGGTAATGTCTTACTTCACTTCCAGTGTTTCTTTCTCTCACAGAAAACGTTAGTGTCACAAACACTTCGCGGCAGCTCTAACTGCATCTATATATTTGTAAGTGAACATATGCAAAAAACGAATTTCACTTCGGTGAATGACATTACATGCACTTACAGGAGCTGTTTTGTTGCCCTCCTTACATCTCTTTGGGGTCTTGCTTGGTCCAGAATGTGAAGAAGACGAGGACTTTGAATGCATCTCAGATGATGATGTATCTGAGACATCCACTACTGCTGAGAGTGAAGAAAAAACCAGGCAAACAGGATTAGTGGAGACTGCATGACCAATGGTGAATGAGAGATCTCTTTCCAAAAGCTTGATACCTGTTTGATGTGACCAAAAAAATACACAAGCAGAAATCACCTAGTGGAGACATTAGTGATACATCATCATGATCCTTCCTTAAACACCAGAAAGGACTAGAGAAAACAAGATTTTACATAGAGGTGCACCAAGGCAGTGACACCAAGGATTAACTCTACCAGTTGAAAACTGTCATAATGGCATTAAATACAAGATCTAGCAATCACGAAGTAGGGAGAGAGGCTATTCCCATACCTCTACAGAACTATACTACCTTGCAAACCCAATGTGGGCTTCCCCCTGCTTCATAAAGCCTCTGTAACCTGGTACGACAGCCACTGTCCCTCAATTCTAAGGTGAAGAAAACTACATAGTCATGTGCATTTCGAAAAAAATCCAGCTTCCAGTTCCCAGGCCTTTCCAAGAATACCAATCATCTTTTCAACGTCCATCTTGCACATCATCCTGCCGTCCAACTCTCACTCCACCTTTCAGACCCGAACTGCAAATACTAGAATTGTGGCCTTGATAACCTCGAGGTCGACAGACTGTAAATCCTAGGGGAAAAAGTGGAATGCCTGAACTGGACTTTGGAGTTCAATCTCATACTCATATGTTGGTTCTCTGGGGATAAGAAAGAAAATAAAGGTCTGCTGAGACACAAATGGGAGGAGGTCCTGCACGATCTGGCTTAAGTATAGGCTGTCATGCCCACAGTGGGGGCGCCAGCTTTGTAAGACTGCCAACCTCCGTCATTGTTGCCTGCCTTTGACAAAAGCAAATAATAGATCTCGCTCAGCAGCATGGTTAAGAAGGTGAAGCCCGCTCCAGCAGCAAAGATACTCTTCCGCACTTGTTTGCAAGTCACATCCGCACCTCCATTATCAAAAAGCCCATGTGTGTGAATCTTGTTCTGACTCGCCCCCGCTAGTAAGCAAGCCTCGGCAATAATGAAACTGAGCCTGACACAACCCAATAGACACTTAACACGGCTTGCACATTTCTGTCAGACCACAGTCTACGCCACAGACCAAGAAATCAACCAAGCACACACATGACAAGAGATGTCCATAACGCCAACAACCTTCGGTCTGAAGAGAGGTGAATTACCATGAGAAAATGAAGAGGATAATGGCAAACACACGGGCAGCACCAGGCTTGTAGGAGGCCCCACAACAGAGACATCGAGTGACAACCATAATGAACACCTGACCTCCAAGCAAGAACAAAAAGGCTCCAGCTGCCAGCCCGGTTGCAATGTCCCTAGTATACTGACATATCAAAGCTTGCCCTGTCACATTAGGGACAGCTGTACCCTGCGGACAAACCACACACCCTTGTCAGTCCCATTTGGTATTTCCAGTAGAGGGAGTGCACCCCACAACCCAGGCAATGGTTGTAAACCATGCTGTTGCTCCATCTTTTCTATTTTCTTCTATCTGGCCCTCCCTTTACGAACTTGAGTTTGTGGTCTCCACCAATACATCAACAGCAGCTACACTCCCACAAATACATGTGGCTCTGAGGCACTGTTTGATGCCCTCAATCCCAACCAATTCATTACCAAAAAGAGACTAGCCCCATTTAACAGCATATTGTCAGTGCACCCCGATAATCTGTGTTTGATCAAGGTCCTGACAAGCACAAAAGAAGTCCTTATTGAACTACAGCTGAGGAACTCACCAACTAGGTTCAACCTAGCAATGATGGAGTTCTAAGAATGTGAAACATGACTCCACACCAATGCACAAGGCTACCAGTTAATGTGTCCAATCTGGATGGAGACCACACAGACAACAGTCTTATCAAGCTAAATAGGATCCAAACAAGCCTCAGAGCACCTTCCATCCCCCACATGTTGACATCACATTGCGAGGGTCAGAATAACACCTTGCAAGTGACCCTTCAAACCCCTCAACTCGTTCTGAGTGAAGAGGTTTGTAGCCAACATGAATGGTAGACTCTTGGGCTCCAGGGGTCTGGTCAATCTCTACTCTAATCATAGCAGGTCACAATGACAGATAATCTACATTCTAGAACTTCCTAGGCAGTCATACTCCAATAATGCTTGCACATAGCAAGGATTTTTGCCCTTCACCATTGGAGCATAAGACGGTGGTCCAATGTCTGGACTACAGCATCCTGTAGTGAGGGGGTCACATGGAAAGAGGCCCAAAGAGGATGCCAAGCAAATAGAGAACCAAATAATCCACTCTGTAAGCAATCATGTTGATAAAGTGGCTGACATCTCTCAATCTAAGTTTTCACGTGTTGAATTGCACCGGAAGAATCAAAGAACATCTGGAGCACTTTCCAAGAGTGCATGCACAGATGTGCTTATCCAGCTCTACGCCTTTAAAAACTCCCACCAAAAAGTTACTATTTAATTGCTCACCATGAGTAACATATTTGGAACACATCAAAACTTACAGTAGAAGGACAACTAATTCAGTTCCAGGCACACAAGAAGCTCGAAAACTAGAAGACCACCTCAGATCTCCTTGCTTTGCTAGTTAAAATGAAACATGATTCTCTGGACAGAAAATAAAGAATGCCCCAGGTGAGGACAAGAAGAACTGCCAAACATCTGGTGTAAAGCACTATGAGAAAGGGCGTGATGCTATGGTGAGACTTAGCACTATCCACTGTCAACTTTTCAACAGACGGATAAAGCCTAAATTAGCCTATACTAGATGTCAGTTCTACATTCAGAGACCTGTATCATTCCCACGTACGCTTCCATCCCTGTACACTCTGCCTAGGAACAGATGTCCACTGGTAAGAGTATTCGACGTTGAAGGAACAATGTCATCTCACACCAAAAGAATCGACCCCTAAACAAGCACAAAATGGCTCCGAACTTGAAGTGAGAAGAAAGCTAAAACATTAAAAGAGGGACACAGATGGATTTGTTTGGTGCTACAAATGACATTCGAATCTGACCAAGAGCTACTACTTCATCCACAAAGACGCCGCTTCTAAGATGTAAGAGCGTCCCCTAGCGCTTTCTATTCCGCGCCACACCTGAACACGGTATCAGCTGTGATTTCAGTAATAAATCTCTCCCACAAGGCCGTCCTAACCTCTTGCCCTCGGACAAGATCGACAGAACTGCTTTGTCATGGATCCGAATGCACAGGTCACAAGCAAGCCATTGAGATCGACATTTACGGATATCGGCTTATCCACAGTATACATCCCGAAATCACTCAAGAACATACTCCCATCCATAACTAGAAATCACCTTGCTCCGTCGAGTCTCCGCTCCCACGGCAAGGCCAAAGGCAATGATGTCAAACAAGAACGTGAGCCCGACCACCAGCCATGACACCCGTCCCATGCTGCCGGATCCCCGAATGTAGCAGCAGCACCACAAGCTTCACAACCAAACCAGACCTAGGTCCTTCGACTCTTCCCGAACTCCTCCTTGCACCACACCAAAACTCTGCGAGTATGTGCGCGGGAGAGCAACAAGCCAACGAGAGAGACGGTATATAAAATCCCCCAAGTGTCAACCGGCGAGTTCTAACCCCGGGGACTTGACCTCAATATCTCCACAAAACCGGGATACTAAACGGGGATTTGAGGCTAAAACCCGGAATTCTCTCTGCCACGATACATTTATCGCACATGTCACGGACCTTTTCTTTCGGGGAGAGCTCCGACAATCGTACCGGCTACCCAGGTAAGCGGTTTTTCCTCACCAGATCCTGTGCTCAACCCCCAGAGCCGGAATAAACCTTATTAGGACGTGAATGCAGTGGCGTCGTGGCACACATGCTCTTGGCAGTGCCACGATTTGCTCGCCTTCCTGTCTGTTCTCGATCATCGTCGTGCAAGATTGAAGCTGTCTGTTGATGACTGAAGCTTGTCTGTTCTGCTCTCCAGTCTCCACTGTGGTTTCTGGACTGTCCCAATGAGAGTCAAGATCAGCTGCGAGGATCTCTCATTTGCCTTCTCTTGCTTGTCGCATTACTTACAGTTCACCGTAGTCGTCAACGCTGCCGATGAGATTAATCTGTTGATCAATTCTCATGTCTTTGTGGAGTCTGAGCTTGACTGCAGCCTAGGGAGAGGAAGATCAGAACTCCGTCACTTGGGAGGAAAAGAAGACACTAATGGTAAGGGTCTGGCGAACATTATGAGATGAATAACCTATAGGTGCTTTGTGTAAATCGCCCATTTCTTGGACCTTCATGGACAATATTGTCACCAGCCGCCGTTTACCGAATTGACGTTGCAAAGTAGATCTATCGAGGGGGCCCCATTTAAGTTTCATTCTGCGTTTGTGGCGGCTGACAAGTTCGGGAAGTGCACTGAAACATGGTGCAAAGAGATTTGCTAGTGCAGTGCGGGATCATCTCGGACCCACACTGCAGCAATTCCTCTGACCACACACAAACTAACTCACCGACTCTCATCAGAGCGCCAACCTGATAGGCATTCACATTATTGGGCAGCCAGCTAGGTAGCCTTGACACAATTACTCACGTCCCACTCAATTCATGGCCTTCACGCTGACTATGTACCTGTCAGAGGTGCTGACCGACAAAGACAGCTACCTATCGTAGATAACAATTGGTTTGGAGTTTTTGATGAACCATTTCGAAAACAGTGCCGGTGGAGGCAGTGAGCAAGTTGGAATGTACTCTTAGGAGCACTTTATAAGTTAGTGAGGACCTGTTTGACGTGACACTCTGGTTCACGTCAACCTGTCGCTCGAAAAGCTACATACCAACATTTGACATTTGAGCCCAAGCTCAGCAACATGGATGAGTGACGCACAATATGCTGGTTGCTTGAGAAAGAGCATGGTAGAATATAGTGGGCTGCCTTACAAGTCCATTTTGACTTTGATCCTCCAATCCAAAAGCTATGCGGAGCGGCCCTCCATTGCAAGGCTCTTAGGTTTCCTTGTGGAAGCAAGTGAAAAGAAAGCCTTGACAAGAGAGGGAGAGAGTGTGGGGAGAGAAGAAGGCTTTTTCAAAAACTTACAGCTCCTTATTGCCAAATTTTCCTCCAAACATTCTCAGTGAAATAATAGAAAACGAATTGGGATGAGGGTGACACTTTTATCAAGTAACCTCAACTCTCTTTCTAGCTCCCTTTCTTTCCCTCAGAACTTGTTCTCTCTCTATGATACAGAGATATGTGCACATCTCAATGCAAAGCGGCCCTCAGCAACCCCTGATAGATTTCAGACTTAAAGACTACGGTCCAAGACTACTTTTAAGAAATGAGACACAGAGCGCATGGAGTCGTTAAGCCTATAATGCAGTACCCCTAACCTATTGCCCAGGGAAGTAGGGGGAAAAGGGGAAATCAGAAGAGAGATTCATCCGGGAACTGCCATCGATCAAGCAAGGCGAGAGAGGATAGAGAGGGGGAGTGCTAGTGAAGGGTTCTTGAAACTCGGTGCGATTCGCTGCACCCCGATCGCTGTTTCAAACTTAAGACTGTCACTTACACACACCCTTGAGGTCTCGCCACAAGGGGAGGCAAGCCCCTCTGTTTTCATGTTTTTGAGGTCTTAAATGCGAGTTTCTCTTACGAAAACCAACAGAGCAATTGAGGATCGTATTCCTTTCCACAGAAATTCACATGGAGACTATCAGTTATGTCATTCTTTGTACTAGCTGTTCGAAAAGGTCGACAAGCAGCTCGGGATTCTTTTGGGATCGGAAGATGCGGTACTCACTAAGCCTCAGTATATCCTTCAAATCCTTTCGAAGAGTATCTAACACAGCGTCCTTAATTCTGTCCGAGTTATGATCCATACCCAGTTCCCATGTACTAAGTGCTGTCTCTTTGGTCACGTGTTTTGCCAGATAGCGCTCTGAAAGCAATTGCAAAGGTCGAACACTATATCGCTCAGCTGCTGTGAGAAGCTTTGCTGCATGATTTCTCAAGTCCCTGTCAGTCACATGGCCTGCATAAAAGTATCGTATAAACGGGTCCAATGCGTCTGGCACAATGTGGACCTCTACTGGCACATCAGCACCGACATCGAGTTGCCCTTGGTTTGAGTTGAACTTCTTCAGAAAGACTTCAGAATGTGCAGCCTGCATCATGAAGGAGGTTTGAGAATTTTGTAGACCCACAGTATTACAAACTTTACGTCGTCCATGGGGCTCTGGACAAAGCAGAAGTACAGGAGAAAACCAAACATAACACATCGAAGGAGCCATACGTTTCTCGGAGAGATAGCGAAGCTGCCACTCACTTCTGGTCCTCGAAGCTAAAGGCCTTCCAAAAGATGGGGGATCGATCTCGAAAGAGACAGTAAAGAGAGAAGTTTTGAGTAGCAGGTAATTGCATTTACGTTAGCTACAAGAGTGTCTTGAGAGACCATATCAAGAGTAACATCAACGCTACCAAGATGTATGAAAAAATCTGCCAAGAATTGGCAATGGTTGAATCAGAACAGTTTTGAGATCGGTTCCTTTCTTGGTCAATGTGTACTTTGTTTTTGTGACCTCAAAGCAGTTCCTTCTACGTGGATTGCTTGAGTTAACTCTCAAACAGCCGCAAACTCTCTCTTTACAACTTGTGGCAGTCTGAAAGTCTGGATACAAGAGCATTGACTGCTTTGCTCATGAAACTTCGAAGCTCTCAGTTTAGCAGTGATTCCTGACCTTTCATATCCCACCTCTTCTGTATAGATTTTTGGAAACTTGTTGAGTGAGGCATGTCAGCCACCCATTGCTAACACTCAGGTACCTGGCACCTTGGCCTGGCTAGTCGATTGAGAAACAAGGATCATCTCTCCCACTTTTAGCCTGACAGAATGAGATGGTTAAGAGTAGGAGTTTGCCTGAAAGCAGCCATCCACTGTCCCTCCCTGCTAAGGCAAAAGATTTTAAGCATGATAGCTTGAAATTTTGTGTCTTACAGTACCAATAGCTATCATTACCAGACAGGTCTTGTGAGGGGTTCAGCTGTGGGCAAATAGACATTACTTCATCTGTGTGCTGAGCCATGGTTAAGCAATGGCTACATTCTGGGTGAGTGCTGGTCTTTCCTGGCACCTACTGGAGATGGCATGTGAGAACAAAACCTTCCCTCTCATTCTGGCGTGGGTGCCAAATATGGAAACTCCAAAAATCCTGTCATGAGATAAGCTACGGCCGTGGCCCTTATAAGTATGGCTTGAGAGTAAGAAAATCTCGGATGCAAACGGGCAAGCATGTGTGCTTTGTGCTTGCAGGGCTAGATACCCTTCGTCATGAACCATCACATAGGGTTTTGCAATGTTTTTGGGACTGCACTCTTAAATTGACATGTGACAGCTTGCAGAATTTTACTCAAATCTGCTAGGAGACAGGAGATGTGAAGCAGCATCATATGCTCAATACAGGGTTACTTACTTTAGGGTAACATATCTTTTTGCTCTCTTCTCTACTACCTCTATTTCTGATGTCTTAAACTCTCTTCTCTCTCCCTGTCGTTTTGATAAGTAGTTGATGCTGCACAACTCTTCAGCTTCATCCCTACGTCTGTGTTCTGTAATAAGGAAGAAACTCATTCAGGGTATGGAGATTACAAGAATAGCTTTATGTGCACGGAAGACGTGGCCACCCGATTGCAATAAAACGTCGGTATATTGAGGGCTCATAACGACGGGATCCCAGGCGCTCATGAACTCCGCTTGCCGCTGCAGTGATCTATCACGCTCTTCTGATTCTTCAATCTTTGTCTCCATCTCTTTTATTTTTTTCTCTGTTTCTGCCTGGACAGTGGCAGCATGTTTGCTAGGACCCTTCTTTGCTAGTGTCTCGTAGCCAAGCTTTCTCGCTAAGCCCTGGCAGGGCTCACATAGCTGCGCCCAGTAAGAGGCCTTAGAACGCATGGTGAGAGAGAAAACTAAATTGGGAAGTGAATACAGTCCGAAGAATGGATAGACAGTTCAGAAGAGCAGAACCCCATGCCTTCTGGAGACCATGCGGGGGACAGGCATGCAACCCTGCACAGGTACTCGAGACTCACCTTGCCGTCTCGCAGGAGAGAAATATTGGTATATTCATCAACATTCAGTTTGTGTGAGGGAACTTCTGTTTCATGGCTGACCAAACAGCTAATGTAAGTGCCATGGCTATCCCAATTCACAAATACAGAAGGGCGAGGGAGAAAGAGAGAGAAGAGAATGGAATCCAAGCAGCGCCATTCTCATAACGGCGTGCTACTCTACTCAGCCCAAGGTACCGGTACTTCCAGTCCCTCTGAAGCATGCACCCACAAGAGTGCCAAATTTTTCATAGAGTGCAGTCGAAAAGTATTCAGGACCTTCAATCGACCCAGTTCTTTTGAACGACAAGCCCTTCAAATCTTGGTTGATGGAAACTGCCCCAACTGTACTGGGCTGTGTGGTTTTGAGCATGGTACCTGCAGTCCCTTATGTATTCTGGCCAAAAGTCGGAGGAAATGGGCAGGATACGTATTTGGTTTCTCTGGAAACTGTAAAATCGTTAAGAGTTCCTACTCGAACCAGAGTAATCACATCTTTGAAGATGATCTGCATTGGATACTCGTAGAATGTGACTCGGCGGATCTAGATCTGTCTTCAATCTACATGGTGCGAGTTCACGTACATCTGAAAACTGAAGGCCTGCACGCAATTGTTCTCATCTTCTTCTACTAGATGACGGATGTACCCAGGCAGATTTGGAACCGGCTCTCCCTCTTAGTGGATCTGGAACAATCTCCCTGTGTTCAAACAGCTCATTGCATTCTTCCCTCAAAAGTTGCAACATCAACTGGTCCTCGCTCTGGCACAGATGCACTCCATGTTTTTTGAGATTGAGATGTGCGCCATTCCAAAGTCGCCAAACATATTTGTCAAGGTAATGCGGATACTCATCTCCAACACACTCCTTATTCATTGTATTGTTAAGCTCATAATCTGCCAGGGCATGACATCTTCCAATGTAGTGGCCAAAATGCTCCCCGGGCATTCTTTGCACAAGGTGATATAACCACCTCTGTAACCTACATTGACGATACGCTTTCATATCACTTTGCTTGATCACACGCAACTCATAGTGAAACTGCCAGTCAGGCAGCTCAGTACATGCTTTGCAGTTGTCCACCTTCGGTTGAAGTGTCAGTAGCCCTCCCGGCCTTGGAACCACTTTCTGACATTGGTTCATACATGGTGGAAAGGAACATGGTTTCTTTCCAGCCATTCTTTCTACTGGGAGAAGTCAGCCTTGGTGCTGTTCTTTACAATGACCAAAACCAGCTCTAGCTCGGGGAAGTCCTATTTAGCGTAGACTACACAGGTACCTATCCCTTGACTTCTCACTTGCGGTACTCTCACACACATGCCCTCTTTCACTGGTATGTGTCTCTCAAATGATTGCCCTCCTCAGTCTCTCACACACACAGGATTGTGAGGTTTTTGCCCTCTTTCACTGTTATGTACCTCTCAGATGATTGCCCTCCTCGATCAGTCTCTCTCACACACACAATTATTTGAGATGTTTGCCCTCGTTCACTGGTGTAATCTGGCCCTCTCAGATGATTGCCCACACCCCAGCTTCACGACTCCCTCGATCTGCATCTAGAATGAACAGATTCATTCATGTTTACAACAGGCCAACGTGCTCTGAAAAAAGAGGTCCAATCTGTAGAGGATTTAACAAACGCTTCAAGAGCAGGGCAAAACTATCTGAGTGTAGATCTCACCCTTTTTCTCTCAAATCACTGTATGATTGCCCACCCAGAGCTCTTCATAAATTTGACTCTCTCGATCTGCTGTACTCCTAATTTATCTATACACACATGTATATATGCACGGGTCTTCTCAAAGACTGGGTGCCAAAGAGAAATGAAGAGGCACAAAGAGCAAACGAAGCGTTAGGGGATATTAAAAGACTCGTAACATATTCCAACATGAAGAGGCAGGTAGGTACAAAAGTTTAGGAAAACAGTAAATGGAACTCAGAGTTCCAGTTTTTAGATAGCTTCAGAATCAATCACGAGTGCCAGATAAATAGTTGCGAATCTACAAGACTTTTTCACACCGAAATGGATGGATCACACATCGATACAATGTCATGAACTTCAATAGTATGTAACATTCAAATGTTGGTCACTCCAGCCACAGTCTGCAATGTCAAGTGTAACAGACAATGTCATGGACCTAATTAAGCACGCGGATCACGTACCCGCGAATCGATCCTCCAGAGGTTTTTTTCTAAGAGACACCACCGTTGGGAATGGTGACAACTATTGATCTCGCACCCTTTGGAGGTTGAGGGGACAAGAAGGAGAAACGGTCTTACTGGATGATCATAGAGGGAGTCCTGATCAACAGGGTGGCCAGAGCGCACTAGGGTCTTGGTGGGCAAGACTTCGAATTGGCCAATTGGCCTAAGGATTTAGTGCAACATCGAGCATGTCAGTGGATCTATATGGGAACGATGAAACATGGATTCTAGTGGCACTGAGGAACCGTTACAGCAAAAGACGACTTTACCCACATCACAAAGCAGGAAGTTCTTATTAATTACAGTAGCTCTGGCAGGCATCTTCTTCCTTTTTCTCTTTCTCTATAACTACCAATCAATGCAATCGGATTTAGGAATAACTAAGTTCAGATAGAGAGCCTCGGATGACCGATTTCAAAACTTCACAAGTTTTTCACAAGAATTTAACGTTCGAAAGAGTGCCCAGGAGAGAGTTGCACATGTTACTCGAGAGCTATATATATTTGTTCCAAGTAAGTGTAAGTGACTCTTTCATCAAGAAAAACTTTGAATTCTTGTACACTAGCTAGCTTCTTAAGTATTTCGAACATCCCTTGAGAACGCCATATAGGTAGCTTCGGAGACCCGCGAGGTAAAAAATTCGGTGATCTAGAGATTACGAGGTAAACTGTACATCCCATAATTTTGAACCCGATCGTGATATCTAGCGCCCGCCTGATCGTTCCTCGGTAAATCAAAGGTCACTGATTGACGAGATCTCGCCTATTTTGAGACCGGCCAGGAATGACAATCGATCACAGGTACTTGAAGCCAGCAGGACTGAGCAACAGAAGGTTTGGAAAGGCAGATCAAGCTGCTAGTGATGATCTTGAGAGGGAGCTTGTCTTCACATGTAATGATGTTCCAGCAGGAGGAGAGACCGACAATCCAAACGACCCTGACTGGGCTAACGATCCTGACCGCCGGGCTTATCGGCATAACAGAATTGAAGACTTGTTGCAAGGTGTGATCGATCAGTAGACCGGCCGGGCAGCTATTTGAAGTGTACTTGGAGAGATGCTATGCAGCCGCAAATCTAGAGTTGATCAAATGTAGAAAGGCATGCTTAGGAGATGATTGCACAGAGGCAGTGGAGAAATGGGTCCACCGTCTTTGCAGAGGCTCGATACTAAAGTCCAACAAGTATGGAGTGGGGCTTTCAAAACGAGGAGGAGAATTTACTGTTAAAACTTTTGAAGGAGGAATGTAACCTCCTTCTCCGACAGGGCAAACTGTTTGTAGATTCAAGGAAGACCTTGCGAATGGCGAAAAGGGCATGGGCACAATGTTGACCACACACTCGACTATACCAAGCCTCCCGGATCAGGCTCCTGCACAGGGTCATAAAAAGCTGAAATTGCAGCGCAGACACAAACATCTTGCAAAAAAACATTGCACGGATCATCTGAAAAGGCACATACATGTGGACCGATCATAAACATCATGTGCAGAGCTCTAGCAGCGGATCAATCAGCCCCGTAACATAGTTTTTTTCATATACTCATTCACCAGACTCTACACAACGCAGAAGAAAACACCTGTTGTATCCAGGTATTGACCAGCGCTGTCTTAGCAGCTCAAAATTCAGACCAGTGCTCATGACTTTCTGTTGCAACATCTTATACTAGCTCCTGCATTCACGAGAACTCCGTGTTGCTCAAATACATTCGAAGGTGGCCTCCTCATCTCTCCCAGCATTCACAAAAGCCTATGTAATCTAGAGATCGGCCCACACTCCCTCCCTCCCAAGCTTGCGCTAGTTTGAAATTTCTGCAGAGAGATCAGTGAGGAACATGTACCTTCTGTAAACCCTCTCTGAGTTTGTAAAATCACGAAACGCTTTGAATCCCACACTATACATATCTAGATTATGTTATACGGAGATGGACATCCTTCATCCATCCGCTTAGGTTGGACATGCACTACACATCCATCCTCAGTGGATCCACTTACGTGAGGAACGTACAGCGTACATCCATAGTGCGACAGAGAACAGAGTACGATGGGGACTGGCACGCGTGAAGGCGATCACGTGGGCCAACACAGCCATCGCCTGCCCGACTGACACATGGGTTTCGCCACACTCACTACTCCGCACATTTGCCGCACGCCTCCGTTCCGCCCAAAATTTCGCCAGATTCCCAGAAAATCAGCCTAATTTTGTGACACGAGCTGTAGATTCCTGTTCATCCACTAGAGAGCCACGGTCATCCATCTCGGACAACTTGTCATTAGTAGGCCCAGCTGGCAGTTGCTTAAACAATCTCTTTCCGATGTGAACGCATGTGAAGATCTAAGTTCGCATGAGCCAAATATTGGGCATTAATATATTCTCATGAGGGGATTCAATTAATTCTCGCATGCGCTCCCATCATGCTGCTCCATGTAACTAATCATTTCTCTGGGATATTCTGCTTAAAACCAGAAAAAAAACAACAAGAAAAATTTAAAAGAAAACAAATTAAAAACAACATTAAGACAAAATGTGCTATTTGGGTCCCACACTCAACCTGATTTGGAATTTTTCCTCCAAATAATCCGAAACAAGGGGACCGCCCCCTTTCCCAAAGAGATTAATAAAAAGCAAATACCCAGCACCGCCCCCTTTTTATTTTTTTCCTTTTGTTTTTTTATTTTGGCAAGAGGGACAGACGACATAATTCTTCTTTTTAAGATTAAAAATATAGCAAATATGCAAAAACCCTTCAAATAAAATCACTTCCTAATAATAATAAATCTGTACTGAAATGAAGAAAACGTGCCGTCCTTATTATATTTATCCCCTTTTTTATCCATAAAATCGACTCACCTCAGGACTCAAACAAAAAAAAAAGAACGTGAGGTTGACCTCTGTTTGTTGAGAAATAACTAAAAGTAAGTTGCTTGGGGGTTGCCGTTGGGACATAATAATAATAATAATAATAATATATTATTATTATTATTATTATACTGTAAGAAGAGTATATTTAATTATTTATTAATGGCGAAACTTAACCGCCCATCATAAGACTTATGAGGTACTGTACGATGTACAGGACATACGGTCCACCCCACCTACGCGATTTGAGCCGTGGATTGACACACTGGCGGTCGAGATTAGCCGTGATGTACAGAGTACAGAACCCTGTCAGCCATGCTGCCCGCGTGAAACGCGCGGGCAGCCGACAGCATCGGACCGAAAAAAGTGCAGGTAGTAAAAAGTATTAGAAGAAAGTGTAGGTAGTTAGGAAGTAGGTAGGTAGTGCGAAGAGAGAGGGAGGGAGGTCGGAGAGCGTGCTCGAACACATGGCAAGCAGGTCGCGATGGATGCCTCGTGCAGAGTGAGGATTGGGGGCAGTGTCTCGCAGGAGTGATTTGTTGTTGGGGGTTTTGCTATACTGAAAGATTCGCTATCGCTGTCGGCTGTGCATGCGGGCTAGCCTGTGCGGCTTGTCATGGCGCTCCCTGTCGATGGGGTGTTTTTAGAGTGCGAGGGATGGTGATGAGCGAGAGAAAGGAGCCAGGATTGTAGGCGAGTTTTTCTTGTCGTGCATGCCAGTGTAGGACTGTGTGCTTCTTTCTTGTGTAAAGTTAGTAGATTCAGGGGGCCCGAGGTGCAAGTAGGAGGCAGTGAGAGATGTGAATGCCGCAATTCGTCTCGGAAAAGAGTCATCTTTGTGTGCTGAAGGAACTCCAGATATGTTTTTGGCTACATATCCAGCCCTGTGGATACAGCTGGAAGAAGGAAGGAGGAGGGTTGGGGAGGGGGACGAGAATTAGTGAGTCCATCACGGGGGATACATAAAACCTCTGGCTTTAAGCTCTTGTTCTGTTGTGCTGAGTCTATTGGTAGTAACGCGGGAGAGACAGCCAAACATTGGCGTTTTTAGTTTGCGGGATCCCCATGAGCACCATATTGAGCAAGGAGAGTCCGACAGAAGGTCCGAGTCTTGTGTCTTTCAGTAGGATACAGGTGGGTTATGATGGTTTAGATCAGTAATCTTATTCTACTCGCAGGCTCGTCTCCATATCTACATATCTATCTCCTCTCTTTCTCTGCTCTCTGTCTGCACCTGTTTTTTGTAGCTTCTGCATCCATCTTCGGAGGGACATGCTAGGGGATGGCGAGGACAGAAGAGGGAGGTCAGTGCAGTTTAGTCACAGGATGCAGGCAGACACAGCGCAGATGGATGAGTCTCTGTGGGGAGGGCTGCCTCTGGAAGTGCTGGATAGAATTCTGGCCCGCTTGTCGTTCCCCTATTTGTTTCGGTTCCGCTGCGTTTGTAAGAGATGGCGATCTCTTATCTCTCAACCTGAATTTCTGAAGACCTGTTCTGCGATGTCAGCTTCCCCTGGCTTGCATCCATACCCTGCTGTGTGCTATGTCAATGATCGAAGACATCAAGAAGGATTTTGGTGGGCAGTTTACGATTTTGATCGATGCAAGTGGCAGGCAATGCCACCCCTTCCGAGCCGATTTACATCGCCGCCTGGCAAGCATCGGTTAATTGGGGCAGCCGGAGGGCTCTTGTGCCTGTGGGCTTTGGAAGAGTCTCCCACTACGAGTGTCGTGTCTGTTTGTAACCCAATTACGACGCATTGGATTGACCTGCCTCCTCTGACCCACGACTGGCGGGAGCCTGCTGTGAGGCATATATTCGCAGATGAAGCATCCAAATCATACAAGATAATCCTGGCTGGGAATCAAAAGTACGAAGTTGCTGACGAAGCTTACCAGATCACCGAGGTGTACGACTCAACATTGGGGACATGGAAGAACGGAGGAAAGTTTCTACCGTCGCTGTACCTTCCCTCTCCATTAGGTGCTTATTGCAACGGATTCTGCTATCACCTGGCAAGCAGACCCATGTCATACTTGTACAATGTATTGATTGCCTACGATATCGAGGGAGATGTATGGAGCGAGGTTCCTCACTGCCTCCCTAAAGGTATCCAAGGTGTCCCATTCCTGTTCGAATGTGAAGGGCGATTGCTGATGATGATCAATCATACGGGAAAGGACGGCACTCCTAGCTTTGGCTTCTTTGAACTGGATCTCGTAAGTAAACAGTGGGCCTTACGGATGAGAATGCCGCAAGAGATCTTCTTGACTTTCGCTTACGTCGGAAGCTGTGTGGCATCTGGTAACCGGGTGTGTGTGACAGGCACTACACCCTTCAAGGAGATGGTGGTTGCGGTGTATGAGACAAGTCAAGGCGAGTGGCTATGGCTGCCTCCCTGTCCTCTCATTGCCTCCAATCTAGGAAAGCATGTGGAATTTCCATTCCGACCCAATTTGCATGCAATCTTGTAGGGCAAAGAGAATCTCGGAACTAGCTATTAGCAATACTCGTCGGCCACAATTCCAGTTTGTGTATCATGCCTGACGACGCTGCCAAGAAGCGTAACGTCTACTGTTCTGGGCTGAAACGAAGTATATAGTAGTGAGAAGGAAAGCTACGAGAGTTCCATTCAGCCAAAGTGTAACTCTGGACCGAGCATTCTCTTCTCAGGGATACAGTTGCAGGATTGAACCACTGTTAGGGGAGCCAGCTCCATGACGGGCGCTCTGAACCTTTTGAAAACTCGTGTCAAATGAGGTCTACGAATGGCATAAATAGCAGTAGTGTACATTTTTCTTTTCTCAATAGGATTGGGAGATCGGATGGTGGAAAGAACTAGAGAGAGGACAAGGGACCTTGGCAGTACTGGCAATCGAACTTTTACTGCATAAAGGGTAGACACATGTAAGGCGCATGAGTGTATGTCGTGGGATTACTGCTCGAAGTAGTCCTTTCATGTGAGGAAGAAAGTTCAAGCAACAGTGGCATGCTACTTTTAATACCAGGGTGAACAAGGTTACCCGGTCTAGAAGAGGGCAAGTCTTCAACAGTATTAGTGTATATATGCTCAGGCAGTCCATCTTCCGCAGTTCCGTAAGCAGGCTGTGGTCGGCACTCCCGAATCCCCTGCCGTTTGACAAATAACTAAAACCCTCTCCACTAATCTTCTCGTGTCAGCTTGTAAGGAAGGTTTACCGTTTGCTGGAGGCTTTCAACTAAACTCATGAATCGGCAATACCAAAACTAAATATCAATTGAGGTTGGTGAGTCTTTCTACCTACGATTCTTCAACTCGTCGTATAGTTCTGAGAAGAAGCAAACACAGTTGAAACAAATGCAGTGCGCTGAATCATGATTTTGGAAATTCCGTTACTACATTACTTCGAGGGTACCATCCAGGAGCACTTCATCTTATGGACGCTTGCCATTAGACGCTGGAGTCATGCAGCAAGACAGCCACGTACACTGATTAGTGGAGGGAGCAAGCACTGAACTCATCAGATCTACTTAGCGATGATGCTTCCTCAACTCCACGTTCTACGGGAACCCGAAGGTCAGGTCTCTTTTCGCTCACGTCTGGAAGGTTTCAAGTTTCAACAACTGAAATGTAGATCGAAATCTCCATAACTTTTCCCACTGCGACAGATGATGTCAGATCCATATCCAAGCCGGTGTCGTGCAATATTCTCAAAAAGCTTGGAAGAAACCACAGCCCGGCTTTGGGGGCACGTCTTGTTACCAGCAGCAAACCAGCTCTCAATACACTGTCGGCAATATGAGTGGCCTGAACTTGCCATCACTGCATCTTCCAGAACATTCAGGCATATGGCGCATGTAATCTCTTTCAGGGGCTCAAGAGAGCGCAAAAATATTTCATCTGCCTCCTTGTAACCTTCAAGTCTTTTCACACAGACAGTGCATTGGAAAGTGCATCTGTCCAAGAAGACGTTTGGCAACTTTTCTGCTTTAACCCAAATGCCATACTTCAACAGGGACTGTCAACAGAAGAGAAACCGCTTCTCTCTCTATGCCGTTCTCACGATTCAACCCTTGAAAACCTCCAGGCTCCAAAGATGTGATTTGGCTATCACCTGCTTACCATATCAATCATGATTGTATACTGAACTCACGGACGAAACGATTTTGCTACTGAAATGCAAAACATACCGATACGATAAGATTGTAAGCAACAGACCCCTTCTGAATTCATCTGAAACCCACGTCAAACAGAAATTTCACCTCTCAATTGAGGTGGCCCTGTCGGACTTGTTTTGCCTCCAAAGACATCCGTTCACAACTTCATCCCTGTCATCTGGCCTACACCATGGGGAGAGGGTGCTCGGGCAATCTTCCTGCAAGCACCTTGAAGCACGCATGCATAGTTTAACTCCGTTGCTTGATTTTCAGAATTTGCCTTCTCTCTTCCCAGCTTCCGGATGTGCGCCGCAGGCACCATGAACGAAGCCTTGCGTTTGCTGCTGCCATCGCTGCCCTCTGATGTGGTCTCCGACCTACTTTCACATGGGGTGCGTCTCCTTTTCGTTTTAAACTCTTTGAAACTCTCCTTATCAATTTCATGTGGGGCGTCAAAGTGTGTTTCCTTGTGCTTTGTGATCGGTTGCTTGGTACGTAGTTGAAATCTTCACATGCCAACAGCTTCAAGAAGATGGTCCTGTGATTAGTTGAACATACTCTACATGGCACAAAGAACTGAGAGTCCCAAGCACCACGACCTCTCCAGAGCTAGAGGGAAGGTTCAGAATTTTGATTGTAGGGTTTAGTGTGGAGACGATTCAACTAAACGTCTAGTTCTCATTGAGGCCTTCGACCTCCTGCTGATTTCTTCCCTTTAGTTGACTTGTCTCTTGGGCCTCCGGAGTTACATGATCAGCCTCGAAGCCTTTGTGAAGTCTGAATGTTCCACAGTTCAAAAAGCCATCTGCCACTTCTAAGTCGAGGGTTTAACAGCCTGTGCTAGCTTGTCTATTGCTTATGCTGGACCATGTTTTCTTTCTAGTCTTAGACTGTAATTGCTGTGTAGCAACTAACCTTACAATTAAAACCCTAAACCCTCCCTCTAGTTCTGGAGGGAAATCAACCGGTGAACTCAATGGATACATCCTGGCACAAGAGGTGTGTGAGACTTGGTGGGTGCCATGTGAAGAATGTGTGAAGCTATCACAGGATATTGGTGAGGCTAGTGGTCAGCCAAGAATGTGGCAAGATCACAACTAACACCCAAACTGTGTAGTTCAACCCGCTGAATGACTATATTTCTGTGGTTGACCGGTGATGGTGGCTCTCTAACTTCTTTTGCCTTGTATAATGCTTCCTTTTGTGCTACAAGCTCTCTGAGCTTTCCATGGACTCTACAAAGTTTCTTTCTGTCTGTCTGTCATGCTTTCGCCTTCTGGTGAGTGAGGACAGCATCACTCTCACTCCAGCAGTACCTTTGAAACAGAGGATAATTTAATCATGCCAAGTTTGCTGCCAATGCAGGTGTGCATAAGATGCATGCTCCGGTTTCTTAATGAGCGTAGCATCGACTACTCAGTCAGAGTACCGAGTCCCTTGCTGCTTCTCTCTCATCTCAAGAGTCTGTCGATTGAGGCGGCTACAGAAATCGCTGGAGAAACAGAAACTGCTCAGAAAGCAGAAACAGATTTTGACCCCAACACTCCTTTAGAGAATTTGATAGGTCCCAGCTATGGGGGCATGCCCCAACCGTGCATTGTCTGCCTAGGTATGCTGCACATTCTAGATGGCAATGAAGATAAAGAGGAGGGTTCAGTAACTGGGAAAAAGGGGGGAGGACATGGAGCGAAAGGACGGATTGTGGAAGCAGCCCATAAGGAGGGCCATGAGTTTGATAGCTTCTGTTTGGAGGTGTCAGTTCCAGCGATTGTTCTTGTGAGGGAGCGCGCCCTTTGGTATCTCTTTTCCTCCAATGTTTCCCTTTTTTCCGGTCTTCCACAATGCTCTCTCTCTCTCTCTCTCTCTCTCTCTCTCTCTCTCAATCTCACTAGACTGAAATTTAAACTCAGGGCGGGAAGCCTACCTTTGAACAGCAAACAGAAGCAGAGAGGAAAGGGAGAGTGCAATTGCCCTTGTGTGGGCAACCTGAAGACAATGTTCATTTTGTGATTCACTGTCCGGGGTTCTCTCACCAGAGAGACGCTCTCCTCAATTCTATCAAGGGAATTGTGCCTGTACCTCTGTTTACCAACTTTGAAAGTCTCGAGGCTGACCCAAAAGCCCAGGCCCTTCTGGGGCTAGTTATTGGGCAAACCACACACAGCAGATTGATGCTTGTGTGAAGGGATTTCTAGAGGATATCTGGAAAACCCGGATCAATGTTTCAAGGTAATTCTTACTACCGACGCCAGCCCCTGACAGAGGTAGGTTCTGTCCCTTTGTGTTCCGCTCAAACTGGGCGCGGGGTCAATGGCCACAAGGCTACGGCAAACGTCTTATGAGTACATTCTCTCTCAATTTCTCTTGTTCGGCTTAAAGTTTTCCTGAAACTATAACTGGGATGTGCATATACAAAAAGTGATTCAATCAGCTAAACACAAAGCTTTGGGTCTCAATAAATTTTTCCACTGCAGAGGGATTAATACTGAAGTTCAAAGGACCATGCTTTGCAATGTTATTAGGCCGGCCTTGGAGTACGCATCTGCTGTGTGGGTCAACAATTCCAACCCTGTTAAATCTCTAGAAACCATTCAGGTCGTGGTGCTAATTGCTGGGCAGCTCACACACAGCAGATTGATGCTTGTGTTAAGCGCTTTCTAGAGGAAACCCAAACTATATTCATACTAAGGTAGTGTCTCTTCCCTCTTGTTCCATCCTAACTGTGTATGGGGTATATGGCCACAAGCTACGGCATGAGTCAATCTCTATGAGTCAACTCTTTGTTTTCTGTTGTTCTGCAGTGTTGGATGGGTCCTGTGTGGCTTGCCATGGACGTAATAATACTTTCTTTTTTTCATCTTCTATTCTTGGTAATAAATTTTCATTTTTCTCGCCATTTGTTACAGGCCTTGGGATGGAGTACATGAGGTTTGACTTTGCCTAGAATTTTCCTCATGGTGTTGGCAGCACTAGCCTTTTGGAAGCTAAGTGGTACTAAATGTTAAGAAAAACATGAGCAGGTACCATCTGAAGCAACAGTTCAGTGAAAAGGGTCTGTTTTGCGCCGACCAAGAGATCGACCAGATTGTGTCTCTGAAGGAAGCCATCAAGTGGTCCTTGATTGGACCTCTTGAGTTGTTGCTGGTATTGTGGCTCCTACTCACATTTACTTCCTGTTTTTGTTCAAGTGTATTTTTTCTGTTCTATGCTGTTTTTGTAGGTTGAGAGAGCTCCAACAGTGCATACAATATAGCGGGGATTTAACTGAGGCCAGCACCATCCAGCAGCCACAAGGCATTTTGACTTTTCAATTTTCTTTTCTAATTTCATCCAATTTCTTCTTGTGGTGTATTGCAGGGTGCCAAGTTTGATGCGAATTCCTTGTTCCGAGTAGCGTTGATGTACAAGCATCCTGAATCGTCGGCAGAGCTTGAGTTTCTCAGTAGCTGTATGGGAGGGGACACAAAGCGTCGGAAACAGGGTAAATCTCTCTTATTCAGTGTCTGAAGAAAAAAATGTGGCTAGGGCTCATGGAGACATCGAGAATGAGAGTTGTCAGGTTGGCTTGATCCACCTGGCTTAAAGCGTCTTCTGATTGACTAAACGATAGTTTCAGGGCTAGTGGATGCGGCACCAACCGAAGGCCTGGCCGCTGTTGTAGCAGCCCGGACTGCATTGGAGGCAAATGAATCAGTGGCTGGGGTACAGAGAGCCCTCACATCAATGAACTACAACACACTTGCACGCCATTTTCCTTGCCCTCCTCCCAAGGTTGCTTTTGGGCTCCTTCTGGCTTCACTCTTTGTCTGTTATTCTTTCTTGTTTCTTGCTTTTCTTTTGTCCCATAAGCTCTTTGAGCTTTCTGTGGAGTTATGAAGTTCCATTTCGTTTCTCTCTTGGACGCATGCACCCTTAGGCAATCCCTTGAGCAGTAGTTGCTTTTGGGCTGCTTCTAGCTTCACTCTTTGTCTTTTATTCTCTTCCTTGTTTCTTGTTTTCCTTTTGTCCCATAAGCTCTTTGAGCTTTCTGCAGACATTATAAAGTTCCATTTCATTTCGCTCTTGGACACGGCTCTCTTCTGAGGGCATTGGGGAGGTTCAGAGTGGGCTCCCAGTCTGTGGATAGAGACTAGTAGGTAGGAAAATCTGCAACATGATGACCACCTATGCCCCGCCTGCGCTGGGAACTACAGGAAATCGAAAGTGAAGAACATTCTTCTTTCACTGCCCTCTATACTATGAGATCCGCGGGAGATTAATTGTCTATTCCAGGATATCAATCTCTCACGGAGGTCTTCCACTACGAGGATCAGAAATGCTTGGCAGCTTATGTGCATGAAGCATTGACTCCTAGACAATCCCTTGAGACTTAGTTGCTTGTGGGCTGTTTGTGGCCCTTCTCTGTTTCTTGTTTCTTTCTTCCTCTTGTCCCATAAGCTCTTTTAGCTTCCCGCAGACATTCATCTCATTTCATGACCTTTACAGTGTTTCTTTTTGTGAAAATGTGAGACAGCCAACAGCACCTTGCGAGTTGATGACCATGTGCTGGCGAATGCCCGTGTATGTAGGTGGCAGATATCTTAAGGTGTGTCACATCAACACCAGTTAGTTCATCCAGGTGGTGAAATTCATTTGATTTCCCTTGTCCTACTTTCCTAACCCGGTGCTGTTCTCTCTTGGGGCCCAAGTATTAAGGCAGTCAAAGGGTGGAATGGAGGATAATGAATTCATGCTACTTCCATCGCCCACAAGGAATCACTAGGAGATTTCAAACGGTTCCATGCTGTAGTTCAGAAGAAAATTGTTTGGGATTGTTAAACGAGACTGCTCTTGAAGATCTCAGAATTGGTACCTTGTGTGTGACAGTATTCAAGGAATATCAGCCAAAGCCGCTGGATGATAGATGATGAGCGCATGGGTGAGGGGTCTGTGCAGGTGAGATCTCTCTTTACTATTTGAGGCCGTCAGGTTACTTTCAGCACAATCTTTACCTTTCATGTGACTTTCAGATGCTACTACTGTACAGCTTTTCCGTACATGGAGCCTGGCAGGTGGATTCAAATTCAACCAATGGACTACGTTAGAGGTTATGGGTCTGTCCACCGCTGTTGGAAACCTGGGCTCACTACCTTGCCAAATTCTAATGGGAAGAATGGAACAACTACAATAAGTGACTGAAGATATTGTCCATTATCTCATAAGAGCGGTGGCCTCACTTCAGGAGGGACTGCAACTTATGACTGGTGTCATTTTTTTGTTTAGACCAGGAAAACAAAATTCTGACTATTTATAATTCCTGAACGTATCTGTTGCAGGAGGTGATAGGGGCCTTGGTATTTCCTCCATATAAAGCAGACAGCTACAAGTTCCATGCTGCTGGTCGAGAGGACATTGATGTATGCTCTCTTTCCTCTTGTAGCCAGCTCATGCTTGGCATTGCAAGTAGCAGAGAGACTCTTTGCAGACGTGTAGTAGATTTGTGCGTCATATTCTTTTGGTTGGGATTCCCACATCTGCAACTGAAACTATCAGGTGTAACGATTACCAAGTGCAAGGCTTCGGCGTTTTGCTACAAATTGGGGCCGTAGGTCTTTGCTTACCTTGTGCCATAGACTCTCAGTCCAGTTCAGACACAGCAGAATGGGGCCGGCATATGGGGAGGTAGAGGGAACAAGGGGGGAGCAGAAAGAGGGCCAGTAATTGTGGGAGCAGAGAAGGACGAAAGCAGTGTTTTTTTCCTTCATTTTTCAAAATTCGCTGACAAGTCCACCTGTATATTCTACCCGACGCCCAGGTGGCAATAATAATGAGCTGGCACGTTTGGAAAGGTAGCTATATGACATGTGGCACGTTTTGGCGGGCCCATGATGGGGCAATCAGGTGCCTGATATTCCACCACTGGCCCATTTTGGTCCCCCATAATTCCTTTGTACAAGTAGCTCAGTCATTTGCCAAGTTGAACTCTGGCGATTTTTCGCCAGAATAAAAACACTGAACAAAAGAGAGAAGATAACCATGGCTTTCTTAATGTCTCATGGTTAGGTGCGTATGCTTGGACCTGGGCGGCCCTTTATATTGGAGATCTCAAATGCTAGGGTTATCCCATCTTCATCAGCCATGCCAACTATGGAGGCAGAGATAAACAGTCTTAAAGAAGGCTGGGTAAGTCGGATTTCTTTAACTTTCAATGCCACATACCTTGATATAGTTCAGTCAAGAGTCTTTTTGAGCTTTGATGTTAAGTTATCATTTGATGGACATTATCTAGCACCCTTTGCTGCTGGGTGAGGCCTTTGACGAAGTCGAAGGTCATCAGCCACTTGAAAGGCATGGGCTTAGATAGGACTGGTTCTGTTATATTTACGTTCTATCTGTGTAGGAGCTCAAAATTCTAATCCTGTGGTATGTGCTCATTAACCCAGAGCTTTTGCTTTCAAGGGCTCAAAGAAGAGGGTTGCTCTTAATGGGTGGTGGATATGCCATGTTGTCGAGGGCAGAGCAGGTCAAAGTTAGGGAGCTTCGACAGGTGGGCATTGAGGCATGTGCCATTATGAGGGAAGGAGAAGCTGAGAAGCAGGTCTGTCTTCTCAATCGTGTTCTTCTTACAGCCACAATTGTCACTTTGTTAAGGTTTCCCCAGCAGTGCTTATTCAACATCACAATTTCCTTCATAATATCATAGCCACCCCTTAAAATCAACACTATGAACCCGGCAACCAATCGAACTATGGAATCTATCACTAAGGAACCGTCTAAAGTGGTTGATTGGAACAGAAGGAGTATGCGGCAGTGGTGTGGCTATCACGCCAGGTGACCAAAGCCGACTTTGAAAGCTTATCAAGCTTGAAAGAACTGGTGAAGTTTCTTCACTCCTGTGGGGCACTTTTTCTGGGGATGAATCCCTTCAACGTTGTATTTGCTAAAGTCTGGCCTCATTATCAACCCTCCTCATTTATTGTATCGTGACTTTTATGGAGTCCCTGCATTATGGCATTATTTGAAAATTTGTAAAACTGATGGTGGGACACAGGAAATACAGCAAAAGACACCTATTAGGGTCTTGCACCGTCGGAGCCCTCTTATACGACCACGGACAATCCATTGGTATTTTCTCTCCCTTTTACTTCTCCCTCATCATCCTTTCTTGTTCTTCACCACTCAAACTGGCCATGGCATATATGACAAGGCCACACTCCCGTCTGCTCTCATACGCTCATTCAAGCTTGCTGTGGGTTTCTAGATTTGTTTCTTTCCCTCTTTTTGTTTTCTTTTGAAAGATTCTCTCTCATTCCTTTCCCTTTGGGGGCCTTTCACCTCTTGCACCCTTCGCCCTTCTTACCTTGCATGTGACCAGATGCATAGTCTGTGCCATAAGGCCATTGCAAACTCCACTCAGGACATTCCTTCTCCTTGCTGTGGTATTCTATGAAGCATACGAGGTATTGTCCTGAATATTTCTCTGGATTCACACTAGTAAAAATTTTGGACAAGGAAGAGGAAATCTCTTGTTGGGTTTGGTCATGAATAGGATAGTTTGATACATCAGTATGAGGTTGTCACCCCATTGCATGTCCTGCAAGGTCTATCATGAATAATGTTACTTCAATACTAATGTGCTTCTGGTTAATATTCCATTGCAGGATGAGGTGTGAGGAGATTCAGGGAAGCCAACACTATTTCCTCTTGTTTCTCTGCACTCAGGTACCCACTTTTCTTGTGCATGCCTCATCTGTGGCATCCTGAAAGCTGATTTTAGAGCCAGAGAGGGATAGAACTGAAATGAAATGGAAGTTCATAACGTCCGCAGAAAGCTCAAAGAGCTTATGGGACAGAAGGAAACAAGAAACAAGAAAGAAAATAGAAGACCGGGTGAAGCCATAAGCAGCCCAAAAGCAACCACTGCTGAAGGAATTGCCCAAGGGTCAAAGCTTCGTGCAGATAAGTCGCAAAGTATTTCTGATCCTCATAATGGAAGACTTCTGTGAGAGATTGGGTTTCACGGAACAGAGTGGAATCTCCCACGTATCTCATACTAAAGAGGACAGTAAAAGAAGAAGTGTACTTCAGTTTTGATACATCAGTGCATGCTGGGCATAGGCGGTCTTCTTGCTGCAAGTTTTCCCACCTACCAGTCTCTACCCTTAAATTGTAGGAGCCCACCCTGAATCGCCCCTAGGCCCTAAAAAGAGAGGGAGATAAAGGTGCAAATAAGTAATTAGGCCACAAGGTTCTATCATCACGGAGAACTAAGAATGTCTCCGTAGAAATGGAGTTGTTAGAGTGGCCGGCTTCTGTGTTTGCCTGACATGAAGTTCCATAAGCTCTCTTCTGGTGAGTCTGTTGTGATCCTGTTTGGACATGATTTCCACCCCTTCCGAAGGAAAGAAAAAAAAAACTTCATAACATCCAGTGGCCACAAGGCTGGTAGTATCCATTGGGGAGTTTATGTCATTGCCCATGTTCACTGGGAATGGTCAATGAGTATATTTCAATTCCCTTGAACAATTTTCTTTTAGCTGTACATGAGCATTATTGAAATTTCACCTAGACCCTGGTGAGCTGAGAACCCACTGGTGTTGTCAAGGTGTGTATCCCAGAGGGGTTACACACTCATTGTACATCAATGTCTGGCATGATAATAGTTCATGACTCTTCGAGCTTTCTGTGGCCGTTACAAAGTTTATTTCATTTCAGTTCATTTCCTCGGTGGTATTGAATGACCATCACCCTGTCCATTGGAATGTCAAGGCAAGCCTCAAGTCATTTACCACCTCACCGAAGTAACAGTACTCTTGTTTGGCAATGGTGGGTTATCCAGTAGCCGCTGCAGGAGGCTGAGGATTCTACAAAGGACTAGGCCCGTAAGAAATCTATACCCAATAAGCAACAAGGAACCGTTGACGAGCATTGGTTGGCAATTGCAGGCAGGAACATATATCAAGGAGTTCGTGCATGGTGATCTTGGGCGCACTTTTCCAAAGTAAGCTGGCACCAAATCTATTGATTCTGGTAATATGTAGGGGCATGTAAGTCACATGTACAAGAGGTAATTTGACACACGAGCTGAGAAAGTGAAAAGTGTTGGTTGATGTGTGCAGTGTCGGATCTATATTGGGTTGTGAAGCCAATATTTTGCAGCTGGATGTCATGGACGTCAAGATGGACTTCCTTTGACCGTTTCTTCCTCCTGTTCACATCAAAGCAGCTGTGTGAAGGAGCACATCTCCAAGAGAAAATATGATGTGCCAAGATTTGTTTAATGTAGAAACATGCATCGAACCACTCACAATTTATGCCATTCACTGACAATTTATGCCATTTACGTAATCTTGTTTATGCAATATCATTCGAGAACTGCTCTTTCAAGGACAACGATCAGATTGTTGCAAAGAAGCACTCAACTAACTCTATATTGATAAAATGCCTTGCATGGAATGTTTAGTCTTACTAGGGTAGCCTATGCTGTTGGCCCAAGTGTCAAGTGTCATCTAAACCCAAGTGCAATCCCCTATGCATCCAAGTGCGTCTCTGAGGCCCAAATGTGACCTCTAGGGTAGCCTATGTGTTTGGCCCATGTGTGAAGAATTGAAATCTAAGACCAAGTGCAATTTCTTATGTATGGAGTGCATCTCCTAAGTCGGAGGCCCAAGTGCGACCTCTAGTGTAGCCTATGCCGTTGGCCCATGTGTGAAAATCTGAAATCGCCCAAGTGCAATCTTCTATTAATGTATCTAAGTGCATCTCCTATGTAGAGGCCCAAGTGTCCAATGTCATCCAAGTGCAATCTCCTATATATCCAAGGATGGGCGTCTCCCCATGTGTGTCTCCTATGTCGAGGCCCATCTAAGCCCAATGTGCAATCTCCTATGTCATATAAGTCCAAATGCATTTCTTTTCACGAGGGTCATGTAAGCCCAAGTGCAATCTCCTATGCATTCGAGTGCGTCTCCTATGTCTAGGCCCAAGTATGACCTCCAGGGTGGCCTATGCGGTTGGCCCAAGTGTCCAATGTCATCTAAGTCATCCAAGTCTTATCATTTTTTTCCCACAGAACCTACGACCTGATTTGAACCGGAGACCTTTCCCTTTATCTCTTTCTTGTCGAGGCTCCAACCATTGTCCCAGGAATGCCCACTTTGCAATTTTTCGTGAATTTCCAGCTACCCAAAGTACTTGAAATTCCACATCTCCCACACAGCTGGTCCAAAAATCATGAGACCAAGCCCGTGCACCCCTCCTCGTCGAGGGCTTTCCAACTGGACCAAGCACCAGCGTTGGGGCCTTGCGGTTTGGGACATCTCAAATCTACAAAACAAAACAAACGTCTCCTTCATATATTGACTAGGGTAGCATGTGTCGTTGGCCCAAGTGTCCAGTGTCATCTAAGTCCAACTGCAATCCCCTATGTATCAAAGTGTGTCTCCTATGTCGAGGCCCAAATGCAACCTCTAGGGTAGCCTGTGCCGTTGGCCCAAGTGTCTCCTGTCATCTAAGCCCAAGTGTAAGATCCCAGCGCGTCCTCTATGTCAAGGCCCAAGTGCAACCTCTATGGTAGCATGTGCCTTTGGCCCATGTGTGTGAAGAATTGAAATCTAAGACCAAGTACAAATTTCCTATCTATCCTAGTGCGTCTCCTATGTTGAGGCCCAAGTGTGACCTCTCGTGTAGCCTACGCCTTTGGCCTATGTGTGAAGAATTGAAACCTAAGACCAAGTGCATTTTCCTATGTATGCAAGTGCGTCTCCTATGTTGAGGCCCATTTAAGCCCAAGTGCAATCTTCTATTCATGTATCCAAGTGTATCTCTCTATAGAGGCCCAAGTGTCTAGTGTCATCTAAGCCCAAGTGCAATCTCCTATGTCTCCAAGTTCGTCTCCCATGTTAAGGCCCAATTTAAGTTTTTCATGAATTTATTGAGTGGTAATATATCCAATGATTATTGATATATGTCATGTGGAGGCTCCAATCATTGTCCAGAAAAGCCCACTTTGCTACTTTTTCCCGAATTTCTGGGTAGCCTATGCCGTTGGCCCAACTGTCCAATGTCATCTAAGTCCAAGTGCATCAATATATGAAGCAAGCCATATCTAATCATTTTTTTTCGACATAGCCTACGACCAGATTTGAACCGGAGACCTTTCCCTTGATATCTCTCCTGTCGATGCTCCAACCATTGTCCCATGAATGCCCACTTCGCCATTTTTGCTATTTTTTGTGAATTTCCAGCGACCAAAAGTACTTGCGGTGTGGGAGATCTCCCACACCGCAAGTCCAAAAATCATGAGACCAAGCCCCTACACCCCTCCTCGTTGAGGGCTTTCCAACGGTACCAAGCACCGGGGCTGGGGCCTTGCAGATTGGGACATCTCAACGTGACAAAACAAAACAAAATAAACGTCTCGCTTCATATATTGACTAGGGTAGCCTGTGCCGTTGGCCCAAGTGTCCAATGTCATCTAAGTCCAAGTGCAATCCTCTCTGTATCCAAGTGCGTCTCCTATGTCGAGGCCCAAATTTGACCTCTAGGGTAGCATGTGTCATGGGCCCAAGTGTCAAGTATCATCTAAGTCCAAGTGTAAGATCTTCTATGTATCCCAGTGCGTTCCTATGTCGAGGCCCAAGTGCAACCTCTAAGATAGCCCGTACGGGATGTATCCCCTATGTATCTAGCGACCCTCCGGTTTGGGAGATCTAGCCCTAGGGTAGTTTGCTCCATTGGCCCATGTGTTAAGAATTGAAATCTAAGCCCAATTTCTTATGTATCCGAGTGGGTCTCCTATGTCGAGGCCCAAGTGTGACCTCTAGTGTAGCCTATGTCGTTGGCCCATGTGTGAAGAATTGAAATCTAAGCCCAAGTGCAATCTTCTATTCATGTATCCAAATGCATCTCCTATGTACAATCCCAAGTATCCAACTTGCAATCCCATATCTAATCATTTCTTTATTTTCAAAGAGCCTACGACCAGATTTGAAGTGGAGACCTTTCCCTTGATATCTCTCCCATCGAGGCTCCAACCATTGTCCCAGGAATGCCCACTTTGTCATTTTTTCTATTTTTTGTGATTTTCCAGTGACCAAAAGTACTTGGAATTCAGTATCTCCCAAACCGCAGGTCTAAAATTCGTGAGACCGAGCCCGTGCACCCCTCCTCATCGAGGGCTTTCCAACGGTACCAAGCACCAGGGCTGGGGCCTTGCAGTTTGGGACATCTCAACGTGACAAAACAAAACAAAACAAAACAAACAAATCGTCTTAATTCCTATATTGACTAGGGTAGCATGTGTCGTTGGCCCAAGTGTCATCTAAGTCCAGGTCCACTATGTATCCAAGTGCATCTCCTATGTCGATGCCCAAATGCGACCTCTAGGGTAGCTTGTGCCGTTGGGCCAAGTGTCCACTGTCATCTAGGCCCAAGTGTAAGATCTTCTATGTATCCCACTGCGGCTCCTATGTCGAGGTCCAAAAGCGACCTCTAGGGTAGCATGTGCCGTTGGCCCAAGTGTCTACTGTCATCTAAGCCCAAGTGTAAGATCTTCTATGTCTCCTATGTCGAGGCCCAAGTGCGACCTTTAGTGTAGCCTATGTCGTTGGCCCATATGTGAAGAATTGAAATTTAAGTCCAAGTGTAATTTCCTATGTTTCCAAGTGCGTCTCCTATGTCGAGGCCCATCTAAGCCCAAGTGCAATCTTCTATTCATGTATCCAAGTGCATCTCCCACGTACATCTAAGCCCAAGTCCAATCTCCTATGTATCTAGTGCAATTTCCTGTTTATGCAAGTACGTCTCCTATGTTGAGGCCCAAGTGCAACCTCTAGGCCCTAGGGTAGCCTGTGCCGTTGGCCCAAGTGTCCAATGTCATCTATGTCATCCAAGTCTAATCATTTTTTTTCTATGGAATCTACGACCTGATTTGAACCGGAGACCTTTTCCTTGATATCTCTCATCTCGCGGCTCCAATCATTGTCCAACGACCAAAAGTACTTGAAGTTCATGTTAGCCGTATCTCATCATTTTTTTTCCATAGAGCCTACGACCAAATTTGAACCGGAGACCTTTCCCCTGATATCTCTCCCGTCGAGGCTCCCACCATTGGAATGCCCACTTTGCCATTTTTGCTATTTTTTGTGAATTTCCAGCGACCAAAAGTACTTGGAATTCCACATCTCCCACACCCCATGTCCAAAAGTCATGAGACCAAGCCGGTGCACCCCTCCTCGTCGAGGGCTTTCCAACGGTACCAAGCACTAGCGCCGGACCCTCGCGGTTTGGGACATCTCAATGCTACAAAACAAAACAAAACAAAACAAACAAACAAACAAACGTCTCGCTTCATATATTGACTAGGGTAGCCTGTGCCGTTGGCCCAAGTGTCCAGTGTCATCTAAGTCCAAGTGCAATCCCCTATGTATCCAACTGCGTTTCCTATGTCGAGGCCCAAATGCAACCTCTAGGGTAGCCTATGCCGTTGGCCCAAGTGTCCAAAGCCTACGTGTAAGATCTTCTATGTATCCCCGTGCGTCTCCTATGTCGAGGCCCAAATGCGACCTCTAGTGTAGCCTATGCCGTTTGCCCAATATATGAAGAATTGAAATCTAAGACCAAGTGTAATTTCCTATGTATCCAAGCGCAATCTTCTATTCATGTATCCAAGTGCATCTCCCATGTAGAGCCCCAATTGTCCACCGTCATCTAAGCCCAAGTTCAATCTCCTATGTATGTAGTGCAATTTCCTATGTATCCAAGTGCGTCTCCTATGTCGAGGCCCAAGTGCAACCTCTAGGCCCTAGGATAGCCTGTGCCGTTGGCCCAAATGTCCAATGTCATCTAAGTCATTCAAATCTAATCAGTTTTTTTTCCACGGAGCCTACAACCAGATTTGAACCAGAGACCTTTTCCTTGATATCTCTTCCGTCGAGGCTCCAACCATTGTCCAGGAATGCCCACTTTGCCATTTTTGCTATTTTTTGTGATTTTCCAGCGACCAAATGCACTTGGAATTCCACATCTCCCACACCACATGTCCAAACATCCTGAGACCAAGCCCGGGCACCCCTCCTCGTCGAGGGCTTTCCAACGGTACCAAGCACCAGTGTTGGGGCCTTGCGGTTCGGGACATCTCAACGTGACAAAACAAAACAAAACAAAACAAACAAATCGTCATAAATCATATATTGATGTTGTTACCAAAAAATAGAGAAGACCGGCTGAAGACAACGGTAATGAAAACCGTTTCAAATGTCCAGGGGTGGGCCAATTAAAAGAATTTACATCTGAACCCCTAATTTTCCAAACCCTTTTTTGCAAAACTAGGGTAAAAAGGGTTTCACTTATTGTATACCGGTATATACCATTCCTTGGTTCGAAGTTCAAATCCTACTATTTTGTCGTGTAATTAGGAGCCTTTCAGAAAGTACATAATTCTTCTCTCATTCTAAACATTATTGAAGAATATCACTCAACTGTAAGTCTGAATACGATGAAATATGTGTATATACGGTGTCAGCCGATTCTGCATGCTGCCAAATCGGCAGTTACCTTTCCCCCGCCTATTCTGCACAATAACTACAGTCTACAAAACTTAGGGCAGAATGAGCTAGTACCCCTGATTTTAACCACATTTTTACCTTGTTTCGGGGAAACCCCCGTAAGGCTGGGTTGTCTCGTAACCCTAGTTCTGCTGTGTAAGGTCCCTCAAATAGCAGAGAGGAAAGCTTCAGGTTGTGAGGGAGAGAGTGCGAGATGGGCAAGTCGATAAGGTCCAAGAGGAAGAAGAGATTGAGGACGCTCAAGAGGGAGCTGGTGGTGCCTCACTACGATCACAAGGACATTGCCAAGTATGCTGCTCAGGAAGCGGCCGCGGCTGCCCCCAAGGTCGAGCTTCAAACGAGTCGCTCCAACCCTGAAGAAATAGGTATGTTTTCCCTCTCCTCTTTCTCTACCTCTCTCTCTACGATGACTCAATCTCGTTGCACGTTTTGTGTCTGGATAGGTAGGCGTTGGTGCAATTATCTCTCAACGTCTCATGAGTGTGTTTTTTCAGCTTTGTCTGAACTGTTGGGGTAACACGTGAGTGCAGGGATGGAGGAACAGACTCGAGGACGAACTGGAGTCACCGCCATGTCTATTGATGAGAGCACGGCTGTCTCAAGTGCAGTGACAGGGAGACTGTTGAAGGCAAGGGGAGGCATTAAGAAGAGAGGGAAGAGCCAAGGACGCCTTAAGAAAGAGAGGCACCATAAGAAGAAGTTGCAATTTTAAATTGACTGTGAGAGAGAGAGAGAGAGAGGGAGAGGATGCGTGTAACACCTCTCCAAAGTGCAGTCGTAGCTGTGTCAATTTTGGATGAAGACAGTTGCATAAATCCTGTGAGGACTGGGAAACTTGAGATTCAGCAGGTCCACTGTAGAAGTGGAGAAGCAAAATATGTTTCAAAGAGGAATTTGAAATCTTTTTGACAGAAATGTGTGAACCGGAAAATTGTCTGATTACAAGATTGCAAAGGTTTTTGTAAATGAGGGTTTTAGTTGCTGGACATGCTTTGCACGTTTAAATTAATCCCCAACGTCGAGGCAGCCGCAGGCTTGGCTTCAGCAGGACTTTGCAAGTTGGTCAGTCACTCCATGTCTGTCAGTCAGTCCTGCATTTGCAAGCATGTCAGTCCTTCATGGGGAGCATTTGCATTGCATTGCAGTGTATACATGTATTGTGCATTCTGAATGGTGGTCACAACAAAAAGGGGGGAAAGTGTTTTGCCCAGCTAAGCACTTGCAGTTTTTTCCCAACTTTGGACCACATGCAAGCCACTTGTGGCTGGGCATGCCAGTGGGTTCAACTCCCTCTTGGTTCTTGGCCTTTTGAAGGAAGTAATTGGTACTGTCTTCTGCCAATATGAAGTAACAATCTGACAATAGGGCCTTGGTGTAGTTCCTGCATACTGGGAAGGGATGTTTCCCTTGTGACAAATTTTCCCTGTGGGTCTTAGTAAGGACTCCACCCTTCCACCACTTATGCAAGAGGTCAAACAACAATTGAAACATGAAACTTTGAAGTCCCCTACCATCACTGCATCTATGTGACAGTAGATTTCACTGCCAGTTTCAACCCTGATGTTACACTGACAAGGCGGTGCCATGGAGAAAATCGGAGTCAGTAAAGCACCCATACAAATTTAAGCAAATAATAACCTCTTGTGATTACTTCTGCATTCCACCAACAGCTGTTTAGAGTGCAGAACCTTCCCAGAGGGATAGTGGGTAACCAGCTTGATCTTCTCGTATGCAAAGATGATTCCATCGCTGACCATCCACTAATGATTCCACCAGAAGCAGCTGACTAAGGCCATACTCTGCTAAACTTTCTCATGGGATGAGAAAGACCTACATGTTAGTGAGAGGGTGGTATGGTACTGACTCATTGGCTCCTCAATAACCTCTGTGGAGACATGTTTCATAATCTCTCTGATGTGATGTGACTACCTTAAATTACCCTCAAATTTTTGCACTTTCCAACCAACAGGCACACAGACAACACTCCATTTGAAAAACTGTAGTCAAAACCTTGGTGATACCACCTACTTCACTAAATTGAGCAGAGAATCCACAAACATCAACAGCAACAGACTGAATCATCACATTTGAAAGAATAAACAGGTGTGAGCAGAGATCACTTCAAAATGACATTGGGAACAGAGTGTGTGATGACAATTCCCCCACTAACTCTTACAGGTTACTTGTTTGCAACGTAGCAGAGTTGAAGTAGCTCAAAGCAACAAAAGAGGGCCCTTCTATCAAAATGGGTATTACAAATTGACTTTCTTCACTAAGGAGTCTTCTTATGGAGCACATCAGTAGACATAAAATGATAGGACAGTCTTGCTTCAGCATTCCGCCACAACATAAAATTCCTTTGCACATGTGGATCCGAACATTATTCTTGCGAGGTGGCTCTGCTCAAGCGTGAATCCTGCATACCCTTGTTACACACTTTGGCGTATCAGCGAATGAAAAACAAAGTAAAATGCTGCACCCGTGGATGTGTCAAACATTATCGTAATTGGAAATTGTCCCCGAGCGATAGAGTCCTACAGAACTACTGATAATTGAGAATGAAACAGCAGGAAATCTGTAGTGCAGAAGGAGACTGAAAGACATGCGGAAAGGATAATAATGCTTTTCAGGCAACTTCCCAAAAGGTTGGATGGGCTCCTTTTCGGTTGAGCATTGTTGTGGACCATGTGCCCCTTCTTCGTCTCCATGATCTAAGAGCTACGCAAGAGTAAGAGTATTGGTACACATCAGCTATCACGCGAGGCGTAGGGTTCTACATGTTCTGCCAGCTGCTCCATTTACCACAATACAGCAGTAAGAGCATTTGTTTATCTAGAAGCCAAAAGGACACTGCACATTGCTTTGAGCTGATTGCATAAATGCTGGGAAACATATGAACCTCCTTGTACCACATCCCCCTGAACTCCAAAAGAGGCACTCCGTCTGAAACTTGTGATTCCAACTACTATATTTTCCTCCTCCTTGTGTCACAGCTAGCTAGGCTTGCTCATGACCACTGAAAGGTTGAGTCAAGTACACTTCTTTCACCACCGTTTAAGCTTCGTTGACCTGACCCTGCAACCTCGTCATGCCTTGTGACGTGTGATATCCTAAGGGCATCTGCTCCAGAATCAACTTGCAGTAATGAGCTCATTTGGCTTTGGAGCGGATATACCGACTGGGAGACTATCAATCAAGTGAAGATGTGGAATTCGGGGATCTACTTGGTCGATGGTGGTCGGCGAGGCCAAGGTGGTATTGTAACGATCTTAAGTTTGTGAATGTTGAATGATCGCATATTCTTGTAGCGATTTTTCGACCACGTGCATTACACTGTCCTCTCATCAACGAGGATTCCTACTTTGCTGCTAACTAGTGCTACAATCGTGCAAAACATACCCTTGTGCTTATCATGATCCCACAACCGCTTCTCCCCATACTACAAGCCACAGCCACCTACGTGATCATGAATTCACAATTTTGTATGAAAACCACCTTCCCTTGTCCTTAGGTACTGCGATACTCATGTAAGGGCGTTGGGAACTCCAGGTATGTAGGCTGCTGAAGGTAAGCTTTGTTCTGACCAGTACAAAGCAGTATATTGATCAGACGAATCTAGGTTCAATTTTAGACATCATGGAACATTAGTTTGGCTTGAGCAATGAAGTGGTCAATTGAAAGAACTAAGACTTGAGTGAACGTATAGAATCTGAAAAATATGTCCTACAGTGCATATAGGGTGTTCAACAATTTGGTCCCAAGATGCCTCTCTGTATATATGTGCACAATCCCGTGTGTAAGGGCTGAAAGGGATGCCCACCCAAGCACCATGATCTAAGATATTTTGAACCCCCACCACTTTATTTGCGTTGGCAGGAATCTTGAACGAAGCAGAGAAACACCTGCAGGTTGAGGAAGATATTATGTCTCGTCCTGTTAACAAAGTGAAACTAAACCGTGTACTAGATATTTTCGCCTTTGATTCAACTCCAGAATGTACCATAAAAGTTGGTTTAAGAACTGTTTCTCTATGAAGGAACAGATGGATGGCACAAGGGTTTTCATACCATTTGCCAAAATCTTAACACTGCAAGCTCCATGAAGCCCCGACCAGATCAAAATTTTGCCAAAAACGATCAACTGACATGGTGCCGAATTAACTGCTTTTATTATATCTGATTCCTGATCAGTCAAAGCCAAGTCTCATTCTCCGCGCCCTGCTGTATCTGCATCATGATGCTTGGCGTGCCCCCCCCCCGCATCGAAGTCACGGATCAGAACAGTCTTCCAAGGAGAGTCCAAAAACGCAATCTCGGGTACATATTCTAAGTTGAATTGTCAATATCCGCACGTACCATAGTGGCAAGCTATACCGTTAGGACATGAAACATTGCAATTCCCACAGTTGAGAGAGTCGGAAGAGGTGTCAATGCATCGAAAATTGCAGCAAGTAGACCCAAAGAAGCAAACATGCCCACATGTACCACAGTTGAGCTGATCCAGCTTCATATTGGTGCAGAAGCCGCCACAGCAATCCGCCCCGGCGACAATTGACGCAAGGGGCTGGCGGCTACACATTGAAGGATCCCAGAGGCATCCATACGTGGCCAGTAGCTGCCTGGGAGGTGGACTGAAATATTTGGAGCGCTGCAACATATGCTTTCTAGCTGGAAACGTAGGCTGGGAGCATGCGGAGATGAAACAGCTTACAAGTAGAAGCACGGTAAGCAGCACTCCGGTGGGCAGACTCACCGCCATAGCTAGAGCTTTGCTGCAGTGTGGATGCCTCCATCAAAACCATCTCTCCCTCTCTCTTCCAAGATCCAAGTCGCTGCAGGATTTGTGTCTACGGTTGGCGGCCCCGTGCTGCGCGGGTTCTTGACTGGCACGTTCATCCCACTCATCTTGCGCTCTGCCAAGGATGACGAAGCCTGTTCATCTATCAACCCTACCAAGCTACCACCAGTACATTTCTCCTCGCTCTTTTTATATTTAAAAAAAAACAAAAATCCAAAGCCTGAAAGAGTTTTTTTTTTTTTGGTTGAAAAATGGATGAAACATGAAACCCAGACGGATGGAAAAATGAGGAAAAAGATTAACCTCGAGGACCCGTGTGAAGGCCAAGTTAAATGCGATAAATCATAGTCCAGTCAAGACATCGAAGAAGGTATATTCATATATACATTTCAGTATGATTCTTGAGGACGATTCGCTAACTGTTATCGTCTCTCGTCGACGAGAAAGGAGAGCAAACCCTAACCCTTCCTCACCTTCTTCATCTCTCCTATGACAGATATGAGATATTAGAACCTCGTGTTATGTGCGACGAGAGACACCATAATTTAGGCTTCCTTCAGGAGCGAGTCATACTTTACTTTTATGAACAAATAAGCTCCAATGGCCATGTTTCGAGAGATCCTATCATTTCTAGCCCTTTGGACGTTGAGTGATAGCATCAATTCGACCACATGTACCATGTCCTCTCATCAACAATGGTGAGGACTCTTCCTTTGCTGCTACATAGTGCTACAATCGTGTAACACATACCTTGTGTTTATCATCCCACAACCGCTTCTCCCCATACTACAAACCATAGCCACCTCCGTGATCAAGAATTCATTTTTGTTAACCACCCTCTCCCTAGTCCTTGGATACTGGGACACTCATAAGGGACTACACGATGTCAAATCCAGGTATGTAGGCTGAGGGTAATCTTTCTACTTTTCTTCTGTAATCCAAAATGTGGCTCCAGTCTACGTGAGAGACTCTCGTCTCTGCAAAACATGGTGCAGTATTAGATGAATCTAGGTTCAATTTTGGACATCCTGGAAGATTTGGTTGGCTCAATAAGATGGTCAATGAAAGAATATAAACGTATACTTTCTGATTCATATGTCCTGTTCAAATAGGGTGTTCAACAAAGTGGTCCCAAGATGCCTCTCATTGTATATATGTGCAAAATCCCGTGTGTAAGGGCTGAAAGGGATGCCCACCCAAGCACCATCTAAGACATTACGAACACCACCACTTCATTTGCGATGGCAGGTAAAGTTCAACGAAGCAGAGAAGCACCTGCAGGTTGAGGAAGATATTCTTTCTCGCCCTGTTAACAAGTGAAAGTAAACCGTGTACTGGATGTTTTCGCCTTTGATTCAACTTGAATGTAAAAGTTGGAAGAAGTGTTTCTCCATACCGCCACAGACGGACGGCACAAGGGTTTCCATACCATTGTCAAGCTCTCTTAGCGCTGCAAGCTCTCCTTTGAAGCCTCGACCGGAGCAAAATTTCGCAAAACGATCAACTGACATGGTGCCAAACTACTTTGATCACATCATGATCCCTCAGTCAACGCCAAGTCTCATTCTCAGCGCCCGCCTGTATCTGCATCATGATGTTGGGCGTGGCCCCCGCATCCAAGCGGCAATATCTTCACGTAGAACAGCCTTGGAGAGTCCAAAACCAGCAGTGGATGCAACGTGTGGAGCCGGATGTTTTCCAACATCCGGCAACCTCAACTGGGACAAGGAACCATCTCTCATAAGCCCAGACTCCATATTTCTCCTCACAGGCTGCCAACACAGCCCCAAAGCCATAACCGGCAGAGATCGCAAACTCGGCTTGGGTGATAGCCTGCTTAACCCGTCGCTGAACCGGCCCTTGATTGATAGTCCGAATGGTCCACCCACGCAGGCTTTGTATGGAGGGTCGACAGCTTCATTCCTTCCTGGAGATCCACCTACGAGCCGTTTGATAGAATCTTGCTTATTGGCTTCAAGAAGAGGTCTCGATTGTGCTTCCGACACTGCATTCCATGGTAATAGGAGAGGCGAACCGCGGATGTTGGCTTGTGGTCGCATGCGGTCCAGGAGTCGCAAAATTCTGTTCCCGATGTTCCGTCCAACAGAAATGTCCCGTCTCTGAATCTCCTTGTGCACATTCAATGCAAGAGTGAAGGCTGCTTTGGTTCGCCTGGCACCCAAGAGGAGACGAAATTAGTTGCGCAGTAACGACAGGGAAAAACATATGCAGGGGAAGAAAAAGGCCGATTACCAAAGCCTGCACAACTACACCCCTGAGCCCTACAGGATGACATACAATAAAAATAAATATCCATATGCAATTTCGACGTGTAACAGGATCCAAATGTATCTAGGAATGGAAGCTCTGAGAACTGACATTCTCCGAAACCCTAACGTTAGTCGAATCGACACATGCCCAACACCTCACTGCAATCAAGACCAGGGTGAGTAGCAGAGACACGAGAGAGGGCGCGTCCAGAAGCAGACCTGTAAGCAAAATCGCGTATGCGAGGGTGATTGGGACCAATCAGCCTGCGCTGCAATCGCAGCGCGATCCTGTAGGTCCGTGGCAAGCCAAGCACATACGCCGTTGCCAGAGTAAGCTCCCACAACACCATCTCGCTCCTCCCTCCGTCTCTCTCGCCAGAAAAACAATCGATCAAAGCTGATCAATCAAACCCTGCGTGATTGTTCACAACACTCTCCCCATCACATCCTCAGAGCAGATCACACGCTGTGGAGTCTGTTGCGCAGCAAGATCCAAGCCGCCACAGCAGCACCCCGTTGAGAAGCTTCGAGCAGTTGTTAGGTCACACGACACGTGCAAGACGATTTTAGGCTTCGGATGAAACTGTCAACCTAGTGGGATGATACCCACGCCAGAACTCAAATCGCTGAACGAAATCTTCTCTCATCTGTTACGACCATTCGTAGTTTATCATCTAGAGGCATTTTACATTCATCAGCAACGGTTCCTTTGACCATTCTATTAAATGCAACTAATAAGTAAATACTAAAGTCACAAAAGAAACTCGTCATTTAAAAACTGCGCGAGATGACTTGTTGGGCCGTCCACGTCCCCAGCCACTTGGCTCCCATCGAATGGCCGCATGGATGGATGCTTCAGCGTCATCCAATGGACCATCAAGTTGTTCATCCCTACGTATCCATCCATCCATATTGACCTGTTTTATATTTGTTATTTGTGGGGGAAAGGGGCAATCCCGAATTAACTTAACTTCAATAACCCAAACAATGATAAGGCAGGTTTGGAAATTTTAAGAATCACTTGGATCAATTCTTCCACATGCCTCAAAATCTGCTAGTAAGATCCTTGATGAAGGTGCTTTATTTTTTATGAACAATTCCACGAAGGAACATTGGTCAGTTTTTCTCCAATGTTTTCATGATCAGAGTGTGAATGTCTGATATGAATGCCAAGTTGAAGCAGGCTTTATTCTAAAGTGCTACCTAAATACTCTTGTCTAGACTGCGTAAGACGATGAATCATGTGAAGTTGCATGTAGAGCAAGGCCGCGCGTGGAATTGCGTGAGGTAAAATGGCGATAATTTCTTCCTAGAAATGGGTTTTTGGGTTGTATATGGATTTTATCCGGTTCGATTCATGGTCATGGTCGAGCTTTAAGGAGATGCTAGTTACTAACACTGCGGTAAATCTGACGGGGGACCAGGAAGTGTTTGGTTTGGACCCACACCATTCTTCACGATGAACACCACCTTCATGCCCCAACTCATATGAATCTCCAAATGACAGTGCAAAAACCAAACACCTGCGGAGCGTACATGTTAGTCTCAGCTGAACAAGTTTGAGTTTCAAGAATTCGTTCCTCATTTATAAGCATAACTAGTGAAAAAATGCAAATCATAGTTCTAGACATATGGGAGACATTCTAAACACACGAAGGGTTCCATACCTGGGTTGTCTGCAGTGAACCTGATGACCGACCAGCCTCCACTTGGAATGGAAACTGTGTTTTTCTTTGGTGGATCCACCAAGTTCAATGTCGCAGTTGAGGCATTGTAGTTCCCAAACCCCACCCCTACAACAAAAAAACTATAACCATGGAGATGAATGGGGTGGTTTTCAACACCAATTATGTTTGTATCTTGCAATACCATTTGCACGACAGAGCCATATTCGATGACGATGACTTTTGTGGATTGACTTGCATCTGGAAACACAAAAGGGCCGATCCCCGTGTAGTCATACGGCACAGGGGGGGTTTCTGGATAATCTGTCGTGTATACCCCACTAGAATTGTAGTAGTAGGCTTGAAGCAAAGAGGTTGATGTTGGCAGAACAAAGGAGATATTGTTGATAGAGGCTGATTGTCGTTGTCCAAAAAGACCCTGACAATTGCCTTGAGGTCCGCATGGGAGCAAATTCAATGCAAAAGCAAGGAAGATGTTTCGATCCACTCTCGTGGGCACTATGCCAGTCTCAGAGCTAAGGCCTTTGAGGCTTTCAGTGAAGTTTGTAACCAAGTTCGTATCATCAATAGCGGGCACAAGAGGTGTGAGTGGTATAGAGTTATTTGAGCCATTGCCGGACTCATTAGGAGGGCAGTCGTCATCATCCTCGCATTCCGACTCCTGAATGTAATTGAGCAAACCATATGCCGATATGGGGTTGAATGGAACAAATGGGTTAGAATTGTAGATTGAGGAAACCATGTAGTAGCTGGAGTTGGAGGGCCGGTTAGCGGTAACGAGAACATTTGTCGTTTGACCTGGAGTGAGAAATACGACTGATGTATTGAATGGCTTGACGTACCAACCATCCACTTCCACCACTGTGAGTGTGTGATTTGCAATCGAAAAAAAGAACTCGACGTTCAGCGCCACATTGAGGAGACGAAGTAGATATGTTTCGCCAAAAGTCACATTGAGGGTGTACATACCTAAACACATCCAACAGATGTATAGACTACTCCTTAGTGTCAATTCACATGTCGGACACTAAATGAGTATACATAATTTGCACCCTCTTGAATAGCATATACAAAGCTTATATACCTTTTTAGATGAGTGCATGCGAGTTTACATCAAGCATTGCATAGACACATGAACAAGCTAGAATAGCACACCTGTCGTAGAGCATGGATATAATGCCCCAGGCTGTCCATTCATGAGATATGCCTGGGGAAAACCTGGCCCCGCGCCTGTTCTAAGCAGAGAATTCTCAATGTCCTCCACATTGCCCAGCCAAAAATCCCCTGAATTCATATCAAGCCAAATTGTCAATTTACTTGAATTCTAGAGGCCTGACGACCCTCACCAGCAGCTACGCAAAAGATTTGCAATTGAATGTTCATGACAGCGTATCCAAGTGCTTCTAAGATTGGACAAAATTATATATCAGTCGTGTCTGGAATCCACGTCGACTGCGGCATGATCTATAAATTCTCACGGCCCTAGTAGTTGCATTTGATTGTACAAGTCAACCCCAAGCTATCGAATATTTAGTTGAATCAATAGTTTTGCACGATAAAACTCTGACCGAGATACACTACATATGTTTGTCCCTTATATAAAAGGCTCGAGATCTTCGGTCCTACTTGTACATGAGGAATAATACAATTTGGATCAATGCGTTGTTGATCCAAAAGATATATATCTGAACATTAATAAACTATTAAAACACCGGCCTTACATGACTCCCTAGGTAACAGTTTTGATTTTTGAACATTCCTCTATATATCACCTAGATATATGTGCAGTTGTTGTTCTCCTGTGCATCGTTTTGAAACATTGTTATCCTCCTTCTTGCAAATAGTATTTGAAGTACTTGGTGGTGAGATTAAGAAAGATAACTCACCAAGAAGGATTTTGATGTCCTTGATGATTCTCTCCCGAGGGAAGATAGAAGGAAATAGCTTCCCAGGCCTTGGGTGGATGATGAAAGCCCCATGCACAGTAGCTCGGATCCAAGAGATGTGTGCATGCCACCACAATGTGCCCGTTTGTCCTACAACCGTAAAGTCGTAGGTGTAGGTGTGGTTTGGCTGTATAGGGCACTGTGTTACATAAGAAGGTCCATCCGCCCATGCTGATAGATGTTGCTCTATTCCATGCCTGTCAATTATAAGTTTACTCTGCAAATTTTCAGTTCATGAAGTGCCATAGCTAGGAAAAAGCTCCAGATGTGCTTTGTTAGCTTGTAATGCTTAGAAGGTGGAGAATTTGGCTTGTTTGAATACCTGAACTGAGTTAGGAAAGCACATAGAGTTATAAGTAACAATGAGATGATTTACACAATTATTGAACCAAGTCCATGTAATTCTAGTACGCATGCAAGCCTTAGGTACATTTTCTTCTATCATGGATTAGAACTTTGTAGAGCTACCTAGTGTGACTCAACATTAAGTTCAGATTACAGACTTGTGTTTTCATGAAGTTTTTAGATTGATATGGTAATATGTATTGTTTTAGACTTGGACTTCATGTACCAGCCATGAACTGCCCGTCAAAGATTTTAAGAATTTAGGTGATGATACTGCAACGCTATTTCCAACCAACAAAGAAGACATAGTGGTGGAGTACCAATTCAAATAATTTATGCTTATATACAATACCTGTGAAAACGCGAACCTTGCTAGTCTCATGGGAACGTATCAATTTATCAGTTTTGATGCAACATACATGTACATACCAGTGGATACTGATGTTGTATGCCACCCTGTTCGTGACTGTAATCAAAACTCTATCACCCTCGAAGATCTCAACTGTCGGGCCTGGGAATAGTCCATTCACAGTTACAATTGTTGAGCTATTGCAAAGCATTGTTATATTTGTGTATTGAATCTGCCATGCACGAACACACCGTCACCACAAGAGAACTAACTTAATTTGTCCAGTTAGACGAGTCAGTGCAGTACAAACACTATCAGAGATTCCAACCAACTGGTTGTGTGTATAATCATATGTTGTATAATCATATATTATTACGCGTCTAACTGAAAGGGAGAGGAAGGGACCATGGCACTAACCTCCCATAAATACGTTCTTACGCCGGGTGTATGCCCGTGGAACCAAGGGAATTCTCCCACTATTGGTCTCACCACGCTGAGAAGCAGTACAACCTGCAAAACTCTAACAATCCTAAGTCTAACACACATAGAACGCTCTCTGTACTTGAATTTTATTTCGTGTTCCATAGTTGGACCAACACTATTCATTGAGATTAAGACGACGGGTACCAGTGGTAAAGAACGCAAAGGCACCCAGGATGTTGATCGAAAACTTGTAAGAAAGAAATAGAGAGAGATGTTGAGCAGGGTCACATATACAACATAACTTTCTGACGATAAACAAGACCGAGGAAGTGGGTGAGAATGAGACATGTATTTAAAGCTCTAGTGCACGAGTTGTAATAAGTAACCTATGTAGATAAATCCGGTCGGATCAAAGATTCTTGGCCGCTGCCAAAAGTTTAAGTACAACATGGACATGAATCATGATGTTTGACATCCAAGCACAAGAGATGAATATTCAAACTTCGGACTCACTTTTTCGGTATGCTCTCTGATCTTCTGATCGCATTGGACCATAAGATATATTCTCTAGATAATTCAAGTATACCTAGCCCCCACCTTACAAGCAATTCATCTGCACATGGCATGAGTCATGATGTTTGCCACTAAAGCACAAGTCAAACTTCCATATAGAACTCGTTTTTTCGATATGCTCCCTGATTTGATCAAGTCTCATATTCCAAAGGAATCTAAGTTATGTTCTCTAGATAATTTATACATACCCAATGGCCACCCTACAAATTATTCAATTGGGGCATGAATGGCATTCATGGCATGATGTTCGAAGTGGGCCCAGCCTTGCAAGATCAGCAAGATGACGCTCCAACAAGAAAAGCCCAACATAAAAGTCCAAATCTTCTACCAGTCTGTTTGGGGGGTCCCTCTTTGTAAATATCCGCTACTACGTGCAAACATGGGGTATTTAAAACCATGTAACGTAATTTTTGTAAATAAAAAGTATTGTATATGTGTTAAATTTCAAATTACTATCATGTATGTATTGTCAAAAACAGGCTATTAGAGAACTCCCTCATGTAAATTGCTCTAATAATTTTCCATTCCTTCTATATCTCACCACCCATTTTAAGATGATACATTTACATATTTTAAATATTTTTTCTCTCTACCTTAACAAAACATTAGCAACCTATTCATTATCGGCATTGCTTCAAAAATTGTAAAGCCTAAATAATCTTTATCTTTATCTTTATTTCACATAATAGCACTTACATGTTACTAGTACAAAGGAAGTAGGACTCTGGTCGAAGCAATGACAAATTATGGTATCACTTCATCCCAAAGGATTATTGTTTTTCTTTGGAAGGTGAACATCTCCATGTTACTACTGTAAAATAACATTGTTCCGTATATAACTATTGCAACTTCAAAGAAAAATGATTGGAGAGAAAAACTAATTGACTGAAACAAGGTTACCTATAGTTTCATTGAGTGTATTTCAAACCAAGCATAATAACACTATTTTAACTAATTCTGGACTTTTGTTTGGTCCAGAAATAATACAATAATCCTCCAAACATTTTTTGGAGACAATATAAGTATGTATTGTGGTTTTAGAAGAACATCCACTACCAAGTTGACGTTCACGAAAAAAATGGGAGGATGCAATAAATTACACCATGATGTGAGGTCAGATATGTAAAACTTTTTGCACAAAATGGTTGTCATATCAGATGACACACACGACCATTTTTTCAATGCGCCCATCTTTGAATGAAGTAGTGAAGTTTTCTGAAAGGCAAGTGCTTGTGAAACCAAACATAGAACAATCATGGCATGTGATGAAGAGGATGACATGAAAGAATGAGTCTGTATACATTGATCATAAACATTCACATTTTATTAGAGATTGCAACTTTGGCGTTGTAGTCAGTCATAATGTAGTTCACATCCGTTGGACTTAATGTTATCCATCGGCTCGAAGCCATACAACGGCTTACACTAACCCATTAATATTATAGAGGCTCCTCCCAAACGGCTCGCAGTCAAGGCATGTGTTCGAAGACGCCTCCGGTTACCACAACCACTTGCAACGGTCTCTACACCAGAGGAAACGGAAATATTTTCATAGAACTCGAACCTAGTAGTAATATTATCATCTGAAATGTTACTTGGAACTCTATTTGTTGAATCTCTTGTTGCCCTTGAAGCCTGCCGGGAAGCCTGCCATTCTTGCCAATCACGAAGCTCTTCTTCTTCTTTTCGAATTCGCTCCTTGAATGTGACCGGGCAAAACAATTTTTCATATGACAAATATCAGCTGAAATGTGGAAGATTTGTAGAAAAAATGATAAGGTAAAAGTGCAAGTGGAAGACATTTTCAAGATCAAATTCTCCATAAACAACAAACAGTGGGATAAGTACATACCAAGGTAATCAGGTTCCTTTTGTTGTGGGATCCAAACACGAGGATCAACATATCTTTCATACCAAGCCCAATAGGCGTGGTCGCGACCAATAGGCTTATGAGAACACTTGGCAAGGTTATCGCTGATGTAATCTACGACTGTTGAAGCTGCAGCCATTTTCAATATATATGGCCACACAACTTTTGTCATATCATCCTGGTCAACCAAGCCCTTTGGTGATGGCTTGTATAAAATATGGAATAATCCAGTATTTGGTGGGTTTTGGAGGGCATTTGATGGCTCATCATCGACAAAGAGTATTTGTCTCTGCGTTGCAAAGGGTGTACCAGGGTACTTGGCAAGAACAGTGGAATATCCTTAACGATATATTTTATCCCAGGCATGATGTAACCGGTAGTGTCTTTGCAATCCTCAGCTGACCAGATGAAACAAAACTTCTTTACAATTTTCGTGGGAACTAAGCACTCGAGCATCCTACAAAGAACATCTCTTTCAGCACATGACCAAATCGCCACGTGAAAATGCATCAACGGAAGGTTGAGAAACTTCAAGACTCCGGGCCGGGGAACCACAAAAGGTCTGTCGGGAACATGAACTGTAACTTTCCTGAAACGAAATCTCTCCTTAAACAATTCAACGCCGGTTGGAGGTGGCCGATAGCAGAGGAGTCCGTTGACACTCAATATTAACAACATCCGTTTCCTCTTCCCCCATGTTGCAGATGAAGGTTGATGGACGATGCCATCATGCGCAATTTAAGGAAATAAATTTAAAGTGTTCTCGCCATCAGAAACAACCCGATGTAGTGTTTATTAGTTTCAGAGTGATCTCTACATTTGCCGAGACATAAGTGTCCAGACAATGGACTACTGTAAAGGACCAAGAGTAGACGATATATCGAACAGTTGGAGATCATGAAAATATGAACGTCGGCTGTCAAGTGGAGGTTCGTGGACGCACCTTGTCGGGAGGCATATTCAAGAAGCTTTGCGGCTCCATATTCGTTTGTATAAAAATTACGGAGTTAGTTTGGGACCGCAAAACAAACTGCAAATGAAAGTGGAGAAATGGTTTTGAAATTTTCCATTGAAGGTCTCGCAGAGGAACAATGTCCGATTCCCGCGGGCTTGGATTGACGAGGCGCCACAATATCTGAGGGGGTCCTCATGTGTTTGGAGTCCACTCTTTTTTTCTTGTTAGCCTTTTGTCCGTTGGAAAGATTTCCTGCAAAGGAAGGAAATGGCTCGGGGGTTTTTTTTCGCATATTTGGTGCAGAACATTGTGCCACCAGTTCAGGGTCAGGCTGTGTCGATGTTGGAGATGTTTTGCCATTGAACGACGGGGGGAGTAGATGGCAATAACATGCAAGCATAGAAAATTGTCCCTTGAGCACTCGACATCCTGGATGGAATGGAAACGCAATAAAGGAATAATTTACCTCGGAACTGCAGTTTAAGTCACCTGACTCCTGCGGATTTGGGTTGTCCAACCCTTGTGCTGGAGAGATATGCGAGGAAGAGACGGAAGAAGGTGCAGCGGAGCCGCAGCCAAGTCCCCGACGTATGCCCTGCGGGTTGGATAGACCAGACCCTGCGTACTGAACAGGGAGGGTGAGGAATGTTGGGAAAGGTCGTTAAAGTTTTCGGGATATTTCTGTTCTTCACCTGCACCTTGGACTTTACACCCAGGAGGACCCGAGAGGAGAAGAGTGTCGCCCGCTTCCCGAGAGGAGAAGGGTCTGACCGAGGATCCACCCTCAATTTGAGCACCATCGTGAACCCTCTTCAATACTCCGACTTACTGCTGATCCGGAGGGCTCCCTTAGGGGACTTGAGGAACCGTTGACGTCGTCAGCATCTCCTTGAACCTGCCAAAGAGACATAATCATAAATCCGGGAGTGCAGGAATGTGAACCTCCACTGAACAGTGGAGGTCACTAGATATAGTCATGTCCCCGTATGAAGGCATGTATCAGAGTCTTGGGATTGCCCGGAATGTGCGTCAAGAATTCAACATAAAATGAGTGAAAAAAAAAGTATCATATCTAATACGTGTGTGATTACAAGGCAATGAAAATCAGAAACCATGAAGATATTCAATAGCTCGAGTGAGATTGGATTGATCAAAAATAATTTTATATTGAAGCATCATATCTTAGACTCTTAAAACCGTTGTCCTCAATAAAATCCCAGAGTGGACTAAACTTGGGATCGTTTGAAACATTGGGAAAAAGACTCAACCCTATTTTTTTTTTTAAGATAGCTTGAAACAGTGGGATGTTTCCTCATTCCAAGCAAATAGGTCTGTAAGGGATAATGTTGGATATCATCAAATGATTCATTTCATTATTTGTAGTTATAAGGGCTCAATACATGATATTTTTAGACAGCATGAAAGAAATAGTCTATTATTTATGACGTATGAATGGAAGAGGAAAGACAATCACATTCTACTTTATGAACGTCCACCTCTTTTGGATGTTGTTGTTGGTAGTGTCATAAAAATTGACGTGCTTGACAAAAAAAATATATAAAGTCTAAACAAACAAGTAATAATCTCTCTCTCCCAATCTTTGTCTTTATTAAAGCTCTTTATACTGTATGTTTATTTATTGCATTGAGTACATGAGCATTGGTCAAGTATAAAGTTGGTAGTTAGAAATCAATACATGTTGTGTAATTACACCTAAGAAACTCAATACATATAAATGATAATATCTTTGTGACCTTTGTACTTTGTATATTCCATGTCATAGTACCATACAATATAGATTAAACTAACATTATTTACAAACATATATGAAAAGTCTAAACAAACAAAATTGAATAGTCTTTATCTCAACCTCTGTCTTTATTACAGCTTTTTTTAGTTGAACCCTTAGACACCAAACAATGTATGTGTTTGACATAATAAATGTAAACATTTGAATTGTTTAGGCAAATGCTGCCTCAGCGGGCCTGCCTGTGTGGCCCCACCCCCGCCCTCCGCCTCCCACCCCCCTCGCGGCAGCGCCTCGGCCCACACTAGCCACCCCCCCCCCCCCCTCTGCCCCCGCGCCGGATCCATTGCTCGCCAAAACAGTGTCTTACATTCTCACTACTGTCAGATATTCTCAATCTGTATTACTGTATTGTACGCATCCATCATGCATGTCCCATGAATGCCTCGTCATAGACGCACCGTCGTAGAACGCAATCATAGCATAGACATTCAGTTGCCCCTGGGACTTTCTCATGTGGTCTTGGGGGGGTCACTCCTCGTATTTTCAAAACCACGTGAGAACAAATATAGGGTGTGATTTATTTTTTTGAGATAAATTTTAGAAAAGTTTTACTTAGAAAATATGGTACGGCAATATCCTTTCACCCAATTTTTTTAAAAGAAGGGTCACCAAAAATCCAGAGTTTTACTTAAAAAATTAATGTAATAAAAGATTTTATCTACAGTAAAATGTATCCATCCTTGTGAAGTTTATCGTATTTCATCCAGCTCTAATCCATCAGGATGAAATCAGGTAGAGGTCACCTAAAGTTCAAATATGATTCCAGTGATACACAGTGGATTGATGTTGATACCATAAATTTCTCAACAGTGACTATGGCATTTGAACCATCTCTTTATATCCAAGTGATGTTGCGGCTTTGAATGAGTTCGTGGCTAATGAAAATTAAACTTTTTATTGGGTCCGACAATTTACTTAGGTTATATGGAATGTACTTGTTTGTGTACATGTTTTGAATTTTTATAATCATTAAAAGGACGATTTAAAATAGGGTCTTATTAATTGTTCCAAAAAACAAATTATAAAGAAAAATAGAATTATGTAATATTATACTATACTATTATATAATATTTATAAAAAAATAGAATTATAATATATTATATATATTATATTACTAAAGATAGGGTGGAAAAAAATGCAAAATTTTAAAAATATAGCATAGTATAAATATACCTTTGTACGCACGTGATATGGAAAAAATACATATAGTGACCCCCCGTGCATGTGCTTGACAGGTGCGTACATGCAGGCGGAAGGGGACGCTTGGCACGCGAGACGTTTTGTTTCACCCTTCACTATTGACGTCAAGACGTTTTGCTGCACTATTCATGTCGCTTGAACGGTTCAGTCCTCCTCTTCATATCGACCTCGTCCACAGTCTGTAAATGAAAATATCGAGAAAAAACTCAGACATTCCATCCATCGAAGGGATTTCACAGGTTGGTGTCACCACCATAACTATTTGTTCTCCTATTGTCCCCCTTGTGTTTTCTTTCTGCTGCACACCTTTCGTGGGGTTGAATAAAGTAGCCTTCTTAATGTGCGCATTCAGAGTTTTGAATTTTATCATTTCCTCTTGTCGTTGCTGTAATTGGTCTTCTCTTCACATTATCTGGCCGTGTATGTCGCATTGTCGGGGTAGCTGCGTGGTAGAAGTCCTTCTTCATTTTTCCTTTAGGGTTTCATTGTACATATTGTCTTTGTTCTTGCAGCCCTGTTGCTCTCGCCGGTATTCCATTATGTTTTCCTTGTCGTTTGCCGCGTCGCTTCCATAGTGTCGCTTCCACACTGTGAGGAGTTCGCTTTACCATTCACATTGGCCCTTGACAGCAGCGGTGGTCGAGGCGCTCCACTTGTTTTGGCGATATGGTCAAAAAATCCACCACGGTGGAATTGTGTCGGTAGTACCAAGAGGAGTACGACTCAGAAGAGTGGGAGGAATTGATCTGCGAGGCCCACACGAAGGCAAGGGTTGAGCTCGGGTTGAGGAACCCGGTTCTAATAACGTGAAGCCCTTCAAATGCATATATTGTAATATTAAGATCTATAAAGACAAGAAGAAACTAAACATTCAGAGGATAAATGGATGTGATGCTCTTCAGTACAAGGGTGCCCCTAAACTCAAAATGTACCCTATTTTTGAGGTGGCCCAAAGGGCAATGTATGAGGGTGTTCTCACCAAGCACGGACTCATGCTGCGTAAAAACTCGCGTCCGCATAAGGTGGACGTGCAGGATAAGGTGGATAAGGTGGTGGACCAGCTGGCTGATAGCGGTGATGACGAATTTGTGGAGCCACCATCGAAGGTGCGGAAGATGCACTTGCATGTACAAAAGAATGTGGGACAGTCTGTTAAGCCAGGGGAGTCCACCATTGTAGAGCACACAGTCATCCTGCCAGAGAAACAAACGACATCTATGGGGGACGGACCGAAAAAACCGAACGGCAAATCCAATAGTCACAATACCGTGGCTCCAACTCCAGAGGATTTGATACCACAAGTTCTCTTCAACATCTCAGTAGAGAGGAAGCCAGACAGGCATTTGAAGCAGCTTCTTTGAAATACAGTCTGATGTAGTTCTTCCACCCAAACCCATTGTTGTTTCACGCCCAGGTCTAAGCTACATCATGGACATCAATTTGTTGCCTCCTGGGCTCATTTTGTCAGACGACCCTGAGTTTTTCCAAAGTCTTGTGGACCTTGCGGGGAGCTGCAATTTCCCTGGCAGTATGATGGGTGATGCCCTACGGTAGATGGTTCATCAAACGCATGGTATTTCCCCTTCTGACCCTCACTCACTACTGCCTACACTCATTTTTTGTCATGCTTTTGCACATTCATGCCAACCCACATCGTCTCTGCTATGGATGCTTGTACTGCGATTGTGTCCCATGGATTTTTTTTGTTGCGCCCTGCCTCTTCCACCCACATGTTTGGAATGCAGGTGACTTTACAACTACTTTATTCTCCATGCAGTCTTTAAATGTGAATAAGAGTGTTTGCAAAGCAAGATCTGCATTGGGACTGTTTCCATTCTATTGTAATCCTTGTAATTGGACATGAAGCATTTCTTTTACATCCATGGCATATTTGTTTACGGTGCATATCTTTTTTCTGTCACTGTTATTCATTGTATTCTGTTGTATGCTAATGTGGGGTCCTTCCTTGCGCCTGACTATGGTGGTAGCACAGTGGACCTCCCCATGAGGGGGAGCTTCTAAGGAAGACATTAAATTTATTTGCCATACGCCCTGGTTTCACTCCTACCATGCGGGCCGATACGAAGAATGCGTGGCTCTTATCAAATATAACAAATATAGGGTTGGAGGTTGCAGCTCTGTCTGTGTTGAAGGCTCGAAGAAGTCAATATGTGGAGGCTGGGATGGCCAAATGGGAGAGGCTAGTACATGATGAAATACACGAGGCTAAATGGGGCTGGTCCCCCTTGTTCAGAATTGTCAAGATGGGTGAGTTCCCACAAATGCCTAATATTTTGAGTCATTCGAAACAAGAAGCCCACATGCTCATCGAGCATTTTACATCATCAACAAATCTGGAAGAGGTCCTTAAAGTGCCCCATTTCATGAGAGTTTTGCGCCTCATTTGGATGTGCCACGTTGACGCGTCAATTACTCCCCTATCCACAGCCAAAAACTGCCTGTTAGATGAACTCCTTGAACAACTTTTGTCCACCACCGAGGGTAACAATGCGATTAGAAATGCTGCTGGGAATTTCCTGACATTTGGACAATTACTGTCTGATGGCATGCCCCGCTACGATGAGGTCAAGAAGGGGATGCTCCAAAGCACAGATGACCTTGTGGACTCAGAGGAGCAGGACCGAGTGCGTGTATTGGATTCCATCTATGACTTCATGCAACAAGTTAGATACAGGGCTGTGCGGGACCTTGTCATTTTTAATCCTACATTTTTGTGTCACAACACGTGTTTTACATGACATAGTTTGATTCAATTGTACCTTAGAGACAAGTTTTTATTACAATGATGAAATGGGACCCACTCTTATGTTTTCAACTACTACAAGCTCTAACTTTTAAATTCTCATTGGTCAAGAAATGAAGTTGATTTGTCGAAGTAATGGAGAAAAGAGCATACGACAGTGTCACAGTCTATAAAAAAAGGTGTTATGGACTTTTTGCACTCACTATAGAAATCAAATATGATAAAAGGGACTCATATTAGTATTGCTCTACTCTTAAAAATACTAAAGTCTTATAGAGGCCATAAAAAAAGTGAAAATTCTTACTTCTACATATTATTGTGAGCCTCGAAAAACTGATTTTTGCCAAAATACATGAATGCATGGAAACAAAATAAGACAATCATGGACGTGCTTCACTAAAAGGTACATTTCATGTAGATGAAGAGTAGCTTGAGTCCCACTATGCGATATATAAAAAATATATTTAAAAAATAATAATGTTTGTTACTAGGAAAAATAGAAATAATGCCATAGTATCTGTTACTGTCAACTTTAGACGGTCCATATCTTTCAGCATGGATGAATCTAGCGACTATAATTTTTCCATGATCATTAAATCAAAATGGTAAAAAACCTTGGGACTTCTTGCACGTAGGCCACCATGTGACTTTTTGAGCCACCGTAGCCTGCAATCACCCTGACATGGGTTGGATTGGTCAGGATTCAGGTATGTGAAAGGGCTCATCCTTTGCAATAGACCAGACATTGCAATGTTGTTGTTTTTTCAATCTCTTCTGTGAACTTATAATTCTATGTACTCTTTTGAAATGGAACAGGTGCTTACTTCTATGCCGTTTGGACTTGTGCAAGCTCTCTTGATTACAGTGACTCCCATGTGAGCGAGGCGTTGCAATGTGCGCACAAGTTTGCAAATGCTGTTGTGATTGCTAGGCTGAGGTACTACACAAAATGCACTGGTCATGGTGCTGGAAAGTAGGGATGACTTATCATGCCTAGATTACACCATGGAGCAACCCCCCCCCCCCCTCCACCCCACAGGGTATACAAATATCTCTGCATTGCTCAATGCTGCTCACATTGCCTCCAAGTCCACATGTATCCCTCCGCATGGAGATGATTTGGTACAGCCTCTGGTGGAAACAGTCGACCTACTTGGGAATACGGATGGCCCCCTTCCTGCTGTGGTGGACACTGTCGACGTTGCACCCACTTGACAGTAATTGCCTTTACACACGATATGTCTGCCAACGGAAAGTCTTTCACCCGGATGACAAAGGCACTTCCTGATTTAATGTCCCTGTGAATTTGAACATGCAACAGGCTTGGCAGGGTGTTGAACGGTTCAGCAATATTCGACGACTGTCTGGGGAGAGGATGGAGATGTCATGTGGAACAGCAGGTGGTGGCAAGCTTCAAGTGATCGAGACCAAGACTACATATGAAGAAGAAAGAGAAGTGTACATAGACGAGATTAGGGATTTTTCCTTTCTTCTTGCTTTTCTCTAGACGAGAGGACTCATAGACGTTGGCTGTGTACAGAGGTTGGCAGACAAGGCGGTCAGTGAGAAGTGTCTACGAGCAGGGAGAATGACACAGAAACTGATGCATGGTGTGGTGGTTGGGAGGACTGGATGTAGTCCAGTACCATGTGCAATTCTTAGAATTGTGTGATAGTCTAGTTGAGTTGGTGATCGGTGGAACTGCAAGGATCTGTATATAAAGTACTCGTTGGTATTTGGTCATGTTGGAATAAGAGCCAGCGACACACAACGATGACTGTAGCGATCTATGATATGTGATCTCACCTACTTGCCAGGGACTTAGTCTAAATTCAAGTTTGGTCATGAAGGAATCATTGGTAGGGAATTAAGGTTGAAGATCCAGAGGCACAGGCAGTACAGTGAGAAAGAGAAAAATGAATTGAGGAATGTAAGATTTCGATTGGATTTAATCTCCCTTCCATACCCGGCTTCTCTTTCATTCTGATCCACCATTCTTTAGATTCGCTTCTCATTTGTAATGAGGCTGTGCGGATCTTATCTGCATCTGTATAGTCCTCACTGAAGAATTCTTCCAGAGTCTCCAGAAATACAGCGCATCTCTGTACAAGATACATTTGTGCGACCGTGGAATTCAGGAAGATGCGTCATCTTTCTAATTTCCTTGTCAACCGTTCTTCTCTTAGAATCCCTTGCCAACATAGAATGGCTATCCTGTGAGGATGCACCAGAGGCAGAAACCACCTCTAGCCTCTTCTCTTTTTGTCCTAGTTCTTACATGCAGAGAATTACGGGGAGCACTTACTGGTTGGTCTACCACTTGTTGATCGGGTGGCACCGCCAGTGGAGTTGGATTTGTTGTAGGTCTCTAATAGCGGCTATGCTCTCCTTCACTCCACTAGCTACTGCCTCGCGAATGACCTGAGCTAGATCTCCCGCTTTCATAGTCATAAGTTCTTCTGGCACAACCATTTCTTGTGTTTTCTCAACTGCAGCCTATGTAAAGCTTGTCTCTCCCTCCATCGACCCTGGAGATATATCACTTCTATCTTTGGTGACTGTATCCCACTGAAGCAACGAGCTTCTAGCGCTGACTTCAGTTGGCTCATAAACCACAAATCCCAGAAGGTCGAAATCTGCTTTGATACCAAAATCTTACATTCCTCAGTTCATTTTTCTCTTTCTCGCTGTACCGCCTGTGCCTCTGGATTTTCAACCTTAATTCCCTGCCAATGATTCCTTCATGACCATACTTGAATTTAGACTAAGTCCCTGGCAAGTAGGTGAGATCACAGATCATAGATCGCTACAGTCACCGTTGTGTGTCGCTGGCTCTTATTCCAACATGGCCAAATACCAACGAGTACTTTATATATAGATCCTACCAGTTTCAGCAATCACCAACTCAACTAGACTACCACACAATCCTAGAAACTGCACATGGTACTGGACTACATCCAGTCCTCCCAACCGCCACACCATGCATCAGTTTCTGTGCCATTCTCCCTACTCGTAGACACTTCTCACTGACCGTCTTGTCTGCCAACCTCTGTACACAGCCAACGTCTACGAGTCCTATCGTCTAGAGAAAAGCAAGAAGAAGGGAAAAATCCCTAATCTCGTCTATGTACACTTCTCTTTCTTCTTCATATGTAGCCTTGGTCTCGATCACTTGAAGCTTGCCACCACCTGTTGTTCCACGTGACATCTCCATCCTCTCCCCAGACAGCCGTCGAATATTGTTGAACCGTTCAACACCCTGCCAAGCCTGTCGTATGTTCAATTAACGTGTCTCTTCTCGTAGTACATGACCTCTGCAATTTCAGGGTCCAAATAACATTGCTTCACTGCAAATCAACATAACCCCCGCAGCGCGAAGAAGGATGGGTGCACCACATCCCCTCTTGATGCCTTCACCACATTTTGTTCTCGACGTCCTCAATACTTTTGGTTTTTGCTCCTTGGCGGATGCGACCTTCTTCTTCGGAGGTCGTGGTTTCCACTTCTTGGCTGCCATGGCGGATGTAACCTCCAAGACGGCAGATGTTTTATCCTCTGGCCCGAATGAGCTGTGGTACCTACAACAGAAATTGCTCTACTTGGAAGTTTCATTCGTATTTATTCACATTAGGTGTGAGCTTTGGATTGATTTGCTTTGATATATTTGATTTGCTTTGCCTTCTATCAGTTGATAAATCAGTCGACAGATAGTACTGCAAGAGCTTGGAAATTAGTATTGTTCTAGTCTGGCTACTTCATAACACATTGAATAGTCATAGATTCACAATGCACCCTCGATGTACATCACTGACATAAGGAAGTTCGAGGCAGAACTCCTTCTGGATAGCTCGTCACTTCACTCCATATCCACGAGCTGCACAACCATATGATTCCCACTTACAGCACCACATCCTACTTTTGTGCACACAAGTCTAGATTTGTTCCAACCCTTCTCTCTCCTTTTGCTCCCTGTCACAGTGTATGATATCTATCATTCACTACAACTTCTTCACGAAAGAGAAGAAATCACGGCTCCTACGCTTCACGCCCATGAGATGAAGAACTAAGGCCCTATGGCCACCGCCGTCTCCTCCTTGCCTCCTCGTTGCGCCCCAAAATCACGTAAAGTACTCAAATATCCCAATGATATCTATCGTTCACTACAACTATTTCAAGAAAGAGAAAAACAATTATCTTAGTTCTTCATCTCATGGGTGTGAAGCGTAGGAGCTATGAATTCTGTGGCCACTGCCGTCTCCTTCTTGCCTCATCGTTGCCGCAATATCATGTAAACTCAAATATCCGAATGATTCTAGAGTTCCCACCAGTCCCCTCATTGCCACCTCTAGTTTGCAGTCTCAAAGGAATTGCAAGAGAAGATAAGATAAGAAAGACCTCGCGCGGCCACCAATGAGACCAAAAGCTAACTCAATCTAAATGTCCAATAAAACCCAATCAAATTGTTTGGCGATCTTGTAAACGTCACATAAATATATACAGATGTAGCATGAAACACCCAATCAGATTACTTAACAATCTTGTTAACTAATCATATATATATATATATAGCGAAACATTGATTGAAAATTAGCTCATAAATATCTAAATACTTGATTTTTGTGATTTTATAAATAATGAATTTGATTAAAAGCTAATATTGTGATTATAATATCATACCCCCATCTGTAAGTTGTAATTTGTTGAAAAATTAACCCCCTTATGTATTATATCTATGTAATTAAAATGCTTTTAAAATTCCCCTTTTCAGTAAGCCAATCCACATAGCCTTGGCAAGCATATTTTAAGCCCAATTCTCCGATGCTCTAGAATCGTTCTTGATAGATTCCTTATTTTGTCGGGCCTCAGGATAGGTGAAAATACAAAAATACGCTTATTTAATATTAAATGAATGGTGAAATTATTTTCCAAAAAACTCCAGGGCCGGGGCACGGTCCTCATAACTGTGACTCAATTATATTTTCCTCCTAAGCCTATTTAGGCTAGAGGCTTAGTTCTACAGGTGATCGTGAGATCGAATCCACATGGGTGGTGCCCATGTGACCAAAAATGTCATTTAGGGTTAGGGCAAGATGAGTGGTGGCATAGCTTTGGCGATGGCGGCAGCCAACTATTTGCTAGAGCGCATCGTGCTTGTGAAGTGCCGTCGATTCCCATTTCTTTGGGCCGCTTATTCCTATGTTTATTCAAAGTAGGCTTTATTCAAAAGTTCTACCTAAAATGTCGAGCTCAATACTCTTGTCTTGGTTGCGCAAGATGATAAATCATGTGAACATGTATGTCGAGGAAGGCCGCACATAGAATTGGGTGAGGTTTGATGACAAGAATTTCTTGTTGGAAATGGTTTTTAGGGTTGTATATGGAGTCTCTCGAGTTCGATGCATGGGGATGGTTGATCGAGCTTCAATGATCAAAAGATCTAGTTACTATTAACACTGCGGTAAATCCAAAGGCGGACCAGGAAGTGTTTGTTTTGGACCCACACCATTCTTCACGATGAACACCACCTTCATACCCCAACTCATATGAATCTCCAAATGACAGTGCAAAAACCAGACACCTGCGGAAAATATGCAAGCGTACATGTGTTAGTCTCTGCTGAACAAGATAGCACTTTCAAGAATTGTTCCTCATTGATAAGCATAACTAGTAGAAACTGCAAGTCATAGTAGATGAATCATATGCGAGATTCTCTAAAAATGCAAATGGCTCCATACCTGGGTTGTCTGCAGTGAACCTGATGACCACCCAGCCTGCTTTTGGAAGTGCAATGGTGTTTTGCTTCGGTGGATCCACCAAGTTCAATGTTGCAGTTGAGGCATTGTAGTTCCCAAACCCCACCCCTACAACAAAAAAACTATAACCATGCAGATGAATGGGGTGGTTTTCAACACCAATTATGTTTGTATCTTGCAATACCATTTGCACGACGGAGCCATATTCGACGACGATGACTTTTGTGGATTGACTTGCATCTGGAAACACAAAAGGGCCGATCCCCGTGTAGTCATACGGCACAGGTGGAGTTTCCGGGTAATCTGTCGTGTAGACCCCACTAGTATTGTAGTAGTAGGCCTGAAGCAAAGAGGTTGATGTTGGCAGAACAAAGGAGATATTGTTAATAGAGGCTGATTGTCGTTGTCCAAAAAGACCCTGACAGTCGCCTTGAGGTCCACACGGGAGCAAATTCAACGAGAAAGCAAGGAAGACGTTTCGATCCACTGTCGTGGGCACTGTGCCAGTTTCAGAGCTAAGGCCTTTGAGGCTTTCAGTGAAGTTCGTAACCGAGTTCGTATCATCAAAAGCGGGCACAAGAGGTGTGAGTGGTTTACTAGAGTTATTTGAGCCCTGGCCAGATTTGTGACGAGGGAAGTCGACATCAATATCACCGTCAAATCCCAACTCCTGAATGTAATTGAGCAAACCATATGCCGATACGGGGTTGAATGGAACATTTGGGTTAGAATTGTAGATTGAGGAAACCATGTAGTAGTTGGAGTTGGAGGGCTGGTCAGCTTTAACGAGAACATTTGTCGTTTGACCTGGAGGGATGAATACGACTGATGTACTGAATGGCTTGATGGACCAGCCATCCACTTCAACCACGGTGAATGTGTGATTTGCAATTGAAAAAAAGAACTCGACACTCAACGCCACATTGAGGAGACGAAGTAGAAACGTTTCGCCAACAGTCACATTGAGGGTGTACATACCTAAACACATCCACCACACACCACACGTATAGACTACTCCTTAGTAGCAATTCACATGCCATAAAATATGGATAGTAGATGAATATATACGTTTGCATCCTCTTGAATAAAATAACGTTTCTAGATGAGTGCACGCGAGTTTACATCAAGCGCTGCATGGAAGCATGAACAAGCTATCTAGTTAGCACACCTGTCGAAGAACATGGATATAATGCTCCAGGTTGTCCATTTATGAGATACGACTGAGGAAAACCTGGCCCTGAGCCTGTTCTGAGCAGTGACTTCTCAATGTCCTCCACATTGCCCCGCCAAAAGTCCCCTGATTTCATATCAAGCCAAATTGTCAGTTCATTTGAATTCCAGAGGCCTGGAGCTAGCCTCACAAGTTACATAAGAGATTTGCAATTGAATGTTCAAGATGATATACATCCAAGTACTTCTAAGATTTAACAGATCTGTGTCAAATACGGCATGATCTATAAATTGTCCACAGCGCTAGTAGTTGCATTTGATTGCAAATGTCGATCCCAAGCCATCATATATTTAATTGACTCTATAATTTTAACATGATACAATTAAAACTCTTTTGGATATTTCTTATAGGGGACGCTCGAGAGCTTCAGCCCCACTTGTACATGAGGAATGATACAACCTTGATCAATGCGTTGTTGATCCAAATATATATATCTAAATATTAATAAACTAATGTAACACCGACCAAGCATGACTGATCCCCTAGCATTTTCGATTTTTAAACATTTCTCTGTACATCACCTAGATATGTGCAGCTGTTGTTTTTCTGTAAGCAACTCTAGATATAACGTCTCATGTTTCTAATGTCCAATTACATAAACTACCCTATCTAGATGCTTTGTAGAATTTCCAAACTAGCAGTGCTCACAATTTGTGGTACAACGTTTCAAAACAATATCAATCTCCTTCTTGCGAATAATATTTGAAGTTGTGGTGGTGGGATCAAGCAAGATAACTCACCAAGAAGGATTGGAACGTCCTTGACAACCCTCTTCTTGGGAAAGATAAAAGGAAATAGCTTGTTAGCTGGCCTCGGGTGAATGATGAAAGCCCCATGCACAGTAGCTCGGATCCAGGAGATGTGTGCATGCCACCACAATGTACCCGTCTGTCCTACTACCATAAAGTCGTATGTATAGGTGTAGTTTGGCTGTATGGGGCACTGCGTTACATAAGAAGGTCCATCCGCCCATGCTGATAGACGCTGCTCTATTCCATGCCTGTCAATTAGAAGTTTACTCCACAATTTTCAGTTCATGAAGCTCCTTAGCTAGGAAAAAGCTCCAAATGTGCTTTGTTAGTTTGTAACACTTACAAATGGAGAACCTGACTTATTCGAATACCTGAACTGAGTTAGGAAAGCACATAGAGTTACAAGTAACAATGAGATCTACACAATTATTGAACTAAATCCATGTAGACTTTCTAGTACGCCAAGCCTCAGGTACATTTTTTTTCCACCATGGAATATTGGAAGTTTGTAGAGCTAAGTAGCGCGACTCAGTTTTAATTTTAGATTGTAGACCTGTGTTTCAAGAAGTTTTCAAAACGATATGGGAATATGTATTGTTTTAGATGGTGGTATATTTGGACTTCATGGATCGGCCATGAATTGCCTATCAAAGATTTTGAATATTTAGGTGACCAAAGGTGCACCGCTATTTCCAACCAACAGAGGAATACATAGTGATGGAATACCAATTCAAATTGTTTATGCTCATACCTACAAAATGCAAACCTTGCTAATCTTGTGGGAACGTATTGATCAGTTTTGAGACAACACACATGTACATACCAGTGGATACTTATGTTGTATGCCACCCTGTTCGTGACTGTAATCAAAACTCTATCACCCTCGAAGATCTCAACTGTCGGGCCTGGGAATAGTCCATTCACAGTTACAATTGTTGAGCTATTGCAAAGCAGTGTTACATTTGTGTATTGTATCTGCCATGCACGAACAGTTCGTCACCACAAGAAAATTAACTTAATTTGTCCAGTTAGACGGGTCAGTGCAATAGTACAAACAAATAACCATATGATATCAGGGATTCCAACCAATTAGTTGTGTGCATGACCATATCTTGTATCACTGGCCGTATAATCATATACTATTACGCGTCTAATTGAAAGGGAGAGGAAGGGACCGTGGCACTAACCTCCCATGAATACGTTCGTATGCTGGGTGTATGCCTGTGGTGCCAAGGGAATTCACCCACTATTGGCCTCACTATGTTGAGAAGTAGTACAACCTGCAAGGTTCTAACAATTCTTAGTACTCTAACACACATAAAACGCTCTCTACAATTAAATTTCATTCCGTATTCCATAGTTGGACCAACACTGTTCATTGAGGTAAGACAACGGGTACCAATTGTAAAGAACGCAAAGGCACCTAGAATGTTGATCGAAAATTTGTAAGAGAGAAAGAGAGAGAGATGTTGAGCAGGTCACGCCGAAAAACAAGGCCGAGGGGCAAATTGAGATTGAATTATAAAGATGGTGACAATGAATGCAAATGAGCTTTAGGATTTCATACATCTATGAGACATGTATTTAAAGCTCTAGTGCTCGAGTTGCAATAAGCTATGCAGATAACTCCGGTCGGATTAAAGATTCGCAGCTTGGCCACCGCCAAAATTCTTTAACATGGACATGAATCATGATGTTCGACGCTCAAGCACAAGAGATGAATATTCTCTAGATAGTTCATGTATAGCCCCCATGGCCACCTTACAAGCAATTCAGCTGCACATGGCATGAATCATGATGTTTGCCGCTGAAGCATAAGAGCTGAATATTCAAAATTCCATCAAACTCCCTTTTCCAATATGCTCTTTGACTTGATCTAGTCTCTTATTCGAGAGAATATATTCTCTAGCTACATAACTCATACAGTCGACCTTGCCTTATTGTTACATACTTATGTGTTATTTCACTCTAAATGTTACGGTTTTGATATTCTGCAAAAAAATACACTAGAAACCATGTCAAGAGTGTTAAGTGATTAATTGTTAGTTTATCCTACTCTTCATAGTGTTAACTCATATAGTAGTTAGATTCCATAGAGAGACGTCCCTAAAATAGAGCATCCATTCATGCTCATCTGAAATAGAGCATCCATTCATCCATTTATGAGGTTCAAGCTGAGCATCCATCCATCATCCATTCATCCATTCATGAGGTTCAAGCTGCCATTGACATTTTACATTTATATCTTGCGCAGCCAAACACCGATACTAGTGCTTGTTTCGTGAAGTGTTTAGCAATCTAGAAGGAAGTGATTTTAGCTAGGCATAACCAACATTTTACAAACCGACAATCTTTCATATTTTCAACCTACTCAATGATTAAATGTTATCTTTCATTGGCAGGACCTGGTTTACTGTGCCTCTTGTAACTGATAATTTATGAAAATTCTCCTTGCTGTCAGGTTATATGTGATACCTGGCTATCTGTTAGAAATTTCATACTCTAGAGGCCTAACATTAAAGCAGGACTGTTGCATGAATGGCATTCGTGGCATGATGAAGTGGGCCCTTGCAAGAATGATCAGCAAGATGACAGAAGAGCCCAACACAAAAATCCAAATCTCTACCAGTCCGCAGAGCCTTGGCAAGCATATTTAAGCCGGATTCTCTGATGCTCTAGAATCGTTCTCGAGAGATGCCTTTTCCGTGGATGTGGCCTGTCGGGCCGCAGGATATGTGAAAATACAGAAATACGATTATTCAGTATGAAATAAACTGTGAAATTGTTTTCCTGAAAAGACGCCGGCATAACTTACCGCCCGTTACTATCGTGAATTAATATAACTCAAGTATGTTTTCGTCAGCCTATTTAGACAAGAGGCTTCGTTCTCGAGGTGATCGTGAGATCGAATCCACATGGGTGGTACCCATGTGACCAGAAGGTTGTTTAGGGTTAGGGCAGGGTGAGTGGTCGCCGCAGATCGCAGAGCTCTCGCGATGGCGGCGGCCGACTTTTTGCTGGAGCGCATCGTGCTTGTGAGGTATATATAGCGATGCATCCTCAGGCTCCGAAGAATTGCTGAGCAGTTGAATGTGGATTGTTGTGTAGCGGTCGTTCTTCCGATTGTTTTCATGAAGCGCCTCCTTTCTCTGTTTTTTCTCTATGCGCTTCCCTGTGGCTAGTGGTCTCGTTCTTTCTTTGTTTCGTATTTTCTGTTTACTATCCGAAGCCTGTCTTCTGGAGGAGACGGTTTGGACCAGTTGGTGCGTTGGGAGCTCTTGGAACATCTGTCTCAACCCTTACGCTGGCCCGGGCCGTCTTCTATGAAGTGTCGGCGATTTTCCGTTTCTTTGGGCTGCTTTGTTCTGGTTTAAAAAAATAATAAAAATCTTGTGAGGTCTCACTGGTATTCGAAGGAAGGAAGGGATGACATTTTCCCCAAATGATCGAATCTGATTCCAATCTTGCTAAACGAGCTCGAAAGAGCCAAGCCAGTACGTCTGATCCTTCCTTTAGCCTTGGTGTTGTATCTCTGCATTGAAGGATCATCGGAGGATGGTTCCTATCTGCTTTGCTCGGCGTTGTCTTGTTGTCTTTGAGGGCAGCAGTGTTAGGACGGCTGTTTGTGCCATGCAGTCCCGTGTGTACAGCACCGTGGTATTCCTTCCACGGAACGTTGAATGAGGGATGTGCAAGAAAGATGGGCGAATGGGCAATTGGACAGACGGTCATGTCTGATCTAATAATCATTCATTGGCCCCATATTTCTTGATGTCTGCCTTTCCTTCTGTGATTTTCTATGGTTTTATCGTAAACGTGTTCCGTGTTATAGAGCACATCTGATTGCTGTTGGTTTATTTGCAACAGCCCATTGAACATTCGTTAGTAATGGCGATGATGATCTACACCAGTCTAATGCCAGTTCTGCTTCTGATGTTTGCGTGATAGACAAACTGGTTACGACTGAGCTTTTTGGTTTGTACATGTATCGCTTTCCGTGGAGCATTCCTGGTCGCAATGACGAGATAATATTAAGATCAAGCTCAACAGACTTGATTTTGTTTTGTGATACTGTCACATCTCAAATGATGATCCCCCGCTGACCTGAGCGACCTGTAGTGCTTATAAAGTCGGTTCTACATCTTTCGACTTTGTTACACTTACTCTTGTGAATCGTAAACCCAAAATTATAGTTTGTATTCATTGGGTTGGTTTTGTACACTCTCCAGAGTCGATGATGATATACTACTAGGCTTGTTTCTCAAACATTCGCAGTGGCCGCCTAAGAGTTTTCGCCCTGCCGGGCTTGAGAATTGATGCTGCAACAATCTTCCTTGGATATCTGAAGACTCTGGAAATAATGTCCGTAGTATTAATAGATCTGATGGTAATGAAATTGTTTTTGCAATTTTCTTAGGGTTGTGTCTTTGTGGACACTGCTCATTTGGGCTATGATTACAAAAGTATCCGCGCTTCTGAGGGGAGACCCCAATGAAGCACACGAATACAATGGTTGAATTTCTTGAGATGAGCCCTAAATGTTATTCTCTCTATATGGGAAAGCTATTTAATAATTTTCCTGCAATGGTTTCGTTGTCGTCTGCACCGCCTTACGTAGGGAACACCTCAGAAAGAGGTGAGCTTCTTGTGCCTTCGGTATTCGCACACTTCAATTGGAATGTGTAAAGTTCTGACTATGGAATTGCAGCTCATTAGAGTAACAGGTTCTGGAAGTGCCGCTGTACAGCCACTTTCTTCCCAGCAAACCTTCAAGCTGCTGATCCAGTACTAAGGTCACTGTACAGATCGGTCTAAGAATCGAAACGAATAATGAAGTTGAGAACAATCTCAGCAAACTTCAAAGATAATAAAGTCTGAATGTACCATGAATGTTTTGTAACCGACTGGGTATACTTGCATGCACTTTAAGAAACAATTCCCAACCCCAGCAGTTTCCTGCATTTTTTAACTATCATTTGTTGGAAAGATTCCTCAAACATGGAAATCACTCCAATAATAACGCACCATCTGCTGTAAGAACAAAATCCTGCTGAAAGGGCAGCCAAAGTATAAAATTTGTCAGCACCCACCCTGCGATGTGCTTCAATGTCCACTAACCTCGAGCATGTATCTGCAAGGTGATAGAAAAATCCTGCCATAGGCGATTGTACCAATGCCAAGCATGTGAGCATGGATCCTCATCCTGCACAAGAAAATGAGCATCTGATCAGAGAACGTGGGAAGGTTGATTCTAAAAATACGTCTCATATTAAACTCCCAAGCCACACACACCTCATTCATCGTGGGGCGCATCTCACACGGTTTAGCAAGCTTTGCGATGAAGCAAAACATCCGGAGCGGTTGACCTGTGCTTGATGCCACTAGCATGTGCAACCTCCAGTTGCGCAGAGTACTGGGCTCTCGCGCTTCGAAGGTCGGCTAGGTGTGCTTCCTTGGACTTTTCGGCCGCCATATCAGCAGCCCGGGATTGTATTTGATGTTTTAAGTTGCAAGCTTTCATACTTGGGAGTTAAAAGTGGGAAGCATCATCAGTATGAGGATCAAATGATGGCAGACGTAGTGAAAGGTGTTTTAGGGTGTCAGACCAGAGTTGGAGACGTGTACAAGTGCCATTATTTGCAGTGCACAAGTTTGGAGCTCGTTCTGACAATCGGAGAAGCCAGACTTCCAGGAATATTTCGTCGGTGACCCCATTTGGAGGCAGTGTCAGGCTCTCAGGAGTGACTTTTAGTATAGGCTTTACTGAGGAAATTTCCTGAGAACATGAAATATACTTTGGGTGGCAACAGCAGTGCCTTTCTACAAGTACCCTCCAGTGATAATGCCATTCAATACTTGATGGCTTTGGCGGCCCATTAACAGCTGTATGACTTTGTGTCTGCAGTGTGATCTCACAGTAGGTAGTATTATATGTACCCTCGGAAAGTGAGCACCGTTGCCCAACACCCAACACGCACAAGGGGGATTCAAGGACACGCTTGCAAAAATACCTCAGCTTGGTCAGTCTGTTTGATGCTTATCAGCCGGGCCACCTAGCTATTACAATCTAGAGGTGGGTGATGTGCGAGAGAGGGAGATAGATGGAGGCCGAGGGGTTCGGGTGCAATCATCGCTGGCAGACATGTAGGGGCTGGAAGGCCGATCACCCATTTGAAAGCATGAACGAGCTTAGAGCGGAATCGGGGAGTGGAGATAGGCGTTAGTGTTGTGATTGGAGGTGTGGGACGGTTCTGCAGAAAAGCAGGCTGGGAAATGCATGGACAAGCTCAATTTCCAGGCCTGAGTTTTGATGTGGGATTGAGTGTCACAGGACATCATTATGAGATCTGGTAAGCTCCCCTTGTCACGCTGTCTAAGCTGACTGAGTTACCTTCTCTTCCAGTATTTCCCCTTCACATGTGTGTACCTCTGTGTATCAGTGAATGACATTTTACACGAAGCTGAAAGTGATCCTCACCTGTTGATGCCCACTTCATACCGAAGGCGATCAGATCAGCTGGCTAGGCAAGAATGTGGTGAAATTAGATTCAACGTGGGAGGCTCTTTCCTCTCTATCATACAGTCTTCAGATGCAATCCCATTCATTCTAACTGTAAGAGATCCGAGGGAAAAGCGATCCCGCTCCCTACCCGGGTCCTGGAAGTACTTTTCTCAATCAGGTGTCGTTTCTTTCAGTAAAACTGGATCATTTTCTAAAATAGTACTGGGGCTATGACGCGATTCACATCCTGACAACCTTTCCCAAGTCCAATGGAGATGTGCTTCTAGAAGACAGTCTATTTGACTCTCCTTCACCTCGGCGAAACTGCTCTGCTTCTTCGCCATGACTGCAAATAGTTGCCGTTAAGGATGTGCGAAATCTAGCAGACAAACTCATCGAGGACGGCAGTGCCCTGAAATGTAGAATTAAATAGACCTGGATGGTTTCTGCTATTTCCACTATGTTGAATATCGCTACCAGTCTTTCCACACTTGAGTCAGAGTTTACACGTCACATTTTATCAAAGTAGACTTCGTTTCTCCCATGTCTTGGCGCAATTATCTGTTCTTGAGCAATATTCATACACCAGCCTATCAAACTGTCAAGTTTGTCCGGGGTTGAAGATCTTCCATCTCTTGAGAGGGGTTCCCTTCTATGTCCCCCAACAGGCTGAAGGAAACTGGCAAGTTTGGCTCTTTTTGGTCCTGTACTCTTAGCATCCTCTATCATATTCAGCTCTTTGAAACAAGTAGTCCTTCTGGGAGATCCAGGGAATGGTATCCAGATCTCTTGAGGCTTCACCCTGATTGTCTTTCAATTGGGTTGGTGCCAACAGCACCAGTCCTGTACTCTTGGCTTCCTCTATGAAATTCAGCTCCTGCAAACAAAATGTCCTTCTGAGGAGATCCAGGGAATGGTATCTCGCTTCGCCCTCAAACAATCCTCTCTTCGTGATTATGGCTGTCTTTTTCATGTCATCTTCTTTCATTTTGATTTGATTGTCTTTCAATTGGATCCAATTCAAACTTCTGTTGGCGTATCTGGGAACTGATTCCTGTCAGAGTCTTGCTTCTATAGGTTCTCTCTGTTGAAGTGAGGTTGGAAGGTCTGAAAATCCATGAATGTCTTCTGAGTACAATGATGGCCTATTTGGTTGTATGCAGGAGGGTCTTCGAAGTCTGGGGAAGCATCTACATCCAAGTCTGAAGAGAAAAGAAGGGAGAAGGGAGGAGGGAGTTTCCGGAAGGTTGCTTTAGGTTGGTACTAATTTCTCTATTCTTCTCAGAATGGTGTGTGGAGGGACTGAGAAGGCTGTTTCCATGGGCAATCTTCATGGTCATTTCAGGATCTACCAATACTAGTTTTCACTGCCTGGCTTGTAACTGACTAAATGGGCAGATATGCAGAGAAAAATTATTACAGTAAGTGACCAAACAACAAATAGAAAGACAGTTTGTTGACATGATTGCCCATTTTGTTTCCTACTATGTTTGAACCACGTGGGGCAGACTTATGTCAGTTTCAGCTGTTGCTTGTTAACAGATTATTTTGATCTCTTTTGTCTAGAGAAGTTGGTGAAGGAATTGAGGCTGAGATTAGTGACGCCACAGAAAGTGTGATGCAACTCTGAAGGAGCCAATGTGTTGATGAAGAAGTGAGACTACCCTCTATACAGTACATTCGCTGTGCTGTAAAAAGGGAACCCATATGTCTGATTTGTGGGCATGATGGCAAGGCTTAAAAAACATTTGCTTGAAGCATTTTTTCTCCTGAAAGAGGCCCTTTCTGCTAGTATCATAATGTGTCTCTGCACCTTATTTTACTGAACTTGAGAATAGTGAGATGATGCCAAAAAGTTGTGGCCACTCCTGCTGGAGTGGATGCTCACATCATACGGTTCCTTCCTGAAATGTGGAAATCCAGAATCAACATAATGTTTGAAGGTAAGTCCTACTGGAGCAAGCCTTGCTTCATTGCATGGGGACGTTTATCTCTCCCTAGCTCCCACCACCCCTAGGCTTGGGGTCCGTGACCACGGGTAAGAAAGATCATGGGTGCATCTCTCACTTCTGTTTGAGTGACTTTCGAATACTCAAACCATGAAAGCAATGCTGCAGAGGGACTGAAGGACTTCTCTCGTCATTTTGTGAACTGCAACACCTTCATAGCTGAGATCCAGGAATGGTTACAGAGCAACCTGCAGAATCTGCCATCAGGGAAATCAAAATTCAAACTTCCATTTCATTGGGATGAACTCCGACTCCTGGACTTTGCACTCGAAGGGGTTCCTTTCCAACAGCTACTACGAATGCCACCTGTTGAGTCCTCCACATCCCCATCTGGTGAGTTTAATCTGGTGAATCCTTTGATCAGCAAAATGCTCTGCGGTGGTCCACAAGTATTTTGGAAAGGGGCAGAAGAGCTCTCCCTCTTAGTCATATTGTTAATCTCTGCAACAAGGTAGCACAGTCATTTGCAAGTGTTGTCCTCTACTTTCTAATTTTTGTTCACAATTTCTTTGAATTTGCTTAGCAGAAACAGACAGGTATCTGGCGATTGAGGATTTTGTACACGTCGGAACTGAACGCCTGTGGGAGACCTTTTGGGCCGCCTCTGACGAACCTCAGTCCATGCCCTTTTTTGTAATGACCCCATGGGGTTCTGCTTCAAAATCCAATTTGGTATGCTAACTGAGTGCTTGAAAGAAACTGTCTGTGTTGACTGCCTTGTTGCTACTGCTACAGGTCTACTCCTTCTGTTGATCTTTGTGCATATAATGTGACGAATTTCTTGACCCAAGATCTAGATAGTGATTGCAAGCACTTATTTTTCAAATGAACAGGCTGGCCTGGTTAAAATGTGGGGCAATTGCAGAGGTTTCCAAACGTCTAACCATGTAGGAAAGTTTGAAGCTTTATCAAACATGTTTTGCAGAAATAAACTTGAGAATACCCTTCTTTCTTCCCACATGTTAAGGTCTTTGTCAGGTTTTTTTGATGGTACCTCACTTGCCAATGCCATCAGGTTGTTCAGCTACTGTATTGCAAATGTGGGCCACATACTGAAAGTTGGGTTGTCAAATAATTAGTTACTGAAATGCCCGACGTTGTTACCTACAGCAGGAAGAAACAAGCTCAAGGGGGAGTGCGGGCACACAGTTTGGCACTGCCCTTATTGCTAAGGATGGTCGAGGCATAGCCCATGTGCTCTGGGAACATATTACCGCAATCGTGGAAGTTAGGGATGATGTGGGAGGGGCCCTTTCTCAAGGCGGGGGAACTGTCCCTGCCCTAGCAATTGTAGGGTCTGCTCTTTTCCATAGTCTACAGATGCTTTCATCGCGGCAGTTGGCTGACGGTGATCGTGTGATACACCAGAATACAGATACAACATACATATTGTTTGTGGACTCACAGCAGGGGGGTGTGGTCAGGCTAAAAGGGGACATAAGTAAATTGGAGACCAACACAGATGAGGTATACTCCAGTGCTGCACAGTGGATTCGGGAGCATGCGGAAATTGCTGTTTCTCACGTTGATCAAGTGTGGAATAAATTTGGCAGTGCAAACTGGGGGGATATAGGTGCACTGCAGCTACTTTTGGCCATCTTTCATTCAATTGAGCAATGCCAGGGCCCACCTAAGAGACCACTTGTGAAGATGGCAGCAGAGCACAATGTAAGGTTGCAACAAAGGCGCACGGAACATAAAAATCTTCGAATGCAAGGGAATGGCAATATGTTGTCCTACCATAGCCATCCCCATCGCCCCAGCAATCGTCGCAAGACCAATGAGATTGAGGAAGAAGAGGAGGTTAGCCAATGTCTACCTTCTCTGCAGTTTCTCTACATGTAGGTGGCAACTGGCAATAGCCATATGTAGTAGTCAAACTCCACAGGGAATGGCCAATGAGTATCTCTCTCTTCCAGCGTTTCTCTGTATGTGGTGTGCTCACGTATTAATTACCTTGATTTGGAAACTGGGTCCAAATTTTCTGGCGATATTTGGTGGTAAAGGAGTGTCATGCGTGGGTGTTTTTGGGATTGATTGTGATGGATTGGGAGCCACAGAGATTGACGTGTTCCCTTTTTTATGGTGCTATGGTAGGAGACAAAGCTTGAGAGTGGTCAAGGTACCCCTGATTACATCATGAAGCTTGAACCTGGCACAATTTTATGGTTGGAAGATGCACATTGGCAGCGGGGTTTTCAGATTCATGAGCAAGTGGGCAGCAGATGGCGATCAGTGTATAGTGCTGCATCTCTCGATGAAATGGGGAAACTTCTTACTGTGTATGTTGGAGCGCACCCCTCACAGCTGGAGCCCTCATGGGAGGATATGAGCATGTGGTACCAGGTTGGTGGATCTCTCTTTTTATTTTGTCCCACTCTCCTTTCCCTCCTTTTTGATGGGTCAATGATAAGGTGGGGCATTACTGAAGACTCAGAACAGGAGGTCATGGCCTTTTCCGCCAGATTTCTGAAGGAAAAGTGGAAGTATGTGATATGATAGGTGTTTGCAGACAAGGTATGTTGCAAGGAGGATTGAAATTCTGCTTTGTGAATCTCTCAAATATTTACTACTCATGTATGTATTGTATCTTCCAGGTCCAGAGACAGACACGTGTTCTGAATATCATGAAGCAACGGGGTATCTCCAGCAAGTTTTTGCCACAGATCATAGCTTCAGGAAGACTCATGCACCCAGGACCCTGCACAAAGCAGAGCCCTACTGGGCGTTGCGACCACCCCTGGTGTGGGACACCGGTCCTGGTCACCTCTCCTGTAGGGGAGACTGTTGAATCAGCAATGGAGAGGGAAGGCTGGATGTCCACAGAAGAGGCTCTCCGCTGTTGCCATGATTGTTTGGCAGCCCTACGAAGTGCAGTGTCAGCCGGGATCCAACATGGGGACATAACCCCGGAGCATGTCATTCGAGTTCGAGGGGCTGATAACATCTGTATGTATGTGTTGACGGACTGGGGACGTGCTGTACTGGAGGAGAGAGATAGTCCTGCTGTTGCTCCCAAGTTCTCTTCCACATTAGCCCTCCAAGAGGGGAAGCTCTGTCCAGCTTCAGATGCAGAGAGCCTCGTCTATCTTCTCTACTTCATGTGTGGTGGCTCTACTCCAGAATTCAATAGCATGGAAGCTGCATTGCGATGGAGGGATCGAGTGTGGGCCCGAAGAGCAATCCAGCAGCAGCTAGGGGAGGTTTCTGCCATCTTGAAAGCATTTGCTGACTATGTCGACACACTCTGTGGGACACCATATCCAGTTGATTATGATATATGGTTGCGGCGTTTGAATCGTGCCCTTGGCCAAGAAGAACCTGATCCAAAAAATGATCTTTCCTCAGTGTCTGGTCGATTGGAATGTGTGGCCGAGTCTTCTGGAACGTCTGGACCTTCTCTGAGCTAACAAAGAGGAGATACGAATTGTCCATCACTTTCTTGAAGTGGAGTAACAGGTGCAATGATTTTGCCAGAGATTCACTCGTGAATTTGCACTCTCCACAACATATAAGTTGTTATCCAGGCATGAGCAGAGAGCAGAGTCTTTCCCAGTCTCGACTGCAACCGCAAAGACAACAGCCACTCTTGCTTGACAATTGTACCATTGACCTCTTGGAGGAACTGGAGAGATCCGGTTGACATTATTACAGGGCTACCAGTGTGCACATCAAGGGGTAATGACAGTTTCTCAAATTGTTTTACTGGCGAATCTTGGTTTTTACTTCACCAGTGACAGGCATTGCCATTTGATAGTGGACCTCATTAGTTGATCAAGACATAGAACAGGGCGTTGATGTTTGTTTCAGACAGGAAAACCACAAGTTATCACTGCTGAGGACAGATTAAAAGGCTATATTTTCTTTCGGTGGATTGAATTCAGCAGAGTTTCTGGTGCGAGTGTCCTGCCTCAAACAACAGTGGCAGCACCAGTGGGTTTGGTGGTCACAGGTGCTGGAGGTTCTCTATGTCTTTGGTGATGCCAACAGCCATTTAGTGGTTCTTTAGTTTCTTGAGAGACCAAGTCTTATCCAGTGGAATTAGAATTGGAGGGCAACTACTTATGTTCAAATAATTTAAGCCCCCCCGGCTTACGGAGATTGTCTGGAAGTTTTGAGTGAGCTACTAGAGCCTGCTGGCCTCGATACTTGGAAGTGACAAAGGTCAGTTTGGGAACCGCAGAGGACTCCTTGCAGTGGCAGACACCAAGTGCGCTCCAGCTGTATGGTAAGTGATCAAATTGGGTGAATGTTTCTGGATGCATGCACCATACTGTCCAGACGATGGACTGGTTGATTAGTGGTTAGTCAGTTATCTTCCTTTCACATTCTAAGACAGTAAGAGAAGAGGGAGATAAGCTACCACGTATAGTATGGAAGTTATGGCAGCTCAAGAGGGTGTGTTTGGATTCTATGCCATGTGAGATTCAGTTTTTGATTTTTTCGCCTTGTTCACCGTTCTGATGTGAAGAGTTCAGTTCGCTGCTGTTTTGCAGCAGTGCATGGGGAGAGAAGCAAACAATCTCAAACAGGCATTCTGAAGAGATGAGAGACATGGGCAGAGACTCAGATGCAGTTAATGATCCATTGAACTTTCCCACCTGTAACTGGCGAAGGCTTTCGGTGAAGAGTTTTTGAATTTTCGGTCAAAACCCTTTTGTTGGACCAACTGGACCTGGGTAAGCCATTTTATCAGAGGAAGGGAGAGGAAGATAAGGCTGCTGGGAATTTCCTTACTGGATCTGACATGGCAGCCTGTGCTGTGACCCTCAAGAGTAATCATTTCAATTCGGGTCATTGAGCTGATGCTTTTACATAAAATTTTGTCCACTATGCTTTGCCATGTGCAAGCTTGGTCACTTGGTTCTTGTCAACATTCCTTAATGACTGTACCATTTGCTTCATCATTTCCTAGCAAAGGACAAAGGTAAGTGTTTGACAAAATGGTGTACAAGACTCATCTGAAGTGAGAAATTGGAGCTGCTCCAAATAATCTGTCTTTTGAGTCTCTGTCCAATCTTAGTTTGCGGTTTGAGACTACATGAAATTTCAGTCAGTGATATCACGCATAATGGAGTTCCATCAGTGTTTGCAGGGCTTGCCAATCAATGGTGGTCTTTGCATGGAATTAATCAGCCTTGGGAACCCCTCCACTTGCAGAGTGCATTTAGTATACTGAAGAGTGCATAATCCATACTGAAGGACCCACAATTGATAAAGCCTGCGGCATGTGCACGAATGATTAGGACTGCTTCATGCCTGCCTACATCTGATGAAATTTATGAATAAAAGGTCACCTCTGCCATTCAGGAACAATGAAATCGGATTGCTTCCATCATTACTTATCTAACCTCACCACCTCTCACCAGAACTACCGTTCCAAGTTTGCAGATTTGAAATGCTGTTACGATTATGGCCTTCCGCCGCCTCCTTCTCAGTCTTTTCAGACTGGCAATAGGTCGGAGAGCGTGTTCATCAGTGAAAGAAAGGATCATAGCCCGCCTCCCCTGCCTTCGCATTCACATTCACAGCCATCATCTCTGATGCATTCTTGAAGTTCTCAAACCTGCATGCAATCATTGACCATCTTCCTCTTCTTCAGAGACTTCCAGGTTCACATCCATTCTGCTCATTATGGCTGTTCCTGGCAAGAGAAAGAACATTCCAGAAAATAGTCTACTAACTTATCCCTCTGCAATTGGGCAGGGCATCAGCCTGTTTCCACGATTCATCTCTGTCAGTGCCAAGGCCTTAGCATCTTTAACTCTTGTCCTATTGTTATTGGTATTGGTATAGACTGGATTGCCACATGGACATTGAGTTTTCCATTGAGTCCAATGAACGACCACCACCACATTTTGGGCTCTGCTGTAAGTGTATTTAGTGGCCCCGAAAGGAAGTATGTGGGGCGTGGAGGTGGGGCACTTGCTCTCATAGCCGGGAACAGGCAGAGCGCAGAATTCAGAACCAAAGGCTGCAGTAATGGTGGAGACACTTGGCAAGTAGCACGACCAAAAGTTTTTGTTTGGGTCATGCAGAGTAGGAAAGGGTGTGACCGTCCTCGGAACCATGCGGCAAATGGGCGTCGGTGCGTGTCCTTTCCACTCAATGTTGCTCGTTGCTCGGGTGAATGCTTCAAAACAGAGCAGCAAGAGGCAGCCCAGTTTCGGTGGCTTCACATGACTTTCTGACGAGATGGAGAAATGTAGAGGTCAAGAAGAGAATTTTTGTGGAAAATTTAGCAATTGGGTTTTGAGGAAGCAGAGATTTTTAGAATGTGGTCATGATGCGTGAGGGCAAGGGAGTGCGGTGAGTGAGACACAGCGGCGGGGGTGATGGAGGAGTTTGAAAGAGACGAGCAGCCGGCTAGAGAGCTGTATGCCCTTCTGCATCTCTCGCCCGAAGCTTCAGACGAGGATATCAAGAAGGCCTACCGGCAATGGGCTCAAATATATCACCCCGACAAGCACCAATCTCCTCAGGTTCTTCCTTCTACCTACTTTTTCTGCCACTCTTTTTTCTCTCTTATCTATGTGGGAACGCAGCCGTATCTGTCACACCTCTGTCAAGGTAGATTGCTACAGCGGCCGTGTTGGACCATCGTGCCTTCTGTCGATGCCCTCAAATCACCACCCCTCCCGGCAATCCGATTGTCGTTGGCTGCACGAGCGCGAAGGGAGAATTGGCGCAAATTTTCATAAGCTTGCTGTTTACAACTCCACAACCAGCTCCAGCTCAGTGCAGAAATCATGTCATCGATGGAAACAAAAGCCTGCAGCAACACCCAAGTTCCTGTGTAAGGTGTTGTGTGGGAGTCCCATTGGTGTTTGAGTTTCATGCACCCTAGTCGTTTAAAACAGCACCGGTGACTGGCGGATGCCTTTCAACCTGGGACTCTGACCTTGCAGTGACGACGTCCCTATCCATCGCTCCTCTCTCATCAGATTGTATTCTTTTGAGCCTTACTCATACATTGGAATTATCCCCTGAAGTCCACTCTGGTTCCTACTGTATTGTCTTCTCTTGTTAGTGCATATTGTCTTCCCATGTGGATATGGAAATTCCCTCATGAATCATTGCTTCACAAATTCCCTGTTTTGGGTTTGGGGTCAGAAGACTACTGGCATACACTACTCACCCTTCTTTGCATGTCTAGCCTACATTACATCCACAAACTACCGCTTGATTATGTTTTCTGCCATTTGTCTGCCTGAGTCTTCACTTTGCTAGGTCATTTACAAGGGTTTGAGTGGCTTAATTTGCGCCGTCCCCTGGTCTTTTGTCTACTTTCCTTGTTCATATTATTAGTGACTTTTTCCATCACCAGAAGGAGTAGACTCTGAGATTCTCTGTACTGTTATTTCCTGTTGGGGAGCAATAGAAGGTTTATGGTATTTGGTGTCCCCACGCTCTTGCAAACCCTACCTGGCCGTTTGGGAAAATTGTACAAGCTTTTGAGATAGGCAGTAGGAGCTATCGACTTTTAGACAGGGTTTTGTCATTAGTCAGCAGATCTTGGAGATGGTATACTGTTCATAGAAACTGGGTTACCATTGAGAGGCTAAGCTGAAAGGTTTTACTCCAGGGAACCCCTTTTGTGGTTCTAGAAGCAATTTGTCATAGGGGGTTTGTTAGCACAGGAAGAGAAGTCATTTTTCGGGATATTTGGACAATGCAACCATTTAAAGCATGTTGCCTCATTGCAATGTGGGTGATGTATACGAAAGTAGCATGTTACCATCTAGAAACCTTCGTGTCATCAGTGCATGGTTGTCTTACTGTTGCTCTGTAGGTCTCTCAATGGATGGTGCAAACGCAGGGCTATAAAACTAAAATAAAAAACTCTCCAATTGGGCTGTTGAGTTTGCATGCAGACAAGTGCCTCTGTGAGCCCCTTAACGGCAGTTGCGGGAACATAAGTTTATACCTGCAGCTGAGCTGCGGGATAAGCTAAACCCTGGTGGGTGTGAGCCCCACAAAAGTCTTTGGGAGGGTTAGTTTCCTGTGGGGTCAATGGCCATAAGGCTGTGGCGAGCCAACATTTGCAGGGAATGGCACGAGTACATTCTATGGATGGTGCACCACTTTGATTCAAACTCGATAAATCAGGAAATTGTACACTCCTGATGCTGTTTCCGGGCTAGTATGAGAGAATTAAATCTTGCATGCATTGTGTTTGTCTGACAGATGCAAGACATTGCAACAGCAAATTTCCAGAGGATCCGGGAGGCGTACGAGATCTTGAGCAGTGAACGCAAGCGACAGATCTATGATATCTATGGTATGCAGGGATTGACATCAGGTTTAGAGCTAGGGCCCAAGCTGAAAACAAGAGAAGAAGTAAAGGCAGAATTTGAGCGTTTGCAGCAGCGGCAGGAAGACAGGCGTCTGGCAGCACATGTGCACCACCAGGGGTCTCTCCTTGTAAATTTATCATTAGCCCAGTTTCTCCAGTCATTTGATACGGGCCCAAGGATGAATGGGTACTCTCTCTCTCTCTTCTCTCTTTCTCCTTCAACAAATTGTTTATGTCAAGGTAAGTGCCACTACTGGAGTGAGCACCTCACAAAGGTAGTGTCCCGTTCCCTCTTGTTCCGCCCATACTGGGCGTGAGGTCTATGGCAACAAGGCTACAGCAATGAGGACATTCTCTCTGGTCTTCGTGCAATGGTTACGGCAAACAAAGTCTTATGAGTACAGTCTCTTCTCGTTCTTTAGTTTCTGCTCTCCCATAGTGATACTTAAATTTTTGACCCTTGGGGCTCTGTTTCTCTCTTCGTGCTACTTTGTCCCATGGGCCCTTGAGCCTCCATGGATCCTTTCTTTGAGCGTCCCGTGGATACGTAAAGTTCCTTCGTTTTCTTCTCTTCTCCTACCAAAGCATTGTTTCTGGCTTGGTTACCATAGGGGCTAAAATCTTGTTTTATCATGATTTAGAAGATAGTGTACCCTAAAAACTGTTGGGAGGTAATACATCTGTCTTGCTTGTGTCACAGTCCTCTCTTTTCGCTGCAACTCCTAAGAGCACAGTGGACTTCAAACAAGGTCTGACTGGTGGTGCTGAATGCAAGGAAAAGTCAGACCTTTGAATGAAGGACAGCTAATAGCGCCTCTCTCTCTCTCTCTCTCTCTTTCCCTTGGCAGAGGGCAGAGAGAAGCAATAATTAGAGTGGGGTGAGTGGTTAGTGCTGCATTCTTTTGTCAGAAGAACTCTGCTAGTGGCTTTGTTGGTGCATGCTGCAGTCTGTGGCAGAGCTGTGTTGGACATGGGTTGGACAAACTAAAGGAGGGAAATAGCTTGCTGATTTTACTAGCATGTTTTGGACTTCTGCTGCATAGCTCCATAGTGCGAGTTGATTTGCATATTCATGAATTGATGGCTGGAAATGCAAAACCAGATACATTCTGTGATTGGTAGTGTAGACCATAAATGCTGGAAAAATGATGTGAGTATAGGGGAGAGAAGAGAGGGACAATGGACAGGCAGAAACATATATAAACAGAACATGATTTCTCAAATATCTGAGGTGGGTTGGGATTCCCCTTGTGAAAAATCATAGACCTTGGGTTTCCCACCCCAGAGACGAGGCAAGGGGTCAATTGGGACAATTGAGGTCTGCGGGTTTCAAGTTACCTATGCGGTTTGGCAATCAGAGCATCCGAAGGTAACCTTATAGATAATATCAGTTCTTACACCAGTCTTAACTCTGTGTTATCTATCTGTAAAGAAGTGGTTTGTGGATGTGTTCCCTCTCCCAAGGATTCCAAATGAAACATTTAGGATGGGTCTGTTTATTGTCACGTTAGCTGACTGGCAATATGTAGGTTACTTCAACTACAACATTACAGTTCATTCTTACTCTATTGTTTTGTCTCCTTGTTATCTTGGAAATCTTCCTCTCTGTGCCTGTGTGACTCTGCTGCATTGTTCTACTTGTGTCCCTTCAGGCCCCTGGGATTCCCGCCAACTTGATAAATTTCTGTCTTCTTTTTCTCTCATGGGTGCACTGGGGAGGGTTGTGCGTACAGCATGGCAATGTCAACGCAAGTACAAGTCCAGCTGTCAAAGAGGGACACAGTTGTGCTGGGTGGCAACATGGCATTGCGGCGGGGCTTGGGCGGGGGCTCAGTGACAGTAGTTTTGCGGCGCCAATTGTCACCACTTTCATCTCTGGAGGTTCTGGGTATGGTTGGGCTTCGCTCCATTCTGAGTATTCAGACCTCCAGGTGTGCTCTATTTCTCCTTTTCAACAGAAGAGTGATAGTTGGAGTTGTGACAAGAGTTCCCAAGAGAAAAGGTACAGGCAGAGTTTGAAAGTAGCTTCATCTGGATGAAACTGCTAGGGAAGCTAGGGTTTTGGAAACTAAAGTCCCTTGGTAGTATCTATGGGAGTTAACAATATAAGTCCAGTGATGTGTGTCCAGAGTGGGGGGCTTCATTCCGTGCACATGATTCCGTCTGTTAATGCTTGACATGGAAGTGAGAGAGAAAAGAATTACATGAAGTGATTGCAAGTTCTAGGAAGGTGCTGACATGGCAGAGAACTACTGGTCATCCGGTTGACAGGCAGTTATCATCACATTCAACAGGAACCCTGGACTTGACAGTGTCATTAAGGGACGGGTCAATCACCTTGGCAAACACTTGGTCGCGCCAACTATCTGAAGAGACCACTGGCAATGTACTCCTGATCCCTCTCTTCTCTCTCCTTCTGTGATAGCATGAAGCTTATTCACTGCTGTTGTTGAGCCTTCTTCCTTAAAGAACATGGATTTGTATATTTTAGACATCAGGGTGTGCTGGTGGCAACATTGATACTTTGGTGAAATCTGGGGTTTGAACAGATACAGTTGATCACAGGCACGGATACAGGGATTTCAGTGGGTTGGCAGCGGCATGGGAAGAAAAATGCTGGCTCTGGGGAGTTGAAGGTCAGTGTCTTTTGTCCTCCTCCCTCCATCGTCCCCTGGAGTGCCCTCTCTCTTACCGTCATGTGCCTGTCCACTGTCAATTGGAGCTTGATTTTCTCCTCCATCAGTGCGCGGGGTCGAGTCTGCCTTCTCACTGAGAGGGAACCTGGGAGGACAGACCCCAAAAGCAAGATCTCGTTCTGCAAATGTGAGTATCTCATCCCTTGAAGGAGCTGACGAAGGACTTGTGTTGGAATGTTGAAGGTGGGGCCAACAACCTTTGGGCTGTCTGGACAGTACATTCGCCATTTTTCATCCAAGTCACAAGGCCGTGTTTCTGCCAAGCTTGGCAGGTCCATCCACCTCTTAACTTACGCTTGTCAATATGTAACAAAACCAAACAAGTGGATGATCCACAGCAAAAGGGGCAACTTGGGAAGGGTACAAGAATTCCTTGTCAACTTTAACGCAATGCTTTTCTTCTTCTAAAAATCCCGACATAACTTTTCAGTGGGCTGGGCTGGGCTGCACATGTGGCCCATCTCAATCACTTAAGATGAACATAGGAAAGTGTCTCACCCTTTGCTGGCATAAATTTTCTGCTTTGACAGATATTGGTATCCTTGGTGAAACGACTTTGATTTTGGATCACTTTCCAATGCACAATTTTCTTACACAGCTGTGCAGTAGAAAACTATCCTAATTCCCTTCATGTTCGCTACACAGCACAGGAGTAGAGGTTGAGATAGGAGGAGAGAGGAGAGTGTCAGAGCACAGCTCAGCTGCCATGTTTTGTGTTCTCGGCCTCCAGGTACTCACTGCCCCTACAATTCTGGGATTCTCTTTCTTACAGATTCTATTGCTATTTGTGGAATTCTTTCATGGCATCAACAGCACAGTTTCTGCTGAATCCCGGCCAGTGTATTAGTGAACTCTTGTTCGAAAATGGTGGTTGGTGCCCCACTGGGCAATCAGCATGTCTCCTTTCCTCTCTCTCTCTCACTCAATCAACCATGTAATTAGTTCGTTGTAAGTTGCAGGCAAAACCCTACAGCAGATTTTGTCCAAGTTCCCCACTACTAGGTGTGGCAGGTAGCCTCGAATGGATGTGTCATAGCCTATGGTCCATCAGCACTGTCAATACGTAGTTCGTTTCTTCCTTTGTATTGGATTCTTCTTTGGACTCCTTTGTACTTGACTTGGATGGGTTTTTTGAAATGACTCCTTGACTAGAACTTATTTTAGGAAATTGGAAGCAAATTTCAAGGAAGATTAGGCTTTTTCTGAACAAAAGTACTGTTTGTTATCAACTGTCTGCAATTGATGCAGGGTGTCTTATGGAGAGTTCGGTTTACTCGAGGAGGCCAAAAGTTTGTTTTACCTGTAGGATTCTACCTCTGTCTGTCACTGTTACATACATGTACAGATATGTATTGTGAAGATTTACAGAGATGCAGACTGTAAGTGACCTTTAATGCACTACAAGTGATGCACATCTTTACTAAAACTGCTGCACTAGCACCTCGTGGACATCACAATTTATTTGCGTTCTGCAGTCATTACCTTGTCTGCATCCTCTAGACTTCTGATTGTCTCAAAATTAAGGTCTGGAAAGCTTGTTAAAAAGTATGATGCAACCTTGCAAGCAGCAAGACCTACAGGGTGGAGTAGAAGCCTTGGGATGTCATAGAAATGTTGTATGGATGATTTACAAGCTGGCAAGTGTGTTGGGAATCGCGGATCCCCAATGTTAAAAGATGGCACTGGGCTGTTTTGATGTGCTGGGTGTGAGTGTTTTGTTTTTCCCCAACTATTTGATTTTTTTGACTTCATTGCATGTTTTCTTTCCCAGATTTTTCTTTGTTCAACACTGAATCCAGTGATAGCTACTGGAGCTTTAGTTTTGCCATCGTCCTTATATGCCTTGATCAAGGTCAGCTCTCTCTCTCTCTACTCTCCCTCATTCTCTCTCCAGTGGATTTCTTTCTTTCTTACTTTTTCCCTCTTGATAACTGGTTGATGCAATCAGATTGCTCCTGTCCACATCCCTCAAGAAGGCTGTGGGAACCTTTTGAGTTGGTTCTCACAAAACAGAAACACAGTAGATTTTATCGTTTTTGCCTGCCCCACGTACATTGATTAGTAATTACCCCTCTTTGGAGAGTGGCAGAAGCCTTCAGCCTCTAGGACCAGAGAGCCACTGGGTCTGAATTATTGTGTTAATGTTACGCACCATTAGATGCTAGAGTTCATTGCTGTCTGTAAGAAATCCTGAAAGCCAAAACTAGTTTTGTATATAATTGTGGTAAGGACCACTACTTGTAATGAGACTGTCCTGCTGCTCTGCGCCTCTTGTGTTGGGCCATAAGGCTATGGCAAGCAACATCTGATGCGTACATTACCAACTTCCCCTTGTTGGGGATGGCTCCCTGCAGTTGTGACTTATGCATTGACCTTCGATATGAGCTTCTTTTGTCATTGGGTGTTTCTATGCAGATATTTGTTTTAAAGCCATACTATCTTCGGAGAAAGCGGCTAAAGAGTCTTGAGCAACGGCGTCTGACTGTCACTCAGGTCTCTTTCAATTCTCTTGGCTTCCTGTGGATGTTTTCTGTGGCCTGTCTGGGCCTCCTGTGCATGTGTCTTCTCTTTGAACTTTTTTCTTCATAGTCTCAGCTGCTCTCTTTCATAGGCACTTCGTTCTGAGTGACGTTTGGGGTTTTCCTCTTTTTCTTCCTCAGTTTCCTCCTCAGCTTCCTCCTCCATCCAAACCAGATTTGGGATTGCATTATGCAATGTATGTGGTTATTAATGTGTCCTTCAGTTACTCTACTTTCACATTGTCCCATGGGCCTTCTGACCTCCCATGGCAATAAATATTTGTTCTTCTTCCTCTCGTTCTGACCACACCAGGTAGAGTTAAGATTGAGATGGATCAGTCATGTTCCTCCTCTCTTGGTCATGGAATTTTAGGCACCCATGATACTATGGTAAGACTATTGAATAGTCTCTGATCGTCGATGTCGTTGTGAATAAGCAGCAATCTAGCCCTTTTACTAAAGGATGTGAACGATCCTCTAGCGATTTCTAGTGGAACAATGTTCTGCTGATGATCTTGGCTAGCTGGGACCCAGGTACTTGAGGCAAGGGCCACATCTGAGAAGGCACAAATGCTTCTGCGGAATGTTGCAGAGCAGAAGAAAAGGGTACAAGCTGAGAGAGATGGATTGGTTATTCTGGAGGCTTTGTATGGAGCCATAAAATCCCACCTTGGGGGCAGGACCTCTAATAGTGAGGAGGATGGGGCACGACCAGAGGAGGATGACTCAGACCTCCCTCCACCCTACTTAGATGTGGCTATCCCTTTGCAGTTTTTGGTTAATGACCATGGCCAACTCCAGGTTTGTCTCCACTGTCATGACAACAGGCTGACAGTAGATACCCTTATGTCTCCATCATCAATATTTCCTGTGACCTAAGCTGTAATTATAGTAGCTTTCTAGCAAACAAAGTTTCTAGGTTGAAATTTGTATCCAAGTTCACCCAGCCCATTTTTTTTGTTAATAGCTCGTTGGCACTGGGTGCAGCTGTATGCAGGAGTGAAGAAGGCGGGGCTAATGGGCTTCTGTGACCCTTGCCCGGGGGAAACCAAACAGTTAGAAGTTGCCTACAGTTTCCAGAGCTCCCAATATCAGGCATGTCTCTCTCTACTTGTGTCCGAGGGGTCCTCAGTGGCCCTTCTGGACATAATAAATCTCTTTTCTTCTTTTCTTCTTTTCTTCTTCCTCTGCCACTTCTTCTCTTGAGCTGGGTATAAGTCTTGGTCCCTAGTCTTCTCAGTGGTCAGGAGTGCCTGAATGTTGGGGTTTTAAATTGATGTTCTGTCTCTGCTGTTCTACTTCGATGGTCTCCTCGGGCCTCCCGTGATCTCGTCTTCTTCTTTCTCTCTGTATCAGGCAGTTTGTCTTGGGCGTCATTTGGAGTACGTTGATTTAGGTCCCTTGTCATTCTACTTGGTCCATGGACCCTTGGGCCCCCCTGTGGATGTCATATATGGTCTTTGCTTCTTCCCATAAACTCTTTGAGCTTCCCGCAGACGTTATGAAGTACCATTTCATTTCTCTTAGTTATGAGGGACCGATCTGTTTCATTTGTCCTTTTTAACTGTATCTTCTTCCGGGGACTTGCGTTGATGTTTTGTTCTGTTGATTTTGTCTTATCTTTGTAATCTTTCTTTACCTTGGATGTGGCTGTGTCATCTTATCTTTGGTTACCTCTCAATTGTGAATTTAGTAGAGTGCCACATTATATGTATCTTTCTTTCTCTTCTCGATTCTTGGATTACTCCCCAAAGCTCCCCTAAGAGAAGGGGAATGAAATTATAGCCACCAGACAGGTAACCCCAGAGATGTTTAGGGCACTTTGGCATCACTGTTTGTGGTCCTGGGGCTGCGTAAGCCTATATTGGAGGTAGACTTACCCGATCCATCTAGCAGGGGACTATGGGCAGTGGCCTCACCAAATTGGATACCAATGGGTTCCGAAGTCTCTAGTGGTAACAGTTGGCAATGGTTGGAGTGGAGAGTCTGTCAAAAAGTAGGATAGCAGTATTACAGCATGATGGAGGAGTAATTTTCATCTTTATGTGCCTCATCAGCAGCTGATGCACATGACCTCAATGTCTAATCAGCCTTTTGGAACCTTCCAGGTTGACAGACATTAGCAACATGACAATCCAAAGAACAGCATGATTGTTCAATAACAGCCAGTAGATTCACCTCAGAGTGATGGGAAGCTCAGATCTGTTCAACAATGTTTTTGTCCCCCAGAAACATAGATCCTGAAGTCCCTCTCTGTTTCAACTGCTTTCCTGCAGTTCTTTTAATTTGTGATTGGTGGTCAAACATCTGGCAACTGTACATTTGCTCTAAGTGTATGCGGTGTAGCATTTCTTTGTTCCAGCGTGCGTCAGGTTCAACTTGGACGGACAATGAAAACTGTGTAAGCGCTTAAGAGTCTTAGATTGTCCATTGCCTAAAGGGCTGAACTAAGCTAACCACACTCAAAGATTAGAAAAATGAGTTGGAGATGTGGGCATTACATGGTACAAGGGTCCTTGTATGGGATGGTGGAAGCACAAGTTCCTCTCCTTGAACACAGAAGTCAGGGCCTGTTGACAACATCCCACACTTTCGCATATGAAGGTCTGTTCCACTTGGCACAGGACATGATGTGATAGATGTACTCATAAGACTGTTTGCCGTAGCCTGATTTGACAGAAAGTTGAGTTGTGTCCTAAGCTGTGCTGGTTATGGAAGTCTGGGGTTTGGGATATGGGCGGGAAGGATTTAGAAATGTAAATCCTGTTCTGGAGTGGGCTAAGAAGGGGCCTTGTCTGTGTATCTTGATGGAAGCAGGTCGTTGTTGGGGACTATGAGGAGCTGCGACTCCCTCAGGAGGCACACAGGACTTGCAATGCACGTTCATTGTCCTCTGAAAATTTGAATCAAGTGGATTAATTCTCCCTTTATCTCCCTTCCCCTATCTCCTCAATTGACCAAGTTTGTGAAAATATTGGATCTGAAAATTATTCTGTTTGTCTGCATACAATAGTATTCTGTGACAGCATACTGGTTGAACCCTGCGACTCGTTGATTCTGTCTGGCTTTCTGATTTCTGTCGAGGGAGGGGAAAAGAGATGATGGATCCAATGACTGGTCCCTGATACAAAGCCTTTGGGAGCTTGTAGGGTTTGTAAACTGGGCTGGAATTTGTCATACTGGTACATAGCAATCTGAGTGGCGTTTAGTCTTGATTTAAGAAAAGAAAAACTTTTATGTTGTCCATAGAGAGACTAAAACCCATATATGCAACTCTTCTGTTAGTTCATTTGTCAAGCTATCGCGTGTTCCCCAACTCAATTACAGCAAAATTGTGCTGTGTTTGTACCTGTGTTTTCACCTGATCTGGTGAAGGTAAAATACTGATAACTGAGCAAAAGATGAGATTGCAATATTGTAACTATGGAAAACCTGATAATGCAGATAGTCCAAACTCTTTGCAAGTTAGTGGTATATGTATTGTATTGCCAGGTGAGCAGAAAAGACTGTTTAGGCTCTGACATAGCCATGTGGGACAATGGAGCAAAAACTAGGAAATGTAACGCGTCTGAGCTCCATATGTCTGTTAGTTTGCAGGGGAAAGTGTGTCTAAGGGCATTCTCAAAAGAGATGGTGCTGTTCCTTTAAGTGCTTTTGTACAGTTGCAATAGATTTCCGTTTACACCTTAAACCACCTTGGAATTTTGTACAGTTTCTTTGCAGCATATAGGACTGCTTTTGTCCCTGTGCATAGTTATCCTCTTAGATACAGCAATATAAAGTCTCTTCTACTAACATTTCCAGCGGTTGCAGGGAGTTATTTTAGGTGATGAGATTGCAGTGTCGGTAAAGAATTTTGAACTTTCAACTAACAAGAAAACTTGATGGATATAACATTTTTAAGTCTTGGCATTGCAAGCCCATGCTCTCTTTCTGAAGTTCAAGCGTCTTTAAATCAAAACTTGCTGATCTCTTTATATGCTGCAGTTGATAATTTCTAAGCAGCTTAGATTTCATCGAGTAGGAACTTTTTGATACTCCAGTTTTGGTAAAGGGTACATATTAGAGTAGATTGTGTGTGAATAAGTCATTAGCACTAGCAATTGGTTAGAAACCCAGTTGTAGGAAGTCTGCAGCCTGATCTGTACCCAAAATTGCTCTGGCCTCTGCTGTTCAGGAGCCATTCAGTGGTCTATTGGAATTGGAAACCATTCTCACTGCTGCCTCACATACCGACTCAGTGGAGCACTTAGAAGCTCGATATACTCCCGGGACTTCATGCAACACAGAAATTTGCAAGGAGTCAAGAGAGACAGTGATAACTTGCATGCGCCCACGCTTGATTGTGGTAATTACTGGCAAGCGCCCACCGATGGTGGCACCTGTCACCGCTGTCAACGATCCATCTAGTAAACCTTCGGCCATCCAAGTTCGACCAAGGAGAATTAAACCAAAGAAGAGGATTAAAATCAAGCAACAAAAGAGAGTTAGAAATTTGAAGAAGACAGGTCCAAACAGCCACTCTTTGAGTTTTGAGCAACTTGCAACAATCTTCAGCTCAGCCACCATCTCACAAGAGATGTTGGGGGTCATTCGAAAAATCGATGATTTCGGTGTTTTGAAGGGGGCATGTCCTGTCTCAATTGCTCGAAAACTAGATGAGTGGGCAGCAGAGGGAAGACGCATGGGTTTTGGGTGGGTTACCATTAACGGGGATACTTTTGGTGTGCGTGTAGATTGCATTCAAGCTTGGCTGGTCTGCTTGATTCTCATACATGAGAATCGGACAAATACCAAGATAGAGAAGGTTGCACATTTCAAGTTGGGTATCGACGCCCGTGCCCACAATGACAAGCCAGGAAGTGTATGTGAGGTGATGATGGAGTTGTTGTGTGACATGAGCCCTCTGTCCTGCATCAGTGTAGCAAAGTGGGCAGGAAAAGATCACAACTGGGACCAAACGTATAGTTACATAGCTGATAAGAAAGATCCTCAGAACTTGATGCAACAATTATATACAGTTCAAGAAGATGGGTTGGATCTCGGAGAGGGGCGGCGATTGGAGGTGGCTTTTATCGAGTGCCATCACATGGCTTTCTTTAGAACGGCTGTGTGTAACGGATGCATCAGCGCTTTCGGTGATCAGTTTTGCCCATGGTGCAATGTGAAGAGAAAGTGTCAGCTACGAGATGTCACGACGAAGCATGCTCTGGTTGATGGTGACACCGTCACCTCTTTGGCTACCCACTATCATATGCGACCAGCCATGTTGGTGGTACGTGCAATCCTAATCTTTGTTAGGATGCACAGTGCGAACTTGTATATAACAATATTATACAACAGAAGAGGCTCATGGGTTTCAGAAAGACAAACTACTAGCATAGAAGGATGAGCGAATCAATCACGGTTTTTACAACTACAAAGCCTACTACCTGCAGTCTAGTGGCATGTACCTTATTTAGGTGCATCTCAACATCTTGTCTTCAGTTTTAGGCGAGGTTACAAAATTGAGGTTTGATCGTGATCACAGGAGCTTAATCCCTGTCTGGAGGGAATTGGAGACGATGAGCCGATCTTGGAGAGTTTGCCTGCACGGATATTTGTGACTGTGTTGAGTCACTGGCCCACTAATCGCCAAAATTTACATAAGGTGGATTTTTCAAGCGTTATGAGATCCAATATTTACTTGCATTCCGAGAAGAAGAAATGTGTACACCTGATCAGATACAGCATTGGCACTTTTGCACACGATAGATTTCCTCCTCATCAGTATTCTTTCTCATTTCATGGCCTACAATTGTACCATACTATCACCTCTGATCTAGTAATTTGTATTCAGCCGTGACACATGACATATGACAATCCAATCTCAGCTTCTGAGCCCATAGAAATTGCTTGTAATGTAGCTGTTTCCAGGATACATGTCGGCGGCTACATATTGTGCACGACATGCTCTTATTCGCACGGTTTTGCACATGATGAGGGCGGTTGTTGCACAAGCACAATGTAGTGATGTGAGGAGTTTGAGAGACCCCAAGTCTCGTCTTGAGCTGCTTAGGGAAGCGATGGACAATCCTCCTCTTTCAATCCCATGTCAAATCAAAGATTCAAAAGCATTACCCGGACAGTCCACACTGAAGGAATTAAAATATGATGAGTTTGACGAAGCCATTGCTCACCATATATTGAACCATCATGACATATTATTGAAGGTCAGTCACACTTTCCTGCATCCCTGGTGTTGATGAAGGTGTTTGAAAGCTCTTAACCAAATTGCAACAAAAGATCGAAGGATGAGATGCAAAGTAAAGCAAAAAACAACATGCATTTGAGAGCAATTTGGTTCCACAAACTCACTCACATGATGTAACATGCCACAAAAGTGTTGGGGTATCTACTGACTTAGACTCGAGGTCCAAATAATGTTTACTTAACAGCAGTGTGCAACATGAAAGAAATCACTGTAAAGCACAACAATGGGGTATGCCATATTTCTGAGCTCAAGTATGTAAGTTCAATGCACTACAGGTGATAGAGGGATTGCCAAGCACTAGGACTTTCAGCTACACAAAGCGGATGTGGTCCACCTACCAACGCTTCAATGTATTACAGCAAATGGTATACAAATTTCACCCATATTCCCATGATGACAGGTATAATCTCCAAACCTTAATGACAAACCTCTACTCCGTAGATTGTCTGTCCCATTTCATTACAAACAATCTTCCGCCACTGCATTTAGTTCTAGCATATGAAATAGAAGTGCTTAGGTCCACAATGACCTTGAAGAAGGCTTGTGACGGGGTTTCAGTGCGCGCTTGAATGCAACCCTCAAGAATTTGGGAATTCTAAGACAGAGTTCTAACAGTTTCACCACTTGCTCTGGCACAAATTGGGTTTGTCACTTCGCAGTAGCTGAAAGCAATCAATCAAGGATTTCATAGGCTAGTTGTGTACTCCACATTTTGCCACCAGTTGATTATTGACAACCTTAGTGGTAGAGTAAGCTTCGAAGGTGTGGGTTTATGAAAGAAGCAGCAGCAGCATGTTGAGCAAGTTATTTTCATTGGCTACTGGTGTAACTATCTATTGAACTTACATTCTATTACACTCTAGCTTCACAAATTAGTAATTTCCCTTCACTAAGTTTTGTATTTGGTTCAGTAGTGTTCCCTGTCCCTTGCCCCTTCTGCGGACACAGTTCAATTGTTAGTTTGGTCTTCTTGCTTCTACCAGCAATTGCCACCAATTGCTCTGACCCCCATCAGGTTATGGAGTTCAAGTATGAAGTGTAAAACTAGGGTATAACACCAAACAAATGAGGCTGCTGCACGAACAGAAGTCCATAGGAGCTGAATTCCTTCAGTTACACAAGTAACATCATTTCTAATTCTGATTGGATGCAGTTTGCCAGTACTGGCCAAAGAGTTTTTATTCTCTGCCACACAAGCACTGGGTGAGAATGTCACCCCTTACATTCACATACAGGGTGCCCACGCTGCACAATTTCAGAGCACATTGCCATATTCTATCGGTCGTTTAAAGAACTCGGTAAGCCTTTCTTAAGGCATTATACTCAAAGGATATCAGTGGCAATAATACTAGATTCAAATCAAGGTTACATGATTCTTCTGTATGCCTTCTAAAACATCAACCACTGTCCATCTCAGAGTTTCCACTCAATCACTGTGGGTTGGATTTGCTTGTCTTGAATCACTGTGCTTATGCACTAACCCGAGTAAGGAAACAGTTCGAAAAACCCTAGCTTGCCTACTTAGGTGCAACTATTCGTCTATTACAGACAGACTCACCACCCACTTTAGTGTGGGAGACTCAAAACATACTTGCCCTACAGGCAACAGAGAGGAAGCAGAAAGAGCTCAAAAGCAGCCAAACACTAGTGGAGATGCAGTTTGGTAGCAGTTCAAAATTGGATAAATTTGGCTTGGATACAGAGATGAGGGCCCAGTATGTCCGACTCAAGATAGAGGCCATGCCCATCATTGAGGTACATGCCATTCTCATTATCCACCCCAATAGTCCTCGTGAATTACTGAGTAGGACACCAAAGGAACTGTAATGGTACCAAGAAAGACACATTCATTGTGAACTACATTGCAGAGATTTGGGGAATAGGACAGGGGCTGCTAAGTATCTAATTTAGACCATGCCCGTAGGAACATTATGATTTCCACTGACCTGAGCTCTGACAAAATTCATAGGACTTGGGCCAACGCCTGAGAAGCTGGGTGCCATGGACAGCCCGTGCCTACTACAGGCGTCACTTCAAGCACGTGCCACCCCACATCACAATCACCAGTGAGAGGGCCATGGAGCTGGCACAAATATTCCCACCTACAAGTACCTCTCAAGTGTTACACTTGTTCAACACTTGGTCGAAACAACGTGCCTCCCATGCTTTTCCACCCAAGGTACTCCCTTTCTTTTCTCCCTCCTCCCTGCTAGTTCAAATTGCAGTTTGACTGCCGGTTGGAGTTGTAACAGTGCAGTTGCAGTGGATTGGAGTCACTGGCAGTACTCTTGGTACGAGCTTAATCTCTGATGGGCAGTCATTAGCAGTGGAAAGCTATGGGAGTTTCATACTGACACTGACAACTAAACATGATTCAAAGAAATTCATGCAATGGTAAGGCATCAAAAGTACAGTACACATGTAGATCTCATCAAATCTTCCAATCATTTCATCAATGCTAAAACATGTTCCTTCTGTTGAGAATTGATTCAGCCTGCAATCCGAAGGAGGAAGCCCCCTGCAGCCTCCCATTACAAGACACTGCAGATCCATCTACACCAGAGCTTTCCCTCTCAAAGAGTTGATTCACAGCAGCTACAGAGCCAACCCTCTGCAAGCTACCAGGACCAAGAGGGAAGTGAGAACAACCATGAAAATACATGTAATGATTTGCACTACCCAGAGAGCATTCTCTCTCAAGACTGCCAGGGTGATAGAGAGGGGGATGAAAGTACATCTCAGTGTGAACTGGACACAATTTCTGTGAGATGTCACCCCTGGGGAGGGGTTGGAATTTCACAGCCTGGAACTCCAGAGGTCAATTCAAATGAAACTTCCTGTTCAGCAACATGGGATGATTCGGGCTTCCCTACAACCTCTGAAAGCTCCCTTTGCGATATGGGCAATGAAACACATCACAGAAGTACAACATCTGAGAATCCTACCAGGCAGGGAGATACAGAGAAGTGTAGCAGTATGGACGAGGGTTCTCTTCTTGAGACAAGGAGAGATTTGGACCGTGAAGGGAGTGAACACTGTAGAAGCTCTTGGCACAACCAACACAATGAAGGAAAACGACATAGAGCCCATGGTAACTTCCACAAGCAGAGAAAGGGGGACATCTATCAAGGTCTCACACCCCTACGAAATGAACCTCCCACCGACTTACCTCATATAACCATTGGACCCACCTCCTCTCATAGTAGCAACTGTCCCCAAGGGTTCCAGATTGATCTCTGTAGGCACTATCATTCCGAAGCAGGGCATGTGGATTCACATGCCATTACATCATTAATGAACAACTCCCTCACTCCGGAGGGCACTGAAATGTACGGACCTGATGGCATGCAGTGGAGTCAACTACTTAGAATCTCCTATTACCAGAGAGGTTCAGTTGAGCACCATGTCACTCCTCCATCCGAGATACACTATCCCACTCCAAGGGAAAACCCTTTGTTTGAGGCGTTGCAATTCCAAAGAGAGGAAGGTGGCAGAAAGCATGAAGATGATGGCATCCATTGGAGTCAGCTCGTTAGAAATTCCCACTGCCAGAGACATGTGGTGGAGCACCATGTCACCTCTCCATCAGGGAAACAATACCCCTCCCCAAGGGTGAGCCACTTGTGTGGGAAACCACTATCCCAAAGTGAAGAAAGCCTGTCTACTCAGAGCTCCTGTGTGGAAGGAAGTAAGAAGTACCCACATAGCAAGTCTTCAAGGGCCTCTGCTCTGGTGAGGAAACTCCAATTTCCTGGACAACAGTCACGGGATGGTGATATACATGCAACCCCACAGAAGCACAAAGGCAAAGGCAAGTCCTCTGAAAGCCACCATGCCCAGGTACGACATATTAACAAAACGAGTCCACCAAAATACTATCCCCCAGCAGAGGATCGAGAGTTATCTAAGACAGGACACTCCCACAGAAAAGTTCCTGGGAGCCTTACAGCTGATAAAAAGGATCGTCTCCGACAGAGAACATCACCCTATATCTTCCATGCACAATTAGTGGAATTTGAGCAACGCAATGCTCCGATGTCTGAGAAACACTACCCTCCACCTGAGGTACTCAGGATGCTGCAAACTCAGGAAGCCGAAACGCAGTTGATTGGTAGCTCCTGCACTCATGAAAGGAAGTTGCCATGGACGAAGCCTCTGGAGAGCTTTCATGCAGAGATGAGGGATGTAACCCACGATAGCTTTCCTTCTGAAGGACTAGAGGTTAGCGTGTTGTCTATGAGCTTGCAATCATCTGAACCAGAGATGGAGTCCCCTAAAACTGCAACCAGTGAACCAAGTGACAGTTTCCCCCAGGATGAGTGTCTTGAAAGTTTACAAGCCCGATACGAAAGCTTGCTTGTCCAATTTGAGAAAATTAAACAAAACACTTCTCAAACAGCAAAAAACTTACTAGCACAGGAGGATGACAAATTGTACAGGAGCCCATCACCACTTACAGAGCTGAGTGAGGATACTCAGAGCTCCTCACAAGAAGAAAGAAATTTCACACAGATCACAGAACATTGGAGTGCAAAAGTCAGGCAGAATGGCACTGCACTATCTGACAAACGATACCCCACACCAACAGATGGCCGATTCCATCAAAGCTTAGAGAGGGAAGCAGCCTGTTGCTTGCTCTCCACTGAAGGTCCTTCCCAAGAAAGAGACATTTTGTTACAGAGCAAGTACCCATCCAAAGATGATGTGGGCCACAAAGGGAAGTGTGGGTCTGCTGAGAGCACCTACACTCTCCCAAGGGTCAACCATCCCCAGAAGTCCAATATTTGCCCCTTGAAAGAGAGGGACAATTCTCAACATAGGAAGTCCCCTAATGGCCCCTATACTCAGCGACGAAACACCTCCTCACACCAGAGTTCTGTTCGAAGTAAGCCCCCTGGTATTTCCCATATTGGGAGACAGGACCATGTGAAAAGAGAGACCTCTGTTGAGCGGTCTCATGTTTTGAGGAGCAGCAATGGTATCTCAAGAAGCAGATCCCCTTGCGTTTGTGATGGCTCCTTTGGGGTCGCCCTCCCTGGTCAAATGGTCCACCAATCTCACAGTGCCGACTCTGATTTTGGCAATGCTGAGCTCTTTCATGGTCCTGATGTATCTAAAAGAAGGGACAGGCTGCAGCTGAATGACCACTCGCCAAGTACGTCCATTGACAGTCCCTCGACCCATGGGAAATTCCTTAGGAGGTCCCCAAGTCGTGAGCAGTCTCCTGGGACCTTGAAAAGTCATGCAAAAGACTATGGGAGGCATCATGGGGCTCACCAAAATAAAGAAAAGTGTCCCGTCCCAAAAATACGTAGTGGCAGTGCCCATCAAAAACCCCCTTCCAATGCAAGTTCCAGTGAGTACTGCAGACAGCCACCTCTTGCACTGATAGAGAGGGAAAGAAACCCAGTTTCATGTCCACCTCCCAGTACAAATTTGAATGACCCTAATCATAATAGGAAGAACAGGGAAAAAAGTAGCAGAAAGGGAAGTGGGCCAGCACAGGGACAACATCTAAATAGGATGCCGTGGCAGTGATGAGTAAATTCATTATATGGAGGGGTCATTGATTTGCAACACGAAGAGGATGGATGCAAATCTGTACATGTATATACTATAGAGCTATTTTGTGTTGGTGTGCCACAAGGTGACTACAAAGATCAGATATCGACGTTGACCAGAATGGGCCCCATGGAAGCTTAGGTGAGAGGTAGTGATTGGCTCTGCCAACTAGAAGGGTATTTTTGGAGGATTGGGAATCTGATGTTAGCTGGTTCAGTGGAGAAAGATACAGAAACAGAAACTTATTAAGTTTGCTGGATATGCTCCACAAAAAGAAACTGTATGTAGTCCATAGGGGACCCGAAGGACCCAAGGGACGAAGTAGAACAGCACAACTACTTGACATTATGCACTGAAAGTAGAAGTGCCTCATCCAGGGGCTAGGGGTTCCACATTGACAGCTTAAATGTCCCTTCCAGTCAAAACCTTTGAATGGGACAGAAGTAATTATGACAAGTGGCAATAGACCCCCCATCTTGTATCAAGTAGAAGAGAAGGGGGGGAAAGAAGTGAGACATGAAGGAGTATGAGAGCCACAACCATCACATAAGGCATACTCCAGTGGTGAAACTTACCTGTAAATTTGATGTTCATTTGTCTTCAAGATTCTAGCCTCAATTTGATGTGCATAATCACCAAGGTATTCCTGTGGGGGCTAGTTTGCCTTACATGACTCAGTTCCTTTCAAGTGACCAAGTCCATCCATTTTATACCGTTCCTCTACTCAGTGTGAGCATTCCAATCTTACAGCAATGTTGACAGCCTGGAGAAAGCTGACAGAATAAACTTCAAGGGCACAGGTTTGGCTGTGAAACTATCCGCTATGCTTAGAACTCCCTTCCCATATAGTGGACCCAAATCCCAAGGCTTTCTAAGAACCTAGAGCAGTATATCTTTAGTACTGCTGTGTCATTGACCCTCAGTGGAAAATCTTACACGTCAATAAACACTTTCTCCTGCCCATTTCACCAACCTTGTACATGTGCGCCTCCAAGCTGATGGGAGACTGTCAACAGAACCTTAACATCCAAACCTATAACAGCCCCCTACATGAATCACTTTGAAACTCCATATACGACACTGTTCATCCTTGCCTTTAAGACTTATGGGTAACCCCTCAAGGATTCAAGCTTCACCTGACAAAAACCTTAAGCCCACAGCTTCCATAGCTGATTTATCAACAGATGAAATTAGAGAATCAGAATGTACTCATGAGACGTTGTTTGGGGTAGCCTTGAGGCCATAGACCCACAATACAGGATCAAGAGATGATAGAAACCACAAACCCTGTTGTTGACCATGACAAAGCATTTTGTGCTTTACAGAACCGGGCAGAAGTCCCATTTGAGCTACTCCAACCAAGGAGCAGTCCCATTGGGCAGTACTAGTGAAACATTTCCCTGTGTCACATATGGTAAAAACCCAAGGGAGCAGAAAGACACACGGAAAACAGGAAACAACCTCTCAGGTCACCCTGTTTGAGTTCCATGTTGAATATAGCCAAGGAAGCTGAGTCAAATGCATCCCCAGGTAGAGTGTCCACACAACCATCAGCAGTCGAATTGTCCAGGCTAAGAGGGTGCCACCCCCCATGGCCGCAACAAGCTCCATCCCTCTTGCTAGCTGTCGGAATCTGTACACTGTATAGACGATAGGCACCAGTGGATAGACCGGGACTCTGTCATTGTTCAGTAGTCTCTCATATGCAACCTGCAAAAAACGAGTTTCAAATATTGAGTTGATGTAAGATGTCCTCTGGTCATATTCCTAACCTCATGTTTTCAAGTAGGATATCAGTGTCCACACATACATCAAAACTTATTACCAACATAACCTGGTGGGCAAAATAGCCTTCAGGATACTTGCCATAGCCAACGTTTACATCGAATGGTTGTTTGTGCGCATGTGTGCTGCGTCCATGCAAGATCTTGATACATTAAGGATTCTTACGAAAATTGAATGTCTCTTTCCCCCTCCCAAACATACTGGAAAGATTAAGAATTCACCTCATTGTCACAACTTACATACTTAATTTTCTACTCTCTAGAACTCCTGCAGACGTTAATTCTTGCAATGAAGCATTGCTCTCCTAAGATTCCAATATATCTATTCGAAGAGCAAGTGACAAAGGATGAAAAAAAAGAAGGTTTTCATAGAACAAGTTTAATCGAGACACACTGACCTGGATGAAGATTAAGGCCAGGTACGACCCAAGGGCAGGCAATGCCACAGCCACCTTCCCTAAAAAGAGAGACACCAGAATTCCCAAAACTGCAATGCCCACACCAGCATACGAGACAAACTTTGAAAAGGAAGGTTCTCCCTTCGGATAGCCTGTGTACTCCCATGGTCCAACATAAGGGGGTGGACCCCCGGGAATTTCCTGGTGATGCCCAGCCTTATCAGCAAGCACGAAGAACAAATCCGCAGATAGGACGAAGAGGATGTCGAGTCCGAAGGTGGCAGCCAGTCCTAACCAATAAGACTGCTGCAGCAGATCAATCAGTGAGACCACAGCTGATGGGATCGTGACCGCGGCAGTGATCAGTATCGGGCCCCCAAGCCAGAAGTACCCGGCCTTCTTCTCTACGAAGCCCGTAATTTTTGACCGCACTGACTCCACCTCATTTTTCACCCGTGTTCGGCCAGCTCGAGACGAGTGCGACCTCCCTCCCCCGGACGCATCTGGGCTTCCATTTGTTTCTCCCGATGCGGCTCCCATAGCCAGGGGTATCACCCTCTCAGCCCTCCATTCCAAAATTTGAGGTCTCCTAAAAGGGAGCGGAACACAGCCCAAGTAAGACGAATGTCGCATTTTTCTCTCTCCCTGGCATTGCTTCAAGCTTGATACAGGGCGGACCAACGACTTGCAACAAACACCCGCCATTGCGGGGAAAACGGTTACACGAGAACAAACTTGGCTTGTTAGGCGTGGAGAGCGCGATACACATGCAGTGGTAGACACCGTTTGGGCGCGAATGTCTGAAACGAGAAAATTTACGTGTAAAATGAGTAACGATATTTTCAGGAATGGACACCAGCTGATATAACGGCACCAGGTCAGTATCACAATCCAGGGCAATGGCATCCAAAAACTTGCAAAGCTGTTGAAAACCGTGCAACCATTTAGGGTTGGGGCACGCCCCTGCCAGTCCACGAAACATACTAGTAATGCCGAAATACTTTAAGCCTATTCAAGACACTGAAGCTTTTTAACTTGTCAAATTGCTTGACACTCGCATAAAACACAATGTACAGATGAGACGCTATTGAGAACCTCGAACATTGTTCACGAGACTTGAATATTGCATACTTGTATAGTACCGTCTTCCCTTTCCGAAGCAACAGTAGTAGCAATTACCCAAAACCCCATCCACTCCCCTCCAGCATGTGTGCGGAGACAGCCTATGTCCGGAAAAAACAGAGCTGGGAAGGAAGGAGAGGACAGTAATTACCAGAATTGTGTGTAGCAAAAGAAGCAGAGGCATGGTGTGAGCCCAGCATTCCAGCAGGCATATACATTGGTCCTCCCGATCTCCTTGAAAGCTTATCTTGCACAGAAATCGCAGCACACGATCATTATCTCTACTCCAAGAATCTCACACGCATCCTTGCTCGCATCCAGCAGGTCAGATCTCTCGCATTCGCTCTCTTAACTTCGATTTCACAAGACTCATCTCCCTCCTTGCCTGGGAGCGATGAGCACACGTGCCCATCCCAGAGTCCTTCTCCTCTGCTGGTCCGCCGCATGTCATACCCTATGTGTTGGTCCCAGCACATAGCCACATGTCGGTCGCAGCATCTTTTGTCAACCTAAATGAATGGCTATACTAGTTTAGCCATTTTGTTTCTTTTTTTTAGCACAATGCTGTAAATAACTAGCTGAACTTACTTGTACAAGTTCCCTTTAAAAAAAAAAAAACTTGTACAGGTTGTACTAAACACTTTGCCAGTATTTATCAAATATATATTTTTATGGATTGTTTTATTGTTTTATTTTAATTTATTTTGTAGCACTTGCCTTGTTCCTTCGTCCCTCCCGAGACAACTGGTTTCCGCTGATCCTCTCGAGCCTCTCAAGCTTGCTGCCTAAGTTATTGCGGACAGGTCTCTTTCCATACATATAAATGGAACTGATCTAGGCAAGGAAAAAGAGGGCAGTGATATTATTAGCAAAAGTTCATCTTTTATGTGGATGCTAGATCTCATTCTGCTTTCATATTCAGCCTGATATTCCAGCTCCTTTCTTTCTCCTCCCTCCCCCCTCCCTCAGTGCTCTTTGTGCGTTAGTGCATCGTATATACACACCTATCATTTAGACTTCATCAGGGGACTTGATTGAATCTACTGAATCTGAACTTCTCTTTCTATGCTTGAGGTAGTGCATCTTGATACACATACAATTTGTGAGCCGACGACCACGAGGGGACTTGATTGAAACTACTACCGCGCGACTTTGGGGTGGTGGAGTCTAAGTCGAAAGCAATGGACTTGTCAACGGAGGGAGAGGGGGTGCGGCTACAAAAGGTGAAGAGGAGGAAGGACTTTGTGTGCTATGAGTCAGTGCACAAGCGATCTGTCAATATTTCTGATGGCCTTGAGCTTCACACAGGGATCTTTGATGAGAATGAACAAGCTCAATTGGTGAATATGGTTTACGAATATCAAATCAAGGGGCGGCATGGAGATCTACGAGGTATTATTACAAGCTGTCAAACCTGTCAAATATTTTATGGTCCAAGACACTACTACTTGTACTATTTCGATATTTCGCTGGTTTTTGCTAGAGAAGTACAGTGACTAACCTTAGTTGTTCGCTTCATGCAGCCCGTACTTTCACCGAGCCACGCAAGTGGATGCGAGGAAAAGGGCGGACTACAATTCAATTTGGTTGTTGCTACAACTATGCTGTGGTAAGTGATCATAATTCCTTGTTGTTAATCTATAATATGGTATTTGAAGCTGATCAAGATTTTTGTCTATCTCTAATCTCTCAAAACAGATCCAGACAAAAGTGGTTAACAATGACATGTCAAGTTATTGACTGTATTGTTAAATGTTTTCTTAGATGTTAGAATTTGTGACAACGTGAGTAGGAAATTATCAGGTGAGATCGGGTTCTCTCTTTCAAACAATATTGCTAAATATGTGCGTTATATGTGGGTGTAGAATAAGGATGGAAATCCTCCAGGAATCCTTCAAAAGGAAGTCGTGGATCCAATCCCTAAGTTGCTGCATGACACAATCAAGCGACTAGTCAAGTGGAAGGTCCTACCGCCGACATGCATACCTGACAGTTGTATCATCAACTTATACGACGAGGGAGATTGTATCCCCCCGCACATTGATCACCATGATTTTGTTCGACCTTTTTGCACGGTTTCGCTCTTGAGCGAGTGCAGCATAGTGTTCGGATCCAAGCTCAAAATTGTGGGTCCTCGAGTTTAATGGGCCTCTCTCCATCGCTTTACCTATTGGGTCAGTGTTGGTGCTAAAAGGAAACGGTGCCGCACAAGGAGCTTTTGGGGACGTTCCCTCTGTAGCAAGTGGAAAAGGTGTCTTTTTTACCCTAACACTTACCTCTGTCAGAGGAGAATATGTTTTTCCTTCAAGAATTCCTAAAAAAATCGTATTACAGAGGGAAAAAGTGTAACATTACCATACCACTCTGAAAAACTATAGGGAAAAGTGGGACTTTACCATATCACACTAGAAAACAACAGGGGGAAAAAGTGACACGTGTAAGCGATGGCTGGAAGAGGAGGGGGATTCTTAGCACGAGTGATGCAATACGTCGTCAACGAGATTATTGACGATCGCCTTGCTACCAAGTACTTATTTTTTCTCCTATGCCACTTCTCTCTCTCTCTCGTCTCCGTTTCTGCATACATTTCTTCATACTGGAAAATGGTGAAACATTCTAAAATTTCTAAATAACTAAAGAGTTCACGACCAGTTACCCAAATGGAGCCTGATTCGCTTCATAGGATAGATTTAAGGATGTGGGCATGGCTAAAGGTTCCAACTGGTGAATTAGGAGGGTAGTGATCTTTTACGCAGAGTTGTAACTGCGAAGGCTTTTGTGTGGTCTTGCACTCTAGTTTCTTACAAGCCTTTTATCTTTGCAGTATTTTAGGCTTGGGAGGATCTTCACAGCAGTGGAAGATTAGCAATCTTGTTACTTGATGACTTAATAGAGAGGTACTCATTTCAAAAGAGAGGTACTTCATTGCATGTCTGGACCCTTTAGGAAAGTGGCTTGGTTAGGTTTCCATGTGGCCATACCATGCCAACCCACAACTTCCACAACTCTTGAGAACCTTGAAATGTATATGTTATGCACCGAGTGGTGTTGACATGCACATATGACTCTAGCATGTTGTGAAATTGAGAATCACGTAACTCATACTTCACCATGTAGTTGTCTCTTCCACCTTGTATAAACAATGTCAAAGAGGGCAGGTGGTCATGTAGGATGACTAGTTTCTATTGACAGGGACCTTAGCCACCTTCCATAGGTGTGGAGGCCTTAGCAAGTACTGGTCAAGAAATTGTGGTTAATGGTTGTTCTGTCTGGTTGGAGATCTTGTTGTTCTCCGTCAAGAAGTGAGGCAGAAATTGAAAATGTTCATATGGGGTGGGACTTGGATTGGCAGGTGAAGCGGATGGTGGTTGCGACTTTGGCAGAGTCAGGTCTGAACCTCTCAGATGAAGTGGTTGAGGAGATCATTGATAAGGTGCATTTACCCGTGTGCTTCAGTCTATATATGTCAAGCACTCACTGTTTTGGGAATTCCCCACAACAATTTGTTGATAGCTTTGTGAAACAGTTTTGCAAGGTTTCGTGTGAATAGGAAAAGACTCTGATTCTACAGTAGGATAAAGCTTCTGGCTTAGTGGTTGCCGAGTCCTTTGCTTGACAAACCTGGTCATTCTGTAGGGCAACTTTCCAATGGGAAGTGGCCACCCATTGATGACAGTCTTGTTTGAAATACATACATGATATCGCAACTGGAAGTGCAATAAAAAACACATCACCCGCAGCTCTTGCTTGTCACTAATTCAAATTGTCTTCATTAGTTTTCAATCATGAATTTCTGTAGTTGTAACAGTCAACTAACCTAAATTGACTGCATTTATTATCTTTTTAAGTGGTCGCTGTAGGTGGTTGTAAGGCCCCAGCTGCACCTGGCTGCTAAGAGGCCTGCTCAGATAGTAACGGCCACACCTACCCACTACAGGCCCAGCTAGCTAGCTGGGCTGTTAAATTGTGCACAGGGATTCAGTTAACACCTCACCCCTGTTGTTAAATCTTGATCACCTGTTAAGGATGGGAAGATAGACAATGAAGAATGGCGCAGTTTGGTGCAGCAGCACCCCATTCTTCTTAAGAACATGACTCTCCCCTACCTCAAGTGAGTACTATATTCTCTCTTTTCTGTTCTGCCTGCATTTTTCAAGGTTTTGACCATCAATGTTTGAATGCAAGATGTAACTCAGCATGTTGCTGTGAATCTTGGCTCATTGTTCCACCAAATGACCAAGTATCTCGATGAGGTGGTGAAGTGGGCCTTGAAGGACCAAGTAGTTTTGGTGAACCTTCCACCCCCCATAGACGGATGTATTGACCAATTGGATGTAGACAACGTCCGAGACTGGGGCTATGGATAGGTATGGCTTGTATCTGTGTGAATCTTGTCTATTAGGCTTGAACATTTCTATAGGAGCATTTGTTGGATATAGGGATTTTACTGAAAGCAGGTCAGGAAACTGGCATGCCCCAAATTCACATCTGTGAAGTTTGCTAAAGAATATTCATGGTAGCTAGCTGAATTGTGTGCCAGAGTTACCACATACAGAAGGAGGAGAAGCTGTACACGGTAATCCTGTGAATCTTTTTGGACCTTGGAATGATAAAAAAGACCATTCAAAAATATCACCGGGAATGAAACACATACTGTCATGGGGAAAATTGCACGGGAAAACCATTCTCTTGCAAGGAAAATCACAGGGGAAATGTACATCGGTACGAGATATACTCTTGCATCACAAAAGTCACGGGGAAAAATACATACTCTTGCAGGGAAACTTACACAAGGAAAGGGAAATGTACATCAGGAAAAAACATACTCTCGCAGGGAAAAATTCAGGGGGAAATGTAACCTAAGGGGAAAATGTACACCAAGAAAAACATCACAAAAACCACATGGAAATAAGCATTGCCCCACAAGGAAAAGGACATAGGGATAAGTTAGCCTACATGGAACATCTCATGGGGAAAAGCTGGGAGGAAAAGTCAAAGGGATTTTTTTTTGCTTTCCCTAGGAGATCATACGGAAGGTGAAATTTTTTTCCTTTGTGGCATAGTTCCCTTTGATGTGTGAATTTGCATCAATTGATAAGGGCATACTCCCCATTTTCCCTAAAGGGAACGTTCCAGAAGCTCCTTGTGCCGATGTTGCGCAGCATGCTATCCCGGCAGTGTCAAGTCCACAGTAAGCATGTTAAACTCTTGTCAATTTTCATATTCACATTGATTCCACAAAGCTAGATATTGTACCGAGCTTGTCAATGGTAATAAAATTGCTAATCATGCTTGAAATTTGTATTGCAGTATTTCAATAACCTTCCGGAAGATGGACCCGTCTAAGGTTCCAGTGACATATGGAGACCTGGTGACAAGACCCAAACCCTGGGGGGAGATGGCTCATGTTACTTCCCCACCAAGTGCGAAGGCTTGGGGAACCCGGCCGACAATCCGTCCCCAAGATGCAAACACAAGACTTACAAAGAGGAACAACCAAGGTGCAGAACAACTTACAGACCTAATGGGACCATCTTTCTCTTTGGAAGAAACGACCTCTTCTACGTTGCAAGCTGTTCTTTTTCCTACTCTGCCTGCTCTTCAACGTAAGATCACCCCGCCAACAAGTATACATCACAATGGCAAACAAACAATGATGGATGCAGGTGATTTTTTGGGTTCATTCTCTTTGGAAGAGACTGATTTTCCTACGTTGCATCCTGTTCAACGTAAGAATAGCTCATCAGCATAACATCGTACTGGTAAGCAAACAGTGAAGGATGCAGACAACTTTAAGGGTTTATTTTGTGTGCAAAAGACAGATTCCTCTACATTGCATGGTGTTCAACCTTGTGAGCGAGCAGTGACAGATGCAGATGACTCCATAGGTTTTTCGTTGGAAGAGACGGATTTTCCTACTTTGCAGACTGTTCAGCATAAGAAGCTCCGAGCAAAGGAAGTGCAACGACTGATTATTAAGCCAAACTTTTTATGAGTTTTACTTATTATGTTTTATAAATTGATGTACATTTTTTTTCTTTAATGGTTCATACAAAGCCTCAGCAGCTTTGCACCATTTTAATTTTTGGAAATATGTACCATAAATCATTTGGACATTGAGGATGCATTAATTGTTCTGAACACAATGAGATGAGTAAATTCAGTTTCAAATGTTTTGCGTGAGATCCCCACCCTCATATACAATCTGGTTTGTAAGTACATCACATCTCTCTCAAATACTAGATCCACAATAAGGCACCATACTCGGAGACCTCTCTCTCCTGTAATGTCCCATGTCTACTTCGAATGTAGGTGGCTGGCACCAAAAGGTAGTTTGAGACATCCTTGGGGTACTACCCATTTATTGTAGTTTGAGACAGTGGTGAACTGGGATACCCATTATTCAACATGACAACATCCCAATTGCATCAGTCGCTACAATTTTTGCACTCTTCTCTTGCTTACCACATCGCTTTTCTACAAAACCATACCGATCATGCCATCGTGGGTTGTAATCCAAATACGTAGGTACCGATATTTGCATTACGTTGTCCACCAATGGATCATGGATCATACATCTCTTCACCCACTAGGGTTTCCCTGCGACCTCTTCGTTTCTCTATATATAGGCCCCTGAGGCGGCGATTGATGCAGAATATGTGAGAAGAAACTAGGAACCCCCGGCGGGCGTCGGGGTTGCTGGAGTGTGTTGATGATGCGTTTGATGGTGTATGATTCCGAGACCTGATGGTCTCATCCTGCCAGATCTGAGCAGCGGAGGCAGTGCAGCTTTCCGTGTGCTTGTGCATTTGAGGGAGCGGTTTTCATTAGTGGGTCGAGGCTTCGTAGAGGGCTTGATGTGGGAGGTGTGGTGGAAGTAGGAGCTGTTGGTTTTCGTTGTCGTGAGAAGAGGCTCCTGCCTTTCCCTCATCTCTCCCTGTCCTCTTCTATTGTTCGCACTTCTCCGTTTCTTTTGCTTTGTTTGCCTGTGTTTCTGAAGCAGGGTTGCTCGTCTTTGTTTCAGCATAGGAGTTGGTGTCGAACTTGTTACATCTACCTTTTGTTACGTCATGCGGTCATTGGAAGAACTTTGTCGTCTTGTTTGCAACTGAGTGCAATAAACGAAAGACCGAACCATGGGTCGGATGCTGCTGTATGGTCGATGATGATAAACTACTAGGCTTGTTTCTCAAACATTCGCAGTGGCCGCCTGAGAGTTTTCGCCATGCCAGGCTTGAGAACTGATGCTGTTTTAACCTTCCTTGGATATCTGAGACCATGCGCAGTATCTCCAACTATGGTAAGCTGGACACGAGAGAGATTTGATATCTGTGTATGCTTGAACCCCTCGTTATCCTGTCATCGTCCTCATGTGAAACAAGTCTGTCTTTCGTGTAGACATCAAGGTCTCAAAGATCAGTGAGGGATGAGTTGCAGTCAATCGGATTCCCTCCGATGCTAATGCATGTGACGTATGCCTGCACTTCTGACACTTTCCAATCCCCTTGAACTAGAATATGGTCGTTTCTCTTTCCGATACTCATTTCTCTGAACGAGTGCTTTCCAAAAGCTGGGCAATGAGGACTCACAGCTCCCTCTACTGAATATCAGTGAGGACACTGCTTGGCATGAATCGAACCAATAAACCATGGCCGACTCTGAGCCCCTCTTTTGGCGTTTTTTGGCGAGTGAGGGTTTTCCTCCTCATTACGTGCTTGTTTCTTTTAAGTGCTTTCCAAAAGCTGGGCAATGAGGAATCACAGCTCCCTCTACTGAATACTAGTGAGGATACTGCTTGGCATGAATCGAACCAATAAACCATGGCCGATTCTGAGCCCCTCTTTTGGGTTGGTGAGGGTTTACCTCCTGATTCTGTTTCTGAAGGATGACTGAGAGTGAGTTCCACTTTTCTGCTGCCTTTGAGTGGCCTGGCGATGCATGCTCAGATTCCCGCAAGTGCGAAACGAAGACTTTTTGGTCATCCTGCTTCTGATTGCTTGTCTCTGTATGGATCTGCAATTGGTAGGTCATCAATTAAAGCTGATGTACACGGCTTCACGAGTCAATGATACATCTGCGTCGGAAAATGACAACAGGAAAACTGGTCAATGTCTGGTATAGTGGGGGAGGCCTGTTCACTCGGTTGCCTTGGCTTCAGCAGACGTGTCCACATTGTCGAGTCTAAAGTTGGATGATTGTCTTTTAGGTTTTACTTTTCAAGTCTAAACACTCTACCAAGCACAATTCAAAGCTGGATACCTCACTGCGAATCTGGCTGTCCTGTGCCCTTCTTTAACCAGCTGTTTGCTATCAATGCCAGTGAGGTTGTGATGAAAGGGGCCATAGTCTAATCAACATATCCCTCCTCCTTGCCCCATTTGTTGGCTCTGAGAGGCCTATTATCGTTGGCACATTTCGGACGCACACCACCACATCCTAAGGCGAAGATGTTCTGATACATTGTGAGATCAGTTCTCCAGAATTTCTAACATCTGCTACATAAGAAGAGAGTGTGACCACTTATAAATTTGTCTGTCTAGAACAAAAAAGAGGACTTTCTACCTGTTCACTTACTGAGAGGTGTGGGCATTGGACTCTTCAATTGAGTGCAGATTTCAAACAGAAGAGTTGCAAATAATAGGCATGTTACACAGAGCAAAGTGCAGGTGACCTAGGTTAATTGAAATCCTCGTTGCTGGTCTTCACTTAATACGTAAGTTATCATGGGGTGAGAACTACCAATACCGGTGCCCTCCCGACCTGCAGGGGAGCAAAGACCACCTCAATTTTGAGTTGCAAGACTGAGAAACATACATCGTGTATGTTAGTTGGTCGTGCATATTTCCTTTGCAAAAATGTGTCAGGGTTGGGGTAGGAACCTATCTCTAATCACAGTTTTGAATGCTACATCCGTACAGTTTCCAAGGGCTACACAGTTGTTCACGCCTCAGTATGCTGTATTGGGAGGTTAGCACTTGGCTGGCTCAAATTGGTGAAATCAGAAATTTAAGGCACAGAGATGACAAGGAAAAGGGGAGGAATTGCTGAATAAAGCAAACCCTACAACAGCACTTGGTCTTTTTTTTTCTTTTTTTTTCTTTTTTCCAGAACAGGGGAATTTCCAGAACACTTGATCAATTGTCAATTCGTTGAAGCTGTACTTTCATATATATATATATGACGCCAGCCCAAGCTAGCGTAAATAAGAGCCTCTTCCCCCTAGCACACAGAGCTTCTACATGCCCACTTTGACATGGGTTGTGCACATTCTGCACTTGCTAAAACAAACAAGGCTTTACAGCCTTGTATTGAGGGAAGCTCGCTTGCAGTGGATGTGGCCACATTTGCAGCACTTCACCAAAGACTTCGTTCAAAATTGAACATCATTGGTGTCGACCATGGAATCACATGGCCCCATAAGCTCTTGAGGGGGAAAACTCGTCATCAGCTACATAGATATTTAAGGTCAATGTTCTTGTGAGCACTATATACACAGGAAAGTTTGATTGGCAAAACTGTGGAAGACTGAATCTAGTTAACAAAGTTATAGAGGGTCTTTGGATCCTCATGCCTTGGAATGCTTGTCTTGTACAATTTCGAGTTTTTGGAAATCTGATGTTGATAAACTGTGGAGAGGCTGGAAGCAGAGCTAGGGGTAATAACAGTAAGGAATCATTAGATTACTGCATGAGACGGCAATGGATCTGTGAATGGATCTGTGCTTACTTGCAAGTTTGCTTTCGACAGTCCTTTGCATTCACCATCAAGATGGTGACATGCAGGTGTGATGGCCAGAATGGACCTTTCCAATCGTCTGTTTCTGTTGGGGCATGCAGGTTCTGTCTTATCCCTGTCTTATGCAGCTGCAAGATAGACCAGGTTAGAAAGTTTCGGATTAACCCCCTATTTCCTTCTTTCTTTTCAGCTTAGCTGAGTCTCAGTTCAGATGAGAGCCAATCATTCATTAAGTGAGAATAACAGACTGACTTGGTTGCAATCAGAAGGTGCACCCAATATTGAATTAGCCAGAAATTGGAAACAAACCTAGTACAATAGGTACAGATTCTGGGTGCATTGAATGGCAACACTCAAAATTATCCAAAACTTCATCCGCCTGGAGATATCGACAAATTGGGTGGACCGAACGATATGGGTTCAGTCAGAGCTAACTACTTCCTCTGATGTTGAATTTGAAAACATCAGTTCAAGAATGAGCAGCACTCTATCAAAGCATGTGCCAGCAACGCTGGCAATAACTGGACAATTTGTTGGGCACTGGCTTTAGTGCTATCCTCATGTGACTAAAGATCAATTCCCTGGCTTGCTGATCAAGTTCAGGAAGAACACCACCTGAAGCAGCTTGACAGAGAGGCATACCACTTTCTTCTGCCCCTCAAAACAGTTCCATAGATACCAAGCAATTGATAGAGTAAAGCCTCCTCGCACTGGATTTCAAACACCAGGATGAGAGAACACCAGAGAGAACAGCCACTTGCAAGAAACTATCCTTGGTTCCCACTGTAAAGGGGTTTACCCCAGTATATTACCCAGGGCAATCCGAACAAACGTGAAGATGCATAAGTTGTCGAGGGTACGCAAATGGCGTGCAACCCTGCCAATTGTTCCAATAAACCAACCAAACCTGAATCGTCTTTGATGAACCTCCTTCCTTCCATCCAATTTTTGGCAGACTAAGGAGGACATCTTGCAGGTATTTGATATCAAAGGGACATCAGTTGTTGAGTCCCCAGCAAAAGACCCACCTAAACTGTAGAGAGCCAAGCACTTGTCTGATCTCACCACCAGAGCACCACTTTCATTTGTCTCATAATGTGATCCTGTTTTCGAGGTAAAGCCTGACGGAACAGTTGCACAGTGTGTAGGTACTTCAAGAGGGTGGGCACAAACAAGGCTCATGGCATAAGCACAGCATCCACCATTTTTCGTGGAATATAATCTCATGGCGTTGCATCCTACATAATAGCCTTGATTGCCATGGGCACTGGCGCCAAAGCAAGCCCCGCGAAGACAAACCCTGCTGTTGGACATGCATTCTGGCCCACTGTCCCTCTGTGAAAGCAATAAAGAGAGACTTTTCTCCTTGCACTGATGTACATCCGAAACAAGTGAGGCATTTAGCTTGCTCCCACAGCTAGAATTGTGGCTACAAGTTGAGAGCTGAAAAGTCTGGTCTATGCTGACACTGGCTGAATTAATCCCATCCTTCATTGGCCCTGAGCCCTGCACATACTCTAATTCTTTTGAGACATCCTTCTCCCCATGTAGATACTGCTGCCTTTGATCAACATCCTTCGCTGAATGTGATGGAGGCAACGCCTTTTCATTCAAATTCCTGCTCAGTATGTGGACTTCACAAAGACTAGAGCACAACTCCTTGCACACAGGCTTCCTGGACAATACAATGGTAATGTGCTTTTGCTGGCATTCTCCCCAGGTCTCCTGACAGATTTTGCATGCAGCCTCATAGGATCTCCAACACTGCTCATCCTCTTCCAACAGGATGCAGGTAGACTCAACAGGCTGGCAATTTCTTGTAGTGAAGGTACTCACCTCATGACTTACAAGCACTTGCGAAAATACACGTACAATGCCATCATGGTAATAGTTCAGTCCATGCTCCTGAATCATGGAGACATCAAACCCCGCACCAAGAGCAAAATTGAGCTGTGAATGCCAGATATTCAGATCTTCTGCGCTAGTAAACTTCAGCGACCTTTCGACTTTGACATCTGAGTCCAGCATCAGAACATGGCCTGCAAATGCATAAGATCCTGTCATATGTGATGGCCATGCCAGCTTCATCACGCACCGCAGTAACAACTTGAGAGAAGAGGGAATTCTCTGCTCAATCCCTCTTATCAGGGCTGCTACAGGGAGCCATTTTATGCACTCCAGGCACTTCCTCAACACTGACAAACCCTCCAGATGATCCTCACTGGAATACAACAAACGCTGGATGGCAGAGACGACTGGGAGGATCTTGGGAACGCAATCTCTTTTTGAAACTACATGAATGAACACATCCTTGTAGCTAGAGTTAATGATCTTGGCCAAAGTCTCACTAGCAAAGAGGGGTGATCCAAACGTAATGCATTGCACCTGCTGTTGATACAACCCTTTGCTCTGTTCCAGTACTCTTAGACTAAGCAGGGAGGCGACTGCACCGCCGAGGGAGTGCCCTGTGAAGATGATCTCCTCTCCAGAACTTAACAATTTGCAAAAAAAGTCAATGGGGACACTTTGCGCCCTCTCCGCAAATCCCCAGTGAGCGGTCCCCCTTGCATACTTGAGCCGCGTTTGGAAGTACTTTAAATCTTGCAAGACATCCTTCAAGCCCGCAGTTCCTCTGCAGGCAATAATTATGTGACCTTGGGAGCTCCTGGCAGCAAAAATCGCTTGTTTCCCATCCTCGCCAAAGCCATACTCCATCACCGGGCGCACATAGCCAAATCTTGCCTGCAGATCAGCAAGCACGGCCTCTGGAGTGGGCTCATAAACCGCCATCGAGAAGAAGAGAGAGTCTAACATCCGGCTGGTAAAACAAGGTCCCTTGGTTGAATCTGGACATGGATCCATTGAGAGGCAAGCCCTTGCAAACAAGCTAGGCAGAGCCAGAGAGTATTCAGATACTCAGAAACAGAAGAATTTCTACATTGACATAACGCGTCCCTTGTTGTCAGCAGAGTAATCCACCTATCTAGATTGCAAAGACAACACGAGAAGAAGGTAAGTGTGGAAACGACAACGAAGACGTATGTTTATTCACAGCATTTTCCAACAAGTCCCTTAAGAGGACAAACTTGTCCAGGGTCTTGCCACTAAGACTACCAATGCCAGTTTCCCTCTGCTTCTCTTCCCTATTAAGTTGACCGATACTGTCAGACGCCTCTCAAAACTGCCTCGTTACAAGGCTTTAGACGACTCGCTTTTGCAGATCTCATCACAATCTCTCTTCCTCGCTCAAAGACTGGAACCTAATATGTTCACCAAACTCGTCAAACGATGTGTCTATATTCAATCTTCATACCAAACAATGCACGCTCACGCACCAAACTTGCTTCATGTCCCTCTGTCATAACTTCTATCTCTTCAACGGAAACGATCGAAATAATCTCCAGAAAACCTTCTGCGCAGACTCTAGAAAACACACAAGCTGCCCCTGTGTACAAGCAACCGAGCTGCAAGATCTAAGCTTCGATCAACGTAGTCTGCACATCTTCCTTCTCTCTGTCGTTAACGCCAGAGAGAGACGAAGAAAGAGCCAAGCACCTGCGTATACCTCACACGTGTGCCAGGCCGGTAGGTATTACTGTACGCGTACACCTAAGTCAAACGCTCTGCACGGTAAAATTGTACCTACCTATTTCGTATTGTACTCGTAACCGTACGTGGAATACGTAGTGACTGGTGACTACTACGAAGCGCGTGATGCGTAAAGGGAAAATGCGTCCACCCCTATTACTCTGGTGAGCCCACTCGCCTCCTGCCACGTGGATCCAGCGACAGCATGTGTGCGGCCCAACATGCGTTCTTGGGTTTAGTCACCCACGTGTCAGTAAGTATTGCCAAATATACATGCGAGAGCAGCGCCATTTTTCAAATGTTTTCTTTTTCCTTTTCTCTCTTTTCACTTATTTTATTGGCTTTTCGGAAAGAAAGTTGGGCAGGGCCCTCCAAAAACAAAAACAAAAAAAAATTGTTTTCCAAATTTGGGAAATAGCACGAGTGGCTACTTAGTTTTGCCATATTTTCTGTTCGTCCACTGGAATTTGGATAGAATCATCCATTGATGTAATTTCATCCATTTATATCATCTATATTTGGTGAATTCATCCATAATTTATATTTATTTGGAGAAATTTGGCGATTTCAATTTTCATCCATGAAAAAACAGGGAATTTATGAGAGAATATTTCGGGTCGAAAAAGTGCGCAATTTCGCCAGATATCTAAAAACACTAGTAACTTGAAGTTTTCCTATCTTTGCTGATCGTGGCATGTGGGTCTGGGGTTCAATCCCAGGCTGTGGTCTGCGACTCGGGCTATGTCCCTTATTTTCTTTCATTGCTCAGAAAGCGGGTTAATTTTCCCCTCAAGGTCCTGGACCTGGAGTAGCTTTCACTTATGAGTAGCTTTCACTAGCGACGGGACGGTGGACACTTTTATGACACCAGTCGGCGGTTGAAACCACAACCACTTCCGAGGTATGTGCCCATGACCACCTGCGCTACAACTTGGTTGTCCGAAAATAACCACAATAGGGGTGCATGGATCGGTATAGGGTAAGTAGACCCCCAGTAGGGGCGTATGGATGAGAATATAGGTTAGGGCATCGCCATGGATAAAATGTTAATGGTTGGATGAGGACGGGTGTCAGCCCTAATCTGACCTTTCCTTCTACCTTCTTCCCCTGAAGGTCAGAATCCCGCGCAGGCGCACAAGCAAGCGAGAATCACAGAGCTTACAGCGTGAGCGATGGCGGAAGAGACAACTGCGACTACTCGTCAGAGGTAAGCTGGGACTTTCCTTGAAACATTCAACTTTCGGCGCTTGAGCCCACGGATAATTCCTTCGTGTGTGTCTCTAGGAAAGCGTTGGTCTAACAAGGGCTTAGGGATGGCACCCTTAAGTTTAGCGCCTTCCTCTTTATTACTTTCGTCTTAATTTCTTCAAGAATGCAGTGCGGTGTGGGGTGATCAATTTAGGGTTCGGCATGTATGGGATAAGGCAAAAGGCTTACTTGGAAAACAATCCTATTTCGCGTTGCAAGTGCGTACAGGGATTGTGATCTCTGTCTGAGTGCTTTCCTCTCCTGGGTACTTAGTAAGTTGTGCTATATTCTGGAATCATTGGAATTGGCTACAGGGCGGTTTGGGCTAATCGTTTTAGGGTTCGGGATGTCAAAAGGTTTTCTTGGGATGCCATCCGATTCTGCGTCACTGCACTCATAGCGTTGGTTGTGCGCTTGTGTATCATGAGAATTGAGCTCCACCCTTCCGGGCCTGTGTAGAGTTCATCTGCCTGGTTGCCTAAGCATCTTAAGATATCATTTTATTCTCAGATTAGTCAGCTGCCATTTCCTGTGGTGGGAAATACCCCAAAGTTTACACCCTCATAATGGATTCAAAATTCGAAGTCAGTAGGGTCGATGCTGCACAAGCACAAACAGGAACCCTAGACATCTCATTCGGTGGGATGAGGCCTTGGGATGTCCTGTTGTAGTTATAAGAATCCACTTTCTCTGAGAGAAAGACTGATGTGTATATTTCTACTTGATCGTTTGGGTTTCTGTTGCAGGTACCTGCCCATTGGTGCTGGTTCACAGCAGCAATACCAATTTGCCAAATTGCTAACCCTAGAAAATTGTGTTTGCCGCACATTGAACTAATGTTACAGTTGATGTGGAGACCATGCATTGTTTTTTCATCGTTAATTGTTGCCACAGACCCTTTTGGGCAAATTAGAAACTTTAGTAAAATCCTGTGCAGTAACAAAGGACTGGTCATGATTGAATTGTGGTTACACTGTTCTGAGCCCCCATTTTCCTTGTGTTGGTGGAATGGCTGGTTCAGTTCTCTTCATGGTCAAGAGTCAGTAAATGAGATTTGAGTTCAAGAATGGGCAAACAGATAAATGATACTGTTTGGCTCTGCAGGAAGAAACGGAAGTGGGATCAACCTGCTGAATCTGTAGACACAGCAGCAGTACCAATGTCAGCAATGCCAAGCCTGATGTCTTTTCCAGGGGCAGGTCTTGGCATGTTTGCATCATTGGTGGGTGTTTTTCCATCTATGGCAGTTTCCATGCCCCCGGTACCATTCCCGATGGTGCCCCCTGCAGCGCCTAACAGTGCAGCGGCAGCCATTGTGCAAAAAATCAACCAGGTCGGTTGATTTCCTTGTTTCTGCATATTCTTGGTCCAACCTGCTCTGGCTTATCCTCTCTTCCTGCTTGTGGACATTCTAGGGCAAGCTTGTCATCTTCTCTCAATCAAACTCACTTCCTCTCTTCCGTTATCCACTTCCTCCAGGCTCTGTTTCTTGCATATAGCTCGTGTTCCTCTTCACCTTACGGGCCAAGACTTGGGGGTAATTGGATTTTCAGGATTTGGCAACAAAAGGGCTTATTCCACAGATCAAGATACATGATGAAGTGATTTCACGTGAAATCATCATCAATGATGCAGAGCCTGGAGTACGTTATAAGCTTACAAAGCGTCAAACTCAGGAAGAAGTATGTGCTGCTTTTCTTCTGTCTTGGACTGGCAGGTTGTTCTTGTCCTTTTGTGTGACCTGGGATTTTTGAGCCCCATGCCTATCCAAAAGTCCTAGCCTGAACTTGGAAACTGCCCAGCAGGACACCTAACCTTGTGTACCTTCATGCTCAAGGTTCGCGAAGTAGTGTGTTTCTCAAATTTCTGTCATGCAGATCAATGCTGCATTCTTTGTCCTGGAAAACTTAGATAGGAGGAACATATTAACTGATGGTCAATCAAATGGTCTGCAAGGTCAATAAAGGAGCTTCCTAGATGGTACAGGCCACTGACCAGGTGCCATTGCACTGCAGATTCAAGCCAAGACTGGTGCGGTTGTTATTACTAGGTGAGCTCTCAGGTTTCCAATTGTTGGTATACCCAATATCAAAAGGCCTCATCCTCAAGGTTCTCATGTTGGTAATTTGAAGGACTACACAATTGCAATCAACTTGAGGTGATTGAATTGAATCTACTGAGTCATTCTATGGACGTCTAATTCACATCTGGTTAGCCACGGACTCGCTCTTGTGAAAAACAGATGTTCTGGTAGCAAGTGCTGACAATCACTTATGCCACACGAAACTACTTTGTTCGGTTGCATCTACCAGGGGTCAATTCAGGCCACCGAACGGACCTGTGGAATCGGAGAAGCCTCTGTATCTTCACATCTCTTCAGGTGTTCATGTAAGATTTATTGTGTTTCTGCAGGGGTTTTCCTCACAACTCTTGTGGCTGCTACTTAGAAGGTCTGAGAGAGAGAGCCCTACCAATTACAAGTCGGCATGGTAGATTCATGTGATGTGATTATCACATCAAGTAGCTTCACTACGTGTGCTTAACAGGCTAGTTGAGGTCAAGGGTTCTGAAGGATCAGTGCCAGCCATTTGATTGCAATTTGGAGTGTATGATTCTAAAGCTTCTATATTCTTTGATGTTGCCTAAGGTATTGAATTTTCTTTCATCTTCTTTTGGGCTTTGATGGAACGTATCACCACCACTCTGGGAGAGGGTTGATCTCACCTTGGGATATGTGGACAGAGCCAATATCAGACTGCGGCGGAACAGACAAGTCTAATGTAGATTTGAGCTTTTTGACAGCTGAAAGATACGGCTGAACGTATCAAGTCTGTGGACGCAGCAGCAGCTCTGATAGAGGAGATGTTGAAGCAAGGCCGAGTTTTGGGCCCCCTTTCTGCAGGAAGCATGTCGGGTGGAGCGGTTTGTCATTTCCTTTCTCTTTTGGCTTGTATGTGACTGTGATGGGTGAAGCTGCTTGCAATGTGTCAAAAATCCATCGAATGAGTGGATTTGTACTAGAATAAGGAAATCAATTTCATCTTGTTATTTAGGTCATTGTGATACTGTAAATCAGACGTGATACTAAGGCCTTGGAAGGAGTCCAGCAGAACAATGCTATCTCTCTCCTTCTCTTGCCGTTCTGCTGTGTCCCATAGGCCTCTCGCTTCCCGTGGATGTGATTATCTTCTTTTTCCTTGTTCCCTCTTTTTTTGACATATTAGCTTTCAAAATTGACTTCTGCGTTCTCTGTGTTTGGGTTTTTTTTGGACATGTTTGTATTAGAATGCTTCTGAATCTCTCTGCCAGTAGCAATAAATGCATCTTCTTCCCTGTTTCTTTCTTGATAAAGTCCAGCCTTTGTGGTTTCCTTGGCAGATTGCTCCATCCTTCACAACAGCGGTCAATGTGGGGCTTGAGACTGACCCATCATTCAATATTATTGGGCGAATTCGTGGCCCAAATGTAAGCCCTGTGGCCCTTTGCTTGCTAGTGTCTAGGCTTCTGTGGACACCCCAGGTTGTTCTGGAGAGACTCACTTTGATAAGTAAAGTTTTTCATCTTGCTTTTGTAACAATGTGATCTTGTCTCTCTTTTCCTGAAATAATGGATCACCATATGGACCTATGTGTCTTTCCCTTTGTCCAAAGGTGAGTATATCATCCCCACCCTGTTCTGGCCTTGGGTGGAATGTGAAGTCCCATCATGAATAAAGACAATTGAAGCATAGTAGCAGTTGCCTGGGAACATTCGGTATTCATTCCTTCCAGGGCATAGTCCCCACTGGATATCACCTCTCCTATAGCGAGTTGTAAGATCTCTACCCAGTTAGGTATGGAAGCAGTCAAATGTTCCATAAGGCTTGAGCATGCCCCAAATTTTCTGAGTTGAGTGTCAATGCGAAGACTGGTGTAGACACGATGGTAAAACACACTTTTGATTGTTAACCTCCTCTCTTTTCTTTCTTACATCTTCTTTCTCTTGCTTCTCTGATTTGGAAGTTGAGGCCTGCAGGGACTAGAGTTGCCAGTCTTTACTCACAAAACTTCCCTTCCATTTTCTTACATTTAGTGAGTTTTGACCCTCACACAAAGAATAAAAATAATGGTCCCTGACATCTCCACATCCTTGGGAGAGATTGTGTGGTGGTGTTGCTGGCTTCGGTGGGGGATTCGGGATTGCAATTTATGCAGGATCAGTACATAAATCATATTATGACTGAGACAGGCGCTACAGTCGTTGTGCGTGGGAGAGGCTCTGGAAATTGTGAAACTCCTCCAGGCGAAGGTAGGCCACTTCCCTTGTCTCCCTCTATGATGTGCTGCCCTGAGGCTGCACTTCTCTCACCCTTGGCTGAAGGGTTATTATCCTTGGGGGACTTAAACCTGATGGGTACATCATCATCATTGTTTGCAGGGCATGGTAATCGAGTACATTTATTATGACTAGCACATGAACTAGTTGCCCCTTCCTCTTGTTCTTTCTTTCCCACTTCTCACTCTACTTATTGATTAAACTGGGCATCAGTCAGTTAGTGCTGGGTACTGCAAGCGTAGTCAATAGCATTGTCCTGTGAGTTATGTGGCTTTCATCGTCACTGCCTCCTATCCGTCTAGGTCTCAGAAATGCCTTTGTGCTTTAGTTTCATTACAATGGTCTTGGGTCTCAGTGACCTCTTATTGTGCACTAACAGAACTTGGAGTTATGTTTGGGCCAGACCTGCCATTGCATTTGTTCATCTCTGCTGACAACCCCAAGAGCTTGGATGATGCACGGCGGCTTTCAGAGAATTTGTTGGAGACAATTCGGTCAGATAGTTTCTCTTTCAGGTACTGGTGTCTGGAATATGACAGCTTTTGCAAACTTCAAATGAGTTTAACAACATCTCAAAAACCCTATATATGGCATCCCTTGCTGGATTTGTAACGCAGCTCAATTTTTTATGTTTTGTCAAACAGGCAACCTTCATACCAACTGCCAGCCGGTGAACCTGCATTGAACTTTACTTCGGTGCCATTGGCACCCCAAAGTACACCTGCGGCTTGGCCGCCACCAATGGCTTACCAACAAATGAATCCGCCATACCCAGGACCATTGGGAAGGCAAAATCAGCAGGCTACTTTCTATCCCTCGGGTTATCCCCCTAGCCCTCAAGTTTGGCCTCCTGCAATGGCACCTCCTACTGGTGCAGAGAAGACTCTCCAGAACCCATATGCAAACATGTAAGTATCTTGGGTAGAGAAGTATGTATCTATCTAGCTCAAGAACAGAATCTGTGCTTCAGCAATTGATACTGCTAATGTGTGTATGTTTGTGTACATGCTTATTTGGTTGTGTGGTTAGACCCGGGCAGGTGGAATTGATTAGTTGAAGGTCTAACCTATTGGCACATTGCAGGTTGCCCTATACGAAGGCATATGGTGCTGTCCCACCTCCTCGGCATCTAGTGGGTGAGACAGCTGCAGGGGCTAACACAAGCAACACTGGTGACTTCACACCTGTGGCGGAGGGTAGGTCTCCTATGCAGCAGAATCGAGGAGGTGTTACAACCACTGGAGTCGAGTCCTCGCGTGGTTCAGTTGCTCAGCCATCGTTCCCAGCAGCTCCATCTACGACCACACTTGTTCCTGGTTTGTCTCAACAAGGTATTCTAGGATGCTGCTTGTCAGAGCATGTTTCCTATGTGGAAGTGCACGTAGAATTGCTGTTCTGCACAGTTGTAGGGTTGGTTAATTCAGCAACAAGGCTTCATTCACTCAAACCTCATGAAGATTAAGTGACTTTAAACTGTCTGTGTACTCTTGTAAGGTCAACCATGGCACTAACATGTTCTTCTCCCCTCACAGGACAACCTCAACAAGGGTTGAGTGCAAACCACAGACCATTGACTGTTCCTCCATATGTAGCTGGTGCAGTCAACCACCTGAACCACTCTCTTCCACGCCCAGCTCTGGCAACTAGCTATAGCGGTTATGGTGGTGTGTATCCCCAGGCAACTCCTCTACAACAAGTTGCATCGGCGCTGCAAAGGCCACCTCCTCCTGTATCCGTAAGGCCAGGATTTGGTCCTGCAATTAGTGCCCCTCTGACTGCAAAAGCACGGGGATTTGCTAACAACACTGCCCAGACTGATCGGCATCTGGAGAAGCACGCCCACCACCCGGCACCAAAAGAGAGACGCAAGTTCCAGGAGTTTCCAGTTGCTGTCAAGCCGACATTAAGGAATGAATCTCAGGTGAGAAGTAAAGCCAAGTTTGAGATTAATACAAACTCTAATGATATTATCAAGATTAGCAGTGGATGGAGTGCATTTTGTGTTGCATCATCATCCACAAGCTGCAAGTTAAATCTGGCATGTTTGATTTAGTTGATGGTACTATTAAGTTGTGAGTAAAGTTCTGGCACGTTCAATTATGTAGTAGATCAGTTGATCTAAGAAAATATGTTCATGGAGTGAACTTGAGTGTTACCATCTTTGTTAACTTTGAAGGATTAATGGGGATACAAACCATCTCTAGTCTGTGTATAATAATGCTGATGCTAATGCTATGACCGGGACAGTCCCAAAAAATCCATTTATAAGCCTCTGTTCCTAGATAGCTGGGTGTCCTCATCATATTATATCTTGTGACACCCAGGGATGTAGTAGGACAGTATCATTACAGATTTCAACTTTTTTCTAAGTAACCTTTACCCTCTCGACCAGATTCTTCCACAGCATATAGTGTTTTCACTCCCAACCTTTTCTCAACCATCACATTATCTATGCTAGTAAGTATCATTATTATTCAGCATCCATAAGGAAGAGCCTGTTTCAGAGGTGTCAATGTAGATTGATTCCTATTCTCTCTGTCAAATTCAAACCGGACCCGTACTAGGGCAGTGTTGCCAGTCGTGGATGGCCTACTCCATGGATGGTGATGATACAGCATTTGCTTACTTTATTCCTTTACTTGGGATGGCGCTGTCTGTCCCAAAGAATCAGTTTTTTGTGACTGGTTGAGGAATGTGAGAGTTGATTTACCGTCGCAAGGGAAGAGAATTGCATCTGTTAAAGAGCACTTCTGCTGTTTGTTCCTTCGTCATGTGTTGCTCTTACATAGCTGTGCTCAACTGTACAAGTGCAGCTACTTTGTGAGGCTTAAGGAGACAACGATTAGTTTTTGCACTCTTTGTCTTCTGACATGGCATGGTGCGTGTGCCAGGTATTATTTGCTTGCCCTGCCAATTCGAGGCTGACTCGTGCCGCGCCGTCATTGTGGACTCACCTTTCTATGTCTCACAGGGAACTTGTGGAGATGTTTAGCGGGCTTCCATGGAAGAGAGGAAGCACAGTTATTTGCGACATTTGTTTTGACTTTCCTGTTTGTCTCACCTGACCTTTGCATTGGTGTGATCATGTTCCCCTTAACCATTGAAGTGGTTGATGTTTTTGTGGAACTGGTAGACGCTTGAGTGAAGGAACACTTCTACCTTGCAACTCTCGGCATACATCATGGTAAGCATGATGCATACATCTCTACATCTGGTTTCATCAAAAATCCATATCGGCATGACAAGTTGAGCTGTAATTTGTTGTAGCTGCAGATGCGTCAGGGCCTAGGATCTGTACAACTGCATGAACCATCTCGTATGTCGGAAGCAGGTCAAAGCATCAGCAGTTTACCTTCACCACTGCCAAAAAATATGCCACCACCTCCCCCAAAAAGCATGCCACCTCCTCCACCTAGGCCAATTCCAAGGGCTCCGTCAGTGCCCAGCCAACCTGTTAAAGATGGTATGATTCTTGGAACTAAATCACTGGAATGATACACATTGTATATGTGCTCCACTATTTGCTGATTTGCCATTAGTCAATTACATTAGGTGAACCCAAAGCTCACTGGATCTAGTCTTGCAATTGGCTAGTATGGCTTTTCTTTCTGAGTCCGTTTTCTTGGTTGTCCAAACTTCTGGGTATTGCAGATGTCAGCTCTCCCTTAATCGTTGCTACCTCCCACATTTATGCTGAGAGCCAGCTCTTCCTCCATGTTCTTGTGAAACTGACAGTCTTCCATGCTAAACGAACATGACGTGTGGGCGCAATTGTATTTTTGGACATCAGCACCAGGGCTGAAGCTTGTGGAGTATGGAGAAGAAGAGGAGGAGGACTCGGCTGGAAAGACACCATCAAAGGGTCAATTAGCCCCACCTCCCCCATACTCAAACGCCAAACCTTTTTGGGCCCCCTAAGTTGTTACTGGGTTTTCTTTCTGGCTTTTGAAAGACTCGCATCTGTTGGGGGCCGATCCCTGACATAGGAGGCCTGAACACATGTGAAGGGCTTATGCATGAGTGTCAACAACAGACGGAATAATTTACTTGGCATTCACAGGTTTGGCTGTGGTAGCTGGTTTGCCTAATCTGGCCACGACCAATGTCAAACAGCTGTGCAGGGACTGCAATATTTAGGATTTGGCATGAGATCCAGGCCTCTCATGAGACCTCAAAGAATGCTGCTGAAACTAGGGTGTTGATGGTGATTGTGTTGGCATCCTATTCAAGCTCTAGAGGTTGTTCTCACATATATTGGTCTTTGACTATGTTCTTTTAGGCGGTTTTGTTTGCTTATTCAAGAGCAACTTCCAGGGAAAGACAACTGCGGTCAGAGTGTAGTGGATTTTGATATTTAGTAGCTAGAGGTTGACATGTGTGACATGAGGCTAAGTGTTTTGTTCTACGTTGAGAGCCTTCTGTTGAGCCTACAGGCTATACAGTGAACTGTTCGGTTCAGAGATCCTATGGTCCGAGGGTAACTTGGATTGCTGTTCAAGGAATTGGCAGATATATTGCAGCATAGTTAAGAATGTCAGTCACACTTGGGCTGTGGCGTAGTTTTTGCCATCCCAAACATTAGACGTGGTTTTAAATAATCTCGCTTGAGTCCCATGTGCTTACATCTTTCAATGACAGTACACTGGGGTGTGCTTATGTGCACTCTTTGTTTCATTATTCCCCTGGGGTGTGAGGAAATAGAATTTGATGACATCTAGCATAGAAGACATTGAACTTATGTACTGAAAGTCTTATCACCCTAGTGAAGATATCCATTTTCTGGATTTTTGTGCAGCTCTGTGAGTAACTCATCTCGTCCTCGTCAATTTTATTTTAAGATAATGTGTTGGCAGAATATGATACGAGGATGCGAGTTTTTAGCAAGTGCTCTCAACAAGTAGATGTAACTGTTTGAAAATAAAAGTTGGCCATGTGAGGCATGTTACACTCAGTTTCTCTGTCTAGCAGTGTTAGTCTGGAGTGCGAAAGTATGTTACACTATAGGAAACTACATCATGTTCATGCTTCATACGCATCATGTCCACTAACCTTCTCTACAAAAAAGAGTGACGAAGTTGTGAAAGCAGAAAAGGCACTGATCACCGAATTGTCATATCTCCTTATCATCTCACTTCACAAATTAGGAAGAAGTTTTGTAATTGTACAAACCCACTAAATATTTACACCCATATCTTCAAATACGCCTACTTGATTCTCCGTCTTGGTTTCTTTGATTTCAACTCATCGCCCCTCGCCTTCGTTTGGTCCATGATGTCTGCAATGAGTCTGTATCGTTTCTTATTGATGGGTCTGGGAAGAACGGAGGTTTCTCGCTCGGGGAGCTCATCTTCTTCCTCATCTTCAGTTCGTGGTTCGGCCACATCTAGCTCGAAATCCGTCATATTTTTCTTCACGATCTTTCGTTTCCCTAAACTCGTTGGGTTTTGAGTCTCGCTAGTCGTGTCGCTGAGTTCACTCATGGTCATCCTCCGTCTCGATTTGGTTGACAAACCAAACGCATCCGTCGACCCATTGCTACTGGTGTTGTACCCCTCTTTTGCCCCTTCAGTGCAACTACTCAGTTCTAGAAGAGCGCCAGCGACGAGCAGGGCAGCATCGTCCGCATCTTCTCGGCGTGAGTCCTGAACTTTTGGCGCTGGTTCGTTACCCTCAACATCGAGGTTGTCTTCGTTTTTCTTCCTAGTATTTTCATTTTCAACGTCGATGCCATCGTCTTTCGGCGGACACTTTCCAGCTTCGTCAAAGCCCTCGCCTTCGGCTCGTCTGTGGCAGATGTCTGGAGTACTCGCTCTATCCGTCGTGGCATGGGGCGGTGCAGACCCTACCCCAATAGCTTCTTGCAGTGCTCGATCGATAAGGGAATCCCTGGGCTTTTGCTGTCCAACATGTTCCGTATCCATCGACGGCAGACTGTCAAGAAATTTGGAACACGCAACTTAGTTTTCCTCAAATCGGCCAGCATTTCAGTGCTACTAGGATTAGTACAACTTGAGCAACAAGAAACCCGATAGTTAAGAAATCCCAAATACAGTCAAATGTAGTGGCCCCCGATGTAAATGTCTGCATGGATGGGGCATCGTCATTGTGTTTCCAACGCTTGAACCAAAATCAGCATGATCGATGACCACCACGATTTCAACTCGCCTATTCGACAATTTACAGACTACACACTTCTCAGCTCTCAGGTGCCGCAGACGAATAGATATGTAGATCAAATCTTCTACTTGCTATGTGTAAGGAGAGAAATGAACTGAACCAGTGAGATCTTTCAAAACTGATCTCAAGAGGCACAGCTCTGATTAAAGCAAGTTTGACCCACCATCGTTTTCGATTCATTGAATAAAGTGCTCGACGTCGACTGGTTTCTTGTTAACTTAGACCTTGACGTTAGCAACTTGAACTAGCAGGACACAAGAGTATTAAGTTGAACAACATGATATTCATCACTGCTCAGGAGTCCAATCGAGAACAAAAATTAATAACTAACTTCCGGTCTGGTGGCTAAATACCCTACAGCTGATTTAGAGGATCCGTACTGGCAAACTCAGAGTATGTGAATCTCCGCCTATTACCTTCACCTTAACGGACGCGTAGTTACATCTGTTCTTTGATTTGAATACCTACTGATCAATTTCCAGCCTCAAGCAAAGAAGTAAATAGGGTTATGAGGGGCATAAACTGCGGAGACCATACTCTACGTTCCTACATTGTTGATAATAGTTACAAACTAAGGTTGGTAAACCCCTTATTATGTAGATATTCGTCTGCCTAGGTGGTGTACATTTATCGCGCATTTCATATACAGACCTTCTGTAGACGCTGGATATTCAGACATATATCTAGACATATCGAAAGACATCAACTTTCCTTGCAGAATCAGTGTTCAGCTCTAATCCAATCGTCAAGTGTACAATACCGTGTGTGTCTCAGCAGTAAGTGGGTAATCTACATCCGATGATGTCAACCGAACTCAACGATGAACCACGATATGGCCAGTACTCAAGGAAAGGCGCACTAGGAAGGAGAGCCAAAGAAATGTCTAGATTGTACTAAGACATGTGGTATTAGGGCAGGATCACCGCATTAGAATGGTCATGCAAGCACACCAAACAACGGGATGTGTGGATGGTACGTACTTTCTTGATTGAAATCGTTTCCCGTCAACTGAGAACTGAATGACCAACGAGCGTCCCAGATCATCCATTAATTGGTCAGATGGCGGTTCGCCACAGTGCTCTAGGACGGTTTGAAGAATCGTCTTCAACAGCAATCTATTACTATCTGCATGCGCGGGTCTGGTAGTAAGCAGACTGGTGGACTCGATCGCCATGGCTACCCCGACCGCTGCCCACAAACTACAATGCGTACTTCAACCGCCCCCAATACCCACAGCTTATCAACTCTCTCTCTCTCTCTCTCTCTCTCTCTCTCCCCACAGTACCACTTTCAACAGCGTCGAACACGTTGTCCGTTTCCTTGTATCACACTCTCACTACCCGAGCATTTGCGAATACCCACAAATCTCCATATCCTCTAACACTATGACTGCGAACCATGTAAAGCCCAACACCACATCTACCTCCTCCTCCCCCTCTCTCTCACACAAAAACCTAAACCTCGAACCCTACCCACTCGGTCTCTCTCGCGTCTCTCTCCCTCAATCAAATCACTGGGTTTGTCTACTTATATACTCTCCCGCAAACCCTAACTTGCACTAGACACTAGAGACAGTTGGGTAAACACACAGATCGAAGAACTCGGCTCTGATCAGCCTCCATTTTCAGCCATCTCTCTCTCTCAATCTCATCGATCTGCGCGACTGCCATGAGAAATTCGAGAAGGGACGTTGGCAGGAGCCGTGGCCTGTTATATAGGCGGGTCGGTTAACTTTTGCGATATTTGTTACTGGACGCTTCCCACGTGCTTCCACCCCGTTCGTGGAAGTTCTGCGTACCAGGGTACTAGCCAATCAACGGTGGCCTGGGGTGACGTGTAATCTGGAGAAGAGAACCGCCTCAGGAAGGCGGGGCTCTCCACACGTGCCGGACGCTCGGACTATTTTTTGGAGTTTAGTTACTGCTATTTCTTATTTTCGAAATTCCCGCCTGGAATAATCCTTTCCGAGGTTCTACATCCGTCTACTTTTGGAGGGTTTTCGTCCATCCTTGGAGCTAATCTATCCGTCCGTTGGTTTGAAGTGTATTCTCCATCCATACGATGGGGTTTTTTATCATCCATTATTCCCACTATGGAGTACTTATCCATCGTCCTTCTTTCCCCCTCTTTTTTTTTAAATTTTCTGATTGTTTTTTAAAGGGAAATACCCCGGGACAACTCCTACCTGAGATTGAATTTGTTCCAAGAATTTTTCCTTAAAAACAAATGTTCCTTTGAGATGTATGATCCAATCCATCTTTTATCTGTATCTTTAATCTTTATCTTTATCTTTTACTTTTTGATAAAAGTCACCCTTTTTTAGCAGTTGCTTGGTGACAAACATTTTTATTAGTCGCAAGTTTTTCACCTTTTTTTGGTTGCTTGGAGAGAGGAGTTTCTTATCTATCCCCCTAGACATTCTACATTCATCCACTTCTCAGCAACCTGTTCTATCTTGTTGTTGATGTGCCGCGGGAACGGGTTTGGGGTTCGAATGTATGGAAATTCGGGCACAGGAAGAACAAGAATTGAATGGTTTAGTTATCGTCGGACAGTGTAGGCAGGTACGGTAGTCCTACCGGCCCTAGCAGGCCTGGCGCAAATAATTAGCCAAAATGCCTTGAAATGAAAACCCTAAAAAACATCCACACGTAGACTTTTACAAAAACTCTAAATAGACATATATTGGAGAATATTTCTCCAACTCTGGTGGATTGTAGACTTTTATATTACATACCTTGATAACTGCGGAAACTGCAAAAATTCCAAAAAGACTGCCGGACCTTGTCTTCAAGAAAAAATAATTTATCCGGCATAGACCCAACGAATAGCATGGGCAAGTACGATATTCATGTAAAAGTTGAAGGATAACCTCGCCTTTCTTTTTGGGGGACCCATATTCCTTTGGATATATAGCAGGCCTCTAGAAATATACGTCCTGATCTTCTTTTGTGATTGGCAGTTTTACTAGACATTGAGAACACACCACCAGTCAGTAGCTTAGTAGGCTAGAGCATTGAGGGCCACCCAGGTGATTCTGGGATCAAATCCTGCTTCCCTGATGGGTCTTGTATGTTCTTCCCCTTCCCTTGGGTGGCATCCTTGTGCTCGGGGACTCATGGCGAGGTTTTAATAGCTGGTTAAGGTGAAAGAGGGATTTCTTCTCTCACTCTAATTAAGGGGCCTGATTTATGAGCTGTCGCTCCCAGATGTTTCTCATCTTGAAAAAGAAAAGTTAAAAACACCGAAATGCCGTAGGCTCCCATGTCCCTTCTAATTACATCAATAACACTTGAGTTTATAGGAATATTAAAATCCAGTGGTTTGAAAAAGACTTAAATCATACTTAAGGGGACTTGAAGCACTTCACAACAATACTCTAACTTTAATGGTCTGTGGTTTCTCATAGACTTCCAGACCCTGAACATAGCTTTCAGCATATATAAACTGGACCATAATCAGAGAGATGCCTAAGTTACATCTAAAGCATCCATAGAATTAACCACCAAGGGCCGGCCATTGGGCAAATTTTATCCCCCAAAAAAGTGACATCTGGTGAGTTAACTGAGGCTACATACCAGTGTTGAGCAAGTATTATCCTCAGGGTAAGGGTAAGGGTAACCTGAATATTGAGTAAAGATTTATCGCAAGGGTATTATTATTTTTCACATGGAAAGTAAGGGTCGGTTCCGGATAATGCACATTGGTAGAACACCCACCGGGTCATGGTATAACCATGTAGCTTCAAAGTTCAAAATATAAGGGTAAGGTTATTTAATGGGTCCGGGTAATTTGGTATACCCACCAGATAAATCTAAGTTAAGGTAGAATAAGGGTAGGATAAATGACAATTTGGATTTCAGATAAATTGACAACATAACCAATATAAACCAATCAAATTCTAGCCAAAAGAAATTAAAATTAAATATATTGCAAAATTTAACTTGATCATAATAAAATGTTAAAAAACTAAGTTTCATTTCCAAAAATATAAAAGCAAAATATAATATAGGTACATGTGCAAGGCAATGAAGCAGCCTAAGAAACTGCACGGGTACCTCCATAGTGCTATTTAATGCTTTGGGATTTGTAGGCAGCCATGGGCATAAGAACATAGGTCAGCCAGTATTACCCGGATTCCATTACCCGGCAAGAAAAACCTTACCCACCCTAAGGGCCCGATAAATGGGTCCAGGTCCGGGGAAACATAAAATGTACCCTTGATAAGGGTACGGGTAAGGGTAAACAAAACCGGTTGGTCCGGATATGTATGGGTAACCTTACCCGGATATACCCGGTGGTTATATCCGGGTAAATTGTATACCTACTCAACATTGCTACATACCTACCTTGTTACATCCAAAAAAATGAACCTTACCATAGTCATCTCGGCTACCATGTACATCAACTCAACAAATTGCGGAGAGAGATTTAATGTTTTAGAAGGGGTTTTCTTTTGTTTTTGGATTTTGCAAAGTATGGAATTTGAGCTTTGACCAAGCTATTTGAGTGGCAGGTTGATTTTTTCTTGCTTCTGCCTCCCACATACCTTACGTTGCTGTCAGATTCGACACAAATTAATTTTATTTTGGGTTGTTGAAAATTTTTAATTAACTCAAGTGATATGTCTAAAAATCCAGAAATATTACATACTCAGGCGCGTGCAACCTCTAAAGATGCGGAGCTCATATCGCAAGCTTGTATCGAAGGTGGCGAAAATCCTAAACTGCCGAAACCCTGGAGTATAAAATATGAGGTGCCGAATGGACTAAGCCTCCAAAAATAATTATTTCGGCACTGTGCTGTTGAATCTGACAACAACCTACGGTAGAATTGTTGTATGGAATCCTAGCCAGCTATTGTGAAATTTTTCAAGCCAAACAACATTTTTTTTAAATTATGGTCCTTTGTATGTGTTTGAGGGGGGGTCAAAATGACTTCCATAGCTTGTCAATTCAAAAATGAGCCCATTCCAAACATTGACCAGTTGATAATGAGATATTTTACTCAATGATCCCTTTGGACCTCTAGTGAGGGTGTGGAATGCACTTGTGAGCCTAGTCAAAACCAATTCTATATCCAAGGGGAAAATTTATAAAAGTTGCCACCCGAGTAAGCTCAACTATGGGCCAATTATGTCTCGCCACGTGGACAGTCAACTCTACATGGCCCATCTTGCATGCTCCAATTTCATGACCCTTGAGGCTTGCATTTTCTAAAAAATCTATATGTCCGAGAATTCGGTAAATTTACTAGTTTCAATGTGAGAAGGTGGGTCACGTTGTCAGAAATGTAAATGCAATTGGAACCATTACAAATATTAAAATCTGCATAAAGTACATAGAAAATTTTACTTCATCAAAACCCGAAACTGGTCTCATGGGCCCTTAAGGATTAAGACAAGCCCGGTTGTAAGCATCTTTGATAAATATTTGCGTACTGTAAAGTCCTAGCAAAAAATAATTAGTGTATGTGAATGGCGCCTTATGCGACGTGTTTACACATGGCACCTTATGCGTAAGGTTAACATCCACAGGAAGGTCAAGGAGTGTATGGGACAAAGGAACAGAGAGGGATAAAATAAATGTGCCCATAGGAGACCCAACCGGCGAACAACAAACTACAACACAAAATAAGGAAATAGATTATGACGACTATCTCTATCGACAATGTGTAAGTTCAAGTTATCACATGTGCCTACCTTCGGTCTTGAGGGAATGCAGCCCGTCCATCATCTTGAGGTGCCTTACGATTTCCATGTGGCTCTTAGGTGCAATATCCTGAACCTAATAGATCAATCACCTTCTTTAAGTGAATCATTCTCGAGCATAGCAGGTCCCCCCCTCAAATCTGACCCAATCTGAATCGTCTATTAGATTCAATCTACGTTGTCCAGGCATAATTTTTTTGGCTATAACTTTACACGCTCCGAGTGGGCCATTCCTGGAATCCGACTAGGCACTAGGCTACACCTCGTGTAGGGCGTTCATTCTGGGAACTCCCTGCTCCTCGAGCCTGTCCTATACAAAACCGCTTTCACAAGCAACCATGGATATTGGAATTTTGGACCGATGGAGATGAAAGAGATATGACAACAAAACTATCTTGATCTTATGAGCTTATGAGAAATGGTCATGAAGAAAAATGGTAGTAGATAACAAAAGTTGATAGTACATAGTGGAATAGATTATAAGGCATACTCTCATCCGATGATCACTACAATCAAGCCATTATGCTGGTTTCGTGGGGCTTTTAGGTCAATTATCGCCGACCTTCCTCCCTCCGTCTCTTATCTTTGGACTTGATTATTATCGGCCTTGGTTGCTTACTGATGAGGGTCTGCTTGCTACTTTTTCCTTCTTGTCACGGGTTTGTCTCTCGTCTCAATGATGTCTATCATGTCATATGGGTTTTTTCAGGATTTTTATCTTCTCCTCTTTTGAGTAAAATTGGATTGTTAACCAAAAATGGAAAAAAAAAAAACAAAAACAAACAAACAAATGTAATCCTAGTTGTACAAAATGATCAGACGTGACGCTAACACGTCAACGTCACGTCGGAAGTCACCTCAAAATTTGCTTTCAGTTTTCAGCAGGTGCAGTGTAAGAAAACGGCACCAATTGTTCTCAGATTTCGACCTCTCCAGGGCTAAGGGCAACCTACACTGCTCCAGGCTCTCTGATTCCAAAATCACTTAGTATGACGACCACCCCCGGGATTGGCAAATCGCCGGCTGATTCTGAGGCTCCTGACATCAACTGGAGGCACCAGAAGTAGAGCTCCTTCAAGACTAAAGCCCAGCTTGACTTTGGGGATGACAGCTAGATGTTTGTCCAATTAGATGTTTATCCAATGGCAGCATGCTAGCGTTCAGTCCCGTGTTTGAACTCTTATTTCTTGATCTCTCCTTCTGTCTGTGTTTAGCATTCCTGCTTGCTATGCGATCTGGGTCTTTTTAGATTCCTCCCGATTTTGCAGCTCGGATTTCTCCCCCTGTAACCCTATTTTAACTAATTCTGGACTTTTGGCTGAAATCCGGACCAAACTTAATATATAATTGAATTAAAATTAATTCAAATGTTAATAATATCATGGTGTAATGTGTGATTGAACTTTGTGAAATTACAAGTGATGTCATACTTGCTTCAAAATGTGACATATAAGATGTCAATTTGACATTGAAGTGCTTGTGAAGTTGCAGTACTGAACAATTCATTGAACGTCCACTGGGAAGTCGAATGATGTAGTATTACATTATGTAATCACGATAAACAAATGTGTCGAATCGAACATGGGGTAGACTCATACTCTACCATAATCGATATAACTTGATGGTAATTTTGATTGAATCTTCATGTTGACAAGCACAATATTCAGAGACAATGCCATTGGAATGATGTTTTGGGTGTGAGAAGGGCAGTAAAATATTAAAATAGCTTGAAACATTAGGAATATGACCTACTAGGGTAGTAAAATAAGGTTTGGGGTGTAACTAGATATATTAATGCAATAAGGTCCAAGTTTGTGGTGACTCCGAGAAGGGTTTAGGGTTTTAAAGGGTTTAGGGTAGAAAGAGAGAAACAAATATGAAAGACTCACCTCCGTAGAATGTAAAAATGTAAGGAGAATTTGATATCCATGTAATCATTCTATCATACGTTATCCAACAAAATTAAAGAAAACATTAAAAGATAATGATACAAATTTTACAAGAGGTAACATGGTAGTACATTAAGGTTTGGAGTTTAAGTAGGGTACTACACTAAGGTTTTTGGTATATGGTAAGAGTAATGGTTTAGGGTGTTAAGGGTCACGCTTAAGCTTAGGATAAGGATTAAGGGAATGGTAAAGGGAGGGGTAAGGGTTTAGGGTTTGGATTTAGGGTAGAAAGGGAGAAACAAATATGGAAGACTCACACATGGTAGTACAATAACTTGGTTTGGAGTGTAAGTAGGATAGTACACTAACCTGGTTTTTGGTATATGGTAAGAGTAATGGTTTAGGGTAGTAAGTGTCAGGCTTAAGCTTAGGCTAAGGATTAAGGATAGGGTAAGGGTTTAGGGTTTAGATTTAGGGTAGAAGGGTTTGGATTTATGGTAGTACGCAAAGGTTTTTGGTATATGATAAGAGTAATGGTTTTAGGGTACTAAGGGTCCAGCTTAAGCCTATGGAAGGGTTAAGGGAAGGGTAAATCGAAGGGTAAGGGTTTAGGGGTGATGATAAAGGTATAAATGGACAAACAAATATGGAAGACTCGCACTCACTAGAACTTGGTGTGTATAATTATGGTTAAAAAAATAAAATAAAATGGAGAAACAAATATTATGGAAGAGTCATTGAGACGGACAAATATTTAAATTAGTTCCATTGGTAAAAGATTATGATGTTATATCAAGTTTGTAAATTTGGTTTTACAAGTGTCAGGACAGCTCATAATCCGCAATACTTACGTCAACAGAATTTTAATCGCCGACCAATGCCCTAGATGCCTGACCATCAACGATGTCTCTAACTCGTTGATATGGTGACATCCGTAATAGCATATCCCCCTCCACAGGCCTGAATCCCACCCCTGAGTCTATTTCTGAAATCTCCTTATCGAAGATGTCTCTAGAATCAGCGTTATCCTTTACATTGTCTCCCCCCACTTCTTCAGTAGAGGAAGACAGCACAATTGTCTCGAGATTGTCTCCTTCACTGGTATTTGTCAGGGCGTGTGGATGGTGGCTTTCTTCGGGTAAGTCGTTGGAACCTGGTCTTAAGATATATATAAAGCACACTAGTATATAAACTTGGTAAGTGCATGTGAATCCAAAACAAACGAGAAAAATAGCGCAAAAAAAAAAAAAATAAAAAAAATAAAAAAAAATAAATTTTTTTTTTTTTTTGGATTACCATAAGGTCCATTATTGGTTATGGTATGGATAGTACAATCCAATTTGCAAAAGGAATAGTAAGGGTTTATGGATAAATGCTTAAGGATCTTTTAGGGTAAAGGGTTTATTAGGATAAAGGTATACTAAGGTAGGGGATTTTGGTTTAAGTTAGAAATGGATAAACAAACATGGAAGACCGTTTGTCGCTAGACATAGACTCGCTTAGAGGTCCAGGAAATAGAAGAGAACATGAGAGGTATAAGTTAAGGAGTGGCATTTAATTGAAAAGTATGGCAATAATGATATGGTAAGGGTCCTCTTAGTGTGATACCTCAGTTGGAGACTTGGCTTGAGTCAAGTGCAAGCACTGAGAGACAGACTGGAATTGCCGCAATGACGAGACATTGGAAAAAAACATTTAGACCGGATTGGAAAAGAAAGACTCCAGGGGTTGTGCCAGCATTTTTTTTTTTTTTGTGCACTATCTATTTTGTAAGCCAGAATGTAAATGAACAGAATGTACAGCAGTGTAGAGTCCAGCACGTCAAAAAAAACAAAAAAAATGATAACGTTCACTGCCCACTCGAGGTTCAGTGCGACAGGAAAAGAAAACAAGAAGGATCCCCCAACGCAAACACGAAGGGAAAAAAATGTAAAGAGATTTTATTATCTTAAAACGAAGGACCGGAATTGACCTCAACATTTAATCCATGGACGGATGTGGTTGGCAAGAAAGCAACCTTCAGGTATCTGGCTGAAGGTTAGCCTCCTCCGAATTCGCGCGCGCCTTCACTGTTTCCACCGCTGTAATTCTGTTTGTGTTATTTCTTGTCGTATTTTTTCGTGGCGGCATTGTTCACGTGGATCCATTGAGCAAGATCTGACGGGTTGTACTCCCAAACTTTTGACCAGCAGTCCCTGTACCTCTCAAAGTCTGAGGGGTTACCTCATTTCTTCGGTCTCCACCAGTCCACCTTCACTTTCTTAAAATTAGGATATTCCCTTTCACGGATGACTTCTGAAATTGCCATTCCCAACCAGACCGGGCACGTCGTTGGGTCATGAGGGAGAACGAGCACAAAAAACCCTTTCTCAATATCCTTGAACGGATTCAAGGGTATCCTTGGACACTCGCACCTAGGGCCATAGTAAGGTTCTGGAACTTCATCCTCATCTTCCATATCTTCCACGAATTTCCGTCCGGGGGCTGTAATGTGACGTCCAGGTGCCGGCCACTCCCCCCGAGCCGACTGCATCCGAACGGCCCCGGATGGAAATTCGGCGCTGTTTTTCCATCTGGGGAGGTTTTTATGTCGGCCTGTTTTCGGCCTGACCCCCCGACACGACTTCCTTTGGGGGGGCCCGGATGGAAGTTCGGCGCCGAATTTCCATCCGGGGGATGTTCTCTGTGGGACATGTGCCGGCCTCTCCGCCCGAGGCGACTTCATCCGGGCGTCCCCTGTTGGATTTTCGGTGCCGAATTTCCGTCCGAGGGTTGTAATGTGACGGCCTCCGATGGTTTGAGGACCAATTTGTTTTTGGCTAGAATCCGCTGAATATGATCTGGAATTTCCTGCATTGGCTTATCAAGTTCGGCGAGAATATTTCCCCAGTATTGGTCGTATTGTTCCATTACACCCCTGTAATGATCATCAAGCAACATTCATTTGGTCCAAAAATCTCTGTATTTCTTAATACCATTTTTTATGAAGGACTGTTTTTTGGAGGAGTTGTCCTCGACTCCCCATATCGGTCTTCTTGGAACGGCATCTGGGTCTTCTTCAGGGAGATTTGGAGTCCCATCAGGGTTGGACTTCCACATCTTAACGCTGGAGTTTGTAGGTAGTCACTCCGAACAGTAGCTGACTTCTTGTACTTCATAACGGGCCAACCATCCGCATCCTTAAAAAACCGAAAGACGTGAATCTCTGAGATCCCGACCAAAGCCTCATTTCCATCAAGAATACAACTCTTAACAAACTTCTTGAAGTCGAGAACCTCCTGAATAATTTGAGGAATGAATTGTATATCTTGGGAGATGATGAATGACCTCATCAAATCCGGAAGAATGTAGGTGTTGCGTTCCTTTAGCTTCTTCGAGAGATAGCTAAAGAATCCGTCAATATCCTCATGGGTGTGCCCGACCATGAGAAAACCAAGCTGGATCTCTTCAAAGACATCTTTGGCAGTGAGGAGGGATATGAAAGCAAGCATCCATCTGTTCTTATTGTTCTTGGAGGAGTTGTCCATCTGCAAATAAAGTCGTCTAGGAAGTGGTCGAGCACCACGTTTATCTTGCGGCCTGCAGGGTTTCAGAGCCTCCAAACATCTCGATTTACCTCTCATGAGCGTTTCAAAAAAATCATTTTGAACTTCAGTGTCAAAAATGTTCATGGATTCCCGGCATGTCGGCTTTTCAGTTGGCGCAAGCACCGAGCCAACGACCCAATTGTGAAGTTTGAATTGCCCTTCCAGAACTCAAGAGAAAATTCAGTGTAAGCTCCATCACCGTGTCCATGCGTAACCATTCATGTCAATGAGACAGGCAACTGACCCAATCCAAAGACCATTTTGTTCGTCGTCTGTAGCCTCGGAATAGCTGTTTTCCTATGATCCATCTTATCGTGAATAATACATAGGAACTCCTCCGGAATCATAACGGACTCATTCCTCCAGCTATGGTACAGCCTTGTGCATGATTCTTGATGCCTCAAGTGTAAATCAAGCGCCCGCTTATGTGCGAACTATTCGCTACTCCTCTTAATAGACTTCTTGATCAAGTCCTTCAACATCTCGCATTCTATGCACTTAGCAAAGGTGCTTCCGGTTTTCCGAACCTCCACGTTAGGAAATATTCGATTACGTATACGGTTTATAGCTGGTTGCGAGACTCCTTTCAAACCGAGAAGTCTGTTCGTCTGCACCCCAACTCTCCAATAATGTCAACATCCACTGGGCAGTGGAGGTTCTACAAAGTGGAAGAACAAGAAGGTATGATGGCATCAACACGAATAAAATCAGCCACAGTATTTTGAAAAAAGAAAATGGGACAACGAATAAAAGTCACCTCGTTGGACTCCTCTCGAATTCTCATCCAATTCATTTCGGGTGGCAATACTCTCAAAGTATCCAGACGTCCCTCTCCAATGCAACGTAATTTGTGAAGCATAAGGTCAGTATTGGCATTGATAATGGACACAATGTTCCCCTCTGTCTGGAGTGTCCCTGGTCGAGGCCGCTTAACGCCACGATTTCCGTGGAAAGATGACAAACAACCCTCTTTACTGAGCTTTTTGTACTTCATGTACGTTGACCTTCCAATTCCGTGTATTATCCACCATGCTTTCTCACAAACATCAACACCTTCTATCGTAACATACGACCTGCGCGATGCCCCTTCCATGATGTGAAGTCGTTTTGAAACATTCAATCCAAGTTCTCTCCTCTCATCGAATGACAAACCCCAAAATGCAGTACGAATTGCCAAGGTGTTTTTCCAATCAAAGTACTGACAGCACTGAAGCTTGTAGCAAGGTTTGCTGCTCACCGACCTCACTTCCTCTAAAGCAAGATTTTTCTTACACTTTTTTTAGTCCTCCAAATTGGATGGTTTCTTCTTCCTAGTAAAATGCATGTATGCTGCTTTCTTCACGCCTGTACCATGGTCGTCATTCTCCTTGTCACTGCATGATCGCAGGAAATTTTCGAGATCAACGGAGAGTATCCGGCCATTTTCATGAGTCTTGTTTTTGTTAACGGCCATTTCACAATGGACATCAGAGAACCGGATTCTCCAGAGATTGTTCTGGTGACCAGAACCCCAACATCGTTCTCTCCGAGTTTGTCATTCAGAATGATCTCGTTAGGAATGCATGCCTGATTACGGCCTTCGAACAGGGTGTTTCCGTCCTCCCCAAGAAGAAGACACCACAAGTTTCTCCAACAATCTCTCCCAAGACCTACAGCCGGATCCCCTTCAGTCTCACAGTTGGATGGAATTTCATTGCTTTCAGTGCTTTGTCCTTGATAATCATTATCTTCTGTGATGGAATGACATCCCGGGTTTCTTTGAGATGCTGAATCCACAGTTCCATGCGGGTGAACACAGGAGACGTCCCACACAACTGGAGTCCCAATCGCCTCCTTCAATGTGTCATCCATGTGTCGATAAGGCAGAGGACAAGAGCCGAATGCGTCATCACAAAAGATCAGGGTAACTGAAATGGTAGACGAACACAAGTGGTGTCTGTGGCAAGTTCCTTCCCCAAAGACATTCAGGCAATCTCTTGAGGCAACCACTGAAGGAGATCCAGGAAGCGACAGAAACACCATTTGGCCTACTTAGATTCCCATGAATTTAATAACCTCCACTGCCCATAAAATCAGATTACGGGAAGGAAGATTAACTGAAGGAAAGAACGTCATGCCACCAAAGGGAGGAGTTGAAGTAGAACTTTTTCGACAGTTTTGAATGAGAAAAACAATATGATTTGAAAAAATAAAGTCAATGTTTGGATCTATCCCGAGACTGATGAAAGACAATTGGAATTGAAGTGGAGTATGAGGGCGGCGTATAGAACAATGTGACTATCTATCTGAACTGTCAGATGAAGTCACAAATGCCAACCTCCACTGGACAGTGGAGGTTGGATGATATCTGTTGATGAAATCAACCACATGGATGAACAATGGATAATGAAGAGATGGAAAATTGATTATAGGGATGGATGAATAATAATGTGGCGACTCCCCAGTGGAGGTTTGGGAGTAACTTTAGACAAACAAAAGCAAGTTTAGCTGGTGCACATGAAGAATACACAAAAAAATGAGTATCATATTATCCTACGTGAGAAATGTGCAGTTGACACCCGAGACTAGGGAAGCAGAGAGAGACTCAGAGGCTGCTTCAGAAGTACCCTATGGGTAGAGTGGTGCAGGATAGGCAAAGAGGTGCACGTTGTCAAGAGAGGTGCAGGATGTCCAGAGAGGTGCGCGAGAGAAAAGAAGCAAGTGAGAGGTTCGCAGTGGGAAGTTTGGTACTGTGTGGAGTCGGACGTTATATAGAGGTGACAAGTAAGTTTCATCTTGAATCGCTCCAATGGCAGTGTGGTATGCTTTCTCTCCCGGATCGATTGTGGCCACCGTGGATTAAGGCGGAATCGAACGGCTTATTTCAACTCGTGAAATCACGGCTTCATTGAAAGTGTGCACATTTGGGATTTATTGACAGCAGCCATTGTCACATTAGTTATGGAACAAACGATAACGGCCGCGATCAGAATGAATTCTATCGTACTTGTACGCTAGTAGGACTACATGTCTGGCATCATTATCGTGCGGCTCTGACAGCAGACTCTGGAATAAGCGTGAATGATGTCGATTCTGACAAGTGGCCGGGAGAAATGAAGTCATGCGGCTAATCGCCACAACTAATTCTGGACTGCACATTAACAATCGATCATTATAAGCTGGGAGGAATCCGGAGGTGAACCATAAAGCACTTTGAGATTTTTACTGTTTATATTTATCGTGCTGTTACAGTGAATAAAACACTTGGGCAGGGCGGGGCATTACACGCCGGCGCATTGGACAGCGAGGGCGGTGCCTTACAGGTGTGTGGAATGTTTTGCCGTGCCTTGCTTGCTTGCACATGTTTAATGTAGGGATGGACCCCTCGTGTCGGGTATCCCTCGATAAATGGGCAGTCCCTATGGCTCTGGACCTTAAATCGATGCCCGACATGAGGGGCCATCTATTATCCTTAAAGCCGTATGTCACATGGCACTTGCAGGTGTTGTTAGGGAATATTGACGTCTGGCGGCTAACAGCCGAAAGTGATTGTGGACGGCTCATAATGAGACAATGATTATACTGTGTAAGGATCCGTAGGTACAGCGTTGTGTTCTCTGGCAGATTGCGTTTGAAACGACTACCTAGGCGTGCCACGTGGGTGGTCACATGTGCGTTTGGGGCGTGGGTTAATGTTTGGCGGCTTCAAATCTATTTTAAGATTTTTGTAAGCATGAGGGTTGCAGAGTCTGACCAATGGCGTCATTACAATCATTTTGTCCTTTTTTCATTCGTCTGTCCAAACGTATGTGCATTCGTCTATCAATTTGAAACAAAATTTGAACTAATTTCATCTATGTGGATGGACAATATTAATGTTAGTTTGCGTGGATGGGGCAGAATATCCATTTGGGCCGCGCGACCGTTCGATTTCGGACGGAGGCGATGGTTCAGATCATCCTTGAAAGCTTATAAGGGGTGCGCTCTTTGAGCCCGGCCTTTGGGCTTCCCATTTTCTACGCGTAAGTGCTGCGCGAGTGAGAGCTTGACAGTTGAGAGAGGAGAGCGTGAAAGAGAAGAGTTTTTTAGCGCGTTTTACAGCGATTGGACACTGGAGCGTAGAGAGAAATAGAGCAGATTGGACCGAGTGCAGAGAGAGGAGAGGGTGAAAGGTGAGAGAGTGAAATATGCGAAATTTTGAAGAGCGGGGAGGAGAGACAGGACAGTGGCGAGTGGAGATTGACGAGTGCAAAGGCGAGAGCACAGTGCAATTACCGGCAAGCGGAGGTGCGGAAGAGAGTATCAAACGAAGGACTGTGGTTGCAGGGACACCAAAATGGCCGGCACAAGCAGGTACAACATTGAAAACTCCATCTTTTCGTTTTCTATTTCATGTTTTGTGTTGCCCTGCTCTCAATTCATGTGTTGGCCTGTTCTCAATTTTGTGTTGGCCTGTTGTGGCCTGTTCTCGATTCAATTCGTTTGGATCCTGCTTCATTATATGCTGCACTGCACTGTCTTCAGTGCACATTAGGTTTCTGTTTCATTGTCTGCTTCATTCTCTATCAATTCATTTCACTCCTGCTCCATTCTGTGCTTCAGTGCACTCCTGTTTCATTGTTTCACTGTTGTTTTTCAATTCACCGATGATTTGTAGGGTGGTTTTGTGTGGTGGTTTTGTGTGCAATAGGGTTTGGTGGATTAGGGTAATAGTTTAGGGTGGCGGGAGATTACCGTGCTGGTTGTATTGCTTGTTTTGTTCAATGTGGTGGTTTTTTGAGGACAGTGGTTTCGGAAATGTCCGGATGTTTATTTCTCAATCGTTTTCTTGATCCCCAAATCCAGCGTTAGTTTGTTCTTGTCAATCAATAGTTGATGCATTTCTTCCCATTCAAATTCAATTCTGAATGGAAATTTTCATTTTTTTATCCAATTTTGTCGAATTTGGCAATTCTGAAAAACCACGATAACCTAGTTCATGCACATGAGGAACCAAAAATTGGAACCTCCACTGCCTAGTGGAGGTTTGAGTGAATTATGTATGGGAAAGCTAAAAGACATTTTTTTAAAGTAAGGATGAAATCGGATAATTCCGGGAAAAATGAAAATCAGTGTGAGACGATGTGGGAACGAGTGATGGAATCATATGTGTAACATTGTAAGTGTGACACATACTTTCCAACAAGACTGGAATATGATAATTGGGAACCTCCACTACCCAGTGGAGATTCAATATTTCTTTGGGTCAGCCAGTTACACACTCTAATTATTTTTTCTGTCAGTATGAGAAAGAGGAGCGTGGGTGGGGAACTGGTATCTGACGATGAGTACAAGACCGTCAGCTTAAAGTGGAGTAAGAGATGGTGTTCGGCAGACGTGATGGAACCATACCATCCAAATCAGGAACATGGTGTTTTGAAACCAGATGAAAAATCCAGTTGGGGGTCTACCGAGCCGAACAAAGTATCTGGGATTGACGAAAATGTGACTGTAGAATCCTCGTGAAACGCAGCCGAATCTCCCAACAATAGACCTCAAGACTACTCGACGGATACCCTGGTGGAAATAAGAGATAGCGTTCATGAAAACACTGATGTTTATGGATGTCCTGCCTACTCCCAAGATTATCTGACATACACCCCTCCAGACTATTCCCCAGACACATTGGCGGCGATTTCCCGCATCTCTAGGTTACTCACTAGCATCTCCTGTATCCACAACAAGATCTGCAGGATATTACCCTCCAAACCTTTCCGTGGACACTGCAACGAGACAGGGAATCCTGGAACTCCAGGACGTCTCCGGATCTCCAGGATACTCCCCTGCGTCTCCTGATAGTGTCACCGGATCCCCGAAATATACCCCTCCAGACTATTCGCCTGATAACTCAGGGAGATCAGAATGAGCATTTTATAGTTGTTGGGTATATAACCTAGACTCGTATGAATATAGTAGACGAAGTCTGCGCGAGAAGTCCCTGAGTATTTTTTGGAGGAATTAGGTTAAGAGATTTCATTTGTAGATTTGTCTCGCTTCAGGACGATGTATTCAATGGCTCTTGAGCCTCATTTTCATTAAAGTTTCTTTCTACAACATCTGTATAATAGGGAAGATTTTCCCTTTCATGTAGAAAGCCTCGTACATACGAACCTCCACTGTCGAGTGGAGGTTCTAATATATGGAATGATGGATGCTAGTAAGAGAGATCTTGTTATTTGATAATCTACTGAATTTGTGTTTGGTTGTAACAGAAGACATCCTACACCACCAGATTGCGTCCCGGGATTGGAGATATTTGTGGCGCATTCATATGCCGGAAGTCCTCAAATTTCAAAACTGACCGTACCGCAATTTTTGAGCTGAACCCAGAGATGAACTTTGGCCTCTTGCAATGGATATCCCCTTCGCAGGACATCGCGAATATACTTCTCCAATGCGTAATACATTGATTGGTCAGACTAACCCAACTCATCCACGTCTGAGAACTGGTGCTGATACCATATGAGGTTTTGGTAAGAGAGAGTAGACAAACCACCCTGAAAGGGACCAAGTTGTCTTGCACCAAGTCACGGAACTTACGGTTTCCAAGTAGGTTGTTAACCTCATTTGAAGTGTCTCTATGACATCGGCTACGGCTAGCACCTTGGAGTTAAAGCCCTCAAAGTCCCTCCACAACACGAAATGGTTTTCCAGAATTTGACGTCGTCAATTCCGCTTTCATGATTAGCTTCCTCAGCCTACAACTGCAACTTCTTGAGCCACGTTTTTAACGGCTTAGAGCCAAACCCCGCCGCCTTCATTTTAACTATCAGCAATGTTTCACCCTCATTAACTAGATCCTCCTTAGTCACCAAATCGCCAGACAGAAACCGCAGCTCATCCGAGTCTTCAAGAGACTCATGAATAGCATGTTGCTTAGATAACTTAATTGGAGAGTCATCAAAGCAGTAGACCGCCATGTTGAAAAACTGCAAACAAGAACAACAGTATAACCATGAGGATCAGTGTGCACACTTAAAAGATAATTCGAATAGGCCAAAACAATTTATCTCATTAAATAAGAAAATTAGCCACAACGGTCCAAAATTCCAAGTCACATATGTGAGCCGATTTGTCTCATCCATTCATTGCTGGGGCCCAAAGCAACATCGATCTAGCTGTTGAGGAGCTTAAGTTGATGGACAAAGTTCGTAACGAAGATATTGCACAACCTTTTAGGACGGTTCTCTCATTCTGTATGATATACTGTCGTTATCACCTCCCTATGAAGGTAAAAAGTCAACATGTCAAGGAAAAAGAGGTTTATGACGATGCTTTCATTTCGTTGGATTAGGTTAGCAAGTGAACTGTGTGGAGGTCTCACGTCGTTGGGTTTTGGGCACTTAAGGTTACTTGCACACCGTCTTGGATATTGGAGTTCAAGATATAAACGATACGAAAGCTAGCAACAGGGTTGAGGTCTTGGCATGAGCATGACTTGGCCATTGCGTTGCTGGAAAGAGGAGGGCCGTCGGGAATGGGAGCGGATGCAGATCTTACGCTTGGTTACACAAGTTTATAGACAATGAAAGAACGAAAATTAGTGTCATCCTCTGTACAGTCAATTGTAATGATTCAAAATTGTACCATTTCTTATTCGCTTCTATTTCCTTGTCTTTGTTATGCGTATATTCATGTTGCCTCTGTACAAATTGTTGAGTGTGTCACGGACATAGCCCAGAAGAACTTACCAGGAGTAAATACCAGAAGTTACTAAGTTACCATGATCTACCATGATCTACCATAAGTTACCATTAGTTATCAAGTTACCGGGAGTTTACCAAATTACCGAGCGTAACTTGGGAAACTGCTCAGGAAGCTTCATTTGGAAGAAACTTCTCCATCAAGATACCTCCTTTGTTTAACCTTGGAAACTTCTCCATCAAGAAACCTCCTTTGGGGAAGCCTCTTAGGGAACTTCCTAAGTAGCCAGTATATATAGGAGGCAAGATTGGACACTCTTCAGTCTCGTCAACACCAGTTCAAGCTACTCTTGTTTCCAGTTCCCAGTACTACAGTCCAGTTTTTAGTACTCTAGCCCAGTTTTTAGTATATGGTACTCCAGTCCACTTTCCAGCATTCCAGTATTCAAGTCGTGTTCCAATATCTTATACTCTTGTTCATTGTTATAAAGATCGTCTTAATTCATATTTACTCATCATGCATTCGGCCACGCCGACCTTGACTTCTTGTCTAGTCCTGTACCTCTAGTCTGATCTTTTGTTTGTGTTCAGTCGTATTCTCGTCCTTGACAGTTTGACGAGACTAAAGTTTGTTTCTTAGTTAGTTAAGATGGAAGGCACATTTGCGAAAATGGTCGCCACATTGCAGAGTCTTCAGTTCCAGATGCAAGAACTTCGTGCCTCTACTGCCCAACTACAAGCTGATCAGTCTCAAGATCTTGACAACGCTCTCAACAATTTGCAACAACAAGTTTCAGAGTTGAAGGAGTCGAACAATGGATCTTCAACCTTACGAGTCCATACTACAACAAATTCTACTGCAACAGTTACAGATTACAAGGGAACCAAAGGTCAACATATCCGAGAAATTTGATGGGACGAAATCAAGATTTCACGGTTTTGTTCAACAAGTATGATTGTTCCTACGACTATATCCACAACGTTACCCTGATGAAGGTATTCAAATGGGATTCGTGGGCACCCTTCTATCAGGCACTGCCCTATCTTGGTTTGCACCGCTATTAGAGAAAAATTCGCATTTACTATACAATTTTGAAGCGTTCATGTCTGAGTTCACTGCAACGTTTGGAGAGAATGATAGAGAGAGAGTTGCAGAGACAAAGATGCGAAATCTTCGACAAGAAGCACGTCCAGCTTCCGTTTATGCTGCCGAATTTTGACAACTTGCGTGCGACCTTGACTGGAATGAGAAGAGCCTAATTAGTCAGTTTCGATGTGGCCTAAAAGAGGATGTAAAAGATTTACTACTGACAATGCCAAACGTGAGTACACTGAGCCCAAGTCATTGCATGCGATAATCATTTGTTCGAAAGACGTCAAGAGAAATGATCTGGATGGTCGACGAAGCACCATGCCGTTGCTACTACGGCACCAAACACAATGATCTATCAGACATCCGGTAATGATCTTATACAGATTGATACTGTCCGATTCAAGTCATTGACGCCACAAGAAAAACAAAGACAGCGTTCGAATGGATTATGCCTTTATTGCGGAAAAGATGATCATATAACATTAAACTGCCCCAACAAGAGAAGATTCAAAGCTCGGGGCACAACTCAAGTATTCGATACGATGAGGTCAGAAAACGAAGATGTCCAGTCACAGTAGGGACCATGTGGCTAGACACCCCAAATTCCTCACAAAAAAAAAATCTCTTTCTACCTCCAGACCCTGTACCTTGTTTCACAGTTCTAGTAAAGATCAGGATGCAAAATCGAGACATTTCCGTAGAAGCACTTTTGGACTCGGGCGCTTCAACGTGTTTTATTGACAAAGACTTTGTGAAGCAACACAATTTAACGCTCGTAAAAAAGAAATTCTCGGCCCCTGTTGAAATCATCGATGGACGACCGTTAGCATCAGGAAATATTGACCATGAAATTTGACCCCTTGAAGTGGAGCTTAAAAATCAAGCATCACAGATTGTTTTTAATGTCATCCAGTCTCCAACGAATCATGTGATCCTTGGACTTCCCTGGTTTGTACTTCATAATCCTGACATCGACTAGCGATCACGAAAAATTTCGGCAAGACAAAAATGTAAAAGTTCCAAAGGTATTCAACCCCTGTTTCTTGGAGTTTAGAGCCTTCATGAGAGCTACGAAGAAATATGTGACATTTGCACTTTATGCGACTCCGATCAAAACCACAACAGACCAAGGTACTTCGACATTACCCACTCAATGTCAAGATTTCAATGATGTCTTCGAGAAGAAAAATGTAGACATGTTGCCAGAACATCGACCTTATGATTATGCAATTGAGTTGTAAGAAGGAGTTCAACCACCATTCGGCCAGATCTTCAATTTATCTCAGACGGAGCTGGCTGCTTTACGCGAATACATTGATGAAAATTTATCAAAGAATTCCATTCGACATTCAAAATCACCCGCGGGAGCACCTATCTTATTTGTGAAGAAGCAGGACGGATCGTTACACATGTGTGTGGACTATCGTGGGATCAACAAAGTCACTATAAAAAATCGTTACCCACTATCGCTGATTTCTGGACTCATCGAACAACTTGGACGAGTAATTTTTTCACAAATATCGACTTGAGATGAGCTTACAACCTTGTACGAATAAAATAAGAAGACGAATGGAAGACTGTTTTTCGCACAAGGTACGGACATTTTGAATACAGTGTTATGCCTTTCGGTTTTACAAATGCTCTAGCAATTTTTCAACACATGATGAATGACATCTTTCGAGAATTTTTAGATGACTTTGTAGTCATCTATTTGGACGACATTTTGATATTTTCACATAATGAAGAAGAACATGATCGTTATGTACGCATGGTCCTTGATAAATTGAGGGAAAAAAGACTATATGCCAAGTTGGAAAAATATTTTTTCCACCAATCTAAAGTCGAATTTTGGGATACATTATTTCCGACAAAAGAGTCTTTATGGAATAGAAGAAAATACAAACCATCATCAAGTGGATTAAACCAACTTCGGTCCGAGATGTACAATGTTTTCTATGATTTGCAAATTTATATAGAATCTTCATCAAGGACTACTCCAAAATTACTGCACCATTGACACGACTCACAGGGAATTTACTGTCGTACTAATGAATGATTTCTTCGACCCCGTATAATTTGGTATTAGCTACTGTTCGTTAGTTCTCATGTAGGTGACGATTTGCACTGAATTTGTATGGGACGAGAAGGCTGACCAAACATTTGAAAGGCTGAAGCAGACATTTACAACGGCTCCAATATTGGTACATGCAGACCCATCTAAACCGTTCTTTTTGGAAGCAGATGCATCGGACTTTGCACTTGGCGTGGTACTCTCTCAATACGGTACAGATGGCCGACTTCACCCTGTTGGTTTTCGTTTTCGCAAATTTTTCGCTACGGAGATCAATTATGAAATCCATGACAAAGAACTTTTAGCGATTATGGATGTTTTTGAGGAGTGTCGTCATCTATTGGAGGGAGCTAAACATCAGGTCACTGTCTATACTGATCACAAAAACCTCGAGTATTTTATGAATGCTCGTGTTTTGAATCGACGTCAAGTGAGATGAAGTATGTCACTAGCAATGTTTGATTTTTTTATTATCTACCGTCCCGGACATCTTCAAGGAAAACCAGATGCTCTTTCTCGACAATCGTATCTTGCGCCAAAAGAAGAGGATGCAGCTTTTGACCAACATAAATCCATCATCTTGAAACCAACAAATCTCCAATTGACTATGCTATCAATGTCCACCTAGGACGATGTAGAGATCACAAAAGAGATTCAGGAAGCACTGAAGAGCGACCAATTTGCCACGACACTACGAAGTCAACTAAATCAACCTCGAGACAACCCACATATTACAAACGACTTCGAATTCAAAGATGACTTACTTTATTTCAAGGGACTTCTCTATGTATCTCCAGGACCTAAACGACTTCGAATTCAAAGATGACTTACTTTATTTCAATGGACTTCTCTATGTACCTCCAGGACCTACACAACTTCGAATTCTTCAAACATGTCATGATCTTCCGGCTGCAGGACATTTCGGCTTCAACAAAACAATCGAATTGATATCTATGGACTATTGGTGGCCGCAGGTGTGGAAACTCGTGAAAGAATTTGTAAAATCTTGTGACACTTGTGCTAGGGTGAAGGGACCACGACATCGTCATTACGGCCTTCTTCAACCATTACCCATTCCCAAGGGTCCATGGTCGTCATTGTCTATGGACTTTATTACGGACCTTCCAATTTCCGAGACCACCGACTCAATCCTTGTTATTGTGGATCATTTTACGAAGATGACATATTTCATTCCATGTAATAAGACGGTTATAGGTGAGAAAACTGCAAGACTCTTCCTCAATAATATCTACCGCATTCATGGACTCCCGAAGGACATCGTATCTGATCGAAGACCACAGTTCATATCAAATTTCTGAAGGGGATTATTTCACATATTGGATACTAAGATCAACCTCTCTACAGCTAATCATCCACAGACTGATGATCAAACCGAACGCATAACTAGATTTTGGAGCAATATCTTCGTTGTACGATAAATTATCACCAAGATAATTGGACGGATCTTCTGCCATTAGCTGAGTTTCTCTACAACAACATTATACATTCTTCGACCAAGCAAACTCAATTTTTCTCCAATTATGGTCATCATCCTCGAGCAAACCCTTTCCACATGAAAACTGTTAGAAGTCCTGCTGCAAAAAGCCTTGCTACTCATCTTGCTATGATTCACAAGGAATTTACATTCCGCCTCGCGGAAGCTTAAAAACAATACAAGGAGTATGTAGATCAACATCGTCAACTCCAACCCTAGTTCAGGTCGGAGATCGTGTGTGGCTTCTTCGACGTGACATACAAACCTCGCGACCATAAAAGAAATTGGATTATCAATGCCTGGGATCATTCAAAATTATTCGACAAATAAATCAGATCAATTTTCGGCTTGAACTCCCACGAAGTATGCACATCCATCAAGTCTTTCATGTTTCATTATTGGAGTTGTATCATCCATCGAATATTTCAGGGAGCGTCTTCGTACCACCTCCACCAATCGACGTCAATCAGGAAATCGAGTATGAAGTTGACGAAGTCCTAGACTCTCGCATCAAGTATAAACGTCTTGAGTATTTCGTACATTGGAAGGCTACGACATCAGCGAATGAACGTGAGAACCTTCATCCAACCTCGCCAATGCATTTGACAAAGTCCAAGAGTTTCATCAACGATATCCAGCTAAGCTCTGAACTACACGTCAATAAGACGTCACAACGATGATGTCAGTCAAGTTAGCTTCAAGATGAAGACTCCACATTCAGTGTACCTGATACACGCTAAGGAGGAAGGAGCATCACAAATCAATATATATAGCTACATTTGTAGCACTCTTGCATCTTGTATTGGCAGCATGGAGCCACAAAAACCAGATACATTGGAGTTGTCGCTTACCCAACTACCAGATCAACCGTTGTCCGACTCTCACGATTTTCAACATCACGGCAACGCTCTCGAGACGATGGGCCACCAATGCGACACTAGATTCAAATATTGCCGCAATGCAAAGAGGCTCCAACTCCAAGCATTCTGTTGGCTTGATTTTCAATTTCAACTTTAAATCTATATGCTGTAGAACTTGCTTGACCCAGCTGTAGAAGTTTTAGTAGGTAATTTGTGAATTGATAATGTAAACTGTGCCTGATGGAGTACTTATGCTGGCTCTTGCTAATGGAGTAATAAGGCGTAGATTCAGGTAGAGGAAAGGCAACCAACCGGTGCGTAAATGGATGTGGGCATTACCTACAAAATTCAAATTCTACATATGGTCATGTTTAAAAATTGAAAGAGAGACTGACATATGATCATATTGATGTTTTCTATGTTTAAAAATAAAAAGAGAATTTGATTGGCTGTGACGACGACGAGATATGGTACATCCATCCATGGACAAAGAAGTCTATTGTCATGTTCTTAAGTCCACACAATAACAATACTGTCTCCTCAGCCGTCCGCCACAACTGCTGCTGCCACATAGAGTCTGAGGGAATTCACTGCATCTACTACTCTATTGATACTCTAGTGATACCCAAGTAATACCGTTTTATTCACTGAAATCAGAAACTGGTCACGCAGCTCCATCCGCTGCTGCTGGAGAATTCACCTCCAGTTGGATCTCAACACACCAAAGAGGATAAAACAAAAATATGTTATTTTTAATTTTTAATTTTTACATTATATAGTTTATTATAGTAACATGTAAGTGACGAGCCTCGCCGCGCGCACAATCGCGAAGGGAAAAAAGACGACGTCAATCCCGAGCCTAGAGTCTGGCGACGAGGTGGGTTAGAATCAAGAATCGCCCACTTATGAGATGTGTCGCTAGTCCTGGCAGAGGGTCAGCGGTCGATGGAGGGAACTCTTCCTGTTATCTAAACTACTATCAAAACACGGGGTCTAACTCCCACACTTGCAAGTCAAAGTTCTGTTTGTATGACTTACGGAATCTACTCCTAACTAATTGTTTTCCAAGACTTCTTTATTCGCGTTAACACGGCTTCACCCCGAAGCCTGTCAGTTTTTTCGGGAGGTCCTCTCCGCTTGGAGTGACCAAACGTTAAGGGCAAGCCGCTTAGGTTGGGGTTGCTTCACAAATACGCTTCCCCGGATCGCACGTGTGTACAAAGGGGTCTCTTACGTTCCCACTATCCAGAGGGGAGAGCATACCCTAGCATAGAAGAAAAGCACTTTACCGAACAATATCCCAATTTTTCGTTAATTTCTAGGGCGTCCTCTTAGGATAAGATGGCCGTGAAATGCACTGGCCTGCCTTTTTCACTTATAATACCTCTAGTCCTAAACTTCCCCATTAGTTGCTTCATTGGAGCATAACGTTGTTGTAAAAGCCACGATATTTTTTTACTTCACAAGGTAAATTTCGGTTCTGTCTGGGACTACGTCTGGCCCATGCTAGGTATATTTCGACAGACAAAGGTGTAATAAGCCTCCATCACTTCTTGAGGCAGCGATTTCATTGCAATGAGGTTCGCCAAAACCCCGACCGTCGGAGAAGCTCACTGATTTTTTCTTGATCAACACCAAGCTCTCTAAGTGAGTTGATATAGTGGTCGACTATTGCTTGAGTATTGCGGTGGAATTTTTGTTTCGCCCGATCCAGAGATCCCAGTTTTGCTTTAGCTTTCTTTAAGGCTATGATCCATCCTGGCTCTTTTCTAGAAATAGAATTCAATTAAAAAAAATGGGAAAAAATACTATCCTAGGTATGCTCTTATAATTAGGAAATAGTAAAAAAATTCTAGATTTGATTACCTCTATTCCTATTTTCTGGTAATTTTCTAAGCAAAAAACCCCATTTAAAACTAATTACTGAGGATGAAAATTCACTAATTCTAGAAAAATAGGAGTTAGGTAGGAATTTATCTAAGCTTTCGAATGGCCTCTAGATAATTCACTAATCCCTTCTCATTGCCCAAAAACTCTTCTCATGATGAGGGAACCATAGAGAAATGACCCTGTTGGATGGAAAAACCAGTCTAGCTCTAAGGAGATTTAAACTTGAGACCTAGGGGCTAGGGAGTTGTTTATTAAGGGCATAATCCTTTGATTATCCGTTGATCATCCTTGCAATTGGATGAAAAACTGTATTCCTCTATTCATCCACCGTTCATCCATCCTACGGATGGAATACTGCTTATTTCATCCGCCATCATCCAGTCGTAAGAAAATCAACCCAAGGACACATGTCAATCACTCGGTCGTCTCTCTCGTTTGGAACCCCAATGATCATTGGTTCAAATTCTATGGATTTTCTTTTATATTTTCTTCACCGAGTGTCCCGTGTTGTCCTGCTGTTTCGGCCCTAAGTAATTTCCTATGATTCTAAACAACGACACTGAGATGATCTTAGCAGCCCCATTAACTTCAAGATTAGCCACTAAAAACTACCCCAAATGCACCATCCATAACCCTCATGCTATATTAACCTCACTCAAAAGATTAAAGAGGTCACCCCCATATCTTAGGAACCGTTGGTTAATAGAAAGATGCATTTATCCGGCGGACGCAGGACCTGCTACACGCGTGGGGGGGGCGCGACGCTATTGATGTTGGCGTAGGTCCCGCACCAAAGTCCAGCGGTCCAAGCCTAGGACCAGGGGATCCGGACAGGATTTAGACATCCCCCACGTTTTTTAAGCTAGCTGCACAGCCCGACAGCAGTGTGGGCCTGGCGCCAGTCAACGCCCCCCTTCTCGTGGTTCGTGCTTAAGTACCTCACAATAGCCAAGGCTGGCTATTGCTTTGGGCATAATGGCCCATCATCATGGCCCACTTTCATTCCATCATGCCTGAAAAAGAACAACCCCATCCCCCATAACATGCCAAAACCTTTTGCGGTTGTGCTAACCCTTTTGGTTAGTCAAAACTCACATTTCTTCAAAGAACAAAGCATCCCAAGCTTTCTACAGGCTATGGGGGCCTAAACTTAATAGATTTAGGATCTGAAAATTGGGTTGGGTTAGTTTTTAGATTTCCAGCGACATGGTAGAAGAAAAAATATACTTTGAAAAAAATATTCTTCCTCCCTAGCCTCTCTTGTTTCCTCTCTCTCTCATGGGGGAAACTAGGGCCTAGTGGAGAGGACAAAGAAGTGCTTGACCTAGCTGCTCTAGGCTTCACTTTCCTCAACTTCAAATGACAAAAATTAACACACCTATCGATTCCAAGCTTGAACTAAGCTAACCCTTGCATGGTTAGTCTTGGAAGTCAAGGGTTAGTGGTTCATCAACTTTAACAATACTAAGGGCCTAGTGGCCAATACAAAGAGAACCCACATCCATCTTAGAGGTACTTCACTGCATGGCTAGCACTCTAGGGTTAGATCTTTCCACTCTTAAGCCAAAAAATAAAACATAAAACAAAATGACAACTCCTTGGGCATCTTGGCCACTAGGGAGAGTTAGTCTTCCTCTCTTTCCCAAGCTCCCACCACTCTCTTGTTAGTGGGACCAAGCTAAGGTTAGTACAAAGAACTTCCAACAACAAAACACAAAAAAACAAAGCAAAACTTTGAACAAAGACTAAAAAGCTCTCTCTCCACTCTACGGTGCATTCACTTGGCTAAAAAGACTACCAAAACCTAGGGGAAGGGATAGAAGCTCACCTCTCTATGGGGTTATTGTTTTTCTACCTCATCTTCTCTCTCTAGGGGCTCGTTACTTTCTCAAGTTGAACCACACTCCTCTTTTTGGGAAAGATTTCTCCTTTTCGAATCATAAATGACACTTGCCCTACAACTTAAGCACCTAGGGTATCCCTAGTCTTCATAAGTTGCACTAGTTGCTTCCTCCAAGCTTGTCTAAAATATCTAGGCTAAGCTCTAAGCACACAAGTAAACTATCACAAAACAAGTTGCATAAGACAAAGCTATGCTCACAAGCAAGCTCTCTAAGCAACTAACTAACAAGCAACTAACAAGCAAAAAAAACAAGAGTGAAGTGGTGAGCAAAAGCTCACATCCTAAACTACTTATACTAGAAAAACTATAAAAAATAATTGGATGGAATATCCAAAATCCTTGGATGAAAAAAGATTTCAACACTTCTTGGTTGGTAGGTATTACCATTCATCCAACCAGCTATCCCAAGGCGTTCTTATTCCTTTTAGGCCCAAAAATCCACTTCAATTGAATTTCTTGTGACTATGGACGCTCGAAAACTTCATAAATGGCGATTTGTTGCAAATCCTCTCCAAAACTCTTGAAACTTGGCTACAAATTCCCTTGGGATATGCTTGAAATATCCACCAAACTTCAGGTCCATTTGATTCCACCATCAACCATGGAAAATCAACAAACACCCATTGCACGTAAAAATACGGCTTTTAACGCGTAGCGTATTTTTTGGTTGTGAACAGATCAACGCTTGGGGCTGATCTTTTGAAATAGCCAGGGAGAATAAAAGGGATCTCTCCCATGATTTGGTGTAAAAACGATGGTAAATGTGGTGGAAATGTGGTGTCTTGCTGGGTCATGAACAATGATCTGCTGCTGCAGCAGTTGTATAGGATTTGGGCAGTCTGGAAATGGTGCACAGGGTTGGCTCCCTGTTTTGGGGCAATGTAAGTGCAGCCCACCAGTTAAGTCCATTCCCAGCTTTGTTGTTTTGCTGTGGTAAGGGCTTTGGAGCAATTTGGAAATGATTAACAGATCTGTCCATACCCCCCTTGTTATCCTTGTTGTGGTGATGTATGTATTGTTTGGCTGAATTATAAAAAGTGATTTACAGCCCACAACAATGATTAAGGATGTTGGGGCAACACTTTTACCAGTGTTACTCCCTCCCCTTCTAAGGGCTGTCAGAGTTATTCTTTGTCAAACCATGGCCTTCTGCTACAGTTTAAGACATTGTTGACTTGGGATGATAAGGCATTAGTACCTGATCCTTTTTTCCAGGCTGTATTATATACTAGTTTAAATTAATACTGGTATGAAGGGTTATATAAATCTGAGGTACCCCAAACATGAACTCTAACCAGCATGATACCCATGGGGTTTTATTAAGTTCAATGGGATTTCAGCCCTCCTTCTACATCATCTAGTATCACTTTTAACCACACAAAAAAAAAAACCTTCTCAAACAGCGCTCGATTCTGGCTTCGTCCTGTTCGTTGAAGGTACTTTGCACAACAAAATCACAGTCAGCCATTACCGCTGGATAAAACCTCTTTAGGATTTTTGATAGAAGACCAAGTCATCTTGGAAGCTTCTTGAATTTGTTTCACACACAAAAACTTAATTGTCCTCTTGGGAAAAGAACACACTGCCGACAGTTTGTTGCTTACCGCACTGCACTATCTGTTTTTATGAATGAACTAAGACACATGGGAACCCATGCTTGATCACTGTCACTGACGTATCCAAGCATGAAAATAAAATCGTAACCATGAATATGTGTGTTCCACGCCTCTAGCGTCCTCATGAAATTGCATTGGAGCAACGTGAAAATTTATACATATATGTTGCGAGACCGTTGTCAACCGTGTCATTTAAAACACAGCCCATCGGACGTTTTTTTCTTCAGATATTCGAATCGACGACTGGAATCGCACGCCTTCAACTGTTGCTCTTTGCAGGTACTATAGTCGTATAAACTCCTGAGCGCTTTGGCTTCATGGGCTTTATGGACGTCGCAGACTCATCTATTTGTGGGCCATACCAGTAGCTCTGTCGATGTTTCGTCGTTTCTATAACAAATGGTCTCGATTCTGCACTGTCTGCGTGCAATTCGGCTCTCCTGACTTCAAAATACTAAAAAAAAAATCCGCGCGTTTTTTAAAGCACCTTACCTGCCTACGCTGTCCGATGAAAATTAAATGCAAAAATAAACTGCCGAAAATTTTTAGAAGCCTTCTATGATTGAATGTCAAAAATTCCCGACCTGCTCTTCCGAATTTATTTGCAAAACCGTTGCACTAGCCACACACATATGTGATATAAATGTTTTTTTTAAATTATTTATCATGAAAATTTCCGGAACTACAATTTTTTTTTGAAAACGTGTCAGACCCTTTCTGTAAGAAAAATTAATTAGTCCAACGGGGTCTTAACGAATAGCATAGGCAAGTACGGTAGTAAGTCGTCATGTCATATCTAGCGGTCTAAATTTTTTAAGACATTATTTTTAAAAAACATTTGAGATGGTCAGATCTAATGGTTTCAAATTATTAATGATAATAATAAATTGGGACCGTCAAAGCTAGCGACCCCCAATTTTTGAAAAAATATTTAATAAATTTGGGATCGTCACTTCTTGCGGTCTCGATTTTTAGAAGATATTTAATAAATTCAGGCTCACCAGCTTTGGCGGTCCTGATTTCTTAGAAATTATTTGATAAATCAAAATCGCTAACTCTGACGGCTCCAAAATTTCAAGAAAAAATGAACGAATGTCAAAAATTCGACCCCCCGACCTGCCCTTCCGAATTTATTTGCAAAACCGTTGCACTAGCCACACACATATGTGATATAAATGTTTTTTTTAAATTATTTATCATGAACATTTCCGGAACTACAAATTTTTTTAAAAAAACCTGTTAGACCCTTTCTGTAAGAAAAATTAATTAGTCCAATGGGGTCTTAACGAATAGCATAGGCAAGTACGGTAGTAAGTCGTCGTGTCATATCTAGCGGTCTAAATTTTTTAAAACATTATTTTTAAAAAACATTTGAGATGGTCAGATCTAATGGTTTCAAATTATTAATGATAATAATAAATTGGGAACGTCAAAGCTAGCGACCCCCAATTTTTGAAAAAATATTTAATAAATTTGGGATCGTCACTTCTTGCGGTCTCGATTTTAAGAAGATATTTAATAAATTCAGGCTCACCAGCTTTGGCGGTCCTGATTTTTTAGAAAATATTTGATAAATCGAAATCGCTAATTCTGACGGCTCCAAAATTTCAAGAAAATATTTACTAAATAGGGACCGGGAGCTGTGGCAGTCCCAAATTTTTAAGGCAATATTTAATAAATCGTGACTACCAGCTCCAGCGGTCCTGATTTTTAAGAAATTATTTAAAAAATTCAAGAATGCCAGCTCTCGTGGTTTCAATTTTAAGGAAATTATTTAATAAATTCAGTACCACCAGCTTTGACGGTCCTAATTCTTGAAAACATTGTTTAATAAATCGGGATCGCTAGCTGTGACGGTCCCAAATTCTCAAAAATATATTTTATAAATCGGGACCGTCGGCTATGGCGGTGCCGAGTTTTCAAAAAAACTTTTAAATAAATAGGGACCGCCAATTGTGGCGATCTCGAATTTTTAAGGAAATATTTAATAAATCATTATCAGGTCTAGCGCTAGTGGTTCTAATTTTTCAGAAATTATTTAATAAATTCAGTACCACTAGCTCAGGCGATCTCGATTATTTTTTATTTTTTATTTTGGATAAAATCAGGACCGCCGAAGCTAGCGGTCCCAAATCTCTTCGTAATTTTTAAAAAAAAAATTGGGCACAAAATTGGGACGAAGGTTTTGATTTCTTGATTTTATTCTGGGATAAAATTTAGGACCGCCAACTCTAGTCGTCTTGATTGGAAATTTTGTCCCAAAACTGGGAGTCCCGTTTTATTAATTTTTTTAAAGAAATCGGGATCGCCATTTATAAAATAATTTCTTAGAAATCATATTTTTTGATAATTTGGGACCGCCAAAGGTAATGGTCTCAATTTATTAAATATTTCTTCAACAATCGGGATTGCGAGAGTTGGCAGTCCCAAAATTATTAAATATCTTCTTAAAAATCGAGACCAGTAGAGCTGACGGGCCTGAATTTCAATAATTTTTAATGATAGCGGGACCGCCAGCAGTAGCGGTCCCAAATTAAGCATCAGACGTGACTCGACTTGACGTCACGTCAGTCTACAACCCTAATTTTAATAGGATGGGAGGTGAAGTGAAAATGTGATTTATTTGGACATAGCCAATCGAGCATTGCATAAATTGATTTATTCTTAATGGTTGATCCAAATCACGTTGTCCATGGCATGCTCAGTCTAAAAAGAGTTACATTTCAAATTTTTGAAGTTTCGTATCACGTAATAGCTTTTCGCTGAATTGAGAGAAAAAACTTTTGTCATAACTGACAAAATTAAGAACCATTTCGTTTTTTAGCTATTGTCCTCTACAACATTACTGATGATGATTGTTCAATGCAACTTATATTTTATTAGAAACTACAAAACAATGACAACAAATGAAATATTAAATGTGTACCGCAACAATGTGATCATACGTATTAATAGTATCACTTAAACAATAAATCCGACTATTGATTGTTCATCTGCAATGAATATTTTGAAGAATAAATGTAAATAGTCTAGAAGCAGATATAATCTTTCACCAACCTCTCCAAAGATCCTTGACTCTCATCCCACACGAGTGCTCAACACTTGACAACCGTTGGTCATCGTCCCGCACATGTATTGTGGTCCATGGACCTACAAGTATAAGACTTACAAAGAATTGACGTGTAGGTGGAGCAGCGATTGGAGGCGGGGTGGGTCACAGCTCAATCAGAGTCTGCTGCAGCACTCCCTCCAACACACGACCTACCACAACACTTACAAAAAAAAAAAAAACTAAAGACAAATGAAAGAATATATATTATATATATATATATATATATATTACATATATATGGAAGAGAGAGAAATGAAAATGCAAGGCAATAGGGCATGACAATGGGACATTCATGATGACACATATGTCATTTATGTCATATTTAACTTGTATCCTTCGAGTTTACAAAACATCGACATCTACTGATAACCACCCCCTTGGTAAGTCTCACTATTCACAAATGTAGTGTAGAAGGGGTTTGATTGTTTTGTGCCTCGCTGATATGATCATGTTAAGATAATGGTGCGTACTTTGGGAGGGCTGTCCTCTGTCATAGTGATCTCCACTAATTTCTTCTTGCAAGCACGTTTCTTCTGGTGCAGTTCGTACACCTTGAAATTAGATTGTGAGTCTCTACGCAATGCTACAGCAAAGGGGAGGAAGCTGGAGGTAGTATTGATGATAAATGGAGCCACGTCGCGCTAGTCACATCATTGCTAGCTTACGAGATATATCGGACGCGGGCAAGTACACCGTGCATTCATCTTCCTCATCTTCCTCGAGTGGAACTAAGTGTCGAGCGCGTGAGTATTTCCAGCATACAGTGTGGAGTTTGGTGAGTTCATATAGCGTGCCCGCTTTGAGCACGCTAGTTGATCTTGTGAGCACGGTCGAACGCGTGAGTTTTGTTAGTGCGTCAGTGACGATTTCATCCTTAGCTGCTATTTGTTTCAGATCGTGGAGAGGCTTTACACTGTATAGTGGGTACTCAGTAAAATGTGAGTTATAAGGAGTGAGTACTAATGTATTGTCTTGTATTGTCTTGTATAGGTCATAGGAAGGCGACTGAGGTTGCTAACCCTGCACGGGCCATGCTGCAGCCGAGTCATCCTCCAAGTGTAAGGAGGAGTGGACGTTTGCGGTCCATGGCTACTGCGGAGAAGTATGTGGACTCCTCTATATCCGAGAGGAGCGATGACAACGAACCAGACAAAGACTTCACTTCAGGAGATGAGGGTGACAAAGGTGATGAAGCATCGCAAGAAAGTAGTGGAGATGACAATGTTGGAGTGCACGCAAAACGAGCCTCTCTTGCATCCGCCACATATGTAACCCTAAACCTTGAAAACAAGAGAATGTTCGTCGAATTTCGAGCTGGAGATAGGCAGGAGACTATCAAGTTTGGTTCTTTCACTACTGAAGACTTCATGGAGTTCTGGGTTAGCATTTGATCCTCCAGAATTCTATGTTCTCTGTCACTTTCATATACATATATTCTGATGAATAGTTCTTTGGCTACTTCAGCTAATTGTTGTGTCGTTCTGGGCTAGCATATGCATAGTTAGTGATTGTATCCATTAGGGTTATTCCGGACATATATTATGTACATTGTAGTCCATCCTATTGATTCTGTATTGTTGCACGACCGTGTAAAGTGTCTAAAGGGAAAAGGAACCCAAAGAATCCATGTTTCAGTTTCCTGTGTCTAGCCCTGTTGTAAATCCCACTCCACAACTTCCACCTAGGCACCCAGGGGGTAGAGTTAGACCAACCAACCCTACAGCTCCTTTGTCACTTGCGGGAAATGTTGGTTGCATGGGTATAATCCGCAACCATATCCTTCTGCTTCATCTTTTCAACAACCCCCAGCACCTAATTACCCTACTGGATCTATCAATATTGGGAGCCCTACCCCGCCGCGAGCCACCATGCCTTGGGCGCTTCCGATAACCGTCATAAAAAAATCCCTGCAAAACCTAGAGAGTTCGCAATACGTTTATTTCGTCGCCGTCATCATTCTCCTCCAAAACTTCTTCCCTGACAACAAGCAACCGCGCCCTCCAAGCCTCCATCAGGCTGTAGCTGCGAGATAGAGAGATGAATGTGTGAGCTGAGGGGTAGATGAGAGATGAGAGATGGAGCTAGGAAATACACGTAGGATTGGTGGGACCCAAAAAAGGCGGGTAGCTTGGGGTTGGCGTTCAGCGAGGTCATGCGCGGTGGGGAGCTGGAGGTGATGGCTGGAGGCAGTGTTTGGCGTTACTAAAAATATCCGCCCCAGACCAGCGTTGGCGTGCCCGTTGGAGTGGACGCGTTGGAGATGCTCTTAGTCAAAGTAAGGCTGATCTATGATATTTTTTCCCTGCAACTAACAAGCATTCAGACAATGTATTTGAGACATTATTATATTGATCCTATGAGAGATCTCATTGGCATTTTGTGGAAATCTGATTTGCTGTAATTATACTCATTTATTGAGCTATGTTGTTTGTTGACTGAATACTTTGCCTTAGGCAGTGTGAAATTTACCTAGCACAAATTTTCTCCTACAAATTACCTCAAATATTTTTCGAGCACTTATAGCTTTTGATTACGGTTCGTGGATATCAGCAGGCCTTGCCAACAGACATCTTTTTGCTGGGGGCGCAGGATTTGGAGCGGGTTGGCTTCATCGATTTGGTAGTGGCAGGTTGGCCCTGCCAAGGATATTCATCAGCCGGGCATGGCAATGGATTGCGAGACTCGAGGTCATGTCTGTTTTGGGAGATGGTGCGGGTTTTGCGCCACTTACAGCTTCATCAGGTTGTATCTCCAGCATACATCTTGGAGAATGTGCCACTGATGGGTGATTCTCGGGCCAGGGTGATGGCCAGTGTGCATCAAGTCCGGTCGTGGCTTCGGTCAGTGTTGCTAGATGCCGCTGCAGTGGGGTCACGGGCTCATCGTCCACGGTTATGGTAGACTAACTTGATGCCACCCGCACTGCTCAAGCGTGCATTTGATGGGGTGCAGCGGCCAGCACACCTCACAGTGGATAGCATTTTGGACATAGGGAGGCAGTCTCAACGTGTGAGACCGATGACCGTTCGCCTTTGGCAGTGGTCAATAAGGTGGGTCAACCACGAGCAGCATTACCTACACTGCTTAGCTTTCCAGGATCGCATGCTTTCCGGGATAGTGGACCTGGCCTCCTGTGGGATGCTCAGTTGCAGCAGTTAGTGGAGCCTAATGCTGACGAGCGTGAGCGGGCAATGGGTTTTACCACTAGTACCACGGCGGTGTCGTCTCTTTCTGAGGCATCACGTCGTCAGGTGTTGAAGCAAGCAATGGATCTCAATTGCTTGACCTGGATTATCACCTTGGCTATGGCTGAGCAACGCAGAGTGCGGAGTACACTTCCCTCAATGGTCTCTCTGCCTACCGAGACGGTACAAGCAGTGAGTGGGGGCGAGCCAGTGAGGACCACAGGGTGTAGACATCCATGGCACACGTGGGAGGTGCTCGAGGTTTAAAGGGAGTTGGCAGCCAAGGCAGCTGTGATGGATGAGGTTGGGGATTCTTCTCGGGTTGAGGAGGTCCTCAAGGATGAGATGATGGGGCAGGATGAGGCCTTGTCATTGACTGAGCAGGCAGGGAGTACTGCTCAAGAGGTTGCGGCATAGCAACCACGGGACGCGTCCTCTACCTCTAAGTCTGCTGGACTTAAGGTTGCAGTTACGAAGGGCAATTGGGAGCCTGACATTGGACCCATTGTTACTAGAGGAGAGAGACGACGTATACGGCGGTTCCTGAGGCTTACAGGAATTGCTTTGCCTCTCGTGCTACGGTGGAGGAGCATGAGAGACATGTTCAGGTTGTGCATCGACCGGATTTGGTCAATAGGGATGCGGATGGATTGAGTCGCAATCCACGCACGAGCCAGCAGGATGACACTGGAGCATGGTGGCATGGTGAGACGGACGAGGAGATGGTGCCGGGATGGCATGCATCTGCCTTCTTGTGTATCTTGGCATCGGGAGGTCAGGTTGGACCTACAACAGGGACCCTTTAGAACTAGTAGACTGTGTAGGAAATAATCCTTGCTTAGTCCACACAAAACTAGTAGACAAACGTTCACAAAAAAAACCTTAGAACAATTCAGATGTAGGTAAAATGACCTTGAACATTGTACTTATTTTGCCAAGTATACCCCACCCCAAAAAGGTAAAATGTTCAAACCACAAAGAGCTCTGAATTGTGACCCGAGTAAAATTAGAACTATTCAAACAAACACCGGCAACAACTCAGGGTACTGCTGCATCAACTGAGCAATATGACGAAATGAGATGTGTCGTGCAGTCTCATCCCTCTCCACATACAGGTAACGCCGAACTCATACACCTGCCTGTAACCCTGGGAGGTACACTCCTCATTAAATGTACCAGCCATGTGCGTGTACAGGAGGGGGTATTTTAAACCCCCCCATATACAACATTATACATACAGAGGGGGGTTTAAAACACCTTAAATATAATATTACAGGAGGGGGTTGTTGAGTTTTCAGGGGTAGTGTAGTGGTAAGAACGATGATTAGGCTGCGATGCACCGCGGGATCAAATCGCGGGTTCGTCCTTTTGTTTGTTTGTTTTTTTTTTTATTGTCTTCCCGCGATCTTTCTCCCCTTCCCTCCCGCGGCTTTCTCTTTTCCCTCTCCTCCTCTTATCTCCTCTCGCGCGTTCGCCTTCCCTTCCGCGAAGATGGCTGAACAAGATGTGGCGTCGTGCAAGCCTGGCAGCCCTAGAGAAGGGCAAAGAGATGCATGGGGATATTGTCAAAGCTGGAATTGTACCAAATGTCATTCTAAACACTGCCCTGGCAGCTCTGGAAAAGGGGAAAGAGGTCCATGGCGACATCTTCAGAGCTGGAATTGTACCAGCTGTCATTCGGAACAATACCCTGGTGGACATGTTTGCAAAATGTGGGTGCATCTTGGCGAACAACCGTGCAAGGACTCTGTTCTTGATGTAAGTGAAGAGGGTCGCTCTCAGATGGGAGTGTACACCGGAAATGTATCAGAAAATGTTAAGTCTTCAGGCTTACCGCACGTCGGGCATTGATAGGCTACCTTTCCTCTCTGCATCTGCTTGTTTGTTCAAAGGTACACTCCCCGATTGCATTTCAATTTCAGTCTATTGCCAAGAGTAGAGAGAGCGAAATGTACTCATACGACGTTTGTCATTGCATTGTGGCTATTTACCCAGTCCGTGCCCAGTTTGGGCGGAACAGGGAGAGGTGTGTGTGAGGGAGAAAGTACTCATGATAGCCTTGTGGCCATAGACCCTGCACCCAGATTGAGCAGAACAAAGAGAAAGAGAGAGAGAGTCATGACACTGGTTGCTAAAACCTTGCCAGCCCTAGACCCCGCCCAAAGCAGAAGATGGACATGGCGAGGAAGAAACAACAAGTAGGACTGCGAAACCACTTCAATCCATGCCCCATCAAAGGGACCTATCTTCATTTACAAAGTCAAAGGGAGTGTTCGACACTCTGGCTGAACGAGGTGTGGTGTCGTGGAGTGCGGTGCTTGCAGGGTATGCACAACAAGGACGTGGGATGGAGGCTTTGGAGACCTATGAGCAAATGATGTGTGACGGGGTGAAGCCCGACCACATCACGTTTGTGTGTGTTTGCAGTGCGTGTGCAAGCCTGGCAGCCCTAAAAAGGGCGAAGAGGTGCATGCCGACATCGTCAGAGCTGGAATTGTACCAAATGTGATCCTGAACACTGCCCTGGTGGACATGTATGCCAAATGTGGGTGCATGGAGGATGCAAAGGGAGTGTTCGACAATATGGCTGAATGAGATGTGGTGTCGTGGAATGCAATGATCGCAGGATATGCACAACATGGTTGTCATAGGGAGGTCCTGCAACTATTTGAAGGAATGCAAAAGAACAGCTTGAAGCAGTTTGTGTTCTCTCTACATGCAGCCACACTGGCGTTCTGAATGAAGGAAGACACTACTTTGATTCCCTGATTCAAGATCATGGTGTTACTCTGACAGTATAGCACTTTGGCTGCATGGTGGACCTTCTTGGACGTGGGGGACAACTGGATGAGGCAGTGGACCTGAACGTGCGGCAACATCTATCCTCAAGTGGAATGAACTGGATGTCACGACTTATGTTGCTATCAAACATCTATGCAGTAGCTGGCAGGTGGGTTGATACTGGAAATGTGAGAAGAATGATGAAGGTCAGAGGGGTTGAAAAAAAGCCAGGTCGCTGCTGCATTGAGGTTTGCAACAGGGTGCTCACCTTCGTTGTAGATGACAAGTTGCATCCCAGAATTAAGGAAATCCATGCTGAGCTGAGAAGATTGTCTGGGAAGATGAAGGTGATTTGCCAGGAGCCGTTTTCAGATTACCTATGATTACCTACAAGAAACCTGCATGGATAGATGGTCAAGTGGAAGCTGCAGCAGCAGCGGTACAATTGATAAAATCAAGCGTTGCTAATGAAGGCACCTTCTTCAACACATTTCACCCCGTTTTTCCCTCTCATCAGAATCGGCCCTAAATATCCATATTGAATTTTGAAAATTAGCTGGTTGAGTGAATCTTGAGTGAACACTATGGCTGAACGAGATGTGGTGTCGTGGATTGTGATGTTTGCACGGTATGCACAGCAGGGGTACGGGATGGAGGCTTTGGAGACCTATGAGCAAATGATGGGGGAAGGGGTGAAACTGCCCACATAACGTTTGTGTGCGTTTGCAGTGCGTCTGGCAGCCCTGGAAAAGGACAAAGAGATCCCTGGTGACATCATCAAATCTGCAATTGTACCAGATGTCATCCTGAACATTGCTCTAGTGGCCATGTACACCAAATGTGGGAGCATTGAGGATGCCAAGGGAGTATTCAACACTATGGTGAATGAGATGTGGTGTCGTGGAACACGATGCTTGCAGGGTGTGCAGAGCAGGAGCGCGAGATGGGGCTTTGGAGACCTGAAAGCAGATGATGGGGGAAGGGGTGAAGCTCGACCACATCATGTTTGTGTGCGTTTGTAGTGCGTGTGCAAGCCTGCAGCCATGGAAAAGGGCAAAGAGGTGCATGGTTGCATCACCAAAGTTGGAATTGTACTGGATGTGATTATGAACAATACCCTTGTGGACATGTATGCCATTTGTGGGAGCATTGAGGATGCGGAGGGAGTGTTCAACACTATGGCTGAACGAGCTGGTGTCGAGGAACACATTCATCCAAGAGGTTGATTTTAAACACAAGATTACTTCTGATTCCCTGCGGATCAATAGCTACAAGAAAGCTGCGTGGGTAGATGGTCAACTGGAAACAGCAACGGCAGCAGTGCATTTGATAGAACAAGGCGCTGCTAATGAAGGTACCTTCTTCAACACATTTCAGCCTGTTTTTCCCTGTTTTTTCCGAATGAGCATGGATAGAGTGTGGGTCCAGATTCATCCAAGAGGGCTGGACTTCAAGCTCCAGATTACCTTGATTCCATTTGGGGGTCAGTAGCTACAAAAAACCTGCATGGGTAGATGGTCAACTAAAGGCTGCAGCTGCAGCGGCACAGTTGATAAAATCAGGCACCTCAACCATGACCACAGCTTCTGAAAGAGGATCAAGAGAGGGAGTCCACAATGTTTTTCTACTCAACACCCTTGTCAACATGTATGTTATGTGCGGGAGCATCATCGATGCTCACCAAGTGTTCAACATAATGCCTCAACGATCTTTGATCACGTGGAATATAATGTTGGCAGGATGCAATGAGTGTCCAAGCCTGCGAGCTCTGGAAAAGGGGAAAGAGGTCCATGGTGACATTGTCAAAGCTGGAATTGTACCAGATGTCATTCTGAACACTCCCCTGGTGGACATGTATGCCAAATGTGGGTGCATTAAGGATGCGAAGGAAGTTTCCATGGCTGAACGAGGTGTCGTGTCGTGGAGTGCGGTGCTTGTAGGTATGCACAGCAGGGACGTCGTATGGAGACTTTGGAGACCTATGATCAAATGATGGGGGAAGGGGTGAAGCCCGACCACATCACGTTTGTGTACATTTGCAATGTGTGTGCAAGCCTGTCAGCTCTGGAAAAGGGCAAAGAGGTCCATGGCGACATTGTCAGATTTGCAATTGTATCAAATGTCATTATGAACAATACCCTCGTGGACATGTATGAAGGGAGTGTTCGACGGTATGGCTGAACGAGATGTGCTGTCGTGGAGTGCGATGATTGCAGGATATGCACAGCAAGGGCGCGGGATGGAGGCTTTGGAGACCTATGAGCAAATGATGTGCAAAGGGGTGAAGCCCGCTTGGCATTGCATGATGTTGAGGAAGAGCTTAAAGAATCGTCTCTTTGCCACCACAATGAGAAGTTTGCCATTGTTTTTGGGCTTATCAACACACCCTCTAGGATGTCTTTGGGGATCATCAGGAATCTTCAGATGTGTGGTGATTGCCACACAGCCACCAAATTCATCTCAAAGATAACTAAGCAAGAGATTGTTGTACGGGATGCAAACCGCTTTCACCACTTCCAAAATGGTGTTTGTTCTTGTGGGGAGTATTGGTGAAATGAAATGCTTGTCACCTAATTGAATGTATTGAACTCTGTCAACTGCGAGTTAGGTTGGACTCCAACAGTGGCAGCAAAGGCGTACGAAATCTCTTTTTGGAGAGGAATTCTCAACAGTAGGTTTTGAACATAATTGGACCTTGCGAAGGTTGAAACTGTAGAACAAGTTCAAAAACTGTCCTAGTTGATGAACAGAGGTGCAGTGACTAGGTCTTGATGGTCTTCAAGAGGTTCACTCTCTGATGAAAATACCCAGGACTGTATATCAGAAAATGGAAACTTTCTTCAGGCCTCTTGCACATCGGGCATTGACAATGTCTCTTCCTCTCTGCATCTGATTTTTGTTCAAAGTGAGATTCCAAAACAAGTTTTATCGAGGGCAAACAATTTTTTTTAAATTAATTAATTAGATTTTTATTCTATTTTTAAATGAATAAACTTGATATAATATAAAAACATACATATACATATTTGAGGGTATTTTTTAATTATTGGAAAGGAAAATATACATACAGAAGACGGTACTTTTTTAAAATTACAAATTTCTATATATTTACATGAGGGGGTTTTATAATCTTCAAAATGTATGTACAGAGGGGGGGAAAATGATCCAAGGACCCGTATACAGGGGGTTTTTTTATTAGGCGGCGAACGCACATGATACGGACATTTTATAAAGAATGCACCCCCCGGGCCTGTAACACAACAGCCAATCCGTTGCTGATCCCGCCAAACAAGTCCAGAAGACAAATGCCTTCATCCGGATACTGCCACACAATAGGTGTGGTGTCCAATGGAGACAACTGAGGTGGTCCTGGTGTAATCCCCGCACTCTCTTCCTCTCCTGACGGTACAAAAGCCTCCACCCAGGCTTGTTACACCCGTCGATCAGCATCCCGCTGCAAATCCTTGCTCGTGCCCCACAATGGAGTCTGAGCAACCATGGTAGGCAACTCCGCCATACCATACATGTCATCCTGCTCTCCTGGAGGTGGCACATCCTCTGAATGAGCGTTGCCCTTAAGCAACTCTCCAGGCCAACTCACTGCCGCTGTGAATGCTGCTAGTGTCGGCATCTTGCCTCGCTGGGCAACCGCAACTCCTCATATGAACGTCACAGGGAGCTGCACACGCCGGCCCTCCCCTGACTGCCATGCAGACCTATAGGAAGCTGACTCCTCCCAAAAATCCAGGGTGAAGCCCATGGGGTACAACACTGCCCCACCAACCAGGACATCGTACGAGACCGCGTCTGTCACAATGGCCTTGGCTCGCATCACTGAGCCATCTGTAGGGTGATCCGGTCGTAGTCTGATAGCTAACTCACGCTGTGTCATGCCCCGATCCTCCCAGAGACGTCTGTATCTGGAAAGGACAAGGCTCCATATCCGCCTCCGTGAGGCCCAAGCCTGCAATAGCAGCTCTGCCCAACATCAATGGCTGAGCTCCCGAGTCCAACAAGACCCGCAGTGGCCGGTACCTCTTGCCTGCCGGTCCCCTCAAACAGAAAATGTCATCCTGGTTGTCTAACATGACAACTCCAGGTGTCACCATGGCGCGCTCAATGGCTGGCCTAGCTGGCAGCTCCATCAACCTGGCAGCTGCAGCTTGCCATGGCGCCGCCGTGGCAGTCTTGACCCTCAAATCCGAAGATCCCTCCGGCACTACACCTCCCACTATCTCCGCAGAAGATGAAGTAACCTCCCCACTCTCACAGAGTGTAGCTGTCAGCCTGAACACCTCAGCTGGTCTTACCCCCGGCGTCGCAATCATGGTAGCCGAGCACAATGGAGCCTGACACACAGATGTGGCCGCTCCCAGCAGCACACTGTTAGAGGACTGTAGGGGACTTAGACACTTATACGGGATCTGTAGGGTACCCTTAAATTTTGCACAGACTGAGACAAACAGGAACCTTAGGGGTGACAGCAGCGCACTGTAGAAGGGGGTTACATAGCCCACACAGCCGACACAGCAGTCACAGCCCACACAGCCAACACAGCCCGTCACAGTCGTCACAGCCCACACAGCCCACACAGCCAACACAGCCCGTCACAGTCGTCACAGCCCACACAGCCGTCACAGTCGTCACAGCCCACACAGCCCACACAGCCCGTCACAGTCGTCACAGCAGACACAGCCCACACAGCCAGTCACAGCCCGACATAGCCAAACACAGCCAGTCACCGCTTGACACAGCTGTCACGATAATAGGGAACGAAGAGTAGGACAGGGAACGACTGTGGGGAACAACACCAGTGAAGGGAACATGTTAGTTCACATACGACGGTTAGAGAGGGAAACGGTTAGAACCGCGGATAGGAGGATAAAGGGAAGAACGGGGAATAGGAAGGATTAAGGATTATTCGGGGAGGACTTCGGAGACAGGCGGGAGCGGAGATCGGAGAGCACGATGAAGGAGAAAAGAGGATTAGTAGAAGCTTGTCATATGCAAAGCTAGAGTGATATTGTAGAGTAGATTAGAGACATAATGGATTCGGCCTGATACCTGATAAATCATAATCTGATACTTATACAATACAATCACACTGTGTAGAGAGATCTGAGTGAAGCTGTGGATTGAATGGAGGAGTTAAGGAAACCGATAAATTGATGAAGCAAACTGATACTTAATTATCAATGGTAAGGTAGCAAAGATGAATGCGGAAAAGGAAACAAATAGGAAACACCCCATGATACACTAGCTGTAGGTCATGACTGATTGTTCTGCGCGGGCTGAGTACTTAGAGATTTCCAACTCTTCTATCTTGGAGTTTCCGCCTCGGATAGCGAAGGGATGGGTGAGTAAAAGGCGCGCGACATTTGGCGACCATACTGGGGACCTGGGACATGAACAACCAGATGTGACAGGCATCTGGTGGGATCATGGAGGTTGGACCATTAAAGAGTTTGAAGTGAATCAAATTCCCTGTGGAACGAAGGAAGAAAGATTGTCTAAACAATTCTTTCAAAGGTTCTTGGAATTGCCAGACGGATGTAAAGAAAATATTCTTAAACGAGTGCATGATGCTGATCCAGAATGGGGTCTGGAGAAAGGAGTGATAAAGATTTATCAGGTAGCCTGTAGAGGAAGAGCACGTTGGTTACCAACATTAGTTTATGTGATAGCGTTGCTATCCATTAAACGAGTAGAGTTTGAAGTTGGGAAGAAAGAAAGGTGAATGTTTATACCCATATGCATGAAGAGCTTGTACTGGTAAAGAATTGGATTCCAAAGGATATTTTGTGGATCAAACTCACACCAAGAACAGCTTTTCAGACTTGTTTGCCATATGGTTATATGGTAACGGAGACTTCAAGTATAGCCAAGGGTGCATTGAAGCTTGAAAGAAATCCAGGCATATACGAGAGATATTACAGAAGAGAGTTTTGGTTATTGCCACATTAAAAGAAATGAAAGACATGGACATGAGTGATGAAAGAGAAGCTAGACGACAAAGATATTCATCAAAAAGAGAAAGCTATCTGAAAGCTAATTATCCATATCTTTGGGAGAGAGGAATAGACATAGGGGAATCATCTGGACCTCTCACACCATCAAGATCGAAAAGTGCATCACCTATACCGGAAGAACTAGAGTTGGATGCCACTCCTTCTGTTTCTTTGCAAGAAAGATTAAGGAATTGGTACAGGAAGAAGATCAATCACGAGGTGAAAGATCTGAGGTACATCCTTGGATAAAAGACTTGACAGAAATCTTTGATAAGAGTTGGCATGGAACACCAAAAGCAGGAACTCCAGTTTCTGAAGCAGAAGATGAAGAAGGAGATGAGGATGTGGCAGAGCCAACGGAGAGTTCAGACTCTCCAACACCATTACAGTTGAGTTACATGAGTGAAGAAGAAACCCAAGGGCAGAACTTGGAGGATGAAAACAAGAGAAGAAATTGGAAGAGGAAGAATATGAAGAAGTAGACCCAACAGCTGAGGTTGAGACTACAACCAGGACATCCCAACCCGTTGGACCTGGATCAAGTGGAGCACTTGGATCACAGGCCAACGAAGGTGTCGGCTCAGGGGGATCAGGCGGGCTGCCTGGATCTGGCTCTGGGGGGACAGGGAGTGTGGGAAGTAGTGCAACTGAAGCTGGGAATACTGTGAATATCGTGGGGCCAGAAGCAGGGAGTGCTCAAGGGCCACCACTTGGTGGAAGATCCACCACAAAAACAACAGGTCCAGAAGGACCAGCACCAGCAAGGGTGCCAGCACCTGTCAGTGGGCAGAAGGTAGGGCCACAGATGGCGTTACAACCAACACGGGCAAAACCACCCTTTCCAATATATTCAGGAAAAGGGGATCCCGATGTACACATTAGCCAATTTGAGCACATGTGTATAGTGAACAATGAGAATGGCGATGATGCCAAGATGAGACTGTTTCCTTGTTCACTTATCAAGAAAGCAAGTGAATGGTATGCAAGATTCCCTGATAATCATTTCCTAACCTGGAATGGCTTGAATACAGCATTTCGAAATAGGTTCAGGACAAGTAAAACTGAGGATGAAGTGTATGGAAGTTTACAACAGCTGAAGCAGAAGAAGCATGAAACTGTTGAAGAGTATATGGAGAAGATGGAATTGATGATGAAAAAGCTGGCTGCAGTACCAGCACCCGGTTTACAGAAGACTTGGTTTGTGAGTGGACTAAGACCAGAGTTGCAGAAGAAAGTGGATATGTTACCCCATAATACAGTGGAGGAGGCATTTGAAACTGCAAACAGAATTGAGCAATTGGGAATGCTCAGGAGAGAGAAAAAGGAAGATGAGGACTCTGAAGATGAGTCAGATGAAGAAGAAGAGCAAGAACTAAAAAGAAAGAGTAAGAGAAAGGAAAAGTTGAAGAGGGATAACTATGAGAAAAGATTGGAAGAAATCTTGAAGAAGTATGCCACAGAGGCTGCAACACATTGGAGGAAGGGTGTATGGTGTGCAAAGTGCCAGAATGAAGGCCATACCACTACAGAATGCCACATGAAGGAGAAACACTGTACTATCTGTAAAATGGATAACCATTCTACTGAGAATTGTTACTACAACAGAAGGACAGCTGCAAGAGAACCTAGGCAAGTGAGGGTGCATCAGGTGCAGCCCCAGCCAAGAAGAAGCAATGATCAGGACCACTATGGTAGGTCTGGTGGCTATAACAATGGCATGGAAGGGAGAGGTAATTCAAGAGGGAATTACCAAGGAAATTCCAGAGGCAACTATCAGGGTAATCCAAGGGGGAATTACCAGCCCGGAATCAGGATTATAGAAATAATCCAAGACCAGACCAAGGGCGAGGACCCAATGGTGAAGAGCTATGTTACTATTGTAATCAGCCAGGACATCGCAAGGCAGCCTGTTCATTCTGGATAAGACACCAGAATGAGATGAGAGCTCCTGTGAATGAGGGCCCAGTGGTGGCAGCTCACATGGTTAGGCCATGTGTTGTACCAGAAGTAAGTACAATGATAGTAACAAGAAGTAAAGCCAAACTAATACCTCCAGTAGAAGAGGAAGAAGATGAGACTGGAAGTGGCAATGATATGCCTGAAGATGAAGAGACTTGGAAGGATGAGAAGGAACTGCACAAGGAAGTGGCAGATACTATAAGGGAAATGCAAAAGAGTACGGATATTCCTGTGGCAGATTCCTCTGATTCGGATGGAGAAAAAGAGGGGAGTGAGGAAGAAAGGAAAAAAGAAGATGCAGACATGCAAAGTAATGAAGAGACTTTGGCTGAAGTAATATGTCAGACCAAAGCAGAAATTACCATTGGACAGCTATTAGCTGTGGCACCTTATTGTAGGCACAGGCTGTATCAGGCAATCAATCGAATTGCCCAAGAGACAGGAAACACAGACCTGAACAGCAAGGTGACCAGTTATAATGTGAAGCCGGAAGGGCGAGAACCAGTCATGGACTTTGATGATTCTATGCCAGTAATCCAATTGAGAATTGGAAGCACAGAACTAACTGAATACTGATAGATGGTGGTTCTGGAGTAAATATCATGACAGACCAATTAAGGAAGAAGCTTGGTCTAAATAACATGAAACCAGCCCCATTTACAGTAACAATGGCAGATCAAAGAAGTGTACAGCCATTGGGATTAATAAGAGGAGTTAAGATACAGATACAGAAAATGATCTTTATGATCACAGTAACTGTATTAAAAATGGATGAAGTCATGGAGGCTTACTCCTTATTATTGGGACGTCCGTGGCTGAAACAGGCAAGGGTATTCCATGACTGGAATTCTCAGTTACTAACTGTGCATAATGGGATGCACGAGATACAAATTACCACAAAGAAATCTAGTAGATTACCTGCTACAAGAAGACCTCGAGGAGTCAGAGAGTATGACTGGAAGGGAGGACTGGATGAGGAGCAGGAAGCTACCCTATTTGCTGCACACCCAGAATGGGAGCAGGTTGCAGAGATGCGGCTGGAAAGCCTAAGTTGTTTGAGAGGTATCTGCTGTGGTGTAGTGACAGCAACACCAATTGAAGAGGAAACCAACTGTTACCCACCACATTTCTATGAAGAAAAGGAGAGAGATAGAAATCCTAGAAGAACCAGCCACTGTGAGCTTAAAGGATGAAGTGGTGACTGGTTGGACAATCACAGCTGATGAGCAGGTGAGAGAAGTAAATGTGGGAACTCAGGAGGAACCGAGAATGGTGAAAGTAGGAGCTGATTTGGAGCCAGAATTCTTCGAAGAAGCTAAAAGCTTGTTCATCAAATACAGAGATGTATTTGCTTGGAGCTATGAGGATCTAAAAGGGATACCACCTGAAGTCTGTCAGCATAAAATGAACTGGAACCAGGGTCAGTACCAATCAAGCAGGCGAGGTATAGAATGAATCCCAACTACGCACAGAAGGTTGGAGAAGAGATAAAGAAGTTGGCTGAGGCTAAGTTTATATACCCAATAGAGTATACAACTTGGTTGTCACCCATTGTTATAGTTCCCAAGAAGAATGGCAAACTAAGAGTATGTGTGAACTATAAGAAGCTGAATGCTTGTACGAAGAAAGATCCTTTCCCTTTGCCATTCACAGAAGCAGTATTAGACACTGTGGCAGGCCATGAGATGTACTCATTCATGGATGGCTTCAGTGGTTATAATCAAGTGCAAGTGGCAGAAGAAGACCAAGGGAAAACAGCTTTCATCACAGACTGGGGGGCTTATGCATACAAAGTCATGCCCTTGGGCTTTGTAATGCACCAGCGACCTTTCAGAGAGTGATAAGTGAATCTTTTCAAGAGTATCTGGATGATTTCATGCAGGTGTTTTGATGATTTCAGTGTGTACAGCTCTAAGAATGAGCACTTGCATAAATTGGAGTTATGCCTGGCCAGATGCAGGATGAGAGGTCTGGGCTTGAACCCAGAGAAGTGTACTTTCTGTGTGAACTCAGGGGTGCTTCTGGGACACATTGTGTGTAAGAAGGGACTCCTTGTGGATCCCAGGAAGACAGAGTCCATTAAAGTCTCTCCACCACCAGTGAATGTTAAGAGTTAAGGAGATTCCTTGGGCAAACCAGTTATTACAGAAGATTTGTCAAAAGGTATGCACAAATAGCAGCACCATTGAGCAAGCTTCTGAAGAAAGATGCAGTGTTTGCATGGACAGCTGAATGTCAACAGGCGTTGAGGAACTTACACTGTCAGTAACAACTACACCTGTGCTGATTAACCCTCACTGGCATGTAGTATTTCATGTTCACTGCGATGCATCAGGAGAAGCGTTGGAGCAGTGTTAGCCCAGAATGTTACAGGGAATATAGATTCACCTGTGTACTATGCTAGCCGGTTGATGAACAGTGCTGAGAGGAACTATAGCACAACGGAAAGAGAAGCATTGGCAATGATCTATGCAGTGAAGAAATTCAGGCATTACCTATTGGGAAGAAAGTTTATGTTTTATGTGGATCACCAGGCTCTGATATATCTGGTGAACAAACCTTTGATAAGTGGAAGGATAGCGAGGTGGTTAATAATCTTGCATGAGTTTGAGTTTGAGGTTATTTACAAGCCTGGCCGTTGCATCTTGTGGCAGATCATTTGTCACGACTAACAACAGGAGAGCCGCCACAGGAGTGGACGATCAGTACCTGATGCGAGTTATGTAATGGAGGTGCAAGGAAGTGTAGATGAATGGTTAGATTGGCAGTGGCCAATCAGATACTACCTTGTTCATGGTCAGTGCCCACTAGTTATGGTAAGGAGCAGAGGAAGAGAATTGCTATCAGAGCTTTACCTTTTACTAGGTAGGAAGCAGAATGTATAAGTTAGGACCTGAGGAGTACTAAAACGATGCTTGTACCACCATGAAGAAATAAAGTCTTGGAGGAAGTTCATAAAGGAGTGGCTGGAGGTCATTTTGGAGAAGAGACTACCAGTAGAAAGATACTACTCGCAGGATACTGGTGGCCTACGTTGTTCAAAGATGTACATGAGTATTGTCAAAAATGTGATGAATGTCAGAGGCTAGGACCTTTGCAGAGATCAGGAAGAATGGCCTTGCATCCTACAATGCCTACGGAACCATTTCAGAAATGGGGACTAGACTTTGTTGGACAATTAATCCACCATCAAGAATACACAAAACAGGTACATAATTTACAGCCACTGATTATACTACAAAGTGGGGGAAGCTAAAGCTTTGAGGGACAACACAGCCAAGTCCACAGCAAGGTTCCTGTACGAGAACATACTTACACGATTTGGATGTCCCTTAGAATTTATCAGTGATCAAGGAAGTCACTTCATGAATGAGACCATTGAGTTATTGACTAAAGAGTTATGATTGTGCATAAAAGAGTACAACATATTACCCACAGGTAAGACAGGCAGAGGCTACCAACAAAATACTATGTACTATCTTGGCTAAGATAGTCAATGCAACAGAACGGATTGGGATACAAAGCTGCTGACAGCTTTATGGTCATACAGGACTTCGTATAAAGTCACCACAAAGTATACACCATTTCCAATTAGTTTATGGTATGAAGCGCTTACTTCCAGTGGAATTCTGTTATCTACCATGAGAACGGAGGGGAAAAAGAATGGAATTGCAAGACTCC